>CAMGYJ010000008.1:76246836-76961812 GCA_946122785.1 Linum tenue | reverse complement strand
TGAGCTAGGAGTTCAATTCAATTCAATTCTCAATTGCACAACTCTGATCTTAAAACCATATCTGCGGTTTATCAAGTGGCATCATCGCCTGGTTCAAACGCACTGGACAGTACGAAGGACGATGTTGCTGAAGCAACGCGTTGGATGAGATTGAAAGGTCTTGTTTCCAACAACCCTGCAATCCGATGTCAGAAATTCGAAGAACAAATTGAAGGGCAATCCATGGCGGGTCAAACGTTTAATATGGATGAACTTCTTGATCGGATGGGGGAGAGATTCAAGACTAAAATCCAGGATCAATTAGGTCAGTTGAAGCGAGAAATTGACCAACGGTTTGAGGCAATCAACCGGCCGGAAAACAGAGTCCGTGAAGGGGAAGTTCACGGTGACGCAAACCCAGCTGGAAATCAGGAGTTGCTGGGCAGGATTGCAGAGTTGGAACGACGACTTGTCGTTGCAAAACCCCATCACGACCGTCCCCGTCGAGAGCGGCGTGATAATCGGTAAGCAGATCCGCCGACAATCCCACCAGGGGTCAAATTGGCCGTACTGGCATTTCAGGGCACGATCAATGCCTCAACATATATGGACTGGGAGTGAAAGATGGTCCTTTTCTTCCAGTGTGGGCATTATACAGAACAACAAAAGGTAGCTCTAGCCACCTTCGAGTTCACTGACTATGCAGCTCAGTGGTGCGAGAAAACTCGTCTCCGACGACGGCAGAACTTGCAGCCAGAGGTGACGGACTTGGAAGAGCTACTAGGATTTATGCGCAATCAATTCGTACCGGCGTACTATCAGAGGGAGCTCCACGATTCGTTGCAAGCGATTCGACAAGGAGGACGTACCGTGGAGGAGTATTTTCGCGAATTGGAACTTCTGCTAATGCGAGCCGATGTACGCGAAGACAGGGAGGCAACAATTGCACGATTCCTCCATTAACACGGTTTTGCTGGCAAAATAGTTATGGTCGCTGCAGTTTGGCAAAATAGTTATTCTCGCATAAAAATATCACAAGACCAACCTACGTTTGGCAAAGTTTGTTGAGTTCCTTGATTCTAACAAAGATTTTGTAATAGGTCAATGGTAAGGATTTGGGGAGATAGGTAATAGGTCAATGGTAAGGATTTGGGGAGATCTGTGGCTCCTTGATTCTAACAAAGATTTTGTTGATGTTGTACCGTGTAGGCTACTTGTGGATTCTGTGGTTAGTGACCTTATTTTCCCAGACACGGAGCAATGGGACACGAGTTTATTGAAAAGTTGTTTCCCAACGAGAATCGTCCAAAACATACTCTTAATCTCGCTCTGTGGAAGGGACAAACAAGACTGAATGATTTGGAATCATGGGGTGGACGAGAATTTCACAATGAAAGAGGGTTATGTGATACGGTTGGATAGTTTCAAGTAGGAAAATGGAGTCAGCCCCGCTAGAGAATCGAATCTCTGACAAGCGATTTGGACACTTAATGCCCCACCGAAGGTTTGCCACTTCCTCTGGAAGTTTTCCCGAGAAGCATTGCCTAATGAGGTGAAAGTAAGTGCCAACAATCCGAGACACAATGATGTCTGTCTGTTCTGCAACCAGCCTAAAACTCAACGACATCTGTTTTTTTAGTGCGAGTGGAGTAGCAGGATATGACGAGCTTCATCAGTTGCTGTGGTTTTTGACATGGAAGGGGTACAAGAATGTTAGAACAAGGTACAAAAGAATGTGAAGGAGTTAGACAAACAAGCTTTTGAGCAATGGGCGATGCTCATGTGGGCTCTCTGGAAAGAAGGAAATGCCTTGTTGTTCAATGGCAACAAGTGGTCAGAAAATGAGATCATTATTGGAAGAGAATCAAGAGAGGAGGGATGGAGCAGTTAGGTCTCTAGTGGGGAAAAGTGGACTCGGACCCCAGAAGGAAAGATCAAAGTAAACTCGGATGCGGGTATCTATGATGGGGAAGGAGCTGGGTTGGGTGCTGTTATTCGGGACCATCATGGACGATTCTTATCAGCAGCGGCAAAGAAGGTGAGAGGACGTTTCAACGTGGAAATGGCATAGGCCTTGGCGGCTGAATTTGGTGTCCAACTAGCGAGCCAGCTAGGGTACAACAACCTCATCATTGAAACTGATTGTTTAACCTTGGTGAAGAAGCTCTCGAGATTGGAGGATGTACACACGGAGATCAGCCTCATAGGCATGAGTGTCATAAACTACTTGGGAGGAGCATGCTCGCAGGAGGGATGCATTCGACTTGTAATGAGAGAAGCAAATAATACGACGCATATTATGGCTCATCGTGAGACTAAATGGGATCAACGGGAAGTTTGGTTTGATAGACCGCTGATTTACCTTGCTGACCAGCTAAAGTTGGATGATTTAACCAGTTCTCAATATTAATATAATTAACCAGGTTACCCCTAAAAAAATTATAATCACATTTTTTTTATAGAAACTAATTTTTAATAGTTGGATGGAAAATTACATATATTATAATATAATTAAAATTTTGAATGTTCATTCAATGTTTAAGTATAGCAAAACAAGACCATGATATACTAGTTAACATTTTTCTGTTGATCTCCTCACAGCCATAGGTTCAAAACGTAGGAATAATTAAATTCTATTTATTTATTTAATTGCTAACCAAAAATATAACCCGACAATGAGTTGTAATTTCTCGTTCACTGCCATCGGAGTTGCTATCAGCTTGCAATTCACGACGTGAAATCTTTTTAATATGTCTTTGACATACTTTTCTTGTAAGATTAAATTTTTTTCCATTTCTTTGCTTCACTTGGATTCCCACGAGGATGAGATAAAGTAAAAGACATTGGGTGTCGATTTAGGGTAGGGTGCACTACTTTTATGCATAACTTAATATCATTATAGTATACTTTTATATCACTATGATATAATTAATTTGATGTATTACCAAGTATTACAACTATAGTATAGACGGATAATATATGTCTTAACTTTTTTTTGTGATTTTTTTTTATGAATTCCTTCTTAAAACAAGAGAGAGATATCATGTTCAATTAAATTATGAAAAAAGTTATGCATTTGGGTTGGTTGATTGGGTTGATTGATTGAAATGGATTGGTGGATTAGATTCCAATAGCCTATGAAAAGTAGGATTCACATGAGTACATTAAGCAACAACTCTTGCATGACCCATGATGCATATATGGGCAAGAATGTTGGGCTAGGATTTTGGATACTTGATTTTGTGTTTAGGAGGTGGATTTGATAGAATAAATGGAGGAAAATTGGGATTTTTTAATATTAATTTAAATTTCTAAATAAAGTCATTGCCTTTTATAATGGAGCGATGGTCCAACCCGTTGCTGGGCAATTTAACCAATTTTATTTTTTCCTCTTTTTGACAGTACCATGCTATCCCTTTATGAAGAATTTCAACTAGATACTCACAAAGATGCCAAGAGCTAAGGCTTTATACTGTGCCTCTGCACTGCTTCGGGCTACGACTCCATTTCTTGCTTTGCCAAGTGATCAGATTTTCGCAAATATAAGTGCAATAACCATTATAAGATCTCCTCTCACTGAACTCTCCAACCCATCTAGCATCAATACACTGTTATCCCTCTTTGAATTGTTTTCTTGAAATTGATTCCTTTTCCTAAAGCACTTTTAAGATATCTTAGAATCCTGATTACGGTCATCATATGCTCTTCATTTGAACATTGCATATGTTGACTCACAATTCCAACATCAAAAGTAATGTCAAGAAAATTGCGAGCAATTTATATAAGATTACATATAAGGTGTAGGTAGCTTCCTTTCTCCATTAATAGAGTGTCATGAGTACTCCTACTAAGCAGTTTGTTATGCTACACTAGTGTATCAACTGGCTTACATCCGAGCATTCCCACTCTTCTTGACTAAGTTCAATACATACTTCCGTTGACAAATCACAATCTCCAGCTGACATCTTGACACCTCCATTCCTAGGAAATGTTTTATATTTCCTAGGTATTTTATCTCGAATTCCTCTGCAATTTGAGCTTTCAATCTATAAATTTCTATAGTATCATCTCCGGTAATTATAATATAATCCATGTAAACTATCAAGATTGACTTCTTAGTAGATGAGTGTTTCAAAAACAGAGTGTGGTCTGTTTGACACTAGTAGTATTAACCATTCATGTTTGATGACCTTGTCAAACCATGCACATGGTGACTGCTTTAATACGTATAAAGCCTTATTGAGTTTACAAACTTATCCTTTTAATGGATTATTATTAACTCCAGGAAAAAACATCATGTAAACTTCTTAAGCGAGGCATTTGTTAAGAAAAGAGTTTTTAATATCGAGTTGATGTAATGGCCAATCAAGGTTCACAAAAAGAAAGAGGAGAACCTTCACTATATTAAGTTTTCCAACTGATGCGAATGTCTCTTCATAGTCAATACCATATACTTGAGTAAACCTCCTTGCAACTAATCTCTCCTTGTATCTCTCGATTGAACCTTCTACTTTAAATTTGATTGTGCATATCCATTTGAAGCAAACAATGTTCTTCCTAGTAGGAAAGGATACAATGTCCCAAATAGCATTTTGCACCAATGACCTTGAAACCTCTATCAATGCAACTCTTCAGTTTGGAAGTTCCCTCGCTTCCTGGATATCCTTAGGTACATGTTAGTTCTCCAGAGTAGTTTGTGAGATTTGATAAGATTGTCATAGTTGACGTGTCGGGAAATAGGATACTTGGTATAATTTTGAATCCATTTGTAAGAAAAATAGGTTGTCGAGAACACCTCGGTCTGCATTATCATGCCCAAGTTCTTCTGCGGCCACATCATAACCTGCATTAGAGTCCTCTTCCACATATATTCCTGATCCAAGGGTCTTCAAATAACTGAATTATTTGTCCTATTTTGATATACCAATGATGGTTTCTCGACTGCTTGATGCTCCCCATGAGCTAGTGTAGGGTTCAAATCAATGCAAGTATCCAAAACAATGAGATCCACAAGAACTATCAGAATCATTAGAACTCTCCCCCTGAGGCATAGCCATGCAAAAGAAGAGTTGTGACTCAAAGAACATGAAATCACAAGTATTGTAGACTTGTATGCTATGGGGAACAAAACACTTGTATCCTTTATGTCTTGGAAGAATACTAATAAATACTCCTTTTGAGATCTCGAATTCAATTTAGACATATATAGAGCAGAGTTATATGGATGAAAATAGTGCAGTCAAACACCTTTGGAGGGAGGTCGAACTAGTAGCTTTTCATGTGGGGATACATGTCTAGAAGAACATGCCGCATGGTTTGAAATTGTGAGACCCCGTTGGGCATACTGTTGATAAGATAAATTTCTACGAGTTCTATTGTATAAGATTGCGACATGTACGTTCTGTATTAGGTCCTTACAGCTCTTCCTATTATGTGTGGCGCCTAAATCTAGAATCCATATAGTCTTAGAATTCTATTGTAAGGTGTAATTTTGAGAAATACCGGTTTTTTTCAAACAACTAGGTTGTATAGTATTTCGGTTTCAACTCAGCTTTCCCAACTTGAAGCACCCCAGTGAACATATTTGAAGAATTTGATACTAGTGTGATGTATAAAGCATATGATAAAGGTGGATTGTTGGAGTTTTTCTATTGATGGATCATGTCATATAGGCCCGAGTCAGACATACAATTATTTCAATTTTAACTACCCGAAAGATGCCTTTTATATTATATCAATCAATAGCTCAGTTTGGCCCTGCTGTAGCTTTTGCAGAAGCTGCTTCGGCTTGAGCTTTTAGAGAAGTACTTTTCAAAAAAAGCAGTTGAGTGTTTGACTGAAAAACTATTAAAGGTGCTTTTTAGTATGAGAGGTTATGTAAAATGACTATAAAGGACTTATAATATATACTATGAATAATAATTATAAACAATAAAATGTAGTCAAAATGGATCTTGTTAGACTTCTTTTATATTAAATAATATGATTTTATAATTTATTTGATTTTTAAAATGATATAAACGAAATAAAATTATATTTTCTGAAATAAAATTAAAATATGGTAAGGATAACCTTGTATTTTCAAAACAGCTTTTCGCAGAAGCTCCAAATCGGAGCTTCTGCTTTTATGTTATACAAAAGCGCTTTTCAGCTTTTCAAAAGCCGAACTTTTAGAGGTGTTTGGCCTGCTTCAGCTTTTGAAGTCGAAAAACACTTCTAAAACTCGTGCCAAGCAATATAATTTATACAAAAACTAGACATCAAACCCATTTATTGACCCAACATAATCCCAATAGGTGAATATAATAGGATTCCAAATAAAATAAGGAGGTATATATGTAAAAACGAGCAATTGTCCTTTCAAAAAAATAAAATTCTATCCTTACCCTTTCTGGTTGCCGCAGTAGCACGAATTTTCGGGAACGGATCAGGTCAGTAACCTTATGGTGAGTAACTATGAGTAACCTGCCCACATCAGAATGACATCAGCATCCTCTCTCTCTTGGAAAACCATTAATTTTCCCCTCCTTAATATTTGACGGACGATTTCTCACTCATTTTAAGTCGAAATTTAATTTTTTTGCATAGTTAGATCAGATTAATTGTGCTCTTCAAAATGATATCCACTTTGATATATTTTTCGAACAAAAAAAATTGAGTCATTTTTTACCAGTCTATACCATATGGTATTGACTGGTATTGAAATAAGAGCATACCTATGGTTGAAAAGCGTACCATGGTGGTATGACACAAACCAAAACTGTAGGATGGTTGAATACATGATAGTAGAAGTATATTAATTGTTATTTACGACTTTTAACATTGTATATCATAAGATACCACCTCGTACCAGGGTGGTATTGTATGGTATTGTGTGGTATTTTTTGGTCTTGTAATTTGTTCATCCAGAAATTTGTAGATCTAATAGATCATGATGAACTCGTCCCTGCTGTGCAAACGTTTTCAAAAACGAATTAAAAACGAAGAAGATACCATATGGTATGCAGTTGGTACCGAGAGGCCAGAATTTTTTTTTCCTCAAAAAATATTGAAAATTGATCTCATTTTGTAGAGCACGATGAACTCGTTTCATCTGTGCAAAAAAAATTAAAATCCGAGTTAAAACGGAAAAGATATGACTTAATTAAGAAAACTAGTAAAAATAAAAATGACATTTAATTCTCCATCCTTAAATCTGGATTTTCTAAATGAAGGGTCCAGATTTGATTATTGATAGATGCATAACCCATGATTATGCACCCTAACTTGAGCCCGAATTTTCTGCCGACCCATCTAAGATTTACATCCTAATTAATGGTCTGGCAATAATCTCTCAACATTCATCTTCCACATGAAATTGTTGCTTACAAATACCACAACATTTGGATTCAGTGTCAGATTTGGTTCTCATTTTCTCCTTACCCTGATTATTATGAGCAGCAAGAGTTGTTATCGTTTCTGCTGTTAGGGTGGAGCTTAAGCATCCGACGTGGTCTTTCGAATTTAGATATTCTTATTCACTGGAATTACTAAAATATTTCAGGTTTGTCACTAAAATTAGTTTATTCCATTGTTGGTCACTAAGATTGATTCAACAGTTCAAGTTTGGTCACTAAATTATAGTAATTCCAGTGACCAAACTTGCAATTTACCCATTTTTCATAATTGAGAAGTTCTTAAAAGTCTAAACTCCTTGGACTTGATAAGAGGGTGGAAGTTTAATTTGCCTTTTGGGAATTAGACCCAAATATTGTTACTCGAGAAGACAGTAATCATATTATAATGTTTCAGAACTTAAGTCGTACGGAGAAAATTTCATGTACTACTTGGCTAGGTGAATAAAAACTCAAATCCTTATTTTTTGTTACTTTTCAAAATGTGCAGGATGTTTTAGTGGGTTGTATGTTGGTTGAATTACTTTCTGTTTGGACGTTTAAATCTAAAATGATGTATTAGCATATATAATAGGATAAGTAATCTCTTATGATTTTAGAGGTTTTCCATAAAAAAGTCTATTATTTTTACTCTTATCCTAATACAAATTACAAAATAATAATTTCTATATACCTAAATTTGTATTGTGTTTAATTAGGTATAGTTTATTGCTTGGCCTGCCAAGCTAGATTTGAAATACAAATTCATCTCCTTTTCCTTAAGATATAGAAATTATTAATAGAAGTAATTAACTTATAAATAAGATTGTCACCCCAAGATACTAACCCATTTGTCTAGAACTCCTATCATGGTTATACTTACGTTTTAAGTTGATTAATTTCATACAAAATAATCATTATTAACTATTCCAAATTATATAATATATACGAAAAAAAAGAATGAGGAAGCGTTCCTTCCGGAAATTTTAGGATGGATAGAAACGTATGGAACTTTAGTTTTTTTAAGATTCGTAATAAATAGTTAATTACTAATAATGTTATAATATATATGGAAAAAAAGAATGAGGAAGCGTTCCTTCCGGAAATTTTCGGATGGATAGAAACGTATGGAACTTTAATTTTTTTAAGATTCAAAATAAATAGTTAATTACTAATAATGTGTTGACAAAAATATCTCTCATAAAATTACTCAGGAAGTTGGAATTTTTGGATGAAACACGTTTTCATGGAGAACCTCTATAAATAAGTGGTAGGATAGGAGGACATATACGCATATAGCCAACATTAATGGAAAAAAAAAATCAACATATTAACGTACGTATCCTATTACTCTCATTCTCTCATTGGAAGTACGATTTCCTTTCGCAACAGTTTACATTAATCTCGCAAAAGATGAGCAGCTATCTATGAGGGAGAACACTAACCTCGGTTGTCGTATAGTCTAGCACAATTTCCAAATAAATGGTCATGGAACTGTTCCCCTCCGGAGATTGAAGGGCAGCTAACTTCAACAAGCAAATTCCATGCAAACAGTTTCTCTTTGGTTACTATTCGATTTGAAATAATCAACCACAAATAATAAAACACTATGCTTTGGAAAGACTGGCTTCCCCCACACTACATAAAACCAAGCAATAAACCATACCTAATCATTGACCAAACTATACCTAATTTATGGTTAATTACTAATATACCCCTTTGTGTTTAGGGTTTGTGGTCGGCTAGGTATATATAGGTGATGTAGCCTGTAACTCATATTCGCAGAATTCTAATATTGTATACTCAAGAGGTTAACTCTCTATGGACTAGTCTCCACAATTCTTGCTGAGAAACCATATAAATCGTGTGTTTCTTCCTTCACTTCAGTATGCCTATATATAGTTTATCAGCTAACAGCTGGAAAGAAAAATGAAGATGATAATGGAGCTCACTTCACTTTCATTGCTAATTAGGCTGGACAGATGTTACGTTTCAACAATGGGATTGCTATTTACTAGTTTACGGATAGTGAACTAGATTAGCGGCTAGACCAGTAGAACCATCAAATAAATCATAATTGTGTTTCTGTTCTTTTGCTTGCACAACTTGTGACGGACCGGACGGTTTTTTACAGTTAGACAGGAAACCAGATGAACCACTACGATTTTACTGGTACACTAGTTAACTATTTTAACTAAAAAAAATTAAAAAAAAACTTTTAACATATCTTATACCATCCAACCTGAATAACCAATGTTATTTCTGATTCTTTTTCTTCGTTTCCCAACCTCATTAGATTTGTGGGTTCCACTATGAATTTCTTGTCTAATTATTAAGTTCCATTTAATTAACATAGGATTGGTCTAGTGGTAATACCACTAGCCATGAACCTGGCGGTCCCAAGTTCGAGTCCCTTCAGTAGTACCTAATAACAAAAAAGTAACATATATCACCCTTATCAAAAAAAATAAAAAAAAATATCAGATCAATTTTCTTCTTTCCCCAACCTTTTTATCCCACACGCATTGAGTAAAAACCCCTTCAATTCATATTCCATTTTCCAAGTAAAGATTTAGGGAGATCTGGAAAAATAAGTCTAGCATGTTCCTATGGAAGTAGAAGCTCTGCTTTTGGCTTAACTTACTGAGGAAGGATCGGCTGCCCCATCATTTCATTTCATGGGCTGGTGACGGGCACCATCACCCTTTTGCATTAATGCATTGTCGAGTAGGGTTCAGTAAGTACGTACAACCTTTAAACCAATCATCCCACTTGCTTGAAAGAAAACCTTCTTCAGGTTTTCATGGGGAAGGAGCATAGCAAGTACCATATCAGCAAAAATCCAGTAGCATAGGTCACTCGAAGCAAATTATTAGTATATAAAGAAGATCATTAGATATCCTAGCTTAGCTAAATACCATCATCCACGACATAATCTATCCAAACCAAATCCATTACTACTCAACAACTCGCTGTTATTTAGCTATGTCTATGATTCAATCCCAGACAATTCCATACCAAGGTTGGTAGACAATTAAAATAGAAAAGAGAGACTGATTGAATTCCTTAGTTCAGGAAAGATCACAATCTCTATGACAGTACGAAAGCAAACGACGAACAAAAGACAAAGAAAAGAAAGTGAAACAAGAACGCAAGCTATGCCTAGAAGAATTAGAGTTCCTGGCTCCAAGCCCCAACTCTAATTCAACCAGACACAGGAAAACAGAACCCAATCCTAAGGCTCCCAAGGAACTAACCAGTTCTACCGAGCCGAGGAAACCGTTGCTTTCTTCTTTGAGATGAGCTCTATTTATAGCCTCTGTGAGTACTTCCTTGCTCGATCTTCTTTATTGTAAAGTGCCGTTGAGCTGCATTGATGAGGGCGAAGATCGATGCGCAGAGAACTCCTTCGTCGTTCTCCTTCGTCGTTCTTCGATGATATTGAGGATGGAATTAAAGGCGCAGACGCGAATAGGTCTTGGAGTGGGGAGACGACGGAGTGAGTAGGTTTAGTGGGCCATGAGTGCCTTCGGGCCTGCGATGGTCTTTGACTAGGTGAACGACAAGGCCCAACAATCTCCCCCTGCGATCAAGCCTTTATTTCTGACAGCAAAAGGAGAACCATCACAGCAGAGCAGCATGACAAATATTTGACAATGAAGAAGCTATAATGACTATATGAAATCTGCTACGGTCATAAAATCCAACCACTTATTTTATTTAGACCATTATGGTCTTTCATAAACTTCTTAAGAACAGTCAAACTTTAAGGAACGACAGCACATCAAGGCAACCACACTTCTCAGGAAACACTTAACAACGAGCACACTGAAAGGAAATCAAAACACCACAGGAATGCAGTTCATCAAGGTTTAACATAGCAAGGCAGTTAAATAGACTTTCAGTTTCAGAGCAAGACTTCCAGCTAGTCAATTTTTGAAAGCTCCCCCTGAGTTTCAGCAGGCTTTTCATCATCCACAAGCTCCCCCTGAGATCCAGCCGTTGCTTCCATTATTTCTTTCTCAAGGTCTTCAGCAAAGATTCTGATGTCTTCTTCAGAAAGCGATTCAGGTTCCATTTCAGCATCTTCTTCTTCAAAGGAGATGATCAGATTTTTTCGGATGGATGAGGATGATTCTCCAGATAGCAGGGATGTTTTAGAAATGGTTTTTGTTCTGATTTTGTGATGATCAGCTGCAGCTGTAGGATCAGAGAAATCTCCCCCTTTCAAATGCTGAGGATTGACACCGATGGATTGCAAGACAGAGAGAGCGGGGACAGTAACTGAGGAGTCCACAGAGGAATATCCATCGAGTGAGATGCCAAGGTTGGAGATAATAAGGGTGATGAAACCCCCATAGGGAAGATCCCCACTGAGGTGGCACTCAGCATTTCGAACAATTGATCCAAAAAGCAGTTGAGAATAGTCGATTTTTCGCCCAGTAAGAGCATTGAAGAGAATCCAGAGATCTAGTTTTGTGACAATGTGAAGCCCTGACGAACGCGGCAGAAAGAAGTGGGTAATGAAGTAATGCAGGGTGCGTAGGGAAGGATTCAAATCAGCAGCAGTGATTACTTCATTGGCTCCAACACTTCGCTGAGTAATACGTGAATACTCAACAACATAGTCGAAGTCATAGAATAAAAACTCATCCTCATGAGCCAAGGGAAGGGGACCTTCAGTAGGAAGGTTCAGGAGAACACTGATGGCTTCAGAGGATAGGGAGATGAGGTATCCATTGACAAGGGTAGTGAGTTTCCTGGTGATGATTCCTCGACAGTCAAGGTTTGCATAGAATTTGCGAACAGGAAGGGGACAGGCTGCCAAAGGAGGGTAGTGAAGAAGAAACTCCCACCCCAGATTTCTAATGTATGGTGTGATATCAATTCCAGCAGCTTTGAACTCAAATAGGTCAAGATGTATGGGGACAGCTAATTTTCGAGGGGCATAAAACTCTTTGAACCTATGGAGATTGAACTCTACAGGCTCATTGAATGTTCTACCCACATAAGTGACTATAGCTCCCGGAATGACTGATGAGGTAAACAGATCAGTCATGATGGCCAGAGTAAACGAGTTTTTGATGATTAAACCGCGAGAAAGGTGAAGGAAGACCAGGAAGACATCCTCATATATATACTAATACTGTGGGACTGATTTTTATGACTAGTAAATAGGAGTAAAGCAAAACTTTAACTAGTCATGGAAAAACCAAACATCACATTCAAGGAATATGAACAAAGTATTAAAAGGCAGAACATACATAAATGCAGTAAACACAAGTGACGAGAAAGTTAATAGAAGGGAAGGGCAGCACCTGGATCAACGTGCATTCTGTATGGAATGAAGAGATTGCAGTCCAAGATCATCACACAGCCTTATAAATCGATCAGATGAAAGGGCTTTTGTAAAGATATCAGCAATTTGGAATTCAGTGGGTATAAAGTTTAGTTCAATAAGCCCAGATTGAATGATATCCCTAATGAAGTGATGTTTTACTTCTATGTGCTTAGTTCTACTATGGTGAACTGGATTTTTTAACATGCAGATTGCACTAGTGTTATCACAGAAAATGGGAATTTTATCAAAGTCTAATCCATAGTCTAACAGCTGTGATTTGAGCCAGAGAATTTGAGTGCAACAGTTTCCAGCAGCTATATATTCTGCTTCAGCAGTAGACAGAGCTACTGACCCTTGTTTCTTACTAGACCAGGACACAAGTGATCGACCAAAATATTGACAACTTCCACTTGTGCTTTTTCTATCAGTAATGCTGCCAGCAAAGTCTGAGTCAGAGTACCCAATTAGGGAGGGACAATCAGATTTAGGATACCAGAGACCAAGATCATGAGATCCTTTTAAGTATCTAAATATCCTCTTTACTGCAGTTAAGTGACTTTCCTTTGGCTTATGCTGAAACCGTGCACAGAGACAGACACTAAATTGAATGTCTGGTCTACTAGCAGTTAGGTACAGTAGGGACCCTATCATGCCTCTGTATTTATGTTCACAAACAGATTTTCCATTTTCATCATAGTCAAGATGTGTATTTGTAGCAAGGGGGGTTTTGCACGAGCTAATGTTTAATAGTTCAAACTTAGCCAGCATAGATTGTAAGTATTTGGTTTGATGAATGAAAATCCCAGAGTCTGTTTGAAGAATTTGCAGGCCTAGAAAGTAAGTTAACTCTCCCATCAAGCTCATTTCAAACTGATTCTTCATAATGAAACAGAATTCTTCACATAAACTGGGATTTGTACTACCAAATACTATGTCATCAACATAGATTTGCACAATCAGAGTGTGATTATTTTTCCTTTTTATAAATAGAGTTTTATCTACTCCACCCTGAATGAAGTCTTGAGAGATAAGAAAAGCAGTTAGTTTCTCATACCAAGCCCTTGGGGCTTGTTTGAGTCCATAAAGAGCCTTGTTTAATTTAAAAACATGGTCAGGGAATTCAGGGTCGATGAAACCAGGAGGTTGTTCCACATACACATTCTCTTTAATTTCTCCATTAAGAAAGGCAGATTTTACGTCCATTTGATATAGTTTAAAGTTCATGTAGCTAGCATAAGCACAAAGAAGTCTAATTGATTCTAATCTAGCAACAGGGGCGAAAGTTTCATCATAATCAATTCCTTCCTCTTGATTATATCCTTGAGCTACAAGCCTGGCTTTGTTTTTGATAATGAATCCTAATTCATCAGATTTGTTTCTAAAAATCCACTTAGTACCAATTATGGTAGTATTTAAGGGCCTAGGAACAAGCTCCCACACACATAATCTAACAAAGTGGGATAACTCTTCTTGCATAGCCAGCAACCATTCATCATCAAGAATTGCTTCCTTGAAGCTTTTTGGCTCAAGTAAAGAGACAAAGGCATACTGACCTGGAATGCTCTTACCTCTGGTTTGAATTGGATCAGAAAGATTACCAATTATCTGTGATGGTGGGTGCCTTTTCTGATGTGGGGTGGAGCTTCTTGATTGGACGTGGATTCATCAGGGCATGGTTCAGTTGTGGAGGGAGGATCGGTAGGAGACTCAAGTCTGGAAGAAGTACCTGTCTCATGACAAATGCTAAGGGGCAGAAAGTCATAGTCACAGATATTAGACTGTAGAGGTGAATTGGGTTCAGATTTATCAAATCTAATATGAACTGACTCTTCTACTTTCCTGGTCCTATTATTGAACACCCTGTATGCCTGCCCTTTAATTGAATAACCTAGAAATGTGGCAATATCTGATTTTGCATCGAATTTGCCAAGTGAGTCTTTGGTGTTCAGTATGTAACATTTTGACCCGAAAGGATGAAAATAAGATATCTTAGGCTGTTTCCCTTTCAAAATTTCATAAGGGGTTTTATTAACATGCTTGCGAATAGTAGTACGATTTAATATATAACAGGCAGTGTTAACTGCCTCCCCCCAAAGAAACTTAGGGCAATCAAACTCTAAGAGCATAGTTCTAGCAGTCTCAATGATTGAATGATTTTTTCTCTCCACAACACCATTCTGTTGTGGAGTTCTTGGTGCAGAGAATGTGTGAAGAATGCCATGATGATCACAGAAGTTTTCAAAATCATTATTTATAAACTCACCACCATTATCGCTTCTAATGCTTTTAATTAAGCAATCAAACTGATTTTTAACTAGGGCAGCAAAGGACCTGAATTTGTTGAACGCTTCATCTTTAGAAGCTAAGAGATAGATCCAAGAGAATCTGGAATAGTCATCAACAAGTACAAGTACAAAGGATTTACCACCTAGACTTTGCACATTAGTAGGACCAAATAGGTCCATATGAATAAGTTCAAAGGTGGAGGATGAAGTAATATCCTTTTTACTCTTAAATGACTTTTTGCAGTGCTTCCCTAGTATGCAAGCCTCACAGTTAAACTTATCTGACCCCTTAATTTCAGGCAGACCTCTGACTAGGTTGAGTTTAGACAGCTTAGCAAGTCTAGAGAAGCTCAAGTGACCTAGATTTCTATGCCAATTTACTACAGTCTCAGAAAGTGAACTCAAGCAAATGTTTTCAGAGAGATCCAGAGTGGATAAGTCAATAGTGTAAACATTGTTCATTTTCTCTCCTTTAAAGATGACTGTTTTATCAGAAATTCTTTCAATAGTGCAGCAGAAGGGGTCAAATGTTACACTATAGGTGGATCCACATATTTGACTTATAGATAGTAAGTTGTGTTTTAACCCTTCAACATACAGAACATCTTCTATAATTAGAGATGGATTGCTGCTTATAGTACCTTTACCTACAACAGTAGCACAATTATTGTTGCCATAAAATACTTTACCTCCTCTTTTTGGATTTAGAAAAGTAAAAAGATCCTTGTTACCAGTCATATGATGCGAGCATCCGGAATCTAAGTACCAGATATTAGCATCTTTATTGTTCTGAAAAAGAAGAAGATTAGTTAGAATTTTTAGCAACCCAAACGAGTTTGGGTTTACTTTTCCTTGAATAACAGTGATAAAAATCATGTCCTAACTTTTTGCAGAAGGAACATGACAGTGGAATATATCGACCAGTTGATGGTTTAAAGTGAGCAACAGGTTTATAAACTTTTCTGACCCAGTTGTCATTCTTAATTGGTTGAGGAAGAAGATAATTCTTCCTCATTACATGATGACAGTAGTTAATTTCACTCTTAAGTCTATTGTTTTCGTTAGTAAGAGATGCAATTTGATTATCTTGAGTGTACTGAGCAATCTGTTGAGCATCAACTAGATCCTTGAGACGCACAATTTCAGATTCCTTTTCATGAAGTTGTGTCATGGTGAGGCAAAATTTACTTTTTAACCTATTACACTCTTCTTGAAGATTTGAAAGAGCATGGAGGAAGAAGTCTTCGTTTTGATTACTAGAGGGAGATTCAGAAGATGATTCTGACCATACCTGATTACTAAGAACATCTTCCTCTTTGGAGTTGAGACCCATGAAAGCAATAGCTTCTGAATCATCCTCTGAGCTGTAGTCGCTCCATGAGGCCACCATTGCTTTTTCTTTCCTTTTATTCAGAGGGCAGTTAGCCCTAACGTGACCTGTTTTGCCACATTTGAAGCAGATGGTTGAGTCATACTTGCTATTACTAGAATTTTTGTGATCTTTAGGACTGCTATCAGCTCTGTTAGAACCAAAGGAATTTCTTTCATTGGTTCCACTAGACTGATGTCCATATGTCCTAGAAGAATTGTTAATCTGGTGGCCAGATGATCTGTTATTATAATTATTGTTCTGACCTTCTCTCTTGATATTCTGATCGTGTTTAAACCTGATCATTCTTTGGAGTTTTTTACTGGTAAGGGCTAGTTCATTTTCGAACTCCTCATCCAGTTTTTCTCCCTCATTGGTATAGGCAGTATTAAACGCTATAGATTTATTTTTCTTATCCTGTATTGAATTCATTTGCTTAAGGACTTCTTCATGGCTTAGAAGAGAGCCAATTAAGTTTTCAAGAGTAAGAACATTGAGATCCTTTGCTTCCTCGATGGCTGTTCTTTTTGCCATCCATTCAAGAGGAAGTGATCTAAGAACCTTTCTGACCAGTTCTTTACTTGAGAAAGTTTTCCCCAGTCCCTTTAGTCTGTTGACCAGGGTGGAAAACCTCTTATCCATTTCAGATATTGACTCACCAGATAACATGTCAAATGTTTCATACTCTTTTAACAATAAATCAATCCTAGTTTCTTTTACTTCTGAAGTTCCTTCGTGTGTAGTTTCAAGTATAGACCAGATTTCTTTGGCTGATTCACATTTATTAACTCTCTCTCCTTCATCATCAGATATTGCATAGAGTAGAATGTGCATAGCCCTAGAGTCTAATTGAGCACTTTTCTTTTGTGCATCGGACCACTCCTCCTCATCGTCATCTTTCATGTCAATTGGCCCATTACGGACAATTGCCCATAAATCACAATCGATTCCTCGGAGGTATAGTCTCATTCTCTTTTTCCATACAGAGTAATTATTACCAGAGAACCATGGAGGATTAGAACTGGTGGGGAAGGAATGAGAAGACATAGATGAAAGAGGATCTCCTTCTCGGCAACAGTAAGTTCCACGAAAAGGAGGCTCTGATACCAATTGTTATTTAGCTATGTCTATGATTCAATCCCAGACAATTCCATACCAAGGTTGGTAGACAATTAAAATAGAAAAGAGAGACTGATTGAATTCCTTAGTTCAGGAAAGATCACAATCTCTATGACAGTACGAAAGCAAACGACGAACAAAAGACAAAGAAAAGAAAGTGAAACAAGAACGCAAGCTATGCCCAGAAGAATTAGAGTTCCTGGCTCCAAGCCCCAACTCTAATTCAACCAGACACAGGAAAACAGAACCCAATCCTAAGGCTCCCAAGGAACTAACCAGTTCTACTGAGCCGAGGAAACCGTTGCTTTCTTCTTTGAGATGAGCTCTATTTATAGCGTCTGTGAGTACTTCCTTGCTCGATCTTCTTTATTGTAAAGTGCCGTTGAGCTGCATTGATGAGGGCGAAGATCGATGCGCAGAGAACTCCTTCGTCGTTCTCCTTCGTCGTTCTTCGATGATATTGAGGATGGAATTAAAGGCGCAGACGCGAATAGGTCTTGGAGTGGGGAGACGACGGAGTGAGTAGGTTTAGTGGGCCATGAGTGCCTTCGGGCCTGCGATGGTCTTTGACTAGGTGAACGACAAGGCCCAACACTCGCAACAAACCAGATAACATCCTTCATTCATTAAGCAGCTAGCCCACCACAGTACTACTTAACAACACACTTAAACACTAATCGTCTCAAATGAAACCACACTTAGCAACAATAAAACTGATCACCACATAAATAAATAGTCACTCCTAACAACAACGAAACTCCCTACATAATCGTTACTTCCGATCGAACAGCTACATCCTGAACAGATTCATTGTCACTCCTTAATTAACCACAAGAACACACTAGTTATTAGCAATTAATTAACCATCATGGGGCTCCAAGGAAGCGGCGGAGGAGATCCCTGGCTCGCAGCGGCTGGTAACTGCCGACGTACCCACCGGAGCCGCGGACGGTGGAGAAGGTGACGTTGTTCTTCCTCCCCATGTACACAGACGTGTACCCACCCACATCCCCATTGCTGTCCTTCCAGTGGCCAAACTCGGCCGGATCAGTGTGATTGAAAACCTTGGCGAGGCAGTACTTGGTGGAGGTCACCGGAGGCCGGGCATTTTCGTCCCCATGATAGACGGCCAGCTTCAGAGAATCTCCCTTTCCCACCAGCTCTTTCAGGGCGTCGATAATCCACGTCGGCTTCTCGGACCCCGGTGGTACCAGCCCCGGTGACAACGCCTTACTGCCAATGAATCAAAACATACAGAGTTAGTATATACATACTATACTCGATCGTAATAAACCAATTCATTTATTTCTATCAAAACAAAATCGAAATAAGTAAAAGAAAAATAGACCTGCAGATATGCCAGGGCCCCGGAACTCGGCCAGAAGAATTGGCGTGGAGAGCCTGTTGGACGGCCGGCAGCTGAAGGTATTGCTCCAGGTAATTTTCCGAGCACGGGTCGTACCATAAGTACTTCTGCCAATTTTCACATAAATTAGCAAAGAAAATTTCATAAAAAAATAAACAGAAGGGACGCGGCATTGGAAAGCGGGTTTCATTACTTGAAAAAAAGCCACGTAGATGGACAAATTGATTGATTTGCAAATGAAATGAAAGTTGCAATAATGTAGATGCTCTTACCGAACTGGGCCGCGCCGCTGCTGTGCAGAGTGGCTCTTTGATGGCCGAAATGTAAACCGCCAGCCCGATGGCCTCCTGATGCATTGCCGTGGCACAGTCAAGGGGAGACTTAAGCACGCACGCTCTGAGCACCTTGTCCCGGCCAGCCTTGCCCATCATCCCGTTGATCGTCAAGTAGTCGACGAATCCTTCGAAAGTGGACTCCAGGTCCATCTCAGGATTACCCAGCTGCGTAGCGTAAAGAAGAAGAAGAAGAAAAAACATTAATTACGTACGAATTAAAAGGAATTTTAATAAAAATGAGGAGAGGAAGAGACAGAGCTCGCACCAGCAATCCTTTCAGCGGCGGCAGCCCAGCTAACAGCGACGGTTCCCGTGTGGCGTGGAGAGCCAATCGAACAGCATGATGCGCTCCGAACCCTTCCCCGAGGAGAAACATCTCGTTGAATCGGTGTTCTGGAAACTTCTTGGTCCAGCCTTGGAGGAAACTCACGGCTTCTCTGGCGATCTGGTTGCCCGATGTCGCTTCGCCGGCGGTGAGGTTCTTGTTGGAGTAGGAGAATCCCACTCCCGCTGGGAGGTCAACGAACAGGACATTGGCTTCTGGAAAATCAGTTAGCAGAAATGAAAATAACGTTAAAATTGACCACAAGTAAAGGAAGCAAAAGAGTTTAAGTTGAAGTAGTTAGATAGAAAGCTACCCTTGTGCCAGGAATACTCGTTGAGCCGCAGGGTCAGGTCGGCCTGGACCCGGAGCGGGCCGACCTCCAGCATCCCGCCATATCCGACGGCGGAGCAGAATCGTCCTTCCCCAAAACGGCAAACAACGTATTAGTTAGTGACTAAAACCCAATCAACAATTTAATTAGTTGATGCTGTTAATAACAATAATTAGTAATTACCTGAACTGACCCACACAATCAGAGGGGCTTCTTCGGCGGGACGGGCGGAGCCGTCGTGTTTGACAAAATAATAGAAGAAGTGTCTCGCCGCTGCAGCTCCACCGCCCACGTAGCCGCTGAAGTGCATCAACGGCAGCTCCCCCGCCGGCTGACCGGGCAGATGCCCAACCCTGTCCTTCTCGGCTGCCGCCGACATCCCTGCAGCGACTCCGATCAGAAGGGAAATGCTCGTCAGCACGGCCGCGGTACTCGTCATCGCCAACGCCCCCATTTGGTGCCTCCCTCACGATTTCCTCTCTATCTCTCTTCAAACTGAAAACCGTTTCTTTAAAATTTTCTCTCTGTGTGTGTGGCAGAGGCCGCCTTTATATAAAGAAAATGGCCTTTGCTTTAATCTATCTATCTACCTCTTCTATCTCTACCTCTTCTACCAACTAATATAAAGAGATTCTGAACAGAGAATGGGTTAGAACACAAATAGAGGCATGGCCGCATCTCACGGAAGGCTATTAAAGTCTTTCTACATTATATAATACCACTGCCGAGGGAGTTTAGATTTACATGATTATGTTATGTATTTGGGTTGGGCTTCCAAGTTTGGTCTTTGGTGGAGAATGCTGATGATTCTCCAATAATTTGAGACTCATATTAGGAATAGACCACAGCCTAATCCTAAAAACTAAAACCAGAAACACTATTCTTAATTATCTTTTTTCACTTCGCAACACTATTCCGCCCGAAGGTTAAATCATCTCCGCTACAAGTCTACAACACATATAGTAGAACAATGACAATGGATAAATGAGTCTCAAATTATTGTGGTTCATGATTCTTACTCGAGTAGAATTGCTTAAAGTAGTGAGATTGATATTTAAGTTAAATTTAGATTATTGATCATTATATTATATAACTATAATTTATCAATGAAAAAATTATTTGAAATTGAAAATAAATTTGATCATATTGTATAATGAACTGAAGAACATATTTAATCCTTGGGAAGGAGTTAGAAAGGGGGCTAAATTTGGTTAGATGTAGCTGATTAATAATACTATAGCTATATGTTTTACTTTCTTGAAATTCACTTTTAAGTAGTAGATTTTATATATAGAGATTAATTTTTTTCGAGGCCAGAAAGGGCTATGAAGAAGACCTTATGGAGGTTTATCTCAAAATTCAAATGCGAACAAATGAAAAATCTTAATTGAGGCATGTGCAACGAATTGGTTCAATCGTTCAAAAGTGTAAAAATAAAATACAACACCCAAAACTGCTTCTAATTTCACTAAGGTTTATTGTCTCATCATGATCTACACTATTTAGTTATCCAATGTGGTATGTGGTCCTCACATCTTAGGCCAAGAGTAGCGAATCTTTTTGTCGAGACCTCTAACAAGTGTTAAAAATTTTACTTGCCTCCATAAATTGAAGATATTTAATCCTACATTCGATTACGTGATTGACAATTCTCCATGATGATTTTGGTAAAAAACACAGACAAATTTTTAATGAGGTCCGGAAAGACATCGACATAGAAATACATTACATGATATAGAATCTATAATCTAGAGTCATGGTCAAGGATTAAAAACCCATTAAGAATCAACAACCTTGGAGAATTATAAGTCAAGAGTCGATACTCATTAGTTAAAGCCCAATCGAAGGAATAACTAACAAGCTAATGCGAAAGGACCTACCGAAGAAACTCTAACCATTCAATCACTTTATTTTTAAAAATTTACAACAGGGCCGATCAAATTACCATAATAGCAATTGAAATATATCTTATTTTATAAAAATGTATATTATTAACAAAATACATCTAATTCCGCCAACAATTGTAAAACCTAGACAGGACCAAACTAACCATTTTCCTACTAAAGTTTTGGAATTCAATTTTTTTTCGCACAAAAATTGGATCAACTATGCATATAAAAATTTAGTTTGATAATTTCATTTTGAATGAGTATCAAATTTAACTTCTCAAAAATGGTCTTAAACAATTTCAAAAAATA
Source organism: Linum tenue (assembly GCA_946122785.1). Lineage (NCBI taxonomy): Eukaryota > Viridiplantae > Streptophyta > Magnoliopsida > Malpighiales > Linaceae > Linum > Linum tenue. The sequence goes on along the minus strand of CAMGYJ010000008.1, from coordinate 76,939,791 downwards.
TAGCACTTAAGTTTTGCTTATAGTGAAATGCTGGAGAAGAAGAAAGAGTATGCTATTAGTGTAGACAGTGGATTTTGTAATGAAGATAATAAAGTCGTTAAAATGAAGAAAAAAGTTGTTGATGGTAGATGTTAAAATTTCAATTATTGGAGGAAAGAGTGAGTCGTTGATAGTATTTATCACTTGAATGAAGTAAATTTTAGTAGGTTGAAAATAATGTTTCACATTTACAAATATTTTACAATTAAAGTTTGTTTTTAATGAATGCACGAGAAAAGAAAGTGACTATTGATGCATTAATTATGAATATTCTAATTACTCATTAGCGTAGATGAAGTCGCGTGGAGAAGATAATATTTTTGATAGCAGAGCAATTTCAAAAAAATCAAAATAAATTTTGAAGTGATTTCTTACATTAAGGAGTAAATTGAAGTGCGTTGATTACTATGGTATCAAAAATGGTCTTAAACAATTTCAAAAAAAATAGCACTTAAGTTTTGCTTATAGTGAAATGCTGGAGAAGAAGAAAGAGTATGCTATTAGTGTAGACAGTGGATTTTGTAATGAAGATAATAAAGTCGTTAAAATGAAGAAAAAAGTTGTTGATGGTAGATGTAAAAATTTCAATTATTGGAGGAAAGAGTGAGTCGTTGATAGTATTTATCACTTGAATGAAGTAGATTTTAGTAGGTTGAAAATAATGTTTCACATTTACAAATATTTTACAATTAAAGTTTGTTTTTAATAATTGCATGAGAAAAGAAAGTGACTATTGATGCATTAATTATGAATATTCTAATTACTCATTAGCGTAGATGAAGTCGCGTGGAGAAGATAATATTTTTGATAGCAGAGCAATTTCAAAAAAAAAACAAAATAAATTTTGAAGTGATTTCTTACATTAAGGAGTAAATTGAAGTGCGTTGATTATTATGGTCTAAAAAATGGTCTTAAACAATTTCAAAAAATATAGCACTTAAGTTTTGCTTATAGTGAAATGCTGGAGAAGAAGAAAGAGTATGTTATTAGTGTAGACAGTGGATTTTGTAATGAAGATAATAAAGTCGTTAAAATGAAGAAAAAAGTTGTTGATGGTAGATGTAAAAATTTCAATTATTGGAGGAAAGAGTGAGTCGTTGATAGTATTTATCACTTGAATGAAGTAAATTTTAGTAGGTTGAAAATAATGTTTCACATTTACAAATATTTTACAATTAAATTTTGTTTTTAATGAATGCATGAGAAAAGAAAGTGACTATTGATGCATTAATTATGAATATTCTAATTCCTCATTAGCGTTGATGAAGTCGCGTGGAGAAGATAATATTTTTGATAGCAGAGCAATTTCAAAAAAAAAACAAAATAAATTTTGAAGTGATTTCTTACATTAAGGAGTAAATTGAAGTGCGTTGATTACTATGTTTTAGGAATTGGTTTCCTTGCATGAGTTGTGTTTTTCACATTTTTACTATGAAGATGCTAGAAAACTTATGTTCAACGGTTTACTAATTTATTTATACTATTAATATTATTTATCCGACCAACGGGCGAGCACAAATCTAGTTTATGGTATGGAGATGCCTTTAATTCGCTGGAGAAAACACAGAGTTCCCCAGTCACCAAATAATTGTACGCTGATAGGGGAGTATAGCTGAGATTGATAGATGGTCTAAGAAAAGGTTTTGCTTGGTAGGTTGAAGAGTGTATGAGATTTTTTTGTTGTTGTTGTTGGTAGAACTAGAAAGGTATGAGAAAATTGATTTTATATGCAATAATACTATTAATTATTAGTAAAACTGTGTGACTAATTAATGTAATTGTGAGAGGAAAGAAATTGTAGATGTATTGTGCGACATTTTTATTGTCTCATGGTGTGACATGAGAGTTCTTGTTAATAATACGAAATGTATATCGATCGGATGCGTGCAAACCCCTGGAAATAAATTGAAGGAATTGAAAGTAACGCTAGGGGTCAACCATGAAGTTGCGTGATTACTAACTGAATAATCACATATCTCGTGGACTGTTCAAGTCCGATAGAACATAATCACATATCCGGATATAAATCCAATCAGAATAAATACAAATTATTTGAGATCATAACCGCTTAGATCACGACCAATTTCAGCGATTATGTTTCCGATTGGATCACTTATTCCTCAATCTTCATTATAATATAAATAGCGCCTAATTGGTATAAGGGGTCCAGTATACTACATGGAGGTTTACCATAAGTACCCTACACCTTTTTTCCATATACCGTAAATTTCTCCTTTCTCCTCCTATGTCCCCTTTGTCGAACGTCTGGTGATTAGGCAAGTGACATTGCCGCCGTAAAATCGCTTGGCTGGGCTACCTCTTCTCTCCCAGTATATCCCCAATGAATCAATAGCCACATCTCGGCAGACTGCCGCCGCTTGAAATTCCAGAAGGGAGTTCATCGGAATTCACCGATTCCCAAAAGAAAAATTGAAGCCATGGGAGATGGACATGACCTCTTCTCTCTTGGCCGACCGGCGTTGACAATGGAAACCCCAATCCACCACCATGATTAACTCTTGCATGCTTCTCCTACTCCAACGAAGTTGAATGACGACGGAGTAACCACAGAAATTCTAAGCACCAGTACTTTTCAGGCTTCGTGCAAGTAACTCATTTTTTTAATTTCAAAACCCAGCCCACCTCCAATTTCGAAACTCAGCTCCTGTTCCTTCAGCTAGCTAGCTGCTTTAAATTCGTGCATGCAGAGAGACTCAAGAAGGTGAAACTTGCTCTTGAAAACATCTCGATCGATCATCTTCTTCTCCCTCTATGATTTGTGGGATTATAAGAGTAATAATGAGTCACATTTTGGAAACTAGATCTTAGAGGTTGTAGTAGGAAAGAGGAAGGAAGTCCAATTGGTTGGATACCATTTGTTGCATCGAGTGAATATTACACGTGTATAGCTAATTAAGAGATATGGAGTTACCCTGCTAAACAAATGTCAAGTAATTAGGAAGATTGAATTTTTTTGTTTTGGTTATTGCATGAGCTATATCAATCTTAAGAGTAAACCAAGAGTAAAATTGATAATAATTAATGATTATTATTAGGAAGATTAAAATTCTTTTGTTTGATTTATTGCATGAGCTATATCTCTGTGTGTCGACCAAACAAAGAATAAAACAAATACATTGATTAGTTACAAATGAAATTCAAGTTTAGTATCCTGAGTTTTAACTAATGGATGATTATTTCGTTCCATGATATATATACTTTCCTTTTATTATAAGAAAAATATATATAAATGTTTTGGATAGATAGATCCAGCAAGATGCCTTTTTATGAAAATACTACTTTTGTAACTGAAGGTCGATGGAATATAGAAATTCTCTAAACATAAACATAGTTTTACATGCTCTTTGCCTGAATTGATAGAAACGAATAATAATGATTATTATTAGTTGATCTTGATCAATGCAAATGAGCCACCATATAAAACTTTCTTTTCTTATGAGTGCCCCGTTAATCAATTGCACAAACAAGACACCAATTATATGTAGCTTGATGGCACATAGAAATCGACTCGTACCTCTCCCACTCAGTGAAGTTAACAAGTTAAATACATATCAATTAAAATTTTAACATGGTATTTTAAATAATTATGAAATTCTTTTTTTATGAACTAAAAAACTAAGGATCTTTAATTACATGAAAGTTAAGATATACTTCATTTTCAACACTTATTACAATATACTTCATTAGTTGGTTGATAAATGCTATGATAAAATCATCTTGCTCTAGAGCACACATTTGAGATGACAAAATGGTTTAATTTAAAAACTTGATAATAATGGTATATTTAAATTATAAGAAGATATATTGAGAATATTTTGGTGATTTTATTTTTGACTTTTTATGAGTATTTTTATAAGTTTTATTTTAAAATGATTTATTTCAATTACCTAAAATACATCAAACAAAGTATGTAGATGGTAAATCGTTTAATAAGAATCTCAAAATCTTTCACAAAGATAAAGTGGTATCTGTTTCTTAATAAAATTTATAAAATCAAAATATAAAGTAAGAATTTGACAGTCGAAAAAGGAAATAAAAAATTAATTTATCCTAATTCACAAATAGAGTTTATGACATGTTTATTGTTATCCGCCGCAAAGCGCGGGCCAATTATCTAGTTACATATTATACCCACTAACTTATGACCTATAAATTTATATCATCAACCAACTTCAGTTCGAAATTCGAAAATAACTTCTCTGTTTCCCATGCATGCTTACACTTTTATTTATAACCCTCTTTCGCTTTTACCCATCAATACATACACATACTGACATACATACTAACATATGCATAGTCATCATACCAATTCCCTCTATGTGAGGATAGTAAAACGAAAAAAAAAAATATCAAACAATCACAACAATATGTGCTATATATATTTATTTATTTAATTAATTCTAAAAAAAGGTTTTAAGGAAATAAGATCATGCCATGGGGATTGACATAGAAGAGAATTTGGCAGAAGCTATTATGACACGTTTGCTTTCATGTTTTGTAATTTTTTTTATTTCCCCCCTTTCTGTTGAAGTCTTAAAGGGTGCTTGCGAGCAATTAATTTCTTTGGCAAAAATGGGATTGTGCAAGTGATATAAGTCATCATCTATGGCAGACTGAAACAATTGGTTGAAAGGGGAAAGTTCATTAATTAACTTCTACAGAGAGATTGAAAGACAAAGTAGACAAGCAAAAATTATAGATCTAAATTTAATAGCTGCAATTATTCCTCATACACCATCGTTCAATACTAGCTAGCCAGTAGAAGTCTAGGAGTGAGCATAGGGAGCTTTAGGCTTCTGATGATGAGAAGGCGGATGATGGGGAAGACCTGTTGTCGCCAGCCCACACTCGAAGTCACACCAATCGTAACAGTGGAGATCATAGTTACACTTGTTAATGCACTTCATCCAACACTCTGGGAAGGTCATGGCTGTCGCTTCTCCCCACGAACCAACCATTATCATCATCATAGTCGCAATACTGAGCATCACATTCTTCTTTCCCGTCAATTTTTCAATGTCTTTATAACAACGTTATAATATATGAAAAAGACTCCTATGATGGCCTCAACAGAAATAATTAATTTGCTAGATCAGATCTCGTGGTGGATTTTAAGAAACAAACACATCCTACCCAAACTTATATATTGAACTTACTTTCCGTTGAAAACCCTATTAAGTCGTTCAATAAAAGAGAATAATGTTTACCATAACCTACGTTTAGTCATTCTCACATTAATCCATTAACTTTCAATTCTAAAGATTTAGAAACCGCCAAAAAGAACAAAATCCCTTTATAGTAGAAATTAATAATTGTTGTTTGTGGGCTATAATACTATAAGTTTCATTTCCGTTGCACCCATAAATAACTTGTATTTTACCATTGTTATAACAATCTGTATGCATTAAACATTTAGACTATTCCTATTAATCGGTTATGTTGGTTGCATTCGTTCAGTATAGGCAACCAGCGACCACGGTTCAATTCGGTATTAACGACCAATATCCGATCTCGCCAAGGGCGTATCAGATTTGACTAACCGTCGTCTTTAACGGTTCAATTTGGTTATTGTTAATGGTTTACAATTTCACCCCGACTAATTTATCACTAGTAACTAAGTTTTAACAGGCTACACCATATGTGTAACCTCTATGATCTTTGATTCTTGAACATGAAGCTATAGGCAGTTGCACAATTTAGTCGCTAGGTAGGATGTTGCTTTCGCTACCTCCATATTCCATACCCGACTGAAAGGGTTTCGTTACTTAGCATCATCGACCCTAAAATAGCATAGAATCGTAATTGATTGCGCCTATCCATGTAGTCATGTGATTTAGAATGATTTAGTTAGCTCTTTCTTTAACTTTCACCTAATTGACGAGCACAAATGCTAAATTAGTACAAGGACTGTTAATGTAGTAACTAGTAAGTACTACTGACTTTGGTGTTCTTCTATATCTGAAATATTCAATAAAATTATCATAGGAAAACAATGGTTGTGAAACTGTACCGAAATTTATATACCGAAAAAGTTAATGGTATGTTAATTTGTTTTAAAATTATAATTTAGTCGTGTTTAAATCGTTTCGTACCACTAAACCGCTTAACATTTGGACTTTGCCATCCGATATTTCCCGTCAGACCAATCAGTATAATAGGGTTTCTAAAATATCTTAGAAAAACATACAAAATGGGAGCATGAATTAAGGGAATCAGGTCGTTTCATGAATGTCCTAATCCGTAGCGTACTTCATCAATTAGCATATTACCCCTAGAAATAAATTGAAGTTGCATGATTATTAATTGAATACTCACATATAGTGGTGTAGCCAGGATTTTTTGTAAGGTGGGTCCGAATTTTTTTTATATTGCAAGAAAATTTTGGGTCATTGCAATGCCACATAATGTGTGTTCATATATGGATGAACTTGCATTCATATGATATGGATGTAAATATACCTAACAAAATAATAATTCATGATTTTGTCACTCATTATATACCAAAGAGTGTTTTCACGTAGCTCATTGAAAATGTCATTTCAATACTTGCAGTGGAGCCTTAGTTAGCAACAACAATAAGTTACTTCTTTCAATTACCATGATTCAAAAAATAACTCCTAATTCTATATAGTTTTCGACAATAGCTAGCCTATATTCACGTCAAAGTATACATATAATAATCTAGTTGAAGTTTAAAACCTGATATATAAAATTTATTATTAGGATAAAAAGAATCTAGCGAGACAAAAGAAAGTTTTGGCGATATATAATGAATAAACCTGAAATGATTGAACCACGATAAAACCACGTTTTCAACATAGAATATCATACCATTGACTTGTCCGATATAAATTTTGGTACGATTTTTAATCCTTATTATTTAAGCGTACATATTTTCTCCCGAACCAAGGTGGGTCCCGGGATCCACCTTAGTATGCACTTGCTCCGCCATTGCTCACATAATCACATATGTAACTCGATCGGACATAATCACATATCTGAATATAAATCAAATCAGAATAAAAACAAATTATGTGAGTTCACAACCACTTAGATCATGACCCATTTCTGCGATTATGTTTCCAATTGGATAACTTATTCTTCATTACAAATTATACTCACTACATACATTTTACACCACATTGGTATTCACGGCTTCTAGTTTAAGCCTCAACTGAAAAATCGTCGTTGGGTTATCACAACTCACACCTACACAAACTTATATATTGCCCTAACTTGCCTATTGAAACCCTAGAAAGGAGTTCAAGGAAAACATTAATGTATGCCTTAACATAAAGCCATTAACAAAAAAAAAGTTTAAGGGCTATAGACTCCAGTGCTGACATATAAATTTTACTATCATTGTGCCAGTAACTTATGACCTTTAAATTTATATCATCAACCAACTTCAGTTCGAATTTCGAAAATTACTTCTGTGTTTCCCATGCATGCGTACACTTTTATTTATAACCCTCTGTTGACACCTAAAATTAATTTGACCAGAATTAAATGCCGCATTAATTAGTCTCGGCATTTAATTCGATACCGCAGGTAAGAAACGGTGTCGTTTGGAGTCGAGCGGTATCGCGGGAAGTTAAAACGATACCGCGAAACAGAAAAACGGTACCGCAAGGAAGCTCAGCGGTACCGCAACACCGAAAACGACACCGCTGGCCGAAAATAAAGAAGGGTCGCGCGTTTAATGAAGGTTGGAGGAGGAGTTTTGATTATTTAATTATTATTTATATTCCTTGTTGGATAGGGAGAAGCGGCACCGCGGAGAGCTAAAACGGTGCCGCGGAATTAAAAACGGTACCGCGCCCAACGGTACCGCTATACTAGCAAACGACAGTGTTTAATAATAAACAGTGTCACGGAAGAAAAAAAAACAAACGGAGCTGGTTGGGAAAGAAAACGACACCGCAAGGCTGGAAGCGGAGTCGTTTAATATTAAAACGATGTCGCGGGTAGAATCAAGCGGAGCTGTTTGGGAAAGGAAACGACATCGCGGGATCATGAAAACAATTCACGTAAAGTTCACGCGAAGCAGTTTGAGGAGCGAAGCGGTTGAGACACGTGGGATTTCACAACGGAGCAGTTGAGGAAGCGGTTCTACCGAGCGTGAAGACTACGAAGCAGTTTTTCGAATAAAAGCAGTAGAGCAAGGAGAGAGAAAAGGGGAACCAAAAATCAACACAGAACAACTCTGTCAAACTTATCTTTTTCTCTGTAACTCCTTCGCGGAGCTCTCCTTCCAGGAAGGATCTCCATAGTCATAGTCGTAGCGTAGTCGCGGAGCTCTCCACAGGAATCTCCATAGGAGTAGTCGTAACGTAGATTCCTCAAAAACTCAAACACCCTCGTTCGAACGTAGTTTGGAGAGGTGTGAACCGTAGTCACAGTCGTCTTGATTAGAAGTCAGTGGCGCATTAATTCGATCAAATCAACATCGTCGTTTGGCACGCCGGTGGTGGTATTTGGTCAGCAAACAGCGGTGCATTCGATCAAACGGCACCGCAAGAGTTTCCACCGCGAAACATCAAATCAACATCGCCGGGAACGAATTCGGCACCGGCGGTGGCATTTGGTTTTTCCGAGGAAACATTTTGGCACGCCCAGTGGGACACGTGTGTTTGAAGTGAAATATGGCTCTGTGACATGGAAAACACAACGTTGATCTTCCACAAGAATCTGGGAAGGTGGAGCATGTGGTCGGCATTGAAGTTGACCGAGCAGAGGAGGCAGATAGACATATCGGTTGGATGAAGGAGTGGCCACAATCCATGTCGAGCATCGATGGGCATGTTGCACTCCTGTCTCTTCGTCGATCTGTAGAGGAGTATTACCGGCAGGTAAATCTCTATTTTATCTCTTTAAATAAGCCTTGTCATTCTCTTGGAAGACATATGGATAAATTTTTTGAGATGATAGATGAACATGTATCCGGTATTGCCAATAAGGATTCACTTAAACTTGTGGCTAAAACAGTGGCGTTAGGGGCTAGCAAATCTCATGTTGGTTCTCCTGTGAATACTATTGTTTTGAAGGACAGGAAAGTTAGAGCGGTCTTGCGAAAGCCGCAACAAAGAACAAAATTTAAACGTGTTCATAATAAGTTTCAGAAAATTAGGGAGAACAAGTGTGATATCTTGAAAGATGACAAATTTTACCACATTCTTCAATCTAAGCCGCTAGGGGGGCATGACATCCGAGCTCGTGCTAGATTGAAGAAGAAACAACATCGTGGGTGGCAAAGAAGTTTGCCACACCCACCCTGCTCTAGGAAAAATCAGACAATGGTTTCCTCAAATACTCTTCGGTGTGGGGATGGTAACCACGTAGAAAAATCTAATGCCAACAAAGTTGGCGTGACTCAACAGGATCGTTCACGTAAATCATCCCCGAAGTTGTCATTGAGTGGACTGGGGGGCAAGTTCGGTCAAGCACGTCAGGGAGTTGCAACACCAGTGCTTATGAGGAACAAGTCTGCCATGAGTGGCGGATTGGGGGGCAAGTACCATGGCCAACAAACTCCAGTCTCACGCAAGAGTTCAAAAGATGCAAAGTTGTTGTGTGATAAGTGCAAAGATCATGGTCGTGGTAAACAAAATACCAACACACATGTTGATGGAGCTCGTAAGTCTCGGCGCTCAAACTCCCAACAACATGGTGAGAATGCGAAGCTGACAAAACTAGACCAATCTAGGCAAGCGATGCCACATGGTCGATTTGACGGGACAAAGACGTTAGAAAACTTCAATGTCCCAGCAAGAGTGAAAAACACCGGTGATTTTCTCTGCCACGACCCTGTGGCTAAGATGAAGCCAAATCGAGCTCGTGGAATTTTAAACCAAGGTGTTCGAGCTCGACGAACTGGAGAGCTACAAACCACCATTACTCCCAAAACATCAAGACCAACATGTGTGAAGCCAACAAGTCAGGGTATTTATGGATGGCTTGTTTGGTTTGATCAGTGGAGTTGGCAGTGGGTGTGGACTTTTGGCATGATGGTTTATGCTAAAGCCAACCCTGTTTTTGTTTAGATATTATTAAAATAAATAAATATGGATATTTAAGCCACATATTGTCTAGAAAATTTTATGAAAAAAATAAACGGCATTGCTAAGCTTGTCGCAGCATTGTGGGGGGGAAAAATCACAGTTGGCCTTTTAATAGACAAGTAAAAGCAACGTTGAGGTAAGTGTAAACGACACTGGTTTGGCCAAATTTTATTTTATTTATAAAAAAAGCTGGAAATATATTATTTGTATGGCCGCATGAAGAAAAAAAAAATTATGCAGCTCTGCCGCTGTTGCAAACAGCTCTGGCGGAAAATTAAAAAAAAATACTAATCATGCAGCGCTGGCCGCTGTTTCCCCAGGCGTGAAGAAAAAAAAATGAATTTGGGCAGGCAGAGCTGGCAGCAGCGCTGATGGAAATTTAAAAAAAAAAAAAAATTCAGTTCTGCCGCAAACAGCTCTGGCGGAAATTAAAAAAAAAAAAAGGAGGGCGGCCAACAGCGCTGCGAGAGAAAAAAAAGGGGGGGAATCAGCGCTGCGGCCAAACAGCTATGGCGGGGCGAAAAAAAAAATTTTAATAATAAAAAAAAAAGAGGGCCGCCTAACAGCCCTGATAAAAAAAAAAGAATAAACAAATTTTTTTTTTCCAGTTCTGCCGCAACAGCTCTGGCAGAAGAGAATAAAGAAAAAAAAAAAGACTCCCAACCCTGCGGCTGTTACCAACAGCCCTGGAAAGAAAAAAAAAATTTTGTAGCATGCAGCGCTGGCGGAGGAGAGCCGTAGCGCTGATAAAAAAAATGTAAAAAAATAAAAAATAAAAAATCCAGTTCCGGCCAAGCAGCCCTGATCATATAAAAAAAGAATCATTATTATTATTTGATGTTTGCAGCGCTGGTAAAAAAAAAACAAAGGGAAAAGTTTGGCCGCGTTGTTGCAATTAGCCGCAGTACTGGCGGCCAATATCATTTCGCCATGCATGAGGATTATATAATTGGTAATTAAAGACTTCATTGCTAACTTTGGCCTACGTGTTTATTTCGTTTAAACATTTTGAGCCAAGTATTTTAGGTGTTATACTAGTTATGTCACCAATTTGGTTCATAATTCTTATAAACCAAATTTTGGGGGGCATTTGTTGACACCTAAAATTAATTTGACCAGAATTAAATGCCGCATTAATTAGTCTCGGCATTTAATTCGATACCGCAGGTAAGAAACGGTGTCGTTTGGAGTCGAGCGGTATCGCGGGAAGTTAAAACGATACCGCGAAACAGAAAAACGGTACCGCAAGGAAGCTCAGCGGTACCGCAACACCGAAAACGACACCGCTGGCCGAAAATAAAGAAGGGTCGCGCGTTTAATGAAGGTTGGAGGAGGAGTTTTGATTATTTAATTATTATTTATATTCCTTGTTGGATAGGGAGAAGCGGCACCGCGGAGAGCTAAAACGGTGCCGCGGAATTAAAAACGGTACCGCGCCCAACGGTACCGCTATACTAGCAAACGACAGTGTTTAATAATAAACAGTGTCACGGAAGAAAAAAAACAAACGGAGCTGGTTGGGAAAGAAAACGACACCGCAAGGCTGGAAGCGGAGTCGTTTAATATTAAAACGATGTCGCGGGTAGAATCAAGCGGAGCTGTTTGGGAAAGGAAACGACATCGCGGGATCATGAAAACAATTCACGTAAAGTTCACGCGAAGCAGTTTAAGGAGCGAAGCGGTTGAGACACGTGGGATTTCACAACGGAGCAGTTGAGGAAGCGGTTCTACCGAGCGTGAAGACTACGAAGCAGTTTTTCGAATAAAAGCAGTAGAGCAAGGATAGAGAAAAGGGGAACCAAAAATCAACACAGAACAACTCTGTCAAACTTATCTTTTTCTCTGTAACTCCTTCGCGGAGCTCTCCTTCCAGGAAGGATCTCCATAGTCATAGTCGTAGCGTAGTCGCGGAGCTCTCCACAGGAATCTCCATAGGAGTAGTCGTAACGTAGATTCCTCAAAAACTCAAACACCCTCGTTCGAACGTAGTTTGGAGAGGTGTGAACCGTAGTCACAGTCGTCTTGATTAGAAGTCAGTGGCGCATTAATTCGATCAAATCAACATCGTCGTTTGGCACGCCGGCGGTGGTATTTGGTCAGCAAACAGCGGTGCATTCGATCAAACGGCACCGCAAGAGTTTCCACCGCGAAACATCAAATCAACATCGCCGGGAACGAATTCGGCACCGGTGGTGGCATTTGGTTTTTCCGAGGAAACACCCTCTTTCGCTTTTCAGCTTTACTCATCAATACATACAGATACATACATATATATTGGTAGAAGCTATTATGACAAATTTGCTTTATAGTTCATGTTTCGTAATTTTTTTTTATTTTCCCCCTTTCTGTTGATGTCTTAAAGGTGCTTGTGAACAATTAATTTCTTTGGCAAAAATGGGATTGTGTAAGTGATATAAGTCATTATCTATATCATACTAAAACCATTAGTTGAAAGGAGAAAGATCATTAACTTCTGCAGAGAGATTCGAAGACAAAGTAAACAAGCAAAAATTATAGATCTAAATTTAATATCTGCAATTATTCGTCGTACACCATCGTTCAATACTAGCTATAGCCAGTAGAAGTCTAGGAGTGAGCAGAGGGAGTTAGGCTTCTGATGATGAGGAGGAGGTGGATGATGGAGAAGACCTGTTGTCGCCAGCCCACACTCGAAGTTACATCAATCGTAACAGTTGGGATCATAGTTACACTTGTTAATGCACTTCATCCAACACTCAGGGAAGGTGATGGCCGTCGCTTCTTCCCACGAACCAACCATTATCATCATCATAATCGCAATACTTAGCATCACATTCTTCTTTCCCGTCATCTTGTCAATTTCTTGATAACAACGTTATAATATATGAAAAAGACTCTGATTGTCTCAACATAAATAATTTGTTCGATCAGTGCTCGTGGTTGATTTTAAGAAATAAACACAACCTACCCAAACTTATATATTGAGCACACTTTCCGTTGAGAACCCTATTAAGTCGTTTAATAAAAGAGAACAATGTTTACCATAACGTAGGTATAGTCATCACTCACATTAACCAATTAACTTCCAATTTTAAAGATTTAGAAACCGCCAAAAGAACAAAAACCTTTGCCGTAGAAATTAATAAATTGGTGGTTGTGTGCTGTAATAAGCTATAAGTTCCATTTCCGTTGCACCAATAAATAACTCGTATTCTACCAGTGTCATAACAATCTGCATGCATTACACTATTCCTATTTATCGGTTACGCTGGTTGCATTCGTTATACGTCGGGGCTGGATCGTGAATACCCCTCCTCCCATCTACCCATAAGGTTAAATGAAGCATGTTACCATGCCATTTCTTTTGCCTCCTAATGGCCAAAGATTTATTGCATTAATAAATATTCATAACTTTTGTTTCCATTGCACCTAACAACAAATCAAAGGTATATTTATTATTGACCACTAGACCATATCAAGAGACTCAAAAGGAAACTACACTAGTAATTGCTCCTCTTATGATATATGGGGCACTTTTGACAGAGAAAAGTAGAGAAAGGAAAATTTGGTTCTGTTTTCATAAAAGGGTGTCTGGTAAGCCATCAATTCCTCTGCAAGAAATTTGGTTCTGTTTTCATAAAATATGGTAATGCTGATTACTGTTCTTATGGATTAGTTGTGTAACTGATTGAGTAATTCAAGGTTGTGTATTAGCTGTGGAACTTAAAACTTGTTTGTTGCTTACCAACGTTAAGTAGTAGTTCAGTGTTATGTTTGTTAGAACATAAATGACACTCCACCGCGGCTTTTGCTTCCCTCTCGCCTCTATCATTTCCAGCAATCAGAAAATCCCATGTGGCATAAGACGAGTTCTTCCTCGAATTCGGTAGAGACATAAAGCTTGAGAACTCAGGCAACCTTTTCCAACTTCCAAGCAATGAATTAATCCACTAAAACCGATTTACTTTTATGTTTGTGAGCACATGGCCTTCGAGTGTCGGGCCTGTCCTCTGTCTTAAATATTAGCAAAAAAATAACCAAACATGAAAAGCCCTCTTTTTATGGCATTTAAAAATTCACAACCAAACACATGAGCAGCTTCCCGACAAGACAGAGGACATTAGTTAATTGTGGTCCACGTTACTACCATAGCTGACCTAACAAGGGGTATGTGTTTACACCAGAGAGAAGAAACCATGAGGTATTTCTCATTTTCTGACTTCCCACTTAACTACTGGTTAGACCCTTTAAGTTTTGATTTGAAAGAAAGGAACAAATGCCTGCAGAAACACCACATAATAGAATGGCGCACTTTGAAATAAGGGCTTTTCCCTGCCATGAAATCAACATAAGCAGGCCGGTTAGTAACAAAAACTGTTTGACCAAGTGCCAGGCTTAAACGACCAAGCTGCTCCCCACAACTTATTGATTAGTTGTGTAACTGATTGAATAATTTGGTAATATATATTTATTTTGAAGACATAATTTGGTAATATATGAATGAAGATTAGTGAGATTATTTTAGAATATGTCAAATATATACATAATTTATTTGATATTATAGGTTTTATGATAAACCTTACATGAATTTGATGAATTGGTTGAACACGATCCGACCATTAAAATTCAAATTACTTGTCAAACCAAATTGATAACTTAATTCAGTTTTTCAGTTTGACAACCTTGAATTGGTGATTGAGAAATCATGAGTGTTTTCTCATCACAGGATTACATTGACTTATATCACCCCTTATTATGTTTAAATGGCAATTAAAACACACTTATTTTATATTTTGAATTTTATTTTGTGAATTCAAATTACTACTTTTGTGAATACATACCTTAATTCTTATATAAAAAAATACATACCTGCGGCAGGACACAACTATATCATCGTTGTCTTGCTTTCTGTTGTTGACTTGTTGTTTTTGGTAGGGATGTTAGTTTAGTTCATTTTCATAAATTTAAAATCATCTGTAATATAAATGACAGGAGTTCGATGTTAAATCAATTACAAGTGGCATGTTAACATTCGACTAATATGTAAAATTCAGAAAGTTTAGATACTAAAAGCACTTAGCCCAACTTCTATCAATTTAATTAATATAAATAAATTAGCTTATAAATCACAACTACTCGTTAAATTTAATCAATGCGACACAGTTTTTAGTAGTAAATTGGTTAGGGCTTTTCGATAAGGGAAACATGCATTGATGTTTTTAATGGAAAAGTTAGGTTAACATACATAAGTTTGGATAAATACACTACCCAACTCATACCCAATTAAAATATGAAGACAATACGTATACCCTACACAAATTCATCCATAAGAACTCAATCAAACTAGTATATATTTCACTCACACCCTATCCCATAATCACATAGGTTTGTAAAATTACTCATTGGCAAGTAATTGTACCATCCCTAGTTGTCGGGCCATATCGTGGACTTGACTAGCGATATTGGTACTAGCGGCCAATGTCTGTCTATGACACCACTATTTAGGGGTGTACATGAGTCGGGTGGTCCGGGTTTAGCCATTTTAATCACCCGACCCATGCACTACGGTTTGGAAAATATTAAACCCAAACCCAACCAAAAAAATTAATACCCTACGGTTTATTTTCAATTGGGTTGGGTCGGGTTGGCGATATTTTTAAGTAAAAACACAACCCAACACAAAATATGTAATTATTCTACACCATAAAAATATTTTTATAACTAATTAAAATTTCAAACGAATAAACCGAGGTGAAAGGTATCGAAATTCACAAATGTTGTTTGAATTTTAATAAAATATCATTTACTTCAACATATGTCTATAGTTTTTTTTCACAATATTTGTTTAAATAGGCTAAATAGGTTATAAACAAACACATCCATAATATGTTATTCTATTAAAATTGTACACAAGAAAAAAGATACTTTGAATCATAGTTATATTAAATCTATGTCTAAATTTTAAACCGATGAATGCATTAGATTAGGAAAACCATGGGAGAAAAACATGGCAATATATCTTAATTTTCTTATAAGTATGGCTATATACGACATAAATATTTTTTGTACACGAACTCATACTAATAGTTGGAACACGGGTTGGGTCGGGTTCGACGAGTTGTGGAATCCAAAATTCAAACCCAACCCAAAAAAGACGGGTTGTACAAAAGAAAACCCTCACCCAACCCAAAACCTTAGTTTTAGCGATAAATACTTATGGGTTGGGTCGGGTTGGACGGGTGGGTCGGTTTGCGGGTGTATTTGTTCACCCCTACCACTATTGTGCTAGCTACATTTGATGGTGTTAGCGGGAACTATGAAACAAGACTATAATATCATTTTTGTTATGTGATGTGATAGTGACATTTGATTTAAGAATGATTCTGCAACTAATTAATAAAACAGAGATCTATTGCAAGAAAACGCTTAAAAAAATACTTAATGTTACTTCTTTTTGTTTTATAATGTTCATAGCTGCATTTCACATGAGATCAATCTGACACATTCTGCGTGCCAAGATTATACACATGCATATATATGTATGTACATCGACGAATTCATGACATAGTAAGACTCTAAACTGCATTTGAATAAAAATTTGAGACCAACTAACACTTAATTAAAAAACGAATACTACAAGCAAGCAGGTCTCATTTGCTATCCTAGCTCTGTACCTTGAACAGAGTGGCCCGGAAAGGTACCCACTGTATATACTATATGTATGTATCCAGTATCCGTATGATGTATGCTTGGTAGTTGGTAGGTAGCAACCAGTAGATAACTTCTTTAAAAAAAAAAAAGAGGGATGCAAATAAAAATAGAAGTGCACATATATGCATTATGTTGATGATGATGATGATGATGGGTATTACAGGCATGTCCATCCATCCATATAACCTTTTACCCTTTCAGCTAATTGTCCATCTCGTAGCCCATAGAAAAATAAATTGTTACTAATTTGTCATACATCGATGTCCTGTACCATACATCCCCATTTTCATAACCAAAGGAGTTAATGGCTTGCCAGAGACCAGAGTTATCGGGAAAGGAGGGGGCAAAAATAACACAAAAACTACTAGCGATTAACAGTGTCATAATAGTTTCTACCAAACCCTCCAATTGTGCGCTCCTTTGTGTTCACTTCTATGTAAAGGAGCCCATCATTAGTGCAAGCAAATTCTTTTTTCTTTTTTTTTAGATTGGTTACTCATGGTGACATATAGGGGTACGAGAACCGAAGGATATACTGTACCAAATTCAAAATTTTGTTCATAGGTCATATGCATCCCCGTTTTCGTGCTAAAGAAATTAATGGCTTACCCTTTTATGAAAACAGAGAACCAAGGTCTCCTTCTCTATGTCAAAGAGCGAGCCCCGATGTCGATCGTAAGAGGAGTCACTGTGTTGTTTCCTTTTCAGTCATGATATGGTGTAGTGGTTGTAATAAATATATCTTTGATTTGTTGCCTTTCTCTATAACTTTAGCTTGGTATTATGTGCAATGGAAACAAAGTTATGGGAATTTATAAATGCAGTAAATTTTTGGCAGGCGAAAGACATGGCATGGTAACATGCTTCATTAATGGGGAGAGGTACCGTATTTACCATTCAGCCCTGGTTTTGGGCAAAACTATTAACTAATGACTATATATAAATTCTCATTTTAGCCCCAAGAGCTTCAATTTTATGTATTCACATCCTCAAATTTTCTATAAATTCTCATTTTAGCCCCCAAGAGCTTCAATTTTAATTGGCCCCCTTACCTAAATTTCTGGTTCCATCCCTGGTGGGAAGCTGAGAAGAGCATGGTAAGATGCTTGGCGTTCATTATGGTGGTGATTCTATAGCCGGTGATGCTAATAGCCAGTCATGTATTCATTGTTATTTTAAATCGTTCCATTTAAGTTTCGTGGTTTAAGACCTATTTTTAATGCTCAACTTCCAAATGTGCACTTTCTATATCAACTTTGAAGCCCTTTAACAGAATTGGGCTACTAGGAATAGGAAGAGATGAGGAGGAGCGGGCCTGTAAGAGCGAAGCGAGACTTAAGGGTAGTAAAATACGGAGGGAAAGAAAACCTTGCAATCATGAATCTTTCTTAGTCTTTAGGTGGCCTTCTTTAGCTTTGTTGTTTAGTGTTATCACGTGCTTCACTCTGCCTATCCTATAGGATGCATGTTTGCTTTTAGTTTATCCAATTTAGGGGTTTGGCCACATTATGAGAATGCATCCATAAATTCAGCATCTGACGTTCACTTTGACACACATCAATTCATCATCTGGACTTACGGATAGTAGTAACAATACGGATTCCCTACGTATAGTAGTTAATTATTAATTACATATTGTAAATACTTGCAAATATTGTTGCGTTGGGATTCAACGAAAAAAAGTTTCCTTAATGAAATATTATGCATCCCAATGCGCATGGAAGGGACACTTTAATTTGAATAAGTAGGGAAATTAGGAACTCAAAGTTAGAAATGGTCTTTGTCGGATTTGGCAGCGCCAAGTTTGAGCTTAAAATCAAATGGTTCACTCGGTCATTGGCTGCCTGTTTATTTTTTACTGGGCTGAAAGAGAAATGACGTGCGGAAGGAAGGAAGTCACTTTGGAAATATTAATCCAGGTCTGGGTTTTTTCATACGATTGCACGTGGTCTGAAACGCGTTTTTTTTTAATGAATTGAATTAGTAGCGGATGAATTAACTTGGAAGTGCATTAATGTGGTGGTTGGCCGGGGTAATATAAAAGAGGGGTTTGGTGGGAAGGTCCAGCCTGCACTTCTCCATTCCATAACCAAAAGAAAGTAGTGGCAAAACAATCAGTTGAAGAAAATATGGAGCGACTGACGGTGGCATTTCTGACGCTCATGCTGATGATTGTTGGTCAAGGAGTCGGAGGTGATGTTTCTGGTGAAAAGGAGAAGGATAGGATCACAGATCTCCCTGGGCTGCCGGATGGTACCCGTCTAGGATTTCAGCAATACGCCGGTTATGTGAGTCTATTCCGAGGGAACCAGGTCTTCTACTATCTGGTGGAGTACGATGGGAGTTCATCCTCGCCGGCCGAAGAAACTCCCCTCATAATGTGGTTTTCGGGATGCGGTTCTTGGACTTGTCGGTTATCATTCCCTTCACACTGGCGAACTCAGCAAAGCCCTTGAGATACGTATCCGGGTCAATTAGCGGGTTTCCTCGCTGTCAAAAGCAAAAGAAGAATTACAAGGGAAAAAAATCAATGTCAGTCAGCTGACCAATTGACATAAAACCGGATTTGGTACTCTTACCAGTAGTCCTTGAAGTCTGAGGCCTGCAATTGGGCGAAGAACGCCAGGCACCAGTTTGATGGCCAGGTGAGCTGCGAGGTAAAGCTTCCTCCCTTTGTACTCCGGGAAACGACTAGTCCATTGCTGTAGAAACCCATCGGCATCCCATGCCACATCTTCCTTGTGCCTGGCGCTGGAGTTGCGAGCAGTGGAGAAGCCAACTCCGCCAGGGAAATCCACGAACAGCAGATTAGCAACTGGATTAATTATAAAATAAAACACATGTGTTACTTCCAACAAATTATAATAATTACTGTTACATAATTAAACGGGCATAAAAAGTTTCCCACTTACCCTTGACCCTTGTTAAGAGCCCATGGGTTGAGCTTGAGGCTGCCGTCTCGCTGGACTCGGAGAGGCCCTGCGTCCAGCATCCCACCGCTGCCCACCGACGAACAAACTCTTCCTAAAAATTAAATATAAACAGTGCTTAAGGATCAATACATAAGAAGGAGATGGGAATACATAATAGTGACTGGGTTGTAATATATGGAGTAATACCTGCCGAAAACCACATTATGAGCGGAGTTTCTTCGGCCGGCGAGGATGAACTCCCATCGTACTCCACCAGATAGTAGAAGATCTGGTTCCCTCCAAATAGACTCACATAACCGGCGTATTGCTGAAATCCTAGACGGGTACCAGCCGGCAGCCCAGGGAGATCTGTGATCCTATCCTTCTCCTTTTCACCAGAAACATCACCTCCGACTCCTTCACCACCAATCATCAGCATGACCATCAGAAATGCCACCGCCAGTCGTTCCATCTTTTCTTCTACTGATTCTTTAGCCACTGCTTTAATTTCTTTTGGTTATGGAATGGAGGAGTGCAGGCTTTACCTTCCCACCAAACCACCTCTTTTATATTACCCCTGCCAACCACCACATTAATGAACTCCCAAGTTAAAAGCTCAAACTTGGCGCTCCCAAATCTGACAAAGACCATTTGTAACTTTCAGTTCCTAATTTCCCTTCTTATTCAAATTAAAGTGTCCCTTCCATGCAGTGGGATGCATAATATTGCATTAAGGAAACTTTTTTTCGTTGAATCCCAACGCAACAATATTTGCAAGTATTTACTATATGTAATTAACTACGGTAAGTAGGGAATCCGTATTGTTACTACTATCCGTAAGTCCATATGATGAATTGATGTGTGTCAAAGTGAACGTCAAAAGTAAAAAAAAAGATAAACCATACACATGATTCAATCTTGGATGGTTTTATATAACTTGAGTATGACGTTGAAATTGTATGAAGTCTTGATTTTTACGGTTCACCAAAGCACCAAACCTATATACGGCTTTGACAAAACAAATATGAATCTCACGAGAGTGATTTATTAAACAGTTCATTATATGACACACAATCTTGGTTTGTCGACAAAATTTTCAGCATTTTCGTACATGCCGTAAACATATGCACATATACCCAGAAGACTGTTTTTCTTAGGTGCCTGTGTACCCAGAAGAATATTTTTCTCAAATTATAATTTAGTACAAATAATATATTATATCCAGATCCAATATATATCAGATCAATATTTGGTTAAACTATAATGCCATTCTGGCCCTAGCTATTGTATTTGTACCTCTATGTATCTTAGTATTAGTATTTTGGGCATTGAACCACTGAATCGTACGGGGTTTGCCTTGCAGGCTGCAGCCCAATCCTTTAGTATTCATTTTCTTTTATTAATATTTATTTTCTTCCTCCTTCCATTTATTACACTGTCCATGAAATTCTTTTATCATCTAAAGGGTGATGGAGTGGACAAAAGATCATTTGTAAAGTTGTACCAAGAGGCAAGAGTTGTTTGCCACAAACTCTATTTCTTGTTTTGTTTCGCTAAAATGATATGTGATTGGATTATATGTGCTTAAAATGCACGTAATAAGGAATGGTTGATGAGATAGGTTTATTGATTGATTAGATTGTACGAAATAATTGGTTGGGTTACTTTATAGGTTTGCATGAAAATATATAAAAATCTGAATACAAATTAATTTGCGTTAAAATTTGATCAATTTATGTGCACATATGTGCGGGACGTTGTTCCACGTTTTTTGTTACAACTTGTACCAAGTAACATCAAGCAAAAATAATCTTTGAGCTACCAATTCACTTTGTCCAAGGAATTAAATATTAACCTTTCCTCCTCAAAGAAAGTAGGAATTAAATATTAACCAATTACTAGTGTTGTTTCCTTTTGAGTCTCTTGATAAGGTTAAATGAAGCATGTTACCATGCCATTTCTTTTGCCTCCTAATGGCCAAAGATTTATTGCATTAATAGATATTAATAACTTTTGTTTCATTGCACCTAACAACAAACCAAAGGTATATTTATTATTGACAACTAGACCATATCAAGAGACTCAAAAGGAAACAACACTAGTAATTGCTCCTCTTATGATATATGGGGTACTTTTGACAGAGAAAAGTAGAAAGGAAAATTTGGTTCTGTTTTCATAAAACGGTGTCTGGTAAGCCATCAATTCCTTCTGCAAGAAAATGGGGTTGCATCATTGCATGTGTATATATAGGCCATCTATAGCACCGTCAACAATTTTTTGAAAGGGAAGAAAGTTTATGATTCTTCTCGGCATTTCCATAGACTTGCACTTCTCTTTACAACCCTCTTTCCTTTCCACAAGTTCTATACTTAATTGAATCATCGATCAAAGTGGCATCTTAACATTCGACTATTATGTAAAATTCAGAAAGTTTAGATACTAAAATCACTTAGCTCAAGTTCTATCAATTTAATTAATACGGTTAAATTAGCTTATAAATCACAACTACTCGGTTAAATTTAATCAATGTAACAAAGATTTTAGTGGTAAACTGGTTAGGGCTTTTCGATAAGGGAAACATGCATTGATGTTTTTAATGGAAAAGTTAGGTTAACATACGTAAGTTTGGGTACGTATGTTTGTTTCTGGGAAAAGAACCTTCACTTGCTGCAAGCTGATTATTTCAGCCGAGACATAACCATAAAAGTGACATAGTGGGTACTTTATAATATATATACATCCGAAGAAGAAATTGATATGATCGATCATGATCTGGGAAGGCAAACTGTCATAGTAAATGTTGCACATGGATTGATTGACGGATAGTGGGTACGTACTATAGCTCGGTAGGGATCAACAAGTAGAAACTAGGAAAGGCCCAAGAATAAACTTGAGTTGAAACTAGGAAAAGAAATGAACTGCAAGTAAAAGTGTAGTAGTCATTAATAGTTCCTACCAAACCAAGTATTCCTTTCTGTAAGTAGTGATGTTGATTTGTTGTTTCCGTTTGAGTAGGACTGAATATTGGTTTGGTTCAAATCGAATCGAAACACAAGCATATCAGGTTCCTAACATCATCAATAATGGAGACAAGATTGCAACCTAAATATAATTTCTTTCAATTAGTAAGAATTTAATTATAATTCAGTTTGATTTGGAATTTCAGATAAAATCGAATTTGTGAGTCTAGTTTGTGTTTTCTCTCTTTTAAATTATTTTCACCCCAATGTAAACAATAAATATGTGATTATATGCATCATCAATGATAAAATCAAACATTTCAACACATAAGTAATGAAACACCAACATGATTCAAATTAGAGTCTAAAGGAAAGTACAAACATAACAAAATCCACCTTTTGGAACGTACAATTATAGTTATTTGATTTTTAGTTCGAATTCAGAAATTCGATTCGATCGAAAGGACCCTGATTTTCGAAATAGACATCTATTCCTGCCAAAATTTTTAAAAAATAATATTAAATCGGTTTCAATTCCGGTTCAAAACAGTTTTACCAAACCAAATGTCCACCCCTATATATACATTTGAGTTCTGATATGTGGACGGTAATTAGGTGCAGGAGTTCCTGGTACCAAGGCCACACGGCACGATGTAATTGTTGGATCCTATTTACTTCGTTAGTTTTAATTGTATTAGTTATGGAAAGCTAAATTCCTAAACTCGGAGAATGAAATTTGTACAATCAAGGAGACAATTAAATGGCTAAAGTTAGGGTGCATATATAACCCATGGTTATGCACCCATCAATAACCAAATTTGGACCCTTCATTTAGAAAATCCAGATCTAAGAATGGAGAATTAAAGAACATTTTTATTTTCACTAGCTTTCTTAATTGACTCATATCTTTTTCGTTTTAACTCGGATTTTAATTTTTTTTGCACATATGGAACGAGTTCATCGTGCTCTACAAAATGAGATCAATTTTCAATATTTTTTGAGGAAAAAAAATTCTGGCCTCTCGGTACCAACTGCATACCATATGGTATCTTCTTAGTTTTTAATTCGTTTTCGAAAACGTTCGCACAGCAAGGACGAGTTCATCATAATCTAGTGGATCTACAAATTTCTGGGTGAACAAATTACAAGACCAAAAAATACCACACAATACCATACAATACCACCCTGGTATCTTATGGTATCTTATGGTATACAATGTTAAAAGTCGTAAATGACAATTAATATACTTCTACTATCATGTATTCAACCATCCTACAGTTTTGGTTTGTGTCATACCACCATGGTACGCTTTTCAAACCATAGGTATGCTCTTATTTCAATACCAGTCAATACCATATGGTATAGACTGGTAAAAAATTACTCAATTTTTTTTGTTCGAAAAATATCAAAGTGGATATCATTTTGAAGAGCACAATTAATCTGATCTAACTGTGAAAAAAAATTAATTTTCGACTTAAAACGAGTGAGAAATCGTCCGTCAAAGATTAAAGAGGGGGAAATTAAAGGCTTTCCAGGAGAGAGAGGATGCTGATGTGGGCGGGTTACTCATAGTTACTCACCATAAGGTTACTGACCTGATCCGTTCCCCAATTAAATACTATCTCCATCATGAATTTCTTTTTTGACGGACTGAAAGCAAAACTATTTAAGATTTAGCGAGATATATATATATATATATATATATAGCGGATTCATCAAGTACTGGGCATTCCAAATAATTTTTTCGTTATACTCTGATATAATTTGAGAAAATTAAAATCGTCAATTATTTTTTAACTAAATTTATATGAGGATTTTGGCTTGGAGAATTAGACTTTGATATTTACCATTACATGTTACCAAAATTGAGTCAATTCTATCGTTTAGTTAGAGACACGTCCATGAGTATAAGAGTATCACATATTAGAAGGAGTACGTAATTTGATCCACATATATAAGCTTGAGGGGTTTGGTGTGCATCCATTACATAGCAAGCATTTTAACTAAACTTATTCATAAGATTCAATGTTCAAAATTATTAGAGTTTAGGGTTACTCGTTAGAGTTTAGGATATTGCAGTATACCTCAAACTCCAATAATTTATACTCTCAATAATATCATGCCCAAAATATATTTAAATAATGCTTTATATAAGTATCTTACTAGACGTATTTGAGGTTTTATATATACATATTGAAGATAACTTTAAAAGGTACAATAGTATAGTATTTCGAGAAGATACTATTGTACCCTTTAAAGATATTTTGTACTCTAAGTGACTTGGTACAATCTAATTTATTGGATTGGTTTGAGAATCCTCCACCATAAGTTTTTTTTATTAAATTGGTACAGATAAACGAAGAGACATTAAAGTATCCATTATGAAATAAGAACGATACATTTCATTCTCTAGTTGTAAATTTCATTTTCTATAAATATTAGGATGATTCAACTAGAACACATCAACTATAAAAAAAGTCGTTTATATCTTCAAGTACGGGCTACTCCAAGTAACTTTTTCATTATATATACTATAATATAATTGGAGAAAATTAAAATAATCAATTATTTACTTAACTAAATTTATATGAGGATTTTGGCTTGGAGAATTAGATTTTAATATTCACCGGTTAGGGTTTAATAACATATCAAAATTGAGTTGATTTTATGGTTTAGTTAGAGACACATCACCATGACACCATGAGTATCAGAGTATCACATATTAGCAGGAGTACGCTAATTTGATCCACATATATAAGCCTGAGGGGTTTGGAACATCCATAACATAGCAAGCATTTTTAACTAAAATTATTCAAGATTCAGTGTTCAGATAATTATTAGAGTTTAGTGTTACTCATTAGGCGAGTTTAGTATATTGTACTATACCTCAAACTCCGATAATTTATTCTCTAAATAATATTATACCCCAAAATCTATTTAAATCATGATTTATATAGATATCTTACTAGAAGTATTAAAGATAATATATATACATATTGAAGATACCTTTAAAGTGTATAATAGTATAGTATCCCTAGAAGATACTATTGTACCCTTTAAAGGTATTTTGTATTTTAGTGATTTGGTACAATCTAATATGTTGGATTGGTTGAGAATCCTCGATCATTATATATTTTTTTATTATTGGTACAGATAAAATAAGAGACATTCAAGTATCAAGTATGAAATAAGAACGATATATTTCATTCTTTGACTATAAAATTTATTTTTTTATAATTATTAGGATAATTTCACCAGAACACTTCAATTATTAAGAAGATACTATCGTATCCTTTAAAGCCGGGTGCATGAATCGTAGTTAGTTAACTGAGGCAGAGATTAGAGTTTGGATGTATTGAATGATTGCTGTATTTTGAAGGCAAATGCTTAAAAATTGGGAAGAATTTCTCCTGCTTAACTTCGAAACTTGCTGAATTCAATTAGGTACCTAAACTTTGCTAATGGAAAATGGTAGGGGAGAACGCGGAGAATACCCTAGCTCCGGGATTATCGGAGCGGCGCACCCCTCGCTTGCTTTGCTAGGGCCTCTGATGCAGGATTCGCCGGCGTCGAGGGATCCTCCCCCGGACACCAACCAGGGTACAAGGAGACCACCAGAAGCTACTTCCTCGCCGAACGGGAAGGGCGAGAAGGAGACGCAGCAGCTTAAGAAGAGGGCCAAACCCATGATTGCCAATCCGCTCTTCGGACTGGAAACTGAGATGGAGGATGTGGTTGGAGGGCCTGCCCCCGGGGGAAGCCAATCTCCCCTACGATCGCAACCGGATCCCCCGCCGTCAGCATGGACGAAGGGAACGAAGAATCTGTTTGGGAGTCAAGTTTCGGAGGATATGTGGTACGTGGCCGAGTCTGACTCTAAAGACGTGGCGGAGGCCATGCGGGAGGATGATCAGGACGACGAAGTCCCCGAGGATGATGAACCGAGGTGCCCGATGATATCGTTCAAATCCATGGAGAAGATGAGGTACCGACGAAAGTGGAGGTCGGCCCTTATTGTTAAGGAGCAGGGACGCACATTCTCTTACCCTGTCCTAGCCCACCACCTGGAATCGATGTGGGCAAAGGATGGAGTTCTCCAGATCAATAGCTTGTCTTGGGGGTTCTACGTAGTCCGTTTTACAAACCAGTTGGACTATGAGCGAGCAGCGGCTGGAGGTCCTTGGATGATTGGGGAGCACTATGTAATGGTGCGGCCATGGAGGAAAGGCTTTGATCCAAAATGTGCGGAGGTAGCATCAACCCTTGTTTGGGCAAAGTTACTTGCGCTTCCCATTGAGTTCATAAACAAAGAAACCGTTGAGCGTATTGCTTGGCGTATGGGGAGACCAGTGCGCGTGGATCGTGCCACACAGCATGGAGAATGCGGAAAGTTTGCCCGTGTTTGTGTGGAGGTCGATCTCACCAAGCCATTATTGTCAAGGTTTAAGATCGAGGGGAGAAAATACTACATCGAGTACGAAGGCCTGCATAATATCTGTACTGAGTGCGGGAAATATGGCCATGCTAAGGTGGCATGTCCCTCGCTCCGGGCCCCGGTTAGTATGGAAACCCCTGAGAAGGGGGATATTGCAATGCACCTGGTGTAGCAGAACCTGTGTATGGCGAATGGATGGTTGCCAAGTCGAGGTCCAAGAAGGCTAAAGCTTCACTTAGCCCACCTAGTTCGAGTTTGCCATCGGGGACGGGCTTAAGGTTCGCAGTTATAGCGCCGGAGGAAGTGATAACCTCGCCGGAGCATGGCATTTAAGACAACACGAGGCAGCAAGAGACCCCTGTTAACGTGCGGGGAGCCGCGGTCCGATCTGCTCTGGAGGAACATGCCACTGTGCCACCTTCTCCGTTGGGAGATGGGCGAGGGCTGATTGAAGTTCCGGTGAAACTAGCTGCACCTGCCGTTGCTTCTTCAGCACAGCCCCAGATGAACCTTACGAATGTCGGAAAGTTGGGCAATAGAAAGGAGGTGGGAATTGGGTCGAGTTTCCAAGAGAGCTCCAAGATGAAGGCGAACACTAGGGGGAAGTCGACTTCTGGGATGAAGGCGGGTGGTAGACCTCCATGTGAAAGCAGCTCCTTAGCGGGTCATGGGTGTAAGATTGGGACAGGCAGTCCTAAGGACTCGGGTATTCAGTCAAGGGCGGTTCCGGGGGATCGAGATCGGCGAGCAACTGAAGGTGGGGCGAAATCCCTCGCGTCTTCTTCTTAGCCACGGGCTACCTAGGGAAGTTTACTTCCTCCTTTATAGTTGTTATGTTAAGCATCTTAGCTTGGAACTGTCAGAGAGCTGGTAGTGATAGTTTCTTTCTTCGTTTTGTGGGCCTCATCGGCCAGACTTGGTGTTTATTTTTGAACCCTGCATTAGTGGGGACACTGCCCTCAAGGTGATCAACCGAACGAGATTTTCTGGCTTTCTTCGTGTGGATGCTGTTGATTTTCCAGGAGGCATCTGGGTTCTTTGGAGGAAAGAGACTTTGGCAGTTTCTAAGCTTTCGCGGTCGACACAGATGCTCCATGTGACTTGTCGACGGAAGGAGCAAGGAAGTGAGGAAGTGGTGTTTTCGGCGGTGTATGGCAGTCCAAACGCGTCGGGGTGCCAACAGTTGTGGGAAGAGATGGGTTGGATGAGCTCGAGTATGCATGGGAAGTGGCTCCTGGCGGGGGATTTCAACTCCATTCTGGGGCCGTAGGATCGGAGGGGGAGGGGTGCTCCCTACCAGGAGGCCAGGACTAGGCCATTCAGGAGCTGCATTGAAGACTGTTGCTTGATCGATGTAGGTTTTTCAGGTCCGCGGTTTACTTGGAAACGGGGAAACCTGTATCAGAGGCTCGACAAGGCTCTGTGTACTCAGGGGTGGCTTGCTAAATTTCCTAGAACTGCAGTTCGACATTTGGAGAGAATCGGGTCGGACCATAGACCAATCCTGATTCAAATCGAGCCGAGTACTGATAGGCGGGGAAATGATAAGCCGTTCAGGTTCCTTGCTCCTTGGTTGGTTCACGAGGATATTGGAAGAGTCCTCAAGGAGAATTGAAAGGAGAGCGAAGGGCTACCTGAGGCCCTCACCTCTCTGGCGGCTGATCTACAGCGGTGGAACCGAGAGGTCTTTGGCCACATTCAGAGGCGGAAATGGAAGCTTGCAGGGGCTCTTCGAAAGGTCGAGAAGGCTAATGAAGAGGGCGGCAGCCCATGTTCGTTGGAGGAAGAAGACCGGCTACGCAAGGAGCTGGAGGAGACGCTGTGGCAGGAGCAACTCCTCTGGTTCCAAAAGTCGAGGATGACTTGGATTAACGAAGGCGATCGAAATACTCACTTCTTCCACCTGTCAACTTTGAAGCGGCGCCGATTCAACAAGATATTGGCGTTGAAGGACGACGCCAGGGAATGGGTGGAAGACGAGGAGCTTCTGAAGAAAATAGTAGTGGAGTATTTTGAGCTGCTGTACAGGGCCAACCCTAGCCCTGCTGCTGGGCTACCCAGGGGTTTCACGCCATTGGATGAAGGTTTGATGGGTGGTCTATCTCGAGCCATTTCTGAGGAGGAGGTTGAGCTGCCATCAAGAGTATGAAGGCGTTGAAAGCTCTGGGCAATGCCGGGTTTCAGCCTCTGTTCTATCAGAAGTGTTGGAGCACTGTTGGTGAGTCCCTACTCCAGTTTGTGACAATTCCTTTCTTTAACCCCCCAACTTATCCGTGCAGTGAACGAGACCCTTCTAGTTCTTATCCCACAAAAGGAGAGCCCCGACTCCTTGAAGTTGTTTCGGCTTATCAGTTTATGTAATGTAGTATACAAAGTGGTCGCCAAGTGCTTAGTGCAGAGGATTCAGCCGCTGATGAGGAAGCTGATACACCCGACACATACTAGCTTTGTCTCGGGTCGCCACATTTCTGAAAACATTATCATTGTACAGGAGATGGTGCATTCGATGGGTCAGAAAACTGGGAGGAAAGGACAGATGGTTTGGTTCTTTTTGCTGAAGCTAGCACGGAGCAGGGGGAAGTGGTTTTGGATTGTCTTGAGAGATTTTGTCAAGCTTCGGGACAACAGATTAGAAAGGAGAAATCAGTGGTGTTCTTTTCCGGGAACACAACTAGACCGCGGAGCGCGGCTATTGCGAGCTCACTCGGTATCCAGATGACTCAGGACCTTGGGCGGTATCTTGGAGTCCCTGTGTTGCATGGTCGGTTAACAAAACAGACCTATAAGTATATTTTGGATCGTCTTGATATACTTGCAGGTTGGAAGGCCGCGAGCTTGTCCCTGACGGGGAGAGTGACTCTCGCATCGTCTGTCCTCAGTGCTCTCCCAACGTATGCAATGCAGACCACTCTCTTGCCCATCTCTATTTGCGATGAGATTGATCGACGTACTCGCAAGTTCATTAGGGGATCCACTGGCGAGAAAAGGAAGATCCATTTAGTTCACTAGGAAAGCATTTGTCGGCCGAAGCAGGAAGGTGGATTGGGATTCCGGAGGGCACATGAATTGAACCTTGCCTTCTTAGCAAAGTTGGCTTGTTCCTTTATCAAGAAACCTGAGGAATTGTGGGTGCAGGTATTACAGGCTAAGTACTTCAAGAAGGTTAATGGTGTTACAGTGGCGAAATCCGCGGCCAGAGCCTCTACGCTTTGGAGGGGCATTCGGAAAGCCTGGGGGATCATGGCAGCAGGGACTTTGATGGCCATCAAGGACAGGATGTCCACCAACATGTGGGACGATACTTGGGTAGTGGAGGAAGTGAGGCTCCGCGACTATTTGAGGGAGGACTGTCCGGCGTATGACCCCCAGACCCCTGTGGCTGCGTTCGTTGAAGACGGCGTTCGCTTCACGGTGCGCTCGGCCTATGCGCTAGCTGTGGATCATGTGGAAGGAGAGGAGAGCAACAATTGGAATGCAGTGGACAAGGATAGGCTCATCCATCAGACTAATCCGCCCGCAAGAACGGAGGTTGAGATCTCTTGGCAGTCGCCGCCTCCAGTGTGGGTTACCCTCAACTCAGACGGCTCCGTTATAACCAGCACATGTCAGGCTGCAGCTGGTGGCCTTTTGCGAGATCATCTTGGACGCTGCTTGTTGGCGTTCATGTTTAACCTGGGGATTTGCTCTATCACCCATGCGGATTTGAGGGGCGCTGTTGAAGGACTGCAGATGGCTTGGGATGCAGGCTTTCGTCGTGTTAGGCTGGAGCTGGACTCGGCATGCGTTTGGCAGCTGCTGCGGAGCCCGGATTCTAGCAAGCATCACCATGCAGCCATTCTTGATAGAGCCTCAGAGCTGCTGCGGAGACAGTGGGATGTCTCCATTTCTCATATTTTCAGGGAAAGAAATAAGTGTGCGGATTTCCTTGCTAATCAAGGTCATTCTGTTCCTCTTGGTGGCCATAACTTTCCTTTAAGCGATCCCATATTTTGTAACTGGCTGAACTATGATATGCAGGGGCTTTTCGAACCCCGGGTGATTATGAATGAAAGATAGGGTGTTGTTGCATCCATTTGATAAAAAAAAAAATGGTAGGGCGAGCTGGAGTTCCGATGG
This sequence comes from Linum tenue, assembly GCA_946122785.1. Classification (NCBI taxonomy): domain Eukaryota; kingdom Viridiplantae; phylum Streptophyta; class Magnoliopsida; order Malpighiales; family Linaceae; genus Linum; species Linum tenue. Next base: position 76,908,557 of record CAMGYJ010000008.1, on the reverse strand, counting down.
ACGTGACGAGACTGGTTCCCGTGTTAGTGTTGAAGCTATACCATGTTTTCCAGATGAATATGCTCAAACAGACTGCAAGGTTATTTTCCATTATCCACCTCTGCCATATTTTACAATATAGTTCCTAAACCTCTAAATTTTACCCAAAACCCGACTAAAGTTAGAAATTCACTTAAACCACATGAAGAATTTTCATGAGAATGTCATTGATCCTCGATGATCCCCCAACCAACTAAACACATTATCTCATCAATTCAACTTATTTGCCACCTCTAACCATGATAGCTGTACGTGGCGCATTTTTCTCCCAATTTCATCTTATTTTGTTAACCGCGATGTTATAATGGGTTTGGTGGTTTGTGCAGGAGAATGCGAACTTGGCATACGTGCAAGTACAACAAAGAAGCTACTTGAAGAGCATGTCTCTAATCTCGTCTCCTCCAATATAGTTCTCATAAAATACCAAATAAATTAGTTAGGAATAAACAATTAATAGAGTTCATTCACATAAAATAATTTATAGTTAGAAATAAGTAACTAATAATAAACAATCAGATATTAAAAATAATAGTATATAAAGTTAATTTTTCTAATGTTTACAATGATTTATGTAAAGTATAAATTAGATATATAATATGTAGGTTAACATATATATCACAAAGTTCCTTCTAGCCAATTGGTGTATAATTGAAACTAGTGAATATAAAATACTTAGTTCAAATCTCATGATAGATTTTTATTTGTGAAGAGTACTTGTGAAAATACTGAAATTTGATTTCTGATTTAGTATCGGTCTCTTTCTAGTTGATTTACTGACCGGTACCAATTGTACCCACTTCAACCGCTTTGTAAGAGGCCCGCGTACCTATTACTACGTCACACTACACTTGGCTCTGGATATTTAAAGTCTCTAAATATCTAGTTTTGTTCTCTTGCATGTGCCATTTGTCCCATTTTCTTGTTTTTGCTATATGGATTTTTAATACCATTTGGCAGTCAACTGCTTCCATTTTTTTAATCAAACTTTCTTCTTTTAGCATTAGGTAATTCAAATTTTGATATGGAGGAGTGGAAGAATGGATACTGGCGTCAAATTAATGAATAGTATTAGTCTTTTTTTTTTGTTTTTGTTTATGTAACTCTGCAATTAGAATAACCGTCACTAATGACCGCTTCGTTTCTTTGTCATTCGTTGCTAGAAAACTCAACTCAATGCATCAGCTCGAATTCTGCCAAGAAATAAATAGAACACTATTCTCGGCGGTCGTTTTCATTTCATAATTTTTTTTTTGCAAAGTCAGAATATTAATCAAAAGTCATAAACGGGTAGAAAGAAAAGTGCGAGAGTCGACCCGTAATCGAACTCCCGATGAGAGGGCCTTTTGTGCCATATGATGGGCAGCTCTATTGAGTTGACGAGATACAAAACAGTACGAAACATTGTTGAAAGAAGATGCCAAGCTCCTTACGTCCTCCAAAATAGCGCCACCCCGAACATGATGCATATCACCTCCAATCACCAGCGTATCAAGAGTTGAGATTCCACATGAAAACGAACAGCAAGAAAGGAATGAGTTAGACACCATTGGACTGCATCTCGTAGAGCTAAACATTCCATGAGAAATGGGTCATGTATCCCATCATAAAATTTTCCAAAAGGAAATAGAACATTACCTGTTGTATGAAAGCCGACAAAACCAATACTACCTCCTTAACCACGCTGTGGTAGCACCATCAAACCTGACATTGATAACACCCGAGGAATCTGAAGTCGTAGGTGTGGCTCTGGTAACATGTGAAGGGGCTGGAGCAGCAGAAACATTACCAACGGGGGGCTGAATCGGAGGATTTTGCCCTCCACTTGTCTACTTGCCATTGATACGGCCGAAACAAAGCCAATGGGAGGTATTGAATGCCTTCATGGACCGCCCAACATCTCCCCTTCCAAATCCTCCAAAATATGAAAACAATATTAGCTATCTCAATTTTCGAGAGATTCATCAAAAAGAAAAGATGCTGCCAGTCCTCATCAGGAATCATTCCTCCAAGAGTAATGCTCAAGCCTTCAAGGTCCGCCAACCTCCACAGTCCTCTAGCTACCCTGCAGGTAAAGAAAAAATGGGAAAAAGATTCTGGTTCCCCAGAACATATAGGACAGATCGTGTCAGTCACAAGAGTTTTAGTAAACAACACTATCTGCAAGGGCAAGAAACCGCGAACAGCTCGCTATAAAAAGAACTTTAGCTTTGGAGGAATAGGAACTCTCCAAAGAAATTTCAAAAAACGAGTGTCAAAAGGAAGCACCACCGGAGGCTGCCGAAGGCCTTTTCAAAAGACAAAAGATGATAACCTGTCTTAATAGTGTAAAGACCAGAAGAAGAATAATGCCATATCAAACGATCAGTCGAAACAGAAAGAGGGAGAGGGATAGGCAAGATGAGATCAACACTCTCTTGATTGAACAGGGAAAGTAAGAGATCCTTCTTCCAAGAGTGAGATATAGGACATATGAGATCCGAAACGAAAGGAGGGCAGATACTCAAACCTGGCCGTAAAATGGGGGTAGAAGGAGGAGTAGAAGGAAGTCAATTATCCTTTAAAGTACGAATCCGAGACCCATTACCCACTTGCCATCTTAGACCCCGAAGTAGAAGATCTCTCCCTGCCAGGATGCCTTGCCATGCCCACAAAGGACGAGAGCCTGCTGATGCCACTAGAGATAGCCGTTGAGGATGATATCTTGCTTGATAAATTCGGGCAAGTGTACTGGAGGGATTACAGAGTATGCGCTACGCCTGCTTAGCTAGCAAAGCAACATTAAAATTATTAAAATCTCGAAAACCAAGCCCTCCCACAAACTTACTCTGACAGATCGCAGTCTAAGAGACCCAATGAATGCCATTCTCGTTATCTTGGTTTGCCCACCAAAACTTTGACAGCTGACTGTTACATCGACGACAGGTTTCTTGGGGAAGTCTGAAAGCCGACATAGCATAGATATGCCCCGCAGCCCCAATCGCCTTGATAACCACTTCCTTTGCCGCTAGAGATAATGCCTTGTTCTTCCAACTACGTATCCGCGCAGCCGAATCCTCTTCAATAAATTGAAAGGTCAAGGATTTAGACCGACGGAGCTGGGATGGGAGTCCCAAGTACCTGTCATCGGGAGACATAATCGAAACACCTAGAAACGCACTAAGCAAAAGTAACTCCTGTTCTGAAACATTCGCACTCCCACACATAGCAGACTTATGGAGATTAACCCGTTGACCACTAAACATTTCATAATCCGCTAAAAGTTGCAGGAGGTTAGCACATTCAGGAACATAAGCACGTAGGAAAAGATAGGAGTCATCCGCATAAAAAAGAAGAGAGAGAGAGAGAAGGAGCAAACCTGTGCACTTTTAAATCATGAAGCGTAGAGTCAGCAACAGCTTGACTAATCAATGCTGCAAAAGCTTCCGTATAGATGGCAAAAAGAAGAGGTGACGAAGGATCACCTTGACAAATACCCCGTTGAGGTTGGAAGTATCCATATTCATAGCTATTGAGGAGCACCGAGAATCGGACAGTCGTGATGCAAACATTAATCCATTTCATCCACTCAGCACAGAACCCCATAGACTCCATTATATGAAACAAGAACTCCCATTCCACACGATCATACGCTTTTTCCATATCAAGTTTAAGAGCCATCCACTTAGTCCTATCCATGGACTTTGGTTTTGAGAAACTGCATCACTTCTTGACCAATAAGAATATATTTAGAGATGCAACAACCCTTGATAAAACCATTCTGAAAAGGACTAATAATATGAGGAAGAATGACACTCAGCCTATTTGAGAGGATCTTTGAAATAGCTTTATACATAACCTGGCAGAGACCAATCGGTCGCAACTGTTGCATGGAGTCGGCATTTGATATTTTGGGTATAAGTACCAGCCACGTATGATTGATACTATGTATGAGACGATCTATAGAAAAGATATAAAGGATCACCTCCGACACCTCCGCTCCAATCTCGCCCAAAAATCGTTGAAAGAAGCTAGCTGTGAAGCCATCGGATCCCGGGGCTTGATATTTTCCAATGTTGAAGAAAGCCTGCTTGATTTCTGCTCTAGTAACCTGTGCAGTGAGCAACACGTTCATGTCCAAAGATATCGGAGTCTAGATATTCAAATTACTAACAAACTCCAAAGAATCACGACCATTAGAGGTGAAAATATTCTGGAAGTAAGAGACAGAGACTTCCCCTTTCCTTTGCTCGTTAGAATGCACCACCCCGTGCTCATCCCGGAGAAGAGAGATGATATTCGATCGCCGACGTTGCATGGTAGATAAGTGAAAGAAGCGCGTATTAGCATCACCTCCACATAACCAATTAACCCGGGACTTTTGCTGCCAATAGAGTTCCTCCTGCCGGTATGCCTCCGCTAGCTGCGCCTCCAAACTTCGAATCAGTGCCCAATTAACAACATCCGCATCCCTTGCTGAGTCAATAGCTTCTCTAGACTCGCGGATAAGTCGGGCAGAGTTTGAAGTACCTTCTTTTGCCCAGTCGAGCAGCTCGTGACGCACCTGTTTGAGTTTCGATTGAACTCTGAAGAGAGGAGTTCCTGCAACAGGTTTATTCCAAGCATTATAAATAATATGGGGGAAATCAGTGTTGAAATGCCACCGGTTATCATAGTGAAAATGACGAACTCGCCGAACCGAAGGCTTCACAAACCGAGTCAGAAGCATCCTATGGTCAGGACCCCTGTCCGTGAGATGATGTACTTGCACTTCTGGCCACACGGAGAGAGCAAGGTGATTAGCTAAGCAGCGATCCAATCGAGATTGAATATGATCGACGTTAGATTGTCTATTGGACCAAGTAAATGGAGGGCCTATATAGCCTAAGTCTTGAAGACCCCCTGCTGCTAAGAACATATTTAGTTGTTCTAAAGCCGCTAGAGTAGGAGTTCTGCCTCCCTGTTTCTCTAAACTAGACAGAAGGCAATTGAAATCACCCATCACAAAAACATGATCCTCATACGACGAAACAAGAAAGGAAATATCATTAAGCTGGAATTGACTGGGGCCAACATCACAATGTATATAGACAAAGATAACAGCAAACCGCCCCAAAGACTGGTGCTCACACTCTAAAAACAAGAAACTAGACGACTCAGCCGAACAGAACACACTAGACATGAGGACTAGGCAACAGCAATCCCGCTACCATTATTCGACACACTATGTACACGGTCCTCAGGAAAACCAAGATTACCCAATTGCTGAACAACGAAGTCATGATCACGCCTAGTCTCACTCAAGCAAACTAGAAAAGGGGAGTCTCGGGAAAGAGCCTCCCGGAGCACAGTAATTGTCGGGGGAGCCCCCAAACCCCAACAATTCCAAGCAAGGATGCTCATTTATCAACTGGGGACTGGTTTGGGCCGGCTGCCTCCACCTTGCTGAACTCCATAGAAGCCGAAACATCCTCTTGATTGACAAAACGAGCCCGCTTAGCAATAGGTGTAGTGACATCAACCATTTCCAAGTCACAAGCCTGGGGCGAAGGGAGAGCCCTAGCAGACTGCCCCTCCTGAGCCGCATCATCAATATGCAAGTGTTGAAGATGAGCTGCCATCCGCAGGGAAGGTTCAGAGTTTTGGCCAGAAGCACCAACCACCAGAGGTAAAGATACTGGGCCAGAAGAGATCTCCGATGGAGCGGCAGGGATATTCCCAGCCAGAGTCCAGACAAAGCGTTTGCAGCGGTGGGCCAAAGTAGCAGCATTGACTCGGGGACCAAATTCCTTGGCTACCATATGTTTGCCATAGCGACGAGGAGTCCCAGCCAAAGCATCCTTCTTCGGGCACAATCTGCTCACATGGCCAATCACCCCACAAAGGAAACAGAACTGGGGAATAAACTCGTACTTCACCTGCGCTTTGAAACTCCCTTTGGAGGGATCCACATGAGATGCGGCGACTTCGTCTTGGCCCGGATGTAGAGGCCACCGAAAGAAGTAGATCGATGAATCAGTGCTGGCCCTGCAGAACCCAAAGCTCCACCAAGCAAGGAGCCTAACTTCTCAGTGCAACAAGAGTATGGAAATCCCCAAAGTTGAACCACAAGAGGCACTCTGATTAGATCCGCCGCCAGATCCGCCGTAGGAGTAACCCAGTTCCGCACATGGATGATGAACTTCTCAAAAACACAGGAGGAGATTTTGAGAATTTGGTCGGAGGTTGCTGAGTCAGGAAAGACAAATTGGAGGAGGTCCCATTCTACCATCGCAACCGAGAAGTCACATTTCCAGACCCTTCCAACAATAGAACGAAGAGTCGGAAGCGGGGGGAGAGGACTACAGAGGCGTCCGATCAAGGTATGATCAAGACGCTGGGCACCGACAAAAACGTCGGCGTCATTGAACTGAACAGCCGCCATCAAAACGAAGCGAAGGCTTACAAATCGGTAACTAGAAAACAAGGAGGCACTAAATTGAACACCGCCATGAAGAATAGGCGAGAAGCAGAAGGATTCCGGGAGGGGATTTATCCCAATCGCAGGCCTGAACGGCCAGAACCGGCAGAAGACGAAGGAGACGGCCGTTACCGGCATCGTCGCACGAAGTCGAAAGGCCCTACCAACTCACCCAACAAGAGGAGAGAAGAGGGAGCGTTTTGGGGGGGTTTTTTTTTGCAAGTTCTGGTGGTCTCGAGGTAGGATTCTAATGAACATATTGATATGATCCATCATCCATGAGATCATTTATGATAAAATTAAAATGATTATATCACCATTATTCAAAATGTAGGTGACTTCTACGGTGCCCAGGGCAAAACCCGGGTACGGGTACCTTGGCCGATCTTCACCGTTCGTTTTCAATCTCCACGGCTCACGTTTGTTAAACCTAGCTGCGCCACTAAATAACTAAACAAATTACAAAAAGCCTCCTCCGCGTTAAGTTAGTTTTCATCCTAGTCCAACTAACTGCCCCGTTTAAATTAAATGGATTAAGACCCAAACCCAATTGGGTAGACCCACTGCCGCCCAAACCAATTTCCAGTCTCCCTAACCAATTACACGATCCCTCTCTCGTCTTGGAGGGACGCCCCTTCACAGTTCCAAGAGAAGCCCCCCATCCACATTCGAAGTAGATTGAATTTCCCAAAAATAATTTGTCTTGTTTCTTCTTCGCCATTGTATTTCCCCTCGCCTATCTCTTTCTAACACGATTACGGCGACCATGTCTATTATTGTGTTCATCGAACTTTTCATTTGGAAAAGAACCCTTGAAAGAGGTTTGCTAACCCTAGGGTTCATGTCACTAGTGCTTTGTCATCTTGTCTTAGCGTTATTGTGATTATATCTCTCGGTGAAATTAAGGTTTCCTGATATGCAGTGTTCGTCTCGCCCAGAGGATTGAGGAAGGAGATGAAGAAGACCTAATTTGATTCGAATCAGATGGAGAGGTCTCCTTAATTTGTGTTTATGTATTAACGCTGCGTTTAGGACTAATTCTAGTTGGACTGGGTCTGATCATTGATTTTTGCAGGCTTTTAAATAACATTCAAACGTGGGCTTGTACATGACCCATGAAATATTCAAAATTGGGCCTGGAACGTGCGAGCCCATTAGTTTTCTCCTGCGGTATCAGCGCCAACCCTAGTTTAACTAGATTTAGTTACCCTAGTTTAACCTACACGAGTTAACATCATCATTGCTACATATCTTCCCATATCTTCTAACTCTTGACATTCCAGACTCAACCGTCTCCATCACACGTCTCCACACTCAACCCCCACTTTTTCTTACACCTACAATCTCTCTTTCCCTACAATTTTTTTCCCTCCATATCTTCACCTTCCCTTGTTCCTTCTTCCTCCGACTCCATGGCAAACATGGGCATTCTAACTCTATCAAACGACGACTGCCGAACCACCACAAGTCTCGCGGACTATCTTTCATTCACGAGCAAGACGACTATTGTGGCCGAGTACGAGTTCATCAACATGAGTCCTTTCCCTCAAGAAGTTAAGAAGTTAATTAAAAATCTTGGCTGGGAAAAGTTCTTCGATCTCCGGAGTCGAGGAAGCACCAGTTACTGCCCGCATGTGGTGAGGAAGTTCTACCACAATTTAGAGCTGTCTGGTCCCTCCGATTCTCATCTCGTGTCGGTCTTCCTGGGTCATAGAGTCTGCTTCCAGCCTCATCAGTTTGCTGAGATCCTCGATCTCCCCGCCGCAGGACACCACATTGATAGCAGAAGCGATCTTCGGCGGCTGTACGATTTTGATTTTGAAGTTGAACTGGGGAAACTGACGAATGGGAAGATCCAGGCTTCTTACCTCCCAGATCCTCTTCGATTCCTCCATTGGATGATCGTCAACTGCTTCATGCCAAGGTACAGAGGTCATTCAATAATTCGTACACTTGACCTGTTTATCCTTGTGCAAGCTCAAAGAGGTGTTCCTCTTAACCTCGCATCTCTCATGTGCGTGAACATGGTTGAGGCGGCTCCTAGAGGGGAAAACTGGTACACTGCCTTTCCATATGCCACCTTCTTGACCACCTTTCTTGGAAGGGTTGGGATGGATATGGGGGTTTATGCTAGGGAGGACCATTCCGCCTATTTGCCAGTCTACCGTATCGTCGAAGTGACCAATACTTTTCATGAACTTCGGCATACGGAGCATGAAGAGACCCCTGAGTAGGGGTGGCTATACGGTCCGGTCCGGTTAAATTGGCCCAAATTGATCCGGTCCAGTCCGGTTTTTTTGAAAATATAAGGACCGAAGATTGGATTGGATACAGTCCGGTCTTGATCCGGTCCGGTCTTGACCCGGTCCGGTCCCAATTCGGTCTTGTTTTTATATTGAGATTGTGGGAATTTGAGTGGCCTAAGGCCTAAAAGGGTGAGGAGTTGGTTAAGTTTTGTACTAAGTGCAAAGGTTTGTGACCGTTTATGCAAATTACCCTTAAGTTTTGGGTGTTGAGCTCTCTTATCCTGTCTTTATCCGGTTTTTTACCTCAAATCTAAGCCTAAAAATTGGATTGGATTGTTTACTATCCGGTCCCGGTCCGGTCTCGGTCCGGGTTATACGGTCCGGTTTCCGGTTTTTCATCCGGTCCCGGTCCAAATAGCCAGCCCTACCCCTGAGGCATCCTCAAGCAAACGTCCTCGGCTTACATGAGAGTCGATTGATGCAGGGCGGGGTGGAGCAGTGCAGGGCGGGATGGAGCAGTGAAGGGGCCAGCATTGGATGTGTTTTGTTAAGGCTTCGTTGTTTTTTTTTTTTCCAGTCTTTTTCTCCAGCACTCAAAACTGTCAGGTACTGAGGGGAGCCAGTACATCATCTGACTAGGAAAGTCTCCCATTTTTTTAATTATCCAGACAAATATTTTTCTATGCATGCAGTATTTTGTGAATTTGCCATGGCTAATTTCCCTAAGACAGGTGACGAGATGCAGTAATGGTCATTCCTAAGCAAGGAGGTGCAATTGCATCCTACACTTGCTATGATGTGAGAAGCTATTGCAAGGGTGCAAATTTGGTTGCAATTGAAATTGGCCCACGAGTGGGGACTATTGATGAAATTGCAATGTTTTGTCAAAATTATAGAAGTGGAAGTAGGGACTACCTATGAAATTGCAAATGAATTTCATTGGGGGAGATTTTAATCCGCTTTTGTTCTAAGCAGTTCCAATTAGGTTGATTATAATGATTTTTTATCTATGGTGATTTTTTCCCCCTTTTTCATCAAGACTCATGCTTCTTTTATCCCCCTGTCGATCTATCATGCTTCGTTTATAGTAAAATATCCTTTTAATTATACACAATAAAGAATCCATTAATTATGTATGCCTTTTTATTGTATTTATTACTACAATGAATTCTCTGACTAAAAGGGGAGTGAAAACATCGTTGGTTGAAATTCAAGGAATGGAATGATAAGGGCTGTGCATAAATTCAATTTCTGTAAATAATTAATTTTATTATTATTAGTTAGTAACGTCATTAGTTTTAGTTAGTGGGTTAGTGGCTCCTACTTTGTAGCTTCAATCTGTTCAAGAGTTGGTACTTAAGCCACTCTCCTCATCAATGTAAATCACTACTTCCAATCAGTTTTACCTTTTGGGTTACCTATACATGAATGCAAATTTAATTATACGATTGGGAGCCAATCAGTTTAACTATACATGATCCCAATTAAACCTCTCTACAAGATACAATGGCTTGAAGCCTTGAACAGACGCAACCTCACTCACAAGTTGGAAGGTGGAATTTTGGTGAAGTCCCTTTGCCATTTCCACGAAAAAACAAACCAAACCAAACCAACTATAGAAAGCATTCACAATACCAAAAACCAAATATACAAAGCATTCACCAAACCAAAAACCAAACCAAAAACCAAATATTAAAACCATTCACCAAACCAAACCAAAAACCAAATATTAAAACCATTCACCAAACCAAACCAAAAACCAAATATAAAAAGCATTCACCAAACCAAAAACCAAATATAAAAGCCAAAAATAATAAGCATTCACCGAAACAAATTAAAAACGGTTGTCCATCATCCTGAGAAAAAAAAACATAACTGTTGTCCTTCATCAAAACCAAAAACTTAGAACTCAAAATCAGGTTGTTTTGGGCTCGTTGACCGGGTTTCCTTGTGCTCTTCTCTTTCCTTTTTCCTCTTTTCATGGGTTGTCTTGTACTCTTCCACTGCAGCTTCAACTTGAGGTGCAACTCTTCTTGCTTCCGTGAGCACCATATGCCTTATGTAGTTCATGGGCTCTCGAACAAGGTACAAAGCGATCTGCATCCTCCTCACTTGAGTGCATGGCTATCAACATCAACAAACATGGTGCTTACCGCATGATTCAAAAATAACAATCAATTGTGGTTTTCTAATATGGGAATTAGAATTGTCGTTACCCAAATATAAGAGGAGTCCCAGCTTGCGCCATACATCCACATGCATACCCAGACTCCACTGTCAGACCTACATAAAATAAAAGCATTGCGTGATAAGAACCAAGTTGATAAGTCGTCGTTTAATATCACAAAAAAATGGGCATACTTACCGATGAAGTTGTTGTTGCACAATTGAAGGAGTTGGGTACGAAAACTCCGCAATCCTTGGTGGCGACAATCCCGGACCTTGTTCACGATAGAGAATCTTCCACAAGGCTTGCATAAAGCACATCTGTACAAATTAAGAAACGTTTGTACTTAGAAAGAGTTATTTACATTTTGTTGCGTTATAACGGCACAATGTCACATATTTACCATTGTTTGAACAGATTGTAGTCGAAAGGAATTGCGGTCTTCATTTGGTTGTGGATCCAAGATATGGACTTCTTCCTTGTCCAACTTAATGACAGCCAAGTACCAATGGCCATTATCTCTCATCGGAACACACACCTACATATGCGGAAATTGTCAACACGTATTAAAAAAATAAACTGCAAACCATGTAATACTTATTAAGACGAACAGTTTACCTTGTTCACCATATTGGTTCGACTAAGGAATTTTGATTGGTATAGGTCTAATGCCATCTTGGGTGTTATTCCACATGAAATCACTAGTTCCTGCCCATGTGGTAGTTGCACAATTGAAATTTTGTCAACACAATATGATTCACGTTAAAAAAACATGTGTTGTAATTTTTTGGGGGAGAGGAAATTGTCATTAAGTATAATCGGAACACAACCTGTAGTTCAGCAGGCAGATAGCACACTCCTTTTCCGTCCTTGGAATTTGTCCACAACTCTTCTAGAGTCAAGTGGCAGGCCATCGCTGTTATAACCTAATATAACATGGACAAAAAACACTTCATGATACTATCGAGTTGTTATAAAATAATTCTATGTAGAAAAGCATTGATAGTGGACATGTAAAAAAAAATTTGGAGTTCCGTTGATTACATCAGCATCTACGAATGAGCGAGGGCTTAAGGACCACAGTGACTTCCTCGTACAAGAGTTGTTGGAGGTTTTGACCAATACTTCGTCAAGTGGCAGATGGGCTAAAAATATGTAGTGAGCAAGCTGGATTTGCTCATCATCGTATTCCATAGCGGTAGGTAGCTTAAACTTCAAAACAACCTGGAATAGGTGCCACAAAAAACACGAGTTGAAATGCATTCGTCATGACGGAATAACGGCAAAGAACACTTCAATGGCAAACATGACACCTTTATTACCTTGTCAACAGAAGGTAGACAAATACTTTTTCCATTTGGCTTCTTTGGTGTGACCTCAGAGTCAGATTCATCGTCCGAAATAAAAACGATGACTGAAGCAGGAGTGGGTGGAGTGCTTACACCTTTGCCTTTGGGTATCCTTGGTTTCTTTGTTGGAGTCACAAATTCGGCTGTCTCCTACAATGACAGTGAACCTGCGATTAATAAATTAAGTAGAATGAATTTCAATGGTAAAAAGAGCTATTATACATACCACGAGCTTGGACGAAGAGCGAGTAAGTCTCCTATTTTCCATGTTGTGCCTGTAATCTAAGCTTTACTCTGTACTCAAAATCGCGGCAAAGAAGGATATGGAACCATTGCTCTACCGATGAAGGTTAATTATATATACAAGGTTAGGATAAATTGTGGCGCCATATTTTTCCCGCGGAAAAATAGTTAGGGTTTAGTCTAAGGTACATGAACTTGGGATAAACATGGGTAGTTATTAAACCTAAAAGTAAAAAGATACTTTCTTCGATTGAATAGAGAATTGAGTGGTATTAGTAAATATTCGCTCATATTAATATTTGATCCTTCCCCATACACGTAGTAGACACCTAGAGTCAGCTGGCGTTTGGCTTTACTACGAAAGGTTTTTCATTTTAAATATTTTCGTTATTTGTGAAAATGGTAAAGAAATCACTAAGATAAAGAACAGAAAGTGCAACTCGTTCCTACCAAAAATAAAAGATATCACAAATCGTGTTATTAATGGGGATAATTATTAAGTGGCCCGTTGAATCATTAATTCGGCCATCATTCCCAGTAGGGTTGTGTAATCTACGTCCTTGGTTCCCCAAACTTTCCAGCCGTGACAATGACGTCGGAGGCAGACTCACCATTGACGTCGGAGGGAGTCCTAGTATTGACGTCGGAGGGAGTCCAAGAAAACGCTGGTGCCGGAACAAGTCACACCACCCAGGAAGATAATGTCGCCGATCTCTTATTGCTACAGCCTGAAGATATTAAAAAAATGAAGTTCGATGATACAGAAGAAGCCTATGATTTCTACATGGACTACGGGTTAGTCAAAGGCTTCGACATCAGAAAATCAGACATTGGTCGTGATAAGAACAAAGTTATGATATGGCGTGACTATGTATGCTCTGGCGAGGGAAAGAGGCGCATGAAGAGCACAGAACGAAAGAGAGAAGCAAGAGGGGAGACCAGATTTAACTGCAGAGCCAAGATGCGTGTTAAACAACACAATGTCGATGGGAAGTGGTACGTGCACCAGTTTGATGATGTACACACACATGAAACGATCCCGAGAGAATATAGACACTACATGAAAGGGAAACGTCGTATGAGTGATGCAGTCAAAGCAGCGATAAATTTTAGAAGAGCTGCAGGTATGAAAACTTCTCAAATTGTGAATCTGGCCGTATCAGAAGCAGGAGGCTACGACAATTTGGGGTACACGAGGAAGGATGCATATAATTATGTGGACAAAGAGAGGAAAGAACAAATCAGTGAAGGTGATGCCGCAACAGCCCTAGCCTACCTGCAAGCTAAATGCACCGCGGACGAGCATTTCGTTATTGAACTAAAGAAGGATGACGACGACCGGCTTATTAACATTTTCTGGGCCGATAGTATTTCTGTTGCTGATTATGCATGCTTTGGTGAATTACTGTCATTCGATGCTACTTACAAAAGGAACATTTACCAGATGCCTCTCGTGATTTTTTCAGGTACTTTTCCTTCACACATAGAATTATCCCGAGCATGCTAAAATAACCCTAGAAGTTTGCATAATCTAACTTTGTTTGAACTTTTTAAGGTGTCAACCACCATTCGCAAACTTGCGTATTTGCATGTGCTTTCTTGGCTAACGAGAGAGAGGACAATTATATTTGGGTGTTGGGAGCTTTGAAGAGAAGGCTAGGCGGTGTAGATCCCAAGACTGTTATTACAGATGGGGATAGAGCAATGCGTAATGCTATTCAGAAAGTATTTCCCGATGCAACACATCGTCTATGTTCCTGGCATATAGACAAGACTATAACCAGAAATGTGAAGAATCATCCAACTTTTTTGCCCCGATGGAAGCATTTTGTGTCAGCTGACTGGGAACCTTCAGAATTCGAAGAAAAGTGGAAAACAGTGGTTGAAGAATGCTCCCTTCAGCACAACAATTGGGTCTCCAATTTATTTGACCAAAGACATGAATGGGGGTATGCATATTTGCGTTCGAAGTTCTTCGCAGGCTTGAGTACAACATCAAGATGTGAAGGACTGAACTCTCAACTTGCCAACTATATCGAGAAGGATAAAAATCTCCTTGAGTTCTTTATTCACTTTGATCGTTGGACTAGGGATATGAGGGAGAATGAGCGTCATGCTGATTTTGAATCCATTCATCGAGAACGAACCATCACAAGCAATGTCTTAGTCTCACTTCAGAAGAGTGGAGCGGCGTTTTTCACAAAGAACGCATTCTTCTTATTCAGAGACGAGGTTGAAAAGTCGGCATGTTGCATAAGGTTGGAGACAGAGCGATCGGAAATTGAGCATGTGTACAAGGTCAAGGTGTCTGGCATGGCTAAGGTATTTCAAGTCACGTACGCAGTTGAACCCTTTGCAATGGAATGTAGTTGTAATCACTACAATTATATGGGAATACCATGTCGTCATATGATTTTTGTACTGAAAGAAGAGAGCATACTGGAACTTCCTGAAGGCCTAGTACGTCGAAGATGGTCAAAGAAGCCGAAGACACTAGAGAGCTTGGACGAACCGGGCAGACTAGATGAATCGCAACTTTTCGCATTGAGGTTTGCCATGACTATCACTTTTAATTTATATTTTTTTAGTATTGGTTCGAAGCTAGGTGAACATTAATTTTACTCACTTTGTATAAAATCTTGTGTCAATCAGGTATGGTACTATTCAACAACACAGCTTACAACTAATGTTAAAAGGGGCAAAATCTAGTGAGTGCTTCAAGATTGCTCGTGAGGGAATTCAATCATTATGTGAACAGTTGGACATGGTGGACACTGGCAACGTGGACATACCCAGCATTAATAGGCCGAAGGCGAATGAAATTTTGTTGGATCCATTACAAGTCAAAGCTAAAGGTTCGGGGGCTAAAAAATCTAAACGGAAGAAAGGAGAACCACGACAGTGTAGCAATTGCCAGGAATTTGGCCACTATAGGACCCGATGCCCACATCCTGTTGCCTATGTGAAGCCAACCTCAAACGGTGATGCCCCGAATGATGGTGTTTCGGAAGAAGGTGGCGGTGGCGATGACAACGATGTTGATCCTCCAACCACTCAAGATCAGTCGGAAACAGTACAGAAGAGAAGGCAAAAGCATTGCCGTAAGTGCGGTTCTACCAATCATAATGCAAGAACATGTACTGGGTCAGGAAATGACGATGATGAAAATGACGATGATGAAAATGACGATGACGACGATTATGAGCAACCTAGGGTAAGAATAAGATATAATTGTTCGTGTATACACAATGCAGTTACATCCAATATTTGTGTACGTCTAAAATCGTCGTTATCGATTTTGCAGAAGAGGCCTGTTACAAGAAGTAGCAAACTAAGGATTGTTGAAAACTTGGAGTGAAGATGGACGTCCTTATCCTATTCGGATTAGGACTAATGGACTATGTGAAGACTGCCAGTATCAGCTTGAAGCGGCGTCGTTTGATTTATAAGAAGACTGTTGCCATCTGCGGTGTCGTTTTACTTGTGTGTCATTTTAACGGTGTGTCTCTTTGGTTTATAAGAAGACTACTGCCTGCTACGGTGTCGTTTTATTTAGTTCGGATGGATTTGATTGAATTCGACTTGGAGGTTTTTCCCTAAAAATATATCATGTGCAACATTTCAGTTGAATTATTTTTCTCACTCGTTTTTTTTTATTGAATTATTAGATCGGATTTTTTACTTGTTTATAAATTTACTTACTTTTGGCCACTAAAATTATGACATGTAATTTGGGCATGTAATTTGGGCGCCGACAGAGGACTTCTGAAAATGGAGGCAGTAATCAAGAAATAAAATACAGTATGTTTATTTAGTGAAATATCCCTCACCAATATATTATTAAGATCTCAAACACTAATAAAAGTACAAATCTTGAAAAACAAAACAATTTACTTTCCCTCCTCCCACTTTTATACTATACATATGGCAACTTTTCCCTCTTGTATATATTTTGGGAGCATGATCAACAAGTACGCGTCAATGTCGCACAAAAGAACCATCATATGACGTAGGGTTCCACAACACCTATTATGGAATCGCAACAACATATGATGATTCTTCAGGCGATATTGAAACGGCGACTTATTGTCATTGCTCCCCTCCCTGCCTCTAACAAAGACCCTGCATGGAGAGAAAAGGAGAAACAATACAACGAAGGATTTAGTTTAACAGTCATAACAATTACATAACTAAAGGAACTGAGATCTAAAATAATACGCAGTCTCATCTTTACCACTGCACCCGAAAATAAAGCATGGACAGGAGGACGAAGAGGCGGATGGGGATGATTTTCGGGGTTGATAAGATGGGAGAAAGGGGTCTTTTCAGGGATTTGAGAGGAGGAACGGACAACAGCAGGAGATGAGTGCCTCTTGGGTTTCGGAGCATGGTCTCTCCCTCTCTGATTAAAGAATTTATAAATGAGCTCATAAATTTACTTTGCCTTTCCAGCCCTTCCCATTTACTGAAAATCACACTCCCTACCGCTGCCTCGGCCTTGGTAACGTCAGCACTGGTTAGGGGCAAATGCGACTTTCCGAAAACGGCCATATCTGATTGGGTGACACGCCGCGGTTAGGATTGAAGCTCTTTCACCATCGGATTAAACGAAAATTTAGGAATTGACGGCGGGAGATGGGGATGTGCTTTTAGACTGGCTTTGTAGATTAAATAACCTTTTCGTTTACCAAAATTAATCTACAGATTTGGTACATGTAATTGTAACCCTAAACCCTAAACCCTAAACCCTAAACCCTAAACCCTAAACCCTAAACCCTAAACCCGAACCAATCAATACCATATACTCTACAACAATAACACCTTAGAGCATCTCCATCCCATTGCTAAACCAACCTTTAGCAATTGGCAATGCCAAACCCTAATACACGAACCAATCAATAACATATACACTAAACCATCAACACCTTACATAATTCGAATAAAACAACGACAAAAAACAAGTTGAGAGATGCACTCAAATTAATATAATACACTCACCAATTAATATTGAATTGCAACGAAAATTAAGTAGGACCCATGGTCACAATTGATATATAGTACTTGGGTCGTTTGGAGGTTGAGATTTGAAGTGAGGTATTTAGCAAATACATGTAATGATAAGATGAAGTCGTTTTTTTGGTTCACTTTGAGTTAGAATACATGCATTACCTTTTTGTTGGGCCCACCAACAATCACTCAAAATGAATGATTATAAATCTCTACTAAAAGGTGAGATTGTTAATGAAGGATTGTCTACCCTACTTTTTGTTTCATCGTTGCCCTTCCAAACAAAGTATTTTCCTAATACATGCATTGAATCAATACATCAAATGATAATACACTAATTGGCCTAATACATCAATTTGAAGAATCACAACTTCCAAACGATTAAAGTTGCTAAAGTGGCATTTGGGACCATATATTTGCTCGGTGTTGGAAACTTGAACTGAAACTGGAAGTCCTCCTATGCCGAGTCGTTTGGTATATAAGAAGACTGTTGGCTCTTGCGGTGTCGTTTTATTTATGCACTCATTATGGTCACTTGATGGCAATTTGTAAGCACTTGATGGTAATTGAGAATACTACACCTCCCCCTAGTAATTTGACATTACCACGTTTTCTTACTTCTTTTTCCAAATTCCATACCATCAATTCTCACAAACTAAACCTTATCCAAACGTGAGTTTTTTTTTCAATTTCCACAAGTCAATTCCTTGGTTTTGTAAAACATTGAAATTCAGACAAATTTCAACGTTTTAAAATTTCCACATCCAAACGACCCTAAATAAATCATGTGCAACATTTCAGTTGAATACTCTTGAGAACTAGTTTTTTTTATTCAATTATTACATCGTATTTTTTGCACTAATTTTGAGCACTCATTAAATGTGTAGAGCATGTGGCTACAGAGGAGCAGAGTTCGAAATCCGGCAAAAAATCCGGTTGGCCCAATCGTAAAGACTTCTAAAAATGGAGTCAGTAGTCAACAAATAAAGTACAGTATTTTTATTGGGACTGTAGGATTCCCTCCAGATTTTAGAAGATCTCAAACGCTAAAGTACAAGGTACAGTATTTTTATTGGGAGTGTAGGATCCCCTGCAGATTTAGAAGATCTCAAACGCTAATAGTACAAAGTACAGTATTTTTATTGGGAGTGGAGGATCCCTCGCATATTTAGAAGATCTCAAACACTTTTGGAAGCCGCCATGGAAGCGAAGAGAGAAGCAGAAGAAAAAATCACAAAACAGTATACAAACATAAACAAATGTTACATAGAGTCGAACAAAAACAAAAAGCTGTACTTTCCCTAACTATTTTATCCTATTATACATATGGCAACTTTCCTATCTTGTATACATTTTGGGAGCATGATCAACAAGTACGCGTCAATATGGCACAGAAGAATCACCACATGAAGTAGGGTTCCACAACACCTATTATGGAATCGCAACAACATGTGATGATTCTTCTGGCTATATTCAGACGGCGACTTATTGTCATTGCTCCCCTCCCTGCCTCTAACAAAGACCCTGCATGGAGAGAAAAGGAGAAACAATACAACGAAGGATTTAGTTTAACAGTCACGATCTAACAATGACATAATGAAAGGAAATGAGATCTAAAATAATACGCAGTCTCATCATTACCACTGCACCCGAAAATAAAGCATGGGATAGGAGGACGAGAGGCGGATGGAGTTGATTTTCGGGGTTTCATATTGAGAAGATGGAAGAAAGGGTTCTTTTCAGGGATTGAGAGGAGGAGGAACGAATTTAAAGATTGACTCCTAATTACTTTTACTTTTCCCTCCCTTCACATTTACTGAAAATTACAGTCCCTACCACTGCCTCGGCCTTGGTAACGCCAGCATTGGTTATGGGCAAAAGCGACTTTCCGAATTCGGCAATATCTGATTGGGTGACACGCACGCGACGAGGATCGAAGGTATTTCACCATCGGATCAAGGGAAAAGTTTAGGAATTGACGGTGGGAAATGGGGATGTACTTTTTTAAATAGTCTGAATTTGTAGATTAACTAACTTTTTCGTTTACCAACATTACTCTATTGATCTGGTTTATGTTATTCTAACTTGAAACCCTAAACCCTAAACCCTAAACCCTAAACCCTAAACCCTAAACCCTAAACCAAACCCTAATACACGAACCAATCAATATCATATACTCTACAACAATAAGAACACCTTATAGGCTTATACCGTAACCAATCAATAACATATATACTTTAAACCATCAACACCTTGCTCCTCCCTTATACGTCCATCACCTTCAAGACCTTATACTGTATACCAACAACACCTTCTTCTATCTCCATCCCCAACTTTCAATTTATAATAAGTGTTTCCTTTGAAATATAAAATGGAACCCACCTTGGCAATTACTAGCATAATGTAGGGATGTAGATGAATAGAAATTGTTAAGTGATGAATTGCTAAAATTGATGATGTGGCGGTAGGGACCTCGTTTAGAAATTGTTGTTCAATTTTAGGGATGAAGATGATCAATACACTAACCCAATACCATATACTCTAAACCATCAAAACCTTATACATTATCTTATTTTAGGGATGGAGATGATCAATACACTAACCCAATACCATGTACTCTAAACCATCAACACCTTATACAATATCGTATACCTAGACGCTGATAAATTAAAATTATAACTTGCTTTTCAAAACATAAATTAAAAATTGATACCTCACTAAGTATCGAACCACAAACCTCTACTTTATTGACTAAGCAAATAAGAGACAATTAACCAATTAAGCTACATCACATTGATGACCATCTTGCATAATTTCGCTTTCTTATTGAGTGAAGGGTTAAAATGATCGATAAATATATCACAGGGGATTGTTTCAACTTCGGCGGGGACTGAGAGAGTGGAAAAGGGGTAATTATTCTACCAAAACAGAAAAGAAAAGGGGGAATTAATGAAGAGTTAAATTGGACGGATTGTCTTTACCACGCCACTACAAAATCATTCGGAGCAAAAACACGCAGGTTCAAATCAAACAATAAATTATCAGCATTTATAAGCAGATATACAGCATTTATAAGCAGATATAACGAATTATGTCTTAGTAATAAGGCATGATCAGCATTTATAAGCAAATATAAAGAAAATATATAATCGAGAAAAAATAAGACAACACCTACCCTCACCCTTTAACCAATCGATACCATATGCTCTAAACCATCAACACCTTATAACCTACCCATATACCATATACTCTATACCATCAACAACCTAATACCCTAAGCAGTCAGTACCCATTTCCTCTAACATCAACACCTTATACAACAATCGTATACCTATACGCTGATAAAATTTTACATTTTGAAAATACTTGTCCAACTAAAGTACATAGGTACTTCAAAAGTGAAACTCTAACTTTCGTTTCAAAACATAAATTCAAAAAATATCCTCACTCAGTATCCAACCACAAGCCTCTAATTAGTCTACAAGAGGTTTGTTATGTACGAGTGCATTGCATAAAGAGGGGAAATCGGTGAGAGAGTGGAATGGGATCTCAATTAATGAAGAGTTAAATTGGGCGGATTGTAGTTTACCTCGTACCGCTAAATGTGTAAAGAGACACGCTAGCATTTACCAAATTCCAAAAAAGATGGAACACAGAATTATGTTTAAATTGCGTGAACTCAATGAATGATCAGGATTTTAGAAGCAGAAGCAGATGAAAATAAGTAAAACAAAGAATCGCCACTGAGAGTCTGAGATAGACAATTATCAAAGGCCCAACCTAATGACAATCCGGAACTCAGTATCTATTATCAACAAACTAGGTGTCATGGGTCCATGTACAAGCCCACGTTTGAATGTTATTTAAAAGCCTGCAAAAATCAATGATCAGACCCAGTCCAACTAGAATTAGTCCTAAACGCAGCGTTAATACATAAACACAAATTAAGGAGACCTCTCCATCTGATTCGAATCAAATTAGGTCTTCTTCATCTCCTTCCTCAATCATCTAGGCGAGACGAACACTGCATATCAGGAAACCTTAATTTCACCGAGTGATAGAAGTTTCGAGAAAATGACAATAACGATAAGACAAGATGACAAAGCACTAGCGACATGAACCCTAGGGTTAGCAAATCTCTTTCAAGGGTTCTTTTGCAAACGAAAAGTTTGATGAACACAATAATAGACATGGTCGCCGTAATCGTGTTAGAAAGAGAAAGGCGAGTAAATTCCGCACGGAAATAAAATGGCGATGAACAAAACGTCGATTTGTGGATAAAAGGATTTGGGGTTCTAAACGATGATTATGTGAGGATTTCATATTGGATGGGGATCTTCTCTTCGAATGTGGATACATAGATTTGGCGTATGAAACATGATGATGTTGGGGATTTGAGATTGGATAGGGAGCTAAATCGAATGTGGATCAAATAATAAAAGGATTTGGGTTTTGAAACGATGATTTTGTTGGAGATTTCAGATTTGATAGGCAGCTTATGATCGAACTTCGAACTTAGAGTTAGAGGGGACCCTCCAAGGCGAATGAGGGATCGTAGAAGGGAGACTGGAAATTGGTTAGGGCGGCGGGTCGTATCCATAGGGTTTAACCTCTTAATCGCTATCATTAAACCGGGTACAGTTAGGTTGAAGTCCGTAGAAGTCACCATAAACGCTTCGTGATGCATTTGGTAATTTTCCTTGCCCCCGGTCACCCGTACCCCGGATTTTGCCCTGGGCACCGTAGAACTGCCCTCAAAATGTAATATATTTCTATATTGTTTAAAACAAAATTATCTATCATCTCTCTATTTTGTATTCATAATTTTCAATGTTATAATAGTTATTTCGATAAGATTTTCTTGTATTATTCTTAATCCAAATAGAAATTTCGAAAAACAACCATACTTTAACAATCGCAAAATATACTTGTATAGCCAAAACTTTCGCGCTTTTGTCAATAATAGCCAAATTTGAAAAAATACCACTTATAACCACTTCCGTCCAATACTTCAACGGTGTCATCTAACAAGCTGACTGGACTAACAGAAATGCTGATTTGACGACGTTTCATCACCAACAATGCCGTGTAGATTAATGAAAAATAAATAAAAATTAAATTTAATGGAAATAAAAAAATAAATTAATGAAAACAAAAATAATTAAAAGGAAACCAATTTAATAAAAAAACTCACAATCCCTAGACCTACCCTCTCCGCCGTCCCCATTATCCATTGCCCATCATCTTCCAAAACCTACCTAGACTCCCTAATCCCTCCACCTACCCAGACTCTTCTTCACTCTTTCAAATCCCTTCACCTACCCTTTCCGCCAGACCATTCTTCTCACCCACTGAGCATGGCGTAAACCCTAAATAAATCCCCACCCCTAAATAAATCCCCACCCAAAACTCTCCACCTCGCCATTGCTCTCTATGTCGATGAGGCTTGAAGACCCATCGGAGGATTCCCAGCGCCGCGCGTCTCCCCTGCCTTTTGTCGGGATTGAAGAAGACGCAAGAGGTGGAGAGGTTGAAGAATCCATGGAGGCACCGAAAAAGTGCAATTAACATCGGGTGCCAAACGAGTAGACACAGCTTAACCGCCGCAGATTGCTTCGCGGCCAGCAAACGCAGATCTTGACTGTCTGCTCACCCAGCTTCTCCTTTGACGCCTTCCGGGTTGTTCATCGTCGAATCTCTTTGATTTGGGTCAAATCTCAGCACCCAGAAGGAAAGATTTTGCCATAATAAGAATTCGCCTCATCTCAAATTGGGGCAAAGCGCATCAGTCGGGACGAAGATTGATGGCTGGAAAATAAATTAATTTTTTTATTAATTTATCATGTGTAAATATTAAATAATTTTAATATATGACGTGTCACTTTTGGCTTATTTGGCACTGATGTGTCCGTTGAGTTGGTGCCTAATCAGCAAACTGTCAAAGAAGTTGACGGTGTTATTAACACTGTTAAAGTAT
Organism: Linum tenue; assembly: GCA_946122785.1. Classification (NCBI taxonomy): domain Eukaryota; kingdom Viridiplantae; phylum Streptophyta; class Magnoliopsida; order Malpighiales; family Linaceae; genus Linum; species Linum tenue. The sequence goes on along the minus strand of CAMGYJ010000008.1, from coordinate 76,885,093 downwards.
CTAATGGAAATGGCATATTTGTCCTACAACAAGTTTAAAAGTTGGCTATAAGTGGTATTTCTCCAAATTTGGCTATTATTGGCACAAGCGCGAAAGTTTTGGCTATACAAGTGTATTTTGCCTTTAACAATCAATATACATGTCTATCTAGTATGTATATAAATGAGAATTTTAACCAATGAATAACACTAATATTAATTAATATAATTAAACTCCTCATCATACTCATAATCAAATAATCATAAACTAGACTAGGGTGTCAATTTGGATAACCAAAACCAAACAAAACCAAACCATTAGCATGAAAACCAAAAACCAAATTAGGCATATTCACAAAAACCAAAACCATTAAGAGGCTTACCGGTTTTTGGATAACCATAAACCGATAAGCTCCTTAATGGTTCCGATAAACCAAAAACCAAAAACATGGTTGCTTCAAAGAAATCAAGGGTCCTTCAAGAAAACATAGGTCTTTATCAATTTATTGATTTTTATTGGTTTTTTGGTTTTAACCGAAACCAAAACCATTAATATGCTAAATGGTTTAAAACCGAAAAAACCAAAATCGTTAACCTTTTAAAGGTTTGGTTTGGTTAAAACCGAAAAACCAAAACCAAATTGACAGCCCTATATTAGACATATAACCTACAATATACGATCAGGCCAAGGTGCACTATGCCAAAGTTACTATCAATTGGAGTCGACCTATCAATCGACAATCAATTTGGAAAAATTGTGATTTGTCTTAATCATGCGCATATGAATGATATATTTCTCAAAATCTCTAATACATTTTTGATAAGTTAAACTTGTAAAATCTCTATGATGACTACAAAACTCAGCATGTAGTAACAAAGGTGTAAGACAAGGATACGATATATTTCGGAACCTCTCATGACAATTGGATTTATTAAAATTAATTTTCTTTGACATGGTATTAGAATTTCTATCAAGCAACTTTTTACTTGAGTTCTCACGAATCTTAATTAACAATGATTTAACCTTATTATCTCTATAACACTTTTAGGGACACAATTGTGCATCCCTGTTAATATACATTGCCACTTATAAAAAAATGATTTAACCGTATTATATAAAGGGTTTGAAAAATATTCAAACTCATAACTTGGATTTTGTTTACGAGTAATTTGAACCAATTTGTTCCCGAACAATTATAAACAAACTAAACATAAGTTGGGGCTGCAACCCAATGGAGAACAAGTCATAAACATGCTATGATTGATAGAGAAGTTGATCGCAACGTTTGGTGTTGTGGGAGACGGGGGAAGGTGAGGTTGCAAGAGATCACCTTTATTTTTTCCCTTTATTTTTTCCTCTAATTCTAGTGCCTAGATCACTGCTCTTTCCTTTGTGAAATTATTTTTCTTAGTTCCCTGCACCTGATAATCATCTCAATCTGTAGAAAACTCTTTCATAATAGAATTTCTATCCATTTTAAGAACTAATTCGACATTTTTCGCCCTATTTCATCTTCTTGTTTCCCCAGATAACTCTCTTCGCCTATTATCATGTCAAGTTGACTCTTTTATATTATATACATTGTGATGTGGGTGAACCCACAAACCCACCCAAATCATCCACCATCCGCCCGACCCAACCCGAGACTAAATGTGGGTGGGTGGTGGGTTAAAAATTATCAATCCGTTTAAGCGCGGGTGGGTGCATTTTACGGTCAAAATTCACCCGACCCACCCAATGCCCACCCCTACTTTTGAAGCGTAATTTCTTTTTTATACTAGAAGATTTTAAACATAAAAAGAAAATACGGTGGAATTCATACAAAACTAATCCAATCAAACCGTTCCTACACTTTTGAAACACCAACATTAAGCATAAGATTCTGAAAATACACGTCATTATCCTTCAAAAACTAAGAACTAACTATCCAAACCAAACCCATTATACATTTCACATGTAGGTTCATTACTCCATTTCCGACGCCAAACCATTTAACCATCACGAATTATCGTTAAAGAAGGCAGCCAGACGCTTAAAAACACTCTTCGCCTCCTCACAATCGGGTTCGATAATATGGAACATGTGATCTTTCCGTTCCGTCTCCAAATACTCTTCTTTTTCTTTCCACCCCGACGGCCTGACCCCACCAATTTCTCGTAGTAAAGCCTCCCTCTATCCTTCAAAATATCGTTCCCCGCCACCACCACGATAACTCGCTCGCAACCTAGCTCCGCCAAACCCGACCCGTTTTCCTCGTCCACAAACGGATTGATCAACGGGCCGTCACACCCTTTCTCCGACGGACAAACGAACAACCACCAATTATCCACCATGGCCTTCCTAAACTCGTCCCCGTTCGGTTCCTTCCCACAGAAGTACGGGTGGATCATTGCCACCCCTCGGATCCTCACCGCCCGACCCGGATCCTCTTTTAGCTTCATGACAAAATGGTGCGACACGTTCTCCCCGCAACTGTCCCCTGCCATGCCAATAGAGATCAGAATATTGTTTGGATCCCTGGATTTGTAAGTTCAATTTTGTAGCATTCAGGTACTAAATTGTCAGACTGAACTAATTTATGTACTAACAATTCTATTTTGTTACTAACATTTACCTGCCAAGTAAACTTGGTCCAAATCGGCGTGATCCTTGCGCCAGGGCTCACCATGGCCTCCAGCGCCGGTGATCCACTCAAGTGCGGCGAATGCGTCGAACTAGGGCGCGGGGATCGGATTCTCCGGTGCGAGGCGGTAATCGACGGAGGCGAGCAGTGGCGGAGCCAGTGCATACTAAAGTGGGTCCCGGGATCCACCTTGACTCGGAAAAAAATATGTATGCCTAAATAATAATGATTAAAAATTGTACCAAAAGTTATATCGGACAAATCAATGGTAGGATATTTTAGGTTGAAAACGTGGTTTAATCGTGGTTCAACCATTTCAAGTTTATTCATTATATATCATCAAAACTTTCTTTTTTTGAAACTCGCTAGATTATTTTTATCCTAATAATAAATTCAATATATCATGTTTTAAACGTCAACAAGATTATTATATGTATACTTTGACGTGAATATAGGCTAGCTATTGTCTAAAACTATATAGAATTAGGAGTTATTTTTCGAATCATAGTAGTTGAAAGAAGTAACTTATTGTTGTTGCTAACTAAGGCTCCACTGCAGTATTGAAATGACATTTTCAATGAGCCACGTGAAAACACTCTTTGGTATCTAATGGGTGACTCATGAATGATTATTGTATAGCATATGTTGACATCGATATCATATGAATGCAAGTTCGTCAATATATGAGAACACATTATGGGGCACTGCAATGACTCAAATTTTTCTTGCAATATAAAAACAATTCGGACCCACCTTACATAAAATCCTGGCTACGCCACTGGAGGCGAGGATGACGTTGGATTGGGTGACGATGCGGTTGAGGGCAGAGTGGTACTCTCTGGAGGAGGTGGATGCGGCAAAGAATCCGCCGCTGTGGTAGTAGATTACGAGGGGGAGCTTCTTCCTGCTTGTTTTCGGGTCGTCGTCGGTTGTGGCAAGGAGAATATGAAGGAAGCGGCTGCGCGCGTTTGATAGAGAAACATGGAAATTAAAGGGTGATGACTTTAGTAAATTTCAAAAAGAGGGTTATGGTAAAATTTGAATTTTGAAAAACTCTAGATTTATAATAGATGAGATTGCGTTTTTTTTTTCCCAAGGCAAGCCCAGAGGGCATGGGATAAAGACTCGACACGATTACAAGACTGACTCAGACAATGAACGATAGTCTGTATGCAACCAGACTACGATGAAAGAGCATGTAAAGCCACTACTTGGGCAGCTCTGAAGAAGCTCTGAGGAGCAAAGACACGACACTGACGGAAAAAACAGAAACAAAAATCCAACAACACCAAGATAGTCCCGCCAGCGAGTGTAGTTTCCTTCGACAGAGTATACCGGATGCCCATAGAGTTGCCATAAAAAGCCACAACAAAGAAAAGAAAGCGACATTAGCAATCTTCCACTGAGCATTCTTAATTACTCTCAGAAGTTTGTAAAGGCAAATAAAATCGAACTATCACCTGATAGGTCAATGAAACTTATGTCACTTCCTTCAATCACTTTCATACCATACGCGCACCTGCAATGATCAACCACAAATGCACGGCTATGGTGCTAGAAATCTCTATAAGAAGAGATTAAATATTGCCTTTAAGGCAAAGTCGACTTATCGAAAATATACCACCAACGGTATTATTCACCTCTTATAAGCACAGTACAGAAAAAAAAATAAGGTCAACTTTAATTAACAAAACTAAGTAAAGTAGTCATATTAACAACTACTCCAGACCCCAAATCCGTTACTTACCTCACTCTTAAGAGTAAACTTAAATTCACGCAAATTTGGCAGGTATGGAAGAGATTAATCAATAATTAGCACCAAGGGCATGCGAATTGTGAAGCACAACTGGAAAAGCAGATAATATTATAAAAACCAAAGATAATTATTATAATGATTATCCTTCACAGCTGATAGTAAGGACTATTAAGATAATTCAAACTAAAGCATTGATTGAGATTTACTCAATACATATTTTTTTTTTTGCAACCGGGGAGGCTTCACAGCCAAAGCAAAAGAAAGTACAGGGGAGGGAGATTAGAGAGTAGAATGGTTGTCGTAGGGATAGACGAGACTGTGCTTCGAGAGCCAGTCCGCGACTCTATTCCCTTCTCGGTAAGTATGAACTAGACGCACCACCCAATCTTGAGCGATTCTCCGTCTGATAGCCGTAAGCAGGGTCGCCATCGGATGAATGGGATCTGTCCTCTTCTCGATGAGTTGGAGAGCTAACTGTGAGTCCGTTTCTAGGACCAACATTCTGCTGCCGAAATTCCACGCCATTCCAATTCCGTGATAAATGCCCCAGAGTTCCGCATGCACAGCTGAGCAGGTACCTATCTTTGAGACAAAGCCTCGAATCCATCTGCCACTGCTGTCTCTCAGAACGCCGCCCGCTCCAGCCGGTCCTCGAGTTCCATTGGCCGCTCCATCAACGTTGAGTTTGCTCCACCCCGGAGGAGGAGGAATCCAGCTGATCTCCCTAGTTATGCGCTCAACCAAATCTGTTCTTCGACCCAGGTTATCCTTTGGAGCCATCCAAGCTTGGTGCCAAAGATTGGCTTTAATTTTTATAGCTTGGACTAGCGAGGAAGGCGACAGCGTCTGGTTGGCTCCTTTAAAAATCCCTTCGTTCCTGTTTTTCCAAATGTTCCAAATAGCAATGCTGAAGAACGCATTCCATGGCGTGTCAGCCACAAGTTTCTCATCCTTCTGCAGATTCGCAGCGATCCATTGGGGCAGAGAGCTGCTGAAAAAAACTTGTTGTTGCTCGGCTGGGACTGTACGAGCCCAGACAAAAGCTGCCGGGGGACAGTCTCTAAGGATATGTATCGTCGTCTCCACCTGAGAATCACATCTGTAGCATGATGATGATGGCGATAACCGATGCTTCGCACGTACCTCGTTGGTGCTGATCCTGTTATGTGCAACAAGCCACATAAAACATCGCACTCTCTCCGGAACTTCTAGCTTCCAAATTGCTTTCCAAATTCTGTTTTGACTGACGCCGGGGCTTGCCTGCAGCAGTTTGAAGGCGCTCTTGGTGGAGAAGCGACCGTCTGAAGTCGGGTGCCAAAACAGTCTATCATCTTCTCTTTCAAGTGGATCCACCGCCATGGCTGTAATGTGATGGGTCACTTCCTCAGGGAGAAAGTTGCAGAATTTGTCCGTCTTCCAGGCTCCTTCCTCATCCACGAACTCGGCAATCACTGCGTGTCGGTCCTCCTCTGGGATTGGCCCAGTAGCTACCTCCTCTAAGGGTACCTGCAAAACCCACACATCAGACCAAAAACGAGTTAGATTCCCTTTGTGAATATTCCAAGCAGATCCATTTCTCAGCAAAGCTCCAGTTTTGGAGATGCTGTTCCAGGTGAAGGAGCTTCCCTTTACAGGTCTGATGATGTCGAGTTGCTCCCTGCCTTTTCCGTATTTGTCTCGCATGATTTGAGCCCATAGGGTCTGCTTCTCGGTCATGAGACGCCAGCCACACTTTGCCAGCATGGCCATGTTCACTTCTCTGGTCGGCCGAATCCCCAGACCCCCATTATCTTACGATTGGGTCAGCTGCGGCCAGCCCACCAAATGCATCTTCTTCTTCTCAGCCGAATCACCCCATAGGAACCCTCGGTTGATTTGATCAAGAGTTCTGCAGACAGTCTTAGGGAGAAGTTCCACTTGCATAGGATAGATGGGAATAGCTGAGGCTGCCGCTTTAACGAGGGTGGAACGCGCAGCAATGGAGAGATGCTTCGCTTTCCAAGGCGCAAGCTTCCTTTGGATTTTGAGAATAAGGTCCTGATATCTGCCTTGCGTCACTCGTCCATGGATCGCCATAACTCCCAGATACCTGCCCAAGTCCACAGTGAGGGGGATCTCCATGCGGTCGCTCAGGATTCTAGCCTGCCGTCTGGCGATGTTTGCCGACACAAACATGGCCGACTTGTGGTAGTTCACTCTTTCTCCCGAGCTGCTACAGAACTCATCAAGGCACTGCTTGATGATCCTAATCTGAGAGCTTCCGGCTTCAGCAAACAAGACTAGATCGTCTGCAAAAAACAGGTGAGAAAGGGTCGGGCCACCACTTGATAGCTTTAAAGGTTTCCATAGCTTATCCTGGATGGCCCGATCAATCTTGTGAGACAGACGTTCCATACACAAAACAAAAAGATAAGGGGATAGAGGGTCTCCCTGGCGAACTCCTCTAGACGGGGTGATAGTCTGTGAGAGGTCCCCGTTCCAAAGAAGTCTCATCTTGTTGCTTTCCACACAATGCATGATGCAGCTGATCCATGAGCTGGGAAGGCCGACTTCCTTGAGAGTATCCCGTAAGAAATCCCAACGGAGACGATCATAGGCTTTCTCAAGATCAATCTTCATTACCATCCCTCCCCTCTTCCCTTTCTTCTTCTTGAGGGAATGAAGAACTTCTTGCAATACAATAATATTGTCTGTTGTCTGTCTCCCCGGAATGAAGCTACTCTGGCGCGGGGACTTTACTTAATACATATTACATCATCAAAAGTTCTATACAAAATGGAAATATAATTACAATTAAAGAAGGGAAAAATACATAACTGAAAGAAGATAATTAACCGGGAAAGTATCATAAACAACACTAAAAACTAATATTAATTGCAAATAAAGACAAAGGAAACAAGAAATTAATATTACCATAATTATTCAACAGAACAAAATATTACCATAATTTCGTCAATCATATTAAATACTGACCGTGCAAGACTGATGACACCCTTAGTAGCGTAATATCCGCTTTCCAAACGGCTCATCGGAAACTGCCGCGTCGGAAATTACAACCACCATCACCGACCGGAAAGGCCATCCCCTGCCCGCCGCGCCACCCACGAGCTCGACGGGCCACCACCATTGCTCCCGCCGCAGCGATCATCCAAGAGAAAGACGGACCACAACGATCACAGAGTTAGCGAACCCCATAGACATTAGAACAAGCAACAAAGTTAGCATTCTTTTGGATTTCACAGATCAAGTTGCAGTAACATATACCTGTAATGTTGTTCAGCTAAGCCATAATTGTGCTGCTGTAAGTAAGCCCAGGCCAAGTTTCCTAGAATTCGAGCCTTCTCTTGTTCAACAGTTATTTGAATCTTCTTGCCTTGAGACCTAGCGACCTTGGTCCTTCTCCCACCGAACACCATTCCTTCTTCTATGATCGGTGCCAATCGAGGCCGAGGGCGGCGGTTACGGAGCGAACAGAGAGGGCTTCGAAGAGGAGGCAAGCGAGAAGGAAGAGCACTGAAGCTACAAAAGGAACGACGGCGCGGAACTCGGCGACCCAGTGTTTGTAGAAGGGGACCCGCGAGAAGGCGATTACGATAAGCAGCAACCAGAGTACAGGCTGAAGTCTGTCGTGCCAAGTTGGGGAAATATGGCGGAGATAATCTACTGCTACATAGGAAATAACAGCGATTCCTAAAAGTTTTGAACAAGCTGAAGACTCTCCTCCGAAAAATGCACGGGAACATGAGATTGCGTTTTTTTTTTTTTTGGGGTGAGATGAGATTGCGTTTTCGATTTAGAAGAGTTTATTATTTGTTTATTGAATTTGATTAGGAATTTGTTTGATTAGATTACAGATTTATGACCATGCTCTAAATCTTACTTCTTGATATGAAATTTGCAAGCCTGTGGGTCGGGTTTATGAATTTGGACCTATAAAGTAGGGGTGGGCATTGGGTGGGTCGGGTGGATTTTGACCATAAAATACACCCACCCGCGCTTAAACGGATTGATAATTTTTAACCCACCACCCACCCACATTTAGTCTCGGGTTGGGTCGGGTGGATGGTGGATGATGCGGGTGGGTTTGTGGGTTCACCCACATCACAATGTATTTAATATAAATGTGTCAACTTGACATGATAATAGGTGAAGAGAATCATCGAGGGAAACACGAAGTTGAAATAGGGCGAAAAATGTCAAATTAGTTCTTAAATTGGATAGAAATTCTATTATGAAAGAGTTTTCTACAGATTGAGACGATTATTAGGTGCAAGAAACTAAGGAAAATAATTCCACAAAGGAAAGAGCAGTGATCTAGGCACAAGAATTAGAGGAAAAAATAAAGGGAAGAAGAGGGGATCTCTATTTGGAAGGTTGACTTTGAGGTTCAAACTCCAGGAGCGGTCCGAGTTTATATCTAACGTCTCCACTCTCCTCTCTCTAGCGCCAACGACTTTGATCTTTTTGCTGTTGGGTTGAGCGGGTCACCCGCACACTCACCCACAATCCACCCACCACCCGGCGGATGGCTCCCAGCGCAACCCGTCACCCACCCACAGACCCACCCATTTAACGAAATTCGGGTCAAATGTGGGTGGGTCGGCCCAAACCCGCGGATGATCCGCCCGCATGCCCAGCCCTACTATAAAGTCTATATATGGAACTCACGGATTTGATCATCTCCCAACAAATATCAAGCAAACAACGGCTTTAAAGTCCATAATGGATTAAATTTGGAATCCAAATCTGTAAGCAAACGACCTCTAAACTATAAGAATTGCTTGTTTGCGACAAACAATTTAGCAAAAATGATCAAATAAGAAAATTTATGGACAATCCTGTAAAACATGTGGCCGACTTTTCAAGTAGTTTAGAGATGGAAAATTCTTAGCTCCAACCTTGGTTGGACGCAGAAGCTCCAACCAGCCACGTGTCAGTTTTCTATTGGTGATTTTATCATTTTATTTATATTTTAATTCTTGATTTACTTAGCATAATTAAATATTAAAAAAATGGAAGGTGAATCCACCAATAACAAACCGACACCTTAAATAGTTGGAGCTTCTGCGTCCAACCAAGATTGGAGCTAAGAATTTTCCCTTAGAGATATGACAGCATATTGGCTATTCCCATATTTTTAATGGGATTTAATTTTATATAGTCTTAATATAGTTGAGATAAAATGTACTTTTTCCGGATACATAAGTATACATATGAGATGTTCATTCATGGGATGAGGAGAGTGAGACAAAGATCTTATATGGTGCCAATACCCATTTAATTAGCATGGTAACCCCATTTTGTTTTTATGACTTTTTTATTTTAAAGGATTGACTATTATTATTATTATTATTTTTTTTTTTGCATTACAGGAGGCACTAGGCCAAAGAAAGAAGAAGGAGCCGAGGGGAGATTAAGGGTGGGTGGTAGGGGACACTATGCTTCTAGCAAAAGTAGTGCCTCTGAGATCATCTTGAAGCAACGAGAGAAGCTCATTAGGAGGTGTTTCTAATTCGTGCATACCGTAGGGGTAGACGAGACTGTGCTTCGAGAGCCAGTCCGCGACTCTATTCCCTTCTCGGTATACATGAACTAGATTCACAATCCAGTCTTGAGCAATCTTTCGTCTGATAGCTGCTAAGAGGGCCGCATAAGGGTGGAGAGGATCTGTCCTGTTGTTCACAAGCTGAATGGCCAACTGAGAGTCTGATTCTACAATGAGGGTTCTACACCCGAGCTTCCACGCCAGTTTGAGTACATGATAAATAGCCCATAGCTCTGACATGGTGGCTGAGCACAACCCCAAACTCGAGACGAAACCTCCAATCCAGCTGCTGTATGCGTCTCGTAGAACCCCACCTGCTCCGGCTATACCTTGGCGACCATTCGCCGCACCATCAACATTGAGTTTCCGCCAACCAGCCGGTGGTGGCTTCCAACCAATTTGGGAAAGGGTGCGGTGAGGAGCCATCCTTGTTCGCCCCATCAGCGGACTCGGGGCATTCCATGACCGAAACCAAAGCTCAGCCTTGATTCTGATTGCCTGGACGAGGGAAGGGGAAGCAAGAGCCTTGTCTACTCCATGAAACACTCCTTCGTTTCTGTTTTTCCATATGCACCACAAAGCTATACTGAAGAACACGTTCCAGGGGAGGCCAGTTGGCGAGATCTCTTCACAGTTCAGATTGTACTCCAGCCAGCTGTCCCACGAGCGACTAAAAAAAGCTTGCTGCGTATCCACCCGGGTAGTGCGACTCCATAAAAATGCTGCCGGCGGGCAGTCCCTGAAAAGATGAGGGAGCGTCTCTGTCTGGGTATAACATCTATAGCAAGAATCATCATGCATCAGGTGTCGTTTTGTTCTCTCCTCATTTGAACTGATCTTCCCCTGCACAACCAACCAAACAAAGCATCGAACTGGCTCCGGCACCGGGAGTCGCCAGATTGTCTTCCAGATCCGTTGAGTGCTGCCATCGGTAAGAGGTTGAAGAAGTTAGTATGCGCTCTTAGTCAAAAAAACTTCCATCTGAAGTCGGCCTCCAAATCAGCGTGTCATCTTCCGTCGCAAGGGGATCGACCACTTGCGCCATGATCTGCCTCTGGATATCCATGGGGAGAATGGATTCGAACTTCTCCATCTTCCAGTTCCCATCTTCATCCACAAAGTCTTTCACCAGTAGCTTCCTGCCCTCCTCGGGTATAAGGTCCAACGCCAGCTCCTGAAGTGGTACCTGGGTCCGCCAGACATCAGACCAAAATTTAGTTCGGTTACCTCTATGAATATTCCAGGCGCATCCCTTCTTAAGCAGGTCAGCCGCCTTAGTAATGATAGACCAGGTAAATGAACTTCCCTGAACAGGCCTAAGGAGATCGAGGTCCATATGATCCTTTCCATATTTCGAACGAACCAGTTGTGCCCACAGCGTAAAAGGATTGACTATTATTAATGTGGATTTGTAAAGGGAGACGCATGCTTGTCATCATTAGGGTACATACGTGATGTGTCGATCATTAATGTTGCATCTCGTGCATCATCACAAGTATCATAAAGCATATCACAAAATACATACTAGAAACACAACAAACACACCACAACAATGAATGCGAGAAGTGATCACGTAGGTGAATTTGACAGTCGTCATTTTGAACTCTTATGAGATACCTTAGGTATAAATTCCAACTTCTCTACTCCCGGAACATAAAGAAAGAAAATACATAAAGAAGAAATAGGGAGAATTATGCTCAATGAATTTAATATACCTCATAATCTATGGGCTCGAGCTGTAAACACGGCTTGTTACATAACAAATTGAGTTCTTATTTCTTAATTATCAGAGGAAAACTGTACAAAATTCCTTAAGATCTCTGGAAAGGGCCGTGTTACATAACAAATTGAGTTCTTATTTCTTAATTATCAAAGGAAAACTGTACAAAATTCCTTAAGATCTCTGGAAAGGAAAGAAACCTAACCTCAACTATTTTCACCCCTTTGGAAGCAATTGCTATTTTCTTAATACAAAGGATCACCTAGGCAAGTGTGACCTCAAATCTGACCCAGCTATCTTCATAGGATACTCTAGCAAAAGCAAAGCCTACGGAGTCCTTAACAAATGGACTCAAAAAGTTTAAGATCCATTCATGTTAAATTTAATGACTCTTAGCCTGAACAAGAAAAATAAGAGGAGCATACATAATTTATCTCCTCGCCATTATAAGAAACATCAAGTTCTCTCTATTTTAAAAAATCTGAAGAGGATACTGGTGAACACCTTCCTAAATCTTCTTCAAATATATGACCTTCTAATACTAACTATTCACCTCATCATATTCAAAAGAGACACCTATCATCTCTAATTATGGGAGACCCTACAACTCAGCGGGTGACCAGATACATGCTCATTTATACATATTATTGCAGTTGTTTCCTTGATTGTTTCCGGGTAATTTGGTGTGAAAACGCCCTCTCTTATGTTGATTTTACGTTAGGATGAGTTCTTTTTTCATATTTCAGGTCCTAACACTAGGAAGAGCTTAGAAGTGAGTTTAAGACTTTTAGAAGTAAAAATGAGACAAAGAGAGAGAGAGAGGAAAGGTAGAGTCACGATTCAGGGGGTGAATTCTTCTCCCAAACCTTGAGAATAAGGCAAGAAAGCAGATCCACTTCTCAAAGTCACAGTCTGAGCCCTCAAGTCAAGACCATGACTTCTGGCCGTGACTTTGCCTCTGCTGCAAGTTTAAATTGGCCTTTTGTGAGTTCTGAAGGGGAGAGTTGGATTTTTCGATACCAAACATTACTGACAACAAGAAATTTTTGTCAGTAAAAGTCATTATTAGCAACAAATTTTAGCTGTTATCGCTAATTTTTGTCACTAATGATAGTATTTTTTGTAGTGCACCCAAGGAAAGAACCCTAGAGGGGGAGAGCAATTCAAGGTCGATCTTGGAGGAAAATTGGAGGATTTATTTACCATTCAAACTCGTAGAACAAGTTTGAAAGTGAAGATTGAAGATCAAGAGCATATTTTTGTATTCTTTTTCCTCCTTATGGACTAACTTTCTTTCCATTGGATTTGAGAAATCTTAGCGATGTTTTTTTATTATTATTTGAAAATTGCATGTATGATTACTCTGACTTGTTAAACTTTAGTTCATATCCAATATATGCATGTTTTACATATAAATTTTGTTTTAATCGAGATTATTTATTTCTTCTTTGACCTAGGAAAGAAAATATTTCATTAGGTTGATAGGGCCTCATCGATTGGGACTAGGGAATCAATTTTGTGAGAGAGTCGATAAATTGCTTTGTATTGCGTATGAATTCAACCAATAGAGGGTTTTAGTGTGGATTTCCTTGATTGGTTGTCTTAGTTGAGGATGGTATCCCTCTAAGAAACCGAATCAAGAGGGCATTGATTGCTTTAATCGAGATTCAAGGCTTGTTGAGGACTCTCCGCACTATGAATGAACAGTGAAATAAGTTTGAGAATCATCAATCATTACTCAAACTAGTAGCTAAGGGGAATCATTACCTGAGTGAGCCTCCTATAATGTAATTAGTTAGGTTACTCTTTTCGTAGTTTGTTAGGATGTTTTAGTTGTTTAACCTAAATCTGATATGCTAAATAATAATTCGAAACTTATTAATAATAAATCTAGATACTCGTGAGTATGATATTTATTATTTGTCGTTACTAAACTACAACTTTCATTGGTCACATTTTGCCAATGTTAGAAGTGTTGCCATGACCAAAGCAAAAAACATGCTTGCCCTTTATTCTGTTCACTGTGCCTTGCTCTCACAAATAGAACCCTGGACCAAAGAAATAGCCAGTCAATGATGAGTACTAGAGCCTGGCCATGCATGAGGAACTGAACCAACAATTTCATTAAAAATTAGGGTTAATACCTTATTTTGGCCCGAATTATGAACATATAATCAACTTTGGCCCGTGGTTTTAGAAATTAACATCCTGGCCTCAACTATGCAGCATATAGACTCAATTGGCCGGACACATAGTTTGACCGTCAATTTGGACGGTCAACTCCGTTGACCGTTAGTCAACATGCCATGTCATTGCCTAGTCAACCTAAAAACCATTAAAAAAAATTAAATTCAAATTATTTTCCTAATTTTTATTATTTATCATTTTCCAATTAACCAAAATATAAAATTCCAAAATATAAAATAATTTTTTTGGGATATTTGAAAATGATAAATTTTATAAATTAACCAAAAATTATCAAATTAAGTTTTATAAATTTAAAAATCATGATATAAATTAGATTTTTGTGGGAATTTTTAAAAATATAAAATAATTTGATAATTTTTGCGTAATTTATAAAATTTATCATTTTTCAAACTATTCAAAAAATAAAAAATCAAATTTATTTTATGTTTTTTATAATTTATTTTTGGTTAATTTGATAATAAATAAGAAAAATTAGAAAAATAATTTGAATTTGCATTTTTTTTAATGATTTTTAGGCTGACTAGGCAATGACATGACGTGTTGACTAACGGTCAAGAGAGTTGACCGTCCAAATTGACGGTCAAACTATGTGTCGGGCCAATTGAGTCTATATGCTGCATAGTTGAGGTCAGGATGTTAATTTCTGAAACCACGGGCCAAAGTTGATTATATGGTCATAGTTCGGGCCAAAATAAGGTATTAACCCTAAAAATTATTGGTCGACCATTTGCAAGAAGCAGATGACCATTTTTTGAAGCGGTGACTTTTTTAAAGTGGTCGATCATTTTCTCCAAATCGATAACTTGTAAATCATCATTCATAAATTTATTATGCCTCAACACAAAAGTTTAACATTATATATATTTCGATTTATCTCTGCGTGAGGATCAATTGACGGTATTGCACCACGTCACACTTCCACTTAATCACAGAAAATGCACTTTGCCAACATAACTTGGACAAATATTCTGTTTTTTTTTATATAAGGATGATACATCATATATTATGATTTTTTAAGGTTAAATGTTTCTTAAAAAATTCGAACTTGCAATCTAAATATTCAATACTAATGATATAATCATTAGGTCAAGTCATTGTTCGCTCGATAAAGATAATAACGATCCAGACAACTTGAATACCAAACATCTCACATTGTTATAGATTTTACAAAAACCTCACTTACTAATTCGCTACAAGACAGTTGGTCCAAATTATATTGGGATTTTAAATTGTTGATTAAGATTTGAGATCAAAATAACCTTTATGAGCTTTTTAGCTAGAAAGAGGAGCTAAATTAGTCATCAAATTCAAATTGTGTCGAAAGCTAATACCATCAATTCCATTAAAAAAGGGCCAAGCCCAAAACACCACAATTCCATTATTCGCGGTTGATGAAGAAAGCCCAATTTTCGAACAATTCCGCAGCAGCTTCACAATCCGGATCATAAAGATGGAAAATATGATCCTCTCCTTTCGTTTCCCTGAGCTCAACTCTCGATTTACAATTATGCCCCTCACTTTTCACTAAACTACGATAGTAAGCCTTCCCTATGCCGCACAGAATGTCGCTCTCCGCCACGAAAATAACCACTCGCCGGCATCCCAGCTCCTCCACACTCGTCGGGGCTCCGCCCGCAAACGGATTGATATAAGGGTCGTCGCAGCCTTCCTTCGAGGGGCAGACGAACGTCCACCAATTGTCCACCATGGCCTTCCTCGCATTGTCTGCCTTCTCCGACCCGATTGGATCTTTCCCCCAAAAGTACGGGTGGATCATAACCAGCCCCTGGATTTCCACCGCCAATTTGATCCGGCGTCGTCGAAGGGCCAAGTGGTGGATTATGTTTGCGCCGGCGCTGTCGCCTGCAAACAAAGAAGGATCGGTGCATAAATAAATTATATTATACGGGATTTGAAATGCACGTATTTATGCATATAAAAATTAGAAGAGGACGTATAGTTAGAAATCAAATTATGCATTCTTTTTCATTTTAACATACGTGAAAAAAATAAAATATTCAATATGATTTTCCAAAAAAAACTATATATAAAATCCGTCAAAATCGTGATTCCACTTAGAATTATTAGAATTATAAGCTTTTAAGTTTTAAAATCTAAATTTTGACTACACTTGTAACTGAAATGTGTGATTATATATAAAAAAAATTTTGGTAACTTAAAAATGTAAAAACGTAAATGTTTAAGTTTTAAAGCACTGCATTGTACAAACCACATCCTCGACAGGACTGCCCATTACGTGGCAAAAACGACCCTTGCATCGATAGCTCAATACTAGATTCACTATCGCATTTTACTTTTCAAGAATTGTAATTCCCTATATGTTACAATCTATATATATGAAAAACAAAAAACGTTGCGCGCATTAATTACCGGCAAGGAATACTTTCTCGAAGTCCGCGTACTCCCGGAGCCACGGCTCGTGAGCTTTGCCGCCGGCGAGCCATTCGAGGGGGGCCCAGGAATCCTCGTACGCGGCGGGGAGCGGGTTCTCCGGAGCCAACCTGTAGTCAACGGAGACGGCAACAACGTTGGCTTCCCGGACCAGGCGGTTGAGACAGTGGTGGTACATGGGAAAAGCCGGCGACGCCACGATGAAGGCTCCGCCGTGGTAATACACCACGACCGGGAGCTTGCGGCCTTCGGGTACGAACTTGGGGCGGTAGATACGGGCCGACAGTTTGGCTGCTGGTGATGATGAGATCACGATGTCCTTGGACAAGACACCGGTTTCGGAGTCGAACCCGGCAGGTACGGATTCGGTTCCGGCGTATCTCTCGACGGTTCCATCAGTGTAGACACGGAGAAAGGGGAACACCTCTCTGGAAATTTGTTTGGCTGGAGACATGGTGGAGATCGAGGACAGAAATCAGGGGAATGCAATGCAATTAATGGAGTGAAGTACAAAGGCCATAATTTGTGTCTTTTCATAAGCGAAATAAAAACCAAATTACAGACACCACACCGTGACCAGGTCCAGTCCGGGTCAAAGATTGTATTACTGTCACTACTCACTAGATAACATTTTTGTGTATATGCTATTTAAGTGTACGATTGGTTAGACTTTTCAACACTCACTGCTTTTTAATATCCATGTATGTCTATTTTAAATTTTAATTGTTGTAGTGCGTGCTTGTTGTTACCCTAATATATAGGTAGAGTTAGTTAAACTTCTTTGTTTGTGGAGAATTTGGTGAAGGTGCATCGGTATTAATATGAAAAACAGGTAACGACTCTAATTTTGGTGATGATCTAAAGAATTTATATTTACATTAACCGTATAGTTAGAAACACACTACTATTTATATTCTTCGATAAATGATTGTTTTATTTTTTCCTTCTTCTTTTTCACAAATCAGTTTGCGAAAACATACTAAAGTTGATTGATGAGTTACATCACGCATAATAATCAAAGATACAAATCAAATGGAAGTTGAGTATGTTTTTTGACAGGTCTGTCGAAATTTCAAGAAGGACCATTACATGAGACGGAATTAAAACCAATACAAAGAACATGATAAAAAGACTTCCAATTCCCTTCCCTGCTGATGAAACGGCTCTCCTGCACTGAATGTAAGAAGGCCCGTGGTATATAAATTCTAAGTATGTAGTTTTATTTTCTTGCATGTGTCATTTGTTCCATTTTATTGTTTTTCCTATATGGATTAACTAGTCACGGGCCTGGCCAGTTGGCCGAATTTAAATGGCAATGACGTAAATAACAGTAGCGATTTGTTTCGAGTTGCGCATTAATATAAGAAAATCTATTTTTTCAAATTCCCTAAACTTTATTATTAAAATAGTTCAAGAATTTAAAAGGATTAACATAAGACTATTTTCTTATATTCTAATGACTAATTGACTAAATTTTTTATGAAAATGAAAAGAAAAACTCAATGCAAGAGAATCGATTCCTAAAGACAAATTGAAACGACCCATCTAATTACTCCTTTTCATCAGAGATAGCAACACGTTTTCTTTTTTACTTGTTTGCATTTCCTCCTGCATGAGCAACAGCCTCATCGACCATCGTCACCAGTAGTAACGTCTTCATTTTACTTACTAACACATTTATCTCCAATATCAATAGACTCTTCCTTCTTCTCTTGCATTTCATTTATCTCTTCCTTGTTTTCCTGCATTTCATTGAGCACAAAAATTTGATGCTAAAATATATTTGAAAATACAAATCAAGTTTTTCATTAGAGTAGAATTTACATTGTTGAGGAGCATTTAGTCTTTTAGTTTTATTTTATGGACCATTTTGTTATTTTCCATACAAAACCCTACGTTGCATGTTGAGAAGGGTTTTTAGCTTGTATATAAGGTTTTGGTAGCTGCTGTAGAGAAAACCTAAGAGAGAACAGAAGAACAAAATCAATAAGAGTTGCAGCCGAGAGCTAAGCTCTCCGTGGACTA
The DNA here is from genome assembly GCA_946122785.1 of Linum tenue. Taxonomy (NCBI): domain Eukaryota; kingdom Viridiplantae; phylum Streptophyta; class Magnoliopsida; order Malpighiales; family Linaceae; genus Linum; species Linum tenue. The sequence continues at coordinate 76,866,825 of CAMGYJ010000008.1, read as the reverse complement.
GTCCCGTTCATGTCGAACGGGGAAATCACGTAAATCCTGGTCTCGAGTTCTATTTTTGTTTCCGCGTTACAAGAATTTTACATGGTATCAGAGCTGTGATTAGATCCTATAGTTTTCTACAATGTCAGGCGGTGAAGAATCTGTTAGCAAGGGCTCGAAGTCGACCATGGACACTGCGATGGCTTCGCAACCTAGTTTCCCTGCTTATCTTTAACTTCACCAATCATATAGTCCTAGTAACCTGTTCGTTGGAGAGCTCCTTACTAACGTGAACTATGGCAAATGGGTGATTGATATCAGCGATTCACTCATCGCCAAAAATAAAATCTGCTTCGTTGACGGTAGTCTTCCGCCCGCGCAGACTGAGTTCGAGATAGATGCTCTTCGCAGGTGCAATGCTATGGTGAAGGGGTGATTAAAAACATCCATGACTAAAGAGGTACGCAATAGCGTACGATTTGCAGGTACGCAGAATTCAGGCGGACAATGGGCCAGAACTTTCGACTAATGTCTTGAATTCCTTCTGTGAAGAAAATGGAATTGTTCTCCAAACTTCTTGTACCAACACGCCTCAACAAAATGGCGTTGTTGAATGGAAGCATCGGCACCTTCTCGAAACAGCACGGGCATTATGATTTCATGCTAATCTTCCTTTGAAATTTTGGGGAGAATGTGTCTTGACTGCAGCCTATCTTATTAATCGCATGCCTCTCGTTAGCATCAGCAATCGAACTCCCTACCAGGTGCTTTTTGCTCGTGCTCCCTCATATGCTCGCATTCGTAGCTTTGGTTGTCTTGTCTATGCACGGGATACTCATCAGAGCCTCCACAAGATCGGTGATCGCAGTCGTGCAGGAATCTTTGTTGGGTATCCATCTACACAATGAGGATACAGAGTCTATGACCTCGAGAAGCACGTCATTTACACATCACGCGACGTGAGGTTTCTCGAATCCATATTCCCATATCGTGATCTCCCTGATGGCGTAACACCTACTCCAGCAATTGTTTCTTTGCCACACTTTGGGGAACCTCCTCCGGCTCTTGATGATGATGATGATGATGATGGATGATGATGATGCGCATCATTCCACTCCTGCAACTCAGCAATCTGTTCTGGATTCTCCTCCTGTGGTCGACATGGCAGATGATCTCTCTTCAAGTGTTGAGAATGACGATGGCATTCCTTCTTCTGAGGATCACTCTCCTCTAGTCCATGTTGACACCGCCCCATCTTCATTGCCAGAGCCACCCGCTGAAGCTCCATCGTCCACGCCATCAGTCGAGCCTCCCACCGATTTGCCGCCACCTCAGCCTCGTCGCGGTGATCATGTTCGCAGGCCATCAATGCGCTTTCAAGATTATGAGGTTGATATTCCTGGGACTGCTCACTCAGCTCATGTGCGTTATCCACTTGAGGATTATCTGTCATACCATCGCCTTTCACAAGCCCATCATGCGTTCATGGCCTCCATTACTGCTGAAGAGGAGCCGACTCACTTTTATCAAGCTGTCCGCTAAAAACACTGGCGCGACGCTAAGCAAAAGGAGATAGATTCCTTAATTGCTAATGGAACTTGGTCTCTTGTTGAACTGCCACCAGGGAAACGTCGTATAGCTTGTAAGTGGGTGTTCAAAGTTAAGTTCCGGCCGAATGTTACTGTTGAGCGCTATAAAGCACGTCTTGTGGCCAAGGGTTTCACTCAGATCGAGGGAGTAGATTATCATGATACTTTTGCTCCGGTCGCGAATTGGTCACAGTTCGTTGTTTACTTGCGGTGGCAGTCACTAGAGATTGACATATTCATCAGCTCGATGTAAATAATGCTTTTCTCCACGGTGATCTTGATGAGGAGGTTTATATGGAAATACCACAGGGTTTTGCCCGCCCAGGTGATACACGGGTTTGTCGATTCCATAAGTCCATTATGGGCATCGTCAAGCTTCGCGTAACTGGTATCAAAAATTTACTCAAGCTCTTCTGACCCTTGATTTTGTTCAGATTCGTGCTGATCATGCTCTTTTCACATATCAGCGTGGGTCCACGTATGTTGTTGCTCTTATCTACGTGGACGATGTCATTCTCGCTGTTACAGATCTTCATTTTATCGAGAAAGTCAAGGGTTATTTACATGATCGTTTCACTATTAAGGACCTTGGACCCTTGAAGTATTTTCTGGGTATTGAAGTGGCTCGCAGTTCTCGTGGCATTGTTCTTAATCAGCGTAAGTACGTTCTTGATATACTGGCAGAGGCCGGGCTCGAGGCAGCTCGTCGTTGTTCTACTCCTATTGAGCAACAACACCAGATTGGTCGATGGTTAGTACCATCAGTGAGGTGCTTTGGCTTCGTTGGCTACTTCGTGACTTAGGGGTTGTCCCCGCGGGTCCCATGCCGTTATTTTGTGATAACCAGAAAGCTTTGCACATTGCTGCCAATCCGGTGTTTCACGATCGCAACAAACATGTTGAGATGGACTATTATTTTGTTCGCGAGCGTGTGCAGTCTGGTGACATTGAGCCTCAGAAGATTGTCACTTCTGAACAGCCTGCCGATATTTTCATGAAGGGCTTAAGTGTGGAGCAGTTTCATCATCTTCTTGGCAAGCTCGGACTTCTTGACATTCACTCTTTCACTTGAGGGGGCGTGTTGAGGAGCATTTAGTCTTTTAGTTTTATTTTATGGACCATTTTGCTATTTTCCATACAAAACCCTACGTTGCATGTTGAGAAGGGTTTTTAGCTTGTATATAAGGTTTTGGTAGCTGCTGTACCGAAAACCTAAGAGAGAAAAGAAGAACAAAATCAATAAGAGTTGCAGCCTAGAGCCTAAGCTCTCCGTGGACTAGTCCCGTTCATGTCGAACGGGGAAACCACGTAAATCTTGGTCTCGAGTTCTATTTTCGTTTCCGCATTACAATAATTTTACATACATCATCCAAGTTACGAACAGTTTCTAGGATTTGTTTTATGTTCTCATCCAGTCTTTATATCTTCCTCATGAACAATGTCTTTCTTCTTCTCAACATCACCATCATATCTAGCACCAGATCCACTACCTTCAACATTAGCAGTGTCATTCTTGTTCTCCTGCATCAACATTATGAATTTAATTAGGTCATTGACATTCCAAAGTACAACATATTGTGTGATTTCATCGAATCATAAGTGGTCAATATATATAGGTAATTTGTAGCCAGATAAAATTAATTGCAAGTTAGTGGGAACGGAGGCAAAGTTCCCCCATTGAATACAAAAATTATAAATTCTAAATCCACTATAGTCCAAGCAGGCAGTGAAAGAAATAAAAGGGTGTCCTCCACCTTTTAATCAGAGGCTGATTATTTTTAATATAATTCATCCAAGCCAATTATGTTATCTCAAAGAATTGATGGATTCCCTACTCCAAACCTTTAAAATGCACATGTGCAAACAAACATATAGTCGTATTTTGCTCTGAATCCCCATCTCATTTGGGTAAAGTAACAAGCAAAATTTTATACACTAAGTGAAATATGCAAATCGTGAAAGTTTGAACCATGAATTGAACCATGAATTTACAGCTCCTCTCACAATTCATAAAGACTGAATTGATCAGTACACCAATCAAATCAAATCTCTCATAAATGAGGAAAGAAAAAAACAAAAAAACAAAAAAATTATTCAAAAAGAAAACACCATTTCGGAGGGATAGTTGAAATCTCGGTTAGAAAATGAAATTTTAATGAGACTTGAACAAAACAAACAGGGCGCCAAAAAAGCGCGAATGACACCCTAGAAAGCGATTGCGTGAATGATTTATAGAAGATAGGTTTCATCATATGCCCCTCATTATTGCGATTCCTTCACAAGAGGTGGCAATGACATTCTCCCTAGCTATTGAAGAAAGTTGCGAGCCTTTTGATCAAAGCCCCAGCTTCCTCACACTCCAACTCGTACAAGTGGAAGCCATGACCTTTGCCTTCAATCTCATGGATCTCCACAACTCCCATCCACCCACATTTCCTCAGTGTTTCATAATAAAGCAATCCTCTGTCCTTCAACACATCTTTCTCCCCCACACAAACCAGCACCCTCTTGCAGCCCAGACCCACCAGGCCCGGCCCATCAGCAGCTACCGGGTTGATCCGCGGGTCATCGTTGTCCGGGCTCGACGGAGAAATAAAGGGCCACACACGGCTCGCCACGGCCTTCGCCATCGCATCCGGGAAGTCGAGCTCGGATCCAATAGGCACAGTCCCCCAAAAGAATGGCTGCACCAAAGCAAGCCCCAGAAGCCCAAACTCCGGCTTCCCAACAGCCAAGTTGTGGACGATATTACCCCCAGCGCTGTCCCCGGCCAAGAAAGCCCGGTCGAAATCAGCGTGATCGTTTAACCACTGTTCGGGCCCATTTCCGGCCCGATGAGAAACGGCCCAACGAAGCGCGGCCCGGGAATCCTCGTAGGCCGCAGGGATCGGGTGCTCGGGGGCTAGCCTGTAGTCGAAGGAAACGACCACGGCTTGGGCTTGGGCGGCCATGCGGTACACGTAGCGGTGGTACTTGGCGCAGAAGGCGGAGGCGACGCAGAAGCCGCCGCCGTGGAAGTAGATCACCAGAGGCAGTTTCCGGTTCCCACCGTGTTGAGGGAGGTAGAGGCGGGCGGAGAGGTTGAGTTCGGGGAGGTAGACAACGTCCTTGGTGGAGACTCCGCCGGGGCCGGCGTCGATGGAGGGAGGGACGACGTCGGTGTCGCGGAGGCGCTCCACGGTGCCGTCGTCGTAGATGCGGATGTGGCCGGGGATTTCCTTGGCCAGTTTCCGTCCGTCCGTACTGGAGGAAGACATTTTTTGAGAATTGAGAAGCTGATGATTAACTAAGGTAGAAAGCAAGTAGATGGCTCACTCTCTCTTGGTAAGCTGCCATTGATATAGTACTGGTCTGATTCACGAGTTCGCATATTTAATTAATAATATGTGTTGTTGTTGAGTTGGTCAGCATCTCAGAGGAATATATTTCAATTATTGACCCACTGACTGCTTTTATTAAAGGATTTGATTGATTAAAGTCTGGGGTTCGGTCCAACAGCAAATTAATTAAGGTCTAAATAAGTTGAACGAAAGCAGGCTGGAGGTGTGGAACGCTAATTAATCAGTGGGGCATGGTTTGGTTAGGAAAGTACGAAACAATGCATCTTCTTCTCAAGGATTATATATATTACGAGAGATGAAGAAGCAAGCCAAGACTTGAAATTAATTAAGGAGTCCATTCGAATAAGCAACCGGTCACTGTATTAATTTTGTATTATCCGCCGATCCTGCTATGATTGTGTTTTGGTATAGGCTAGAGACAGAGAGAGTGAAAGAGTGGTGCAATGTCAATGTACTTTACAAATAAATAAAAAACTAAAAAGAGTGACAAGCTTCCCAGCTTTCTAGACAACATTTTTTCTTATATAAAAGTCTTGGTTAAGCATCTACTATTTATTAAGAGGTTCTTGGTAATTTTACCAAAATTGAAGGTCAAGATTGACATATGGCAACCTTTTAAAGAGACACATGTCAACTTTTATTTTTTATTTTTCAACTTATGTTCTCCATTTTTCATTTTTTTCCTATTTCAATTTGTTGTTTGTATTAGATTTTGTATGTTTACTCATCTCTCTACGTCGAGACATGCTTTCGTATTTGATTGTGCATTTTTAATCATCTCTCCCTCTCGAGGTCATATATGATCTTAACGATGAATTAGACGCGTAATCTGTTGGTAAATTCTCTAATTAATAGTTTTCAAACTCCAAATCAAACAAATACTTCTTCATCAATAATGTGTACATCGTCCTCCTCTGATTCAAGTAGACACCTATTTATCTAATTTTTTTCTTTTTCTATTTCTTTTAATCACATATGGCCTATAAAAACCTGTTAGCAATCCTCTTTTTTATTTCTTTTATTTTTAACTTGGGTTTTAGCTATTCTTAAATTGACATTTTTGTTCCTATTTGACGCATATTCCACGATGTGTTTTTCATTTTTGAATTCTTACTTATTGGCATTTTTCTTAGTTTTTTACCATTCAACTAAAAGTAGACCGATCACGAGTATTCGGATAACATGTATATCGGTGAAGCATTTCCATTTACGAATTCTTATAAATTGACCTTTGTGAGTATTCCGGCTATTCAACAAGAGGTCATCTAATCACGCGTATTTCAATCACGTGTGTTTCGATGATACATTTTCCATTTTTGAATCCTTATCTATAGAACAAGTGAACCACATTAATTAATTGATTTGAACTAGAAGTTCATATTTGGTTGGCCCTTTATTTATCTCTTTAACGATTTGCTAGATCCAAGGACGCCCATACGGTGAGATAACGGAGTCACTACAATAGTACTCATTGAAGAACAAGAGAACCACATTAATGATTTCCAAAATGTTTTGTTGTTCCCCAATCGGTACCTATATTGGCCAACGAGTCCATTTTGTATTGTTTGCTTCACCTTATTGCAAAATATAATCCCTCAAATCTTATTTAGCTGCTTAGATGTTCCTATTCATCAAATGAGAGCTAGGCCTGCATTTTTTTGGGTTTGTATTCTTTAAGAATTAGTGTATTCACTCTTACAATTACATGTAACCTTTCACATTAATCACTTTGCGTGAAGCGCAGCAGCGGAAATATCTAGTTCTATTATAAAAAGAATGGTTTTGCTTCTACTATTCATTAAGCGGTATTTTGGTAATTACTCTAAATTCTAAGGGCAAAGGTTCATCATCCGGGTCTCACCCAAATATTTTCCCTCTTCCTCCTCTTTCCTACCATCCTATGAAAACTCTATTATAAAAAGTATGATTTTGCTTCTACTATTCATTAAGCGGTGTTTTGGTGATTTTTCCCAATCCTAAGGGCAAAGGTTCATCGTGTGGGACACACCCGAATATTTTCCCTCTTCTTCCTCTCTACTACCATCCTATGAAAATAAAAGGAAATGCAGAAAAAGAAATCTTAAGTGGGTCCCACACTTTTCCAATTATTTTTTTAATTATAGAATGTGGATGGTTTTGTATGCTCAAATTGCTTTATTTGTGTTCGTATTTGGTTTTGGATTTTAGTCATCTCTATTGTGTTCAATCTCACTCATCTATTTGTTCGTATTTGGTTTTGCATCTTTACTCTTTAGACATCTCTCTCGAGCTCGAGGTCAAATAAAAAAATGACGGATTAATATTCTAATATGGGCTATCAGTCATTATGCATGATCGATTTGTTTGTATTAGATTTTGTGTCTTTAGTCATCTCTCTCGAGCTTGAGGTCAAATAGAAAAATGACGGATAAATCTTCTAATATGGGTTATCGTCATTATGCATATTTGTTATTTGGATTCGGTTTTGCATTCTTACTCACCTCTTTCAGACTCTATCGTTTTAAACACGTCCTCCAATTTATAAATTTATTAATTACTACGAACCTCTCCTTCAAAATCTTAGTGACTCTTTTTCCATTTTCAATGTGTGAACTTCGTAAATATTCTAAGTAACAGTTGTCCAACTCCAAGTATGTAGAGCGACGTCCTTTAATTATAAATTCATTAGACAACGAGTGCATATTACTACGAACCTCCCCCTCAAAATCTTAGTGATTTTACTACGAACTCCATTTTACTAATTCTTTCATAACGACATACTTATCGTTCTATCTTGAACTCACCATGAAGCGCAAGCGAGTGGGAATATCTAGTATATATTAATTGGGGGATCAATCTACCTAATCGTGGTTAGCATTAGTTTACCCACCTTTGGCTGCTGTTGCTCTTAGCATAGTCTACATCCACATCCATGAGTCTTGTTTGACTAGGGAATTTATTAATCTTATTGTTGCAAATAAGTCAAATCTCCCATATGTCAGGAGTGCCGTTTTCTATTAGAATTTGGCCAACCCTAAAGGTCAAACGACATCATTATTATTGTTCCATCTCCCTTATTAGTTGAAAACTAATGGTCAAAAGAGAGCTAATTTGTTTACTCTTTTGCAAGAAACACAGCAACAATTGATAAGTGTTTGGACTTTGGATGAATAGTATAAGATACTCTTTTCTTGTGATTCTATCTAACTAATTTGGGGTAAATTGCAAGGATGGTCACTGAATTGTTGAAAACATTCCTGTTTAGTCACTAAAAATATTTAATTTCATTCGTAGACACTAGATTTAGTAAAACAGTCCAAGTTTGGTCACTCTCCGTTAATCTTCGTCCATCTTCGTTAATTGAGACCGTTATGTGCTTACGTGGCAGACAAAATTGTCTAATTCAAATAAAATCAAATGATTACGAGGAACATAGATCCAAATTAAAGAACCAGGTGTCTTACTCCTATCTCTCTTTCTATCCGATCAATTGATTGAGCAAGATCAAACTCTCTTTGTTACTCTAACAAACAATAACTTCACAACAACGAATCTGGGGGAGATGTGACACGTTTTAAATTTTACTAAAATACACAAATTTCACTGACTTTCTTATTTACTAAAAAAAATGGCATGCTTCGCAACTTTAGAAAGGAAACCACCTTCTACATTGTGCCCAACTACGGTTGATTACCAAGGAAGTGAATGCATCTCTCCATTAAAAAATGCCGCCAACCTTTTGATCACAGCCTCAGCCTTTTCACTCTCCAAATCATACAAGTGGAACCCATGGCCTTCACCTTCAGTCTCACCAATCTCCACAACCCCCATCCATCCACTCCTCCCCACTGCCTCATAATACAGCCACCCTCTGTACTTCAACAAATCTTTCTCAGCCACATAAACCAGCACCGTTTCTCGGACCTCCGTCAACCCCCAATCAACTTAACATGGGTCATTGCTCTCTTACCATCTAAATTAAAGAGGAAGCTTGGGTTGGTCTCTTTCATAACTTAACTTGACAATTTCTTAGAGGAGATACAATCACGATTCACAACTTAGAAAGGACATTGTTTGAGTTTTTACATTGTAGATAGTCGTTAATTACTATAGTGGAGGCATCTAAACTGAAGAACACATTGCCAACCTTTGGATCAAAGCCTTAGCCTTCTTATTGTCAAATTGTTTGCTTTATAGATTTTGTGATGAATTCATGAACTTTGTTTAAATTCTATAGTTTGCTTAACGCATTTAGGGATAAAAAAAATCTGTGAGACCCACCAACTTTAAGGATTCAAATCCATGGACTCTCCGGATTGAAAAACTCATTCTTTTAGGTGGAAATTGATCATAAACTTTGAAATCTATAATTTGGAACCAATCTACCACTCCTATTTTATTTCTCTTCTCATACCATTGAGGATAATAAAAGTAAATTTTGCTTCATAGTTCATACATACTAATCTAATTAATATAGTCTATCATGAAATCTATAAAACAAATAATGGTGTTTTCAAGTTCATAAGGAACCAATACCCTCATATATATAAATGACTTCTTAAAATTCAAATTTTATCAAAATCTTATTTTTCAAATGCACAAAACAAACTACCCAATACAAGTGGAAGCCATGACTTCACATTCCATCTCAGTTTAATCACCCACTTTTCATTCAAACCCCACTCTCCTTCCACTTTCACATGGTTTCGTACTTTCATTCAGTGTTATTAAAATCGAAACGAGCTAATATGTCCAATCAGTAATCTTGGCACCCGGTTCCACTCAATTTTTATAGCCGTCTACTACTAGCCGTTCAGATAATGATTCGAGCAGTTAACCGCTCAAACTATTTGAACCGGCCAACTGGTTTCCATCCATTTGCCCGATTAAATAAAGAAAATGATTTAAGTCGTTTGAGACTCAAATGATTACACCAGTCTGATCCATATTACATCATACATATTTTGTGCTCATAACTAAAAGAACTAAGGTTGTTTGCATGAGTCATTTACAAAATGACTCATTTGCTCAAATGTAGACATTTAAGAAATGTAGATATTTGCGAATATAGGCATTTGCAAGGGTATTGTTTGTTCAACAATTTTTAGATGAGTCATTCTTAAATGGATCATTTGTATAATATTACCATTTTGTCTTTACATTTTGTCTTTACATTTAATCTTTCATTATCTTGTTTCCTACCCTCACAAAACCAACCACGTATCTAAATCATTTTGCAACGTATTTGAGACTTCCGTATAAATAATGAGTCATTTGGAAGATTGAGCTAAATAATGAGTCATTTGGAAATGACTCAACAAAATTATTTGAGACTTCCGTATAAGTCAAATGAATCATGCATTTTTTGTCGGCAAACGAGTCATTTAATACCAAATGACTCAATTAAATCATTTGATATCAAATGACTTAAGCAAACGATCCTGATCCTAATGTGTCGTGCGAATCATGCCGGGGAACTCCGTCGCTAGTTCTTGTTGCGTGGAATTGGGAGCCATTGTTTTTGGGGGCTGAGATAGTTCTGTGATTAGTTTGGAGATAACGTGGTGGTGTCGTGGTTCCATATAAATGGACGGGTCCGAAAGGGAAATACACATTTCATTGGGATTGCTATTCGTCGCCCTAAAACTCTTTATTTGTCGCCCTAACATTCATTAAAATGACTTAAATATCCTTAGCTCATTATCATGACAGGAAGAGAGCTAATTGCCCAAAGCAAAGGTAACACGAAAACTAATGCATAATAAAGCATACTGGCCATTCTTCGTACACAATTATATATGCTTTAATTTCATTAGTGATTCTGGTTTCCATACGGAATCAACTGAGGAAGCAGGCTTCGGATGGTAACACTACAAGAAACTGACCCTTTTGCGACGAAAATATTCGTCGCTAAATGTGCAATTATCGTCGCTAATTCCTCTTTGCGACGAATGTATTCGTCGCCGTAGGCTATTGTCCTTCGTCGCATATACCGCGTCGCCCTAGGGTATTGGCGACGAAATTTGATGCGTTGTCGCTGAAAACCACATTCGTCGCAAAACAGCAAACTTTCTGCAACGAAATCATCCGTCACAAAAGGAAGTATTTTGCGACGAGCCTTGTTGATCGTCGCTGAAGAAAAGCTTCAGCGACGAAATATATTGTCGCAAATAATGGATTCAGCGACGAAGTAACCCGTCACTGTGATTTTCCGCGACGGAAGGTTGTCTCACAAAACATGTTTCAGCGACGACATATTTTTGTCACTACAGGTTTTTGCGACGAATAATTTGTCACCAAATTTTTATTTTTTATTTATCAATTTCTTGTTCTTTTTATATAGACACTACTAATCAGGAACATGTCTGTATAAAGAAGCATTTATATTATAAATAACCATTGTATAACTTATGTACAATCTGTAAATGTATACTCATTTATCCCTATTACGGAATTGTACATTGACTAATAATAAAACTCATTTACCAACCATGTATAAGCTCCCTTTGTATCACTAGTAACACTAGGGAGGCTAATAATAAAATAGTTAACTGATTGCTCAAATGGTCTTCAATCATCATTGTAGTCCACTGCAAGTATTCAACCCTCCATCACTTGATAATCTGCATAAAAATAAATTGACAACAAAATCAAATCATAAGTAACAAGCTACCAAGAGTCAAGTTTTTACTTATCTTCATGGGCTTTCTTAAACAATTATGAAATGTTTCTACATATTCTTAGCATAGTAATGTAGTCATTACAATTTGAGGCGATCTCTAAAAACACATTCTATCTAAAACTATAGCAACAGTTTAATAAAACACCTACCACATCCTAACAAAAAGAAAGAAGATGAAATAAGATTAATGTTTTCCCAGCTTGCATTCAACTAGTAGTCAATTTTGCAGAGCCAAAATCCTAAGAATCAAAGCTCCAAATATATCCTCCTTAACCCTTATACTCCCTGACCAAGTTTACAACCAAAATCCCACGCTTTCCATATAAAAGAAGGCGAGAAGATAACAGGAACAACTGGGACTATGTTATCCATCCTTCTACCCCTATGCATTCACCGAAGTCACCACATTACCCACTTAATATAAAATACAGTTTCACTAGCTTTATCGTCTCCAACACGCAATTAACTAACTAAATTAAGCTACCTAGCTAACGTGATTATCTATATTATTAGCCACCACCGAGATGCAAAATCTAACTACAATAAAGATAGGAAGAATTGCAGAATAGACCACTCTCACGTACCAGAGGTCTAGACCCTCACAGATGCCTTTATCCACAAAGAAATCAGCAATCTTCTCAAACTTTTGTAGTTGTTCAGCCCTTTCCAGATTGTCATTAGCCACTGCTAGTTTTTTTTAATCTTGTAGAGCCTTGTTGTCCTGTTCAATCAAGTTGATGAGCGAATGACTATCTAGAAAGAAGAACCAAATCATATAAAAATACCTATCAGGGGTCATTAGGTTGAATCACATTTTACTAAACAGAAAGTATTAGAGTCTCAAACAAGAGTAAATGGAAGAAAACTAGCTTTGCTTCAAACGAATAAATAAAAGGTCTCAAAATTGATAAAAACTAATCTCCAAACTTTTCGTTGTCCTCGCCAACAAACTTGCTAGTACTGTATGGTAGAATAATCACAAGGTCTCAATATACAGCTTCATCTTTCTTTATCCTGACGAAATAGAAACAACAAAGCATGCAAAACCAAACAACAAATAAAGAAAGTAACGCAGGGGCATGTACTTATAAGGAAATGGAATTGTATCTATGCATATTTTCAACCCAAGTTGAAGATTAATCATCTACTGATCATCCATCTTTTTCAAGAATCATCTACCACTTGAAATAGACAACACAAATTCGCAAACGCATCAAGAATTCAAATCAAGACAAGCAGGTTTGATAATCCATTTGCAAATTAAACAGCCAGTTTGGATCAATCAAACCAAAAATCAAGCATGAGAAAACTGAATACATAAAGGGTTTTACATCAAATCCATAGTTCAGTGCCAAAAGGAAAAGATGCGAGTACCTAGCTTCTTTGTCAAAGCCGGAGGTAGTTGATTTGTGAAGAGACTTGATGAGGGAGGGGATTCGCGGCGGAGGTATTCGATTTGGGAGAGGACAGTGGTGGTAGTCGAACTTCCATCCAAACATCGGCGTCACTACGGGAGCGACACCAACTTTGCTCAGCGAGTGGAGACGCCGACAGGAAAACCTTGAAAGAGGTTGTGGCAGCGGCAGCTTCCAGCAACTCCGTCCACCCAGCCACGATGTGGATGATGGGGATGGGGATGGCGGCCACGGCGAGGGGTCTGGATCTAAGAGTTGGGGGCCAGGGGTTTTAGGGGAGTTGGGGGCTAGGGTTCGGTTTGGGAGAGCTAGGGATTCATACGCAGATTGAAGGCAATTGATGGTAATAAGAGGCTTTAAATAAAGAGAGAAACAAATGTAATATAATGATTTCAGCCAAAACGACATAGTTCTAGGCAATTAGCCGGTTAACAAATTTTTGGGAAAATAGAAACGTTGCCGTTTTATCTTAAATCTGCGACGGAGCTCTTCCTCGCTAATCATGCACGGTTTTGGCGACGCAACAGGTCGTCGCAAAAGCAGTCATGACCTTTCGCGATGAATGTTTCGTCGCACAATATCCGCACATCTTCCGCGACGGATAGATTTCGTCGCCAAATATAAATAATTCTTCTGCGACAGAAAATACCGTCGCTTTAAAGTATATAGTCGTCGCGAATTCATTACCCCACAACACGATGGATTTTGAGACATTCTGCGACGAAATTCTGAAATTCGTCGCCATAGGTCGAGTTTTTGCGACGAAATAACCTCCGTCGCAAAATATTTCGTCGCTAAAAGCCAGCTTTTTTGTAGTGTAATTAGTAGTGGGAATCATTATTGGAAAATGCAATGCAGAAGCAGAAATGAATCCTGTATGAAAGCCATGCAGAAGCAGAAAATGGTTGGCGATCTGCCCACGAGCTCTCCGGCGACGGGCTGGTGGGATTCTTTCTCAGTAATGATAAGAGGACGGCGAGGTGGGGGAATGGGAGCAGCAGCGGATTGGGAGAACGGCAGCGGTGGTCGTACGAGGAGTGGCGGCGGGTTTGGGGAATGGCAGCAGTGGTCCAAGACTCCAAGTTAGGGATTGCGGATTGAATTTGGGTACAAGGATATAATTGTCAATATATTACGATTTAGGGCGAAATAATTTAAATTTTAGGGCAACGAATAGCGATTCATATTTCATTTGGCTAATTATCATAAATGATCACAAAACTATTCACTTTGTACAAAACAGTCACAAATCTTTAATTTTGCACGTTTCAGTAACATATGTTTGGACTAATAACAAAAAGATAATTCCGTTCATCTCCATCCAAAAAACCGTTACTTCCATCTAGTCAGCATGCCACGTCATTGAAAAAATTAATAAAAAATTAATGATCAAACCCATTTGAACAGATAACCTAACCGAAAACATGTAGCCACCCACCCGAAAACACTAAAGTCTTTTGTTTCCCGGGAGGCCAGTCTCTGTTCGATTTCCCTTCCCCGCCGCCATCAAAATCCCGGCCTCCATCCTCACAGCAGCGACGTGGAACCTCACGAAGCTCTGAATCCGTCGAAAATTGGGGAGATGGAGGGACTATAGGTTGCATTGTTTGCTGAGCACGAAGCTCTGAATCCGGCGAAGGTAGAGAGATTGAGGAAGTCGGTAGCTGAAGTTGCCCAATTAGTCGGCTGGGATGCTGGGAATAGGTATGAATTTTCGAGGATGGTTATGATTTGAATTGAATGGTGACTGGTCCGGGTTGAATTGAATGTGTATGAATGGTTTAATTATTCTATTTGAACTGGGTGCTCTGGAAACTTACTGGGCTTTCATTGGAAATCAGTGCATGATATCCATCCCTCTACACTCTCTTGCTCCAGAAGTGAATGGTGGTAGTTAAGGGGTCGGCGAGGAACCTCACCGAAGCGACGCGGCAGAGGATGGTGGCCGCGATTTTGGTGGCGGCGGGGAAGGGAAATCGACGGGAAACTGGCCTCGTGGGAAATTGAAGACTTTAGTGTTTTTGGTTGGGTGAGTATAGAATTAGGGTTTTTGGTTGGGTGAGTATAAAATTATGTTTTTCGGTTGGGTTTTCAGTTTAACTGGGTTTGTTCATTAATTTTTTATTAATTTTTTAAATGATGTGATGTGCTGACTGGACAAAAGTAACAGTTTTTTCGATGGAGATGGACAGAATTATCTTTTTGTTATTAGTCCAAACATATGTTACTGAAACGTGCAAAATTAAAGATTTGTGACCGTTTTGTACAAAGTGAATAGTTTTGTGACCATTTATGATAATTACCCCATTTCATTTCAAACTTTTCAATCTTATTAGCACTAGATCATAGCCCGGCCTGTTGGCCGGGTAAGTTCAATATTATTGTATATGCACACTAAATATTGAGCTAAAATTTTCATACATAAACATTGAGCTAAAATAAACTGCCATATGATAGTATATATATAATATAATTTAAGAAGTGGCTTCCCTGAAATCTAAATGCAAGTGATTTTTCTGCGATACACGGTTTTGTTGTGTTACTATGTTTTTTCATCTAAAAGTTGCAATAAGAACATATGAATGTTGGACGAAAACTAACTGGAGAATATTAAATCGTGTTATATTTAGTCACTCTAATTACTAAAACATGTCACATTTAGTTACCCTCTCGTTAGTTCCCGTCAAACTCCGGTTACTCGAATTACTTTTTATTTATGAATGTTGGACGAAAACTAACTGGAGAATAACTAAATGTGACATGTTTCAGTAATTTGAGTGACCAAAATTGATATTAATTTTTTCTATTGACTAAAACATGACATGATTTGATAATCTCAGTGATCAAAAGTGACATTTAAAAAAAATAAAAAGTATCAGGAGAGGAGAGGGTTTAGGGATGGAATGGAATGGAATGGAAGCGAAGAAGATGTAGGGAGAAGGGGAAAGGAAATAATAAAATAAAAAGAGAAAGTGTTAATTGGTTGAAGATACGCAGCGTGTGAGCAAATATAGGGACAAAAAGCGGCGTGTAATTATTGTGGTGAAATTCCTTAAATAACCTATCGAGAAATGCTCTCGTGCTTGCATTTTTTAAATGGCCGATTCTGAACCCATAAAAACGTATTATATATTGTCTTGATTGATAAAATAATGACATGGACTGGACCATTTTGTACATATTCATTTTGTTGGTGCTGTTTTTTGACCTTTGCCTAATACCCGTGTGTCTGTGGAAAGGTATTTAGGCTTGCATGTTGTCGAACTCAAACCCTAGAGTGGTTGAGAGAAGTCTTTTTGTTCTTTGAGAGAAAACCTAGTGAAACCCATACCGAGAGCTATGCTCTCAGTGGACTAGTCCCAATCATCGGGGAAACCACATAAATCATCGTGTCATTCGATTTTTTGCGTTATCAAAGTTTTCATGGTATCAGAGCTTTAAGGTTCCAGATTAATCTCACGTATTCATCATGGGCTCGAAGGACGAGGACAGTAGCGGCGGTAAGACAGTTGTCACGGCAGACGATGTGATCCCGATCAGCTCTCCTTTCTATTTACACCCTTCAGATAATCCCGCATAATTTTCTGGAGGTGATTTGCTGAATGATTCGAACTACAGAGAATGGGTTAATGACATTACAGAAACCCTAATCGCCAAGAATAAATTGGCGTTTGTTGATGGATCTCTTCCTCGCGCCAAAGCCGGCTCGGTTTTTCGGCAGGATGCTTGGGATAGGTGTGATGTGACTGTGAAGGGATGGTTGAAAACGGCTATGACGAAGGAGGTGCGTAACAGTGTTCGGACAGCGGGGACAGTTCGCGTTATTTGGGCCGACTTGCAGCGCCGTTTTAGTCGAGGCTTCGCACAGCGAGCGTACGAGCTGCGGCGTGGTTTGAGCTCTCTTCGTCAGGAGAAGCTAACAGTTTCGGGGTTCTACACCAAGCTCCGCTCAACGTGGGATGAGATGCAGTCGATAGGGGGAGTGTCGTGTTGCACTTGCGCCGGCTGCACTTGTGGAGGCTGCTCGTGTGATTGGATCCGCGAGTATCAGCCAAAGCAGGATACATAATGATTATTTGAGCTCCTCATGGGGATTGATGACGTGTATTCTGTCATTCGCTCGCAAATTCTCGGCACGAGACCGACTCCCTACTTAGCCGATGCGTATCAGATGGTGGCCGCCGAGGAGCAGCACCATAACATAGCCAGCACCCGTCGACCCCCTGTGGACACAACTGCCTTCCAAATCCTTGCCGATCGAGATCCTAGAGTGGACAATGACAACCTAAGTGTAGTCATTGTAATCTGCAAGGGCATACTAGAGACACTTGCTACAAGTTAAATGGGTACCCTCCAGGACACCCTCGAGCAAAGCCAAATGATGATCCTCGTGCTGCCCCACGACGTCCCAAGGTCGCGCACGTCAAACCAGACGAGCGCTCTCCTATTCATGGTCTCACGGCGGCTCAGTTCGCACAGCTTAAGGAGTTCTTGACTTCTGTTCTACAGAGTCATCATCCGCACCCACGACACATATGGCTGGTAACCATTCTGATCTTGACATGTGGTTGATAGATTCAGGTTGTAACGAACATAGAGTTCGTGATATTAGTTGGTTGGATACAGTTTATTCAGTACAGGGGCAGTCTCAAGTTCGTATATCGGACGGTTCTGGTATTCCCGTCATGGCCATGGGTTCGGTTGAATTTAGTGAATCTATTCGGCTAGACAGGGTCTTACACGTCCCTACTTTCAAGTGCAACCTGTTGTCAGTTAGTCGGTTAGCACAGGATCACAATGTGGCGGTAACGTTTTTGCATGATTTTTTCACACTTCAGGTCTTACCTTCCAAGATGCTGACTGGAGTGGGACGGCTTAGGGATGGACTCTATTACCTTCCTCGGCTTGGTATGATTGTGCAACGTCAAGAGAACAAGGCAACACGACTTGAGGAGTCCTCGGCCTTGTGGCACACTCGCCTCGGTCATCCTTCCTTGGATAAGTTGGCTGGTTTACGAGATTATTTGGATTGTACTGTTTCTATACTTTGCCCTGTGATTCGTGTTTGCGGGCTAAACAGACTAGGCTTCCGTTTACTTTGAGCACGATAAAAACTGGTGGCAGTTTTGAATTGCTTCACATGGATATTTGGGGCGCATATAGTACGCCGGCTTTGGATGGTTCCCGCTATTTTCTTACTATTGTTGACGATTATAATCGTTCTACTTAGGTTTATTTAATGAAGTATAAGTATGATGTGGAGCGATATATCAAACTACATTGTGAGTTAGCTCGAACTCAATTTGGCCACTCTGTGCGCAGGATTCAAACTGATAACGGTCCCGAATTTCAGACCTTGTCTCTTCGGGCATACTATGAAGAGAATGGTATGGTGCTTCAGACTTCGTGCACGGATACACCGCAGCAGAATGGAGTTGCGGAACGTAAGCACCGACATCTCTTAGAAACCGCCCGGGCACTCATGTTCCACGCAGGGTTACCGGTGAGGTTTTGGGGAGATTGTGTGCTCACCGCCACCTACCTGATCAATCGATTACCTTCTTCTGTTTTCGTTGGAAAGACACCGTTCGAGGTTCTCCTTGACAAGCGGCCGTCTTATTCGCACATGCGCTCTTTTGGGTGCCTCGCTTATGCAAAGGATACTCACCAAAGGATACTCACTACTATTATTAATAAATATAATTTTCATTAGGCTACAACGTAATAGCAAAACCATATTCTCTATCTTTAATTATTTTCAAAACCTAACAATTAATCTAATTACAAGCTATCCTTAATTTGTACTGATTTTATGGTTATACGACAAGTGGTGAAAGTGCCACGGTACACGACGTCCTTAGTGGCGACTCCGCCGGGCCGGCGTCGATGGAGGGAGGGACGACGTCGGTGTCACGAAGGCGCTCCACGCCGTCGTCGTAGATACGGATGTGGCCGGGGATTTCCTTGGCCAGTTTCCGTCCGTTCGTACTGGAGGAAGACATTTTTGAGGGAGGGGTTGAGAATTGAGAAGCTAATTAACTAAGGTAGCAAGCGAGTAGATAGCTCACTCTCTCTTGGTAACTGCCATTGATATATACTGGTCTGATTCACGAGTTCGTATATTTTGTAGCAAAGATAATATGTGTTGTGGTTATTGTTTGGTCAGCTCCGGGAGAAATATATTTCAATTATTAACCCACTACCTACGGCGAAAGAAAGGATTAATTGAGTAAAGTCTGGGTCCAACAACAAATTGATTAAGGTCTAAATAAGTTCATGCATGACGTAGGCAGACTGGAGATGTGGAGTACTAATCAATGGGATGGGGGCATGGTTTGGTTAGGAAATCACGAAACAATATATCTTCTTCTCAAGTATTATATATATAACAATTAAAAAGAGATAAAGAAGCCAAGATTTGCAATTAATTAAGGAGTCCAATCGAATAAGCAACCGGTCACAGTAATAATTTAGCATGACTGACTTCTGGTTGTGATTTTGCCTCTGCTGCAAGTTTAAATGGGCCTTTTGTGAATTCTGAAGGGGAGAGTTGGATTTTTCGATACCAAACACCTAGGGGAAGAACTCTAGAGGGGGAGAGCAATTCAAGGTCGATCTTGGAGCGAAATTGGAGGATTTATTTACTATTCAAACTCGTGGAATAAGTTTGAAAGTGAAGAATTGAAGATCAAGAGCATATTTTTATATTCTTTTTCCTCTCCATGGACTAACTTTCTTTCAATTGGGTTTGAGGAATCCTAGCAATATTTTTTTTTATTTGAAAATTGCTTGTATGATTACTCTGACTTGTTAAACTTTAGTTCATATCCAATATATGCATGTTTTACATATAAATTTTGTTTTAATCGAGATTATTGATTTCTTCTTTGACCTAGGAAAGAAATATTTCATTAGATTGATAAGGCCTCATCGATTGGGACTAGGGAATCAATTTTGTGAGAGAGTCGATAAATTGCTTTGTATTACGTACAATGCAGTCAAAATCGCGTTTTAAAACTTAAAAACTTACGATTTTACGCTTTTAGGTCACCAAAACGCTTTCGTATCCATATAAAAACTTAAGTGTATAAAATCGGACTAAATTGCGCTTTAAAGCTTAAAAGGTTACGCTTTTACGCTTCTAGTTCACCAAAACGCTTTACGTTTTTACGATTTTAGTTCACTAAATGGGTATTCTTTCATGAAATTAATCATAAAAAGTAATATTTAAAAGTAAATAACCAACAATATGATGCATTTGAGATGAAAAGATATATAACAAGTACTTGGATGCATTCTCAATTTCAATAGAGTAATCTAATTCACCAGCTAGGCTCTTCCCGAATTCATTAGCATAGAGGAAAAAGTGGCTTATTGTTAAATTTTATGTTTACGAACTTATTATTAAGATGCTATAAGTTGCTCTACTTTAGACATGAATTGCATGTCTTTATTAACTTATCTAAATTATGTGCATTCATATTTTCATAGTATGTGTCCTACTTAATAGATTTTTAATTATTTTTCAGTATGCGTAAAAAACTTATGCTTTTACGCTTTGATTCTACGATTTACGATTTTACCTCTTTTCCGCTTCTAGGTAGAATCACGCTTTTCACTGCATTGATTACGTATGAATTCAACCAATAGAGGGTTTTAATGTGGATTTCCTTGATTGGTTGTCTTAGTTGAGGATGATATCCCTCTAAGCAACTGAATCAAGAGGGCATTGATTGTTTTAATCGAGATTCAAGGCTTGTTGAGGACTCTCCGCACTATGAATGAATAGTGAAATAAGTTTGAGAATCATCCATCATTAATCAAACTAGTAGCTAAGGAGAATCATTACCTGAGTGAGCCTCCTAGAATTTAATTAGTTAGGTTAGTCTTTTCGTAGTTTGTTAGGGTGTTTTAGTTGTTTAACCTAAATCTTATATGCTAAATAATAATTCAAAGCTTAATTATTAATAATAAATCTAGATTCTCGTGAATATGATACTTATTATTTGTTGTTACTAAACTACAACTTTCATTGGTCACATTTTGCCTATGTTAGAAGTGTTAGTTTTAGCGGACCATGACCAAATCTAAAGCAAAAAACATGATTGCCCTTTATTCTGTTCACTGTGCCTTGCTCTCACAAATAGAACCCTGGATCAAAGAAATAGCCAGTCAATAATGAGTACTGGAACCTGGCCATGCATGACGAACTAAATAAACAATTTCATTAAAAATTATTAGTCGACCATTTGCAAGAAGTAGTTGACCATTTTCTGAAGAGGTGACCTCTTTTTAAAGCGGTCGACCATTTTCTCCAAATCAATAACTTGTAAATCACCATTAATAAATTTATTATGTCTCAATACAAAAACTTAAAATTATATATATTAAGATTTATCTCTGCGTGAGGATCAATTGACTGCATTGCACCACGTCACACTTCCACTTAATCACAGAAAATGCACTTTGCCAACATAACTTGGACAAATACTCTGCTTTTTTTATATAAAGATGATCATATATATGATTATTTTTTAAGGTTAAATGTTACTTCAAAAATTCGAACTTGCAATCTAGGTACATATTCAATACTAATGGTATAATCACCAGATGAAGTCCTTGTTCGCTCGATAAAGATAATAACAATCTGGATACCAAACATCTCACATTGTTATAGATTTTACAGAAACCTCACTTACTTATTCGCTACAAGACAGTTGGTCCAAATTATATTAGGATTTTAAATTGGTGGGGTAGATTGCAAGTTTGGTCACTAGAATTAGTTAAAATGTCCACGTTTGTCATTAAAATTAATTTATTTCATTCGTAGTCACTTGAATTAGTTTAATATATAGTTCAGGTTTGGTCACTCTCCGTTAAATTTTTCTCATGTGACAGTCAACTCTTACAGTTGAACGTTAAATGTGTGACGAGGCCATTAAAAAATTTAATCATATAAATTTTCCACCTCATTATCCCAACCCATTTAAAAATTAAAAAAATAAAACTAATTTTTTTTAAGACCTCGCCACCGTTGCAACTAAATCACCGTCCAGACATTCGTCGCCGCCGCCGTCTAGATGGTCGTTCTCGACGATTGCTCCCCATCCATGTGATTTTTAATCAACCTTCGTCCTCTTGTCCTAAGCCTCAGAGGAGGTGGTGGCGGCTCTGTACATCACTCATGTTTGTGCCATCTAGATACAATAAGAGATAAGAACCGTTATTGAAGAAGGGGCGCTGAGATTTCATCCGTAATACCTATTAATCTTGTCCATGTGCCAGCAGAAGAAGAGCTGCCCGGCGAGGGTCCCGCAGATCGTACAGTCGTTTACTGCGGCTGGGCGACGTTGGGAGGGATGGAGCCTTAGGCGTCGGTGATGGATTGGTGGCGTGACCGGCGACGGTAGGAAGGGGAGGTTTGGGGATTTCTTGCTCACGCACCGATTTCTATTCTAACTTCTAAGGTTAAAAAAGTTAAGTTTTACATTTATTTTTTAATGAAATGTAAAAATGAGGTGGAAAATTTAAATGATTAAAATTATTTTTTTTTAATGATCACGTCAACATTTAACGGTCAACTATGAGAGTTGAATACCACATAAGAAAAATTTAATGGAGAGGAACCAAATTTGAACTATTGAACTAAATAAAGTGACTACGAATGGAATAAATTAATTTTAATGAAAAACATGAACCTTTTAAGTAATTCTAGTGACCAAACATGCAATTTACCATAAATTGTTGATTGAGATTTAAGTATAAGATAACTGTTACGAGCTTTTTAGCTAGAAAGAGGAGCTAAATTAGTCATTAAATTCAAATTCTGTCGAAAGAGAATACCAACAATTCCATTAAAAATGGGCCAAGCCCAAAACACCACAATTCCATTATTCGCGGTTGATGAAGAAAGCCCAACTTTGAACAATTCCGCCGCAGCTTCACAATCCGTATTATAAAGATGGAAAATATGATCTTCTCCTTTCGTTTCCCTGAGCTCAGCCTTCAATTTACGAATCTGCCCTTTACTTTTCACTAAACTACGATAGTAAGCCTTCTCTATGCCGCACAGAATGTCGCACTCCGCCACGAAAATCGCCACCCGCCGGCATCCCAGCTCCTCCACACTCGTCGGGGCTCCGCCCACACGAACGTCCACCAATTCTCCACCATGGCCTATCTTGCACTGTCTGCCTTCTCCGACCCGATCATATCTTTTCCCCATAAGTACGGGTGGATTAGAACCAGTCCCCGAATTTCCACCGCCAATGAGCTCCGGCGCCGTCGCAGTACCAAGTGGTGGATTATGTTTGCGCCGGCGTTGTCGCCTGCAAGCATAAATTATATTATGTATTATTAATACGCTCGGTCGTATCATTGTACACAACGTTGTGATACGATGATGATATCACGTATCATCGTATTGTATCATGTATTATTAATACGATCGGAGAGTTATATATGATTTTGCAGGTCGGCAAAAAACTATATACAAAACACATTCTCAACGTTGCGCGCATTAATTACCGACAAGGAATACTTTCTCGAAGTCGACATACTTCCAGAGCCACGGCTCGTGAACCTTGCGGTCGGCGAGCCATTCGGGGGCGGCTCAGGAATCCTCGTATTAGCCAATTAAACTTCTTTGTTTGTGGAGAATTTGGTGAAGTTGCATCGGTATTAATATGAAGAACAGGGTAACGACTCTAATTTTAGTGATGATCTAAAGAATTTATATTTACTTTGCATTATTCGGTAAATGATTGTTTTTTCCCCGCTTTTTCACAACTAGTTCACAAAAACATACAAAAGTTGATTGATGAGTTACATCACGCATAATAAACAAAGATACAAATCAAATGGAAGTTGAGTATGTATTTTGACCGGTCTTTCGAATTTTCAAGCAGGAGCATTAGATATGACGGGATTAAAACCAATACAAAGAACATTGATAAAAAAAACTTCCACCTAGCCGGCCCTTCCATGCTGATGAAACGGCTCCGCTGCACTAAATATAACAAGGCCTGTGGTATCCAAATCCTACCTCCTACCATACATATATGGAGATTCTTGCTCATCATCTACCCAATTAAAATTTTCCTGACCTCCCCGCAAAGCAAGGAAGCCCTTATCAGTCTTTTGGCATCTCAAATTTCCGTGCATGCTACTATGGGTAACTCACACATATGGACATATCAATTGGGCTTTCCGTTTCCTTTTCCACAGCCCACCAAATTGGGAACGGATCAGGTCAGTAACCTTATGGTGAGTAACTATGAGTAACCCACTCACATCAGCATGACATCATCATCCTCTCTCTCCTAGAAAGCCTTTAATTTTCTCATCCTTAATCTTTGACGGACGATTTCTCACTCGTTTTAAGTCGAAAATTAATTTTTTTTTGCATAGTTAGATCAGATTAATTGTGCTCTTCAAAATGACATCCACTTTGATATATTTTTCGAACAAAAAAAATTGAGACATTTTATACCAGTCTATACCATATGGTATTGACTGGTATTGAAATAAGAGCATACCTATGGTTTGAAAAGCGTACCATGGTGGTATGACACAGAACCGAAACTGTAGGATGGTTGAATACATGATAATAGAAGTATACTAATTGTCATTTACGACTTTTAACATTGTATACCATAAGATACCACCCCGTACCAGGGTGGTACTGTATGGTATTGTGTGGTATTTTTTTGTCTTGTAATTTTTTCACCCAGAAATTTGTAGATCCAATAGATCATGATGAACTCGTCCCTGCTGTGCAAACGTTTTCAAAAACGAATTAAAAACGAAGAAGATATCATATGGTATGCAGTTGGTACCGAGAGGCCAGAATTTTTTTTCCCTCAAAAAATATTGAAAATTGATCTCATTTTGTAGAGCACGATGAACTCGTTCCATCTGTGCAAAAAAAATTAAAATCCGAGTTAAAACGAAAAAGATATGAATCAATTAAGAAAGTTAGTGAAAATAAAAATGATCTTTAATTCTCCATCCTTAGATCTGGATTTTCTAAATGAAGGGTTCAGATTTGGTTATTGAAATTATAACTTATAATTGCAAATCAACATAAATTAATACATCATTAGTTTATTTGGACATAAACTTATGATTTCTTTGACCATTGTTATACGTGTTATACATATAGAATAAATAAACAGAAAAATAAAAACATTTTATCAAGAGCTTCAAATGCATTTAACACTTATACATGTATTATATGGAGATCAAATATAGTTCACTAAATATTTTTGCATTAACCAATATTCATGTAATTATATCGTATAAAAAATGAAGTTCCATATGGTTTTCGATTTAACAATTCAAGAATATGATCATTTTTCATTCGGTGATAAACTTATATGTTTAGCTCGAGTGTAAAAGAATTTGGTCTAAAATTTAATTTCTAATATCATTGCTTTTTTCTCTAATAATGAAAATTGTTCGACAAAAAAATGATAATTGCCTGCGAATTTCGAAAACATTTATTAGCAAGTTTGAGCCTCTAGGGTTTTCAGATTGTAATAAGGGAATAAATATTTTTACACTTAGTTATCAGACAACAAAAAATTACTGATTTAAATCACTTGGTTTTATTAAAGTTCTAAGTTTTAATTCGAATAAAGAGATGGATTGTGAAAATAAATCAATGAAGCAGAATTGTTGCTAATTTCAATAAATTCTTACTAAGGCTATTTTTACACTTAGTTATCAGACAACAAAAAATTACCGATTTAAATCACTTGGTTTTATTAAAGTTCTAAGTTTAAATTCGAATAAAGAGATGGATTGTGAAAATAAATCAATGAAGCAGAATTGTTGCTAATTTCAATAAATTCTTACTAAGGCTATTTTTTTATAGAAGGCTATTAATACTATGCATCTTAAATTATTTAATTTTTATTATAACAAATGAGATCAAGCTCCTATAGTCGATTCAGGAATCATCCTCACTAAAGCTTATATTGCTCTTCTAAATAATGAATCTCAATTATTAGCATTTTTTCATATTTAGATCAAACTACCCAATCAACTACTAACATTTTTCACATTTATGATCCAACTCGAGTTGTGAATACTACCAAATATGAGTTTGTTGTCTTGGATCATCAAGAATTCAGGATTTATGAGAATTACAGTTGAAAATCTATCAAAAAAATAGTGGAAGAATGAATCGTAAAGTTGAATCACAAATTAACAATTCCATAAGCAAATTAACAATTTTGAAAATAATTCTTGATGAAAAAAAAATGAATCTCAAACAAAAGTTGAAACTATAATGAGACAAATTCTTTTGTTGTGAAACACCTATCAATGATGAATATAGTGGAGTTGATGATGAAGATTGTTGATGGTTGCAGGTTTCCATCAAAAAAAAAAAAAGAAGATTGTTGATGGTTAAGAGGTGATATCGATTATTTTGAAACACCTACATGCTTAATTTCAACCAGAATTAACATAGATGGCTCTGATTACAATGTTGGTGATTCTTATGATGGGTGCACATTTTCTCTTCTCGAAGAAATTAATAATTTGATTTTCTTAAAGATAAAAACTAAGAAACTAGCTTGCGATTTGATAAAATTGATATAATTATTTGTTAATTCGCATGACATTAACATATAATCCTGACACGAATATAAGAGAAGTGGAGATTATTGAAATTTAAACTTTAAAACTTTGTTAGTTAATGTTATCATATTGCAACCGGTCAACGGGCCGGGGTACAATCTAGTTCTAAGTATGTAGTTTTATTCTCTTGCATGTGTCATTTGTCCCATTTTATTGCTTTGCTATATAGATTAATACCATTTGGCCGTCAACTAATTTCCTTTTTTTTTCAATCAAAACCTTCTTCTTTTAGCATTTGGTTTGGAAATTCAAAGATTTATATGGAGCAGTTGAGGAATGGATGCTGGCGTCAAATTAATTACTGTTTCATTGTTTTAGTCGCTAAAACTAGAGCAGTCAATAGGGAGTGTTTGAGTTGGGTTTAATCTTATTACGGGTTAGTTAGGTTTCAGGTTTATTGGATTGTGGGTCAGTAAGGTTCAGGTCAGCTAGGTTGCGGGTCAGTCAGGCTACGGTTTAGTCGATGCGCGAATTCATCGAGTTGTGAGTTTAATGGGTTACAAGTCGGACGGGTTGCGAATTATTTGGCTCAGGGCATTGTGTTACTTACTCTTTACTCGTTATAACGTACACTAATTTCAAACTTTTTTTTAGCAATTTTAATAAAAATTTATTTCTACTTTATATTGACTCGTGCCTATCTAACTATACCTATCTCTATCAAAGGCAAAGTGTAACTTTCAACCGGGTGAGCAAGTATTTCGAAATATCAAGCCGCACGGATTATCTATCCTTACTTCAATGAACTATATGTTATCTAGGGATCGAATTGTTGTTTTAACTACTAAACTAAACAAGCATACAAGTAAATTGAGATTGAATTCAATTGAGGAAATTTCACTTGGATGTATTTCCCCTTAGTCTTTGTCGAGTTGTTACACCCTAGCATGATTCAAATTTAGCATATACCGTTGGGGGCTCTAATCTAGATAGGACTCCTATTTGAGTTATCATTCCAACTCAGTTGCACTACCCGGAGAGGCATACCAAACAACCGACCTAGACAATTGAGGCAACCAAATCTACTCCCCCCAAATGGGTAATGACCCTATACGGCACAAGAAATCTAATCACACTAGTTCATAGACCCCAACTGTTGAATTGGCAATGCTCTAAATTAAGCCTAAGGAGATATTTTCTCACCTAGGTTAATTAGCCCCAAATTGAGGGAAGTTATCAAGAACCTTCAGTTTCCATGAATAATGCTCAAATCAATATATAATCAACATGCAAATCTAGGCATAGGGTTCACAATCAATCAACTACAACATAATAAAATTAGGGTTCTACATAGAGGTGACAATTACAGTAAAACCTCTATAAATTAGTATAGTTGGGACCGTGAAAATTATTAATTTATATTAGTTATTAACAAATTGATAAACTAATAATTTTAAGTAAGTTTTTTATAATTTATATTGTTAACATAAATGACTTTTATAACCATCAAATTAGATTCATACATGGTGTATCTACACAATATATATATATATAATAGCAGGAAGGGGAAAACTGTTGCTACATTTCAAATTTCCTGCAACTAGAGTGAAAATAGGAAGGACATACTGGTTCAAATATTGCATATCGAATTGCAATATTAAATATGTAGAAGCAATATCGACTTCTTAAATTAGTATTAGTTTTTAGAACTACTATGAAGCAATCATATCTTTGTGCAAACTATATGGGAATGGTTCTTGTAACGTTTTAGTCGGGTTAACCACTACATTTTAAATATCTTCCTAATCTGGCATGATTGAATCCAACGATCATTATATGAGATTGAGCTAATAGGATGGCATTTCACTACATTTTGGCGTGTTAATGAATTTGTAGGATAATGACATGTTTACATGTACACTCATCACTTTCACAATCTACACATAATATAAAGGTCAAATGAGAATGAGGAATCCCTTTCAAATTTGATGCACCCAAAGTAATTTTTGGAAGGGGAAATTTAGAAGGCGTCAGGGCGGCCGGTCTGTTGAGTACGAAAGTAAAAACATTTTTTGATTTAAAATACCCAAACTGTAATTTGGCCCACTAATCATGCACCCATCGCAGCCTCGCTAAAGCTTCCCATTCTACTCGTCGGGTCTCCTCCCCCACGAACCTACTCTCCTCCTGTTCCAAAGTTATCACTGAACCCTAATCTCTACAACCTATGCCACATATTCTAACTAGAATGCGTAGATGGAGCAACCGATGGATTGCAGCTACCCCTACTGTTCTTATAGCAAATCAAGAAGACCTCATTTATTCAGCCGTATGATGATTTACATAATTAACACACTCCACTCCATTGACAACCTTCTCTCCTCAATTGTATTGTGTTCACGAAGATCTGAAGGCAACAAGTGCAACAGGTTCAGGGGTAACCGATATGTATAAAGCGTTGGCCAAGTTGAATTGAGTCGTTCTACTTGGAATATGAAGATTTTTGCTTAATTGCTTTGGTTCGTGATGCGGCTATGTTTGAAGGTAGACCATGCAAACAGTACAACTCCAGAGCTATTCTATACATAAGGTAGTTGAGACATTAATTGATAATGATTTGGGATTATTCCATAAAGTATAAAATTTGGGCTACTTGCCTTTATATTACATCGATTAATAGTCGTTTGAGATTTTGTCAAATGAGTGATTTGGTATGTTAAACTCTCCTATTTTTGAAATGGAACCTTCGAAGTGGAATATGAAGATTTTTTATTAAACTTGGTTTCGTAATGCCCTTATGGGTGTTTATAAAATGCAGTTGTATTATAAAGTAACTCATCTCAAATGGCAGGAAATGGTACAACGATGGTACCGGTATACGTTTATATCATTAGTAGGAAACAGATTTAATCCATTATACTATATCGGTTAGTTAAATGTTGTAATTGGTCTGAGAAATGTATTCTTTGCATTAACTATTAATGATTGTGAATTTTGATTTAATGGTGAAAAGTTCATTTCTTTAGAAGTAATCCAATGCTTGAATTTCGTTTTGAAGTTTAAATTGGACAAACCTGTTGGAAAATGGGTTTTCCATACATAAGTGTCGTGGGAGGTTTGTTTGATGTCTCAAGGTTTTGGATTTCTAGAGGGTTGTTTATTGTGACGGAGAGTCCCTAGAGCTAGCAAGGTATTCCTATACAAGTTTTTCCATTGTTTGACTATTTCTCGCCTTTTTGCTTATGTTTTTCTATTTTTGGTTTTTGTATGCTACCTTCAACTATTGGGTCTTCATTTTTTAGTCATCTATACTTTTCCCATTCAGCACCTTAAAATCATCTACACTCGATTGCATTGTAGTTACTAAGAAGTACATTTAAACCAATAGAGAGCTTTTAAGTTTATCAACTGTTAGTTTCAATATTTACTTAAATTGGTTGTTTATGTAGTTTTCTTTTTAACATTTCTTCATTATACAACTAACTATTATGACTGCGTAGTTTTATAAGTGGAAAATGGGCATGATAGTTCTCTGAAGCATCAATACTTGAGTCTTAAAGGCTATTATAATGACCAAGTAGTAGTATGGTGGAGGGTTCTGTGGGGCAAATTTACAATGCCTAAAAATAGAATTATTGTATGGTTAAATTTATTGAACATGATCACTACTCTTGATAAATTGAAGGCATGAGGAAAGATGACTGATGATTCATGTGTTATATATAAAAAATAGTGAGAGAAGCAAAGACCATCTTTTGGCTGCTCTGAATATGTTTAAGCAATTCTTAAGCACTATAGTCAAAATCAATCTTTAAAATTTAAAAAGCTTACATTTTTACATTTTTAGGTCACCAAAACACTTCTACGTAGAATTACGCTTTTCACTAACAAATATAGTCAAAATCTATACTTTAAAGCGTAAATATTTAAATTTTACGCTTCTAAGTTACCAAAACGTTTCTACGTATAATCGCGCTTTTGACTACATTGGTACTTTGGGACATTAGTGCAGAGTTGGCCTCGCACATGAGAACAACTATTGAAGGAACCCGGTGATATAGCAAAGCAAGGTGAGGAGTATGGTAGAGTCTTTTGCGCATTAAGGGTGTTCGGTACAAAAAAAAAAAGGCAAACAGTTTTGACGATAACTTTTTGACGACAGTAAACTTGCATTGGAAAAAGTGTTTTTTTGGTTGAAAAATTGTTCTCATAAGTAATGTTAACATTATTATTAAGAAACAAAATACGTCGTCAGAAATGGTAAGATGTCTTGTCGGTAAAGACCAATTTTTGAGAATTAAATGTCGAGGTCTAACTATTTCTGACGATTTTGTTTTTAGAAATAGTGCATATAATTGACAAATTTTTTTGGGTCATCGCAATAGGTCAATATTACTGACGAAAATTGTTTTTGTTGTCAGAACAAATTACTATTTCTAACGTTTAAAACGTCTCCATCAGGAAAAAAAAATTGTTTTGACGAGCTCTCTCGTACGTCGAAATTAAATTGTTAGAAAAAATCATATTTCTGAAGCTGCCAAAATAATCGTCAGAAATAGTCAGTTTGTACCTATGATAACCCATTTCCGTCTTTAATTATTTATCATAAAAAGTATTATTACTAGCAGGGTAAAAAAAAAGTCAGAAATAATTTTCTACCTCGTTAGAAAAAAAATTAAAACGGTTACAGGAAAACATGGTTTGGTCAGCTTTGTTTGTCGTTTCACAGAAGAACTGTAGTTAGTTGCTATGTGAAACTAAAAGAGGAATTGAAATGTACCCCTATCCTGGGTAGGGGTGGGCATCGGTACGGTTCGGACCGGACCGGACCGCATTTTTATAAACCGCACCGAACCGCATTTATGTAAACCACACCGCATCTTTGACCGCGAAGTTATCGGTGCGGTCAAACCAAACCGCATGAATTAACAGTTTGGTATGGTTTAGACCGCACCGCATTTTGACCGCAAATGACAAGAAAAGAAGGAAGCTTGGAAATAAAAAAAATAAAAAATGGCAAGGATTCCCGCTCCGTTTCTGTGTACTGATGCCACCAAAAGTCCAAAATAGAGCTGTGAAGGCAAGACTCTTGTATGCATGAAAACAGAGCATATGCAAAAAAAAAAAAAATCCAATATCATCACGCTCAGCCTAAAACAGCAACAGAGCAAATGAGAACAGGAAGATGGCATGGTTTTTTATATTGGACTTTTGTATGGCAAATGAGAACAGGAAGATGGCAAATGGAGAAATCAATACCATACAAAAGTCCAATATCAAAAACCATGCCATCTTCCTGTTCTCATTTGTTTTAAGGGCCTTAACTAACCCTGCCATCTTCCTCTTGCCGCAAGAGAAGTAGTTTTGAAATAATAGCAAACAAAAAAAAAAGGCAGGGTTCCTCTGTTTCCGGCCATCAAAACAGAGCATATGCTCTGATTTCCCCATGCCTTGCATCTGCTGCTTTCTTCTTGCGGAACTCTGTTTCTTGGCTAGATCCCCTACACATGAACCCATTGAAAAACATTAAACCATAATGCTCACCTAAACTACACAATAGATAGTAAAGGATTCTAATTTCACTACTACATTCTACATCAGATGAATCCTCACAGTCAAAGGCTTAATGGTATTACCCAACACCTAAAATTGCCCAATCTTAAATCACAGGTCAGCAAAAACATGGTAAGTTTTGGAATCTACAGCTATAAGCCTTAGGCAGTTCCCATCAGATATAAGTTTTGAAATTGCCCAAGCTTATTTCAGTAGGCCCAAAGTCAAAGTAGACACAGCACTGACAAGGCACTGCCCCCTACTGATGTCAACAAGCTGCTGCTGAAGAGCAACAGCAACTAATGATCATGTTCAAATGTTACCTTATATGTTTGTGCTTGCCTCTACATTAGGACTCATACGAGGAGTATGGATACGAGGAAGTGGAACATCAGATATACCAATAGCCTTCATAATCATGCTCAACTCTGAAATTCATAAGAAGACAGTTTAATCACTACATAAAACGTACATGGTACATAAACAATAGCTTTTTTTAGGTTACTCACCTTCATCGATATTGTCAATCTCCTCTGAATCTTCTTCAACTAGACACACACTAGATTCTGCCCGGAGCCAATCCTGAGTACAAATAAGAGCCTCAACAATCCTAGGAGTCAGAGAGCTCCTGAAATCATTCAGCACCCTACCTCCAGTGCTAAAAGCTGCTTCAGATGAAACCGTAGAAACCGGGACAGCCAATACATCCCTTGCCATCCGAGATAAAGTTGGAAACCTATGGCTGTTTACTTTCCACCATCCTAACACATTAAACTTGGCATCCGTTGATTTTTCAACACCCTCCTTCAAATACCTATCCAACTCGGTATTGTTCACTACACCTCTTTCCTTTTGCATTTGTTTCATATACTCGGCAACTAAATCCACATTCCCACCATTATCATCTACTTCTGTTTGAGAGGAGGAATCATCATCTACTTCCATTTGAGCAGTACCTTTTCCGTCACCGCACGGTTTACTCATATGATTGCGGAGTGCACTAGTTCCATTGTTACGTGATTTAGATGCATAAGTCTTCCCGCATTTGATGCATGATGACTTGAATAAACCGTCCTTCTTATACCTTCTGAATTGGACCCAAACTTTTGATGTAAGCCTCCTCCCTTTTGGCATTGGTGAATTAATGTGAGTCGAAGCTGAACCAATATGATCACTAGCAGCCACCTTGCTCGTACTTGCATCCATTTCGACTTCCATCTCTTCCGCACTCGAGGAATCCATTCCAATATCATCACACTCAGCCTAAAACAGCAACAGAGCAAATGAGAACAGGAAGATGGAAATGGAGAAATCAATACCATACAGGTTACAATCTTTCTTTATCTCAACTTATTTTTGTAAGACTGGATTCTAGTTCAACAGAGTGCCTTACTCAAACAGTTATAACCACAGAAACACACACCCAAATGCAGAAATCAACTCTGAAACCCCAATACAGAAACACACGCCCAAATAAATTGACGAGTACACTAAGAAGTCAACCATAGTAAAGAAACTCACCTCACTAACACTAAGCACATTGTTGCTGGGTATCGGTGCTTGAGCTCGTTTTCCCTGTGAGCCTTTTGATTTCATCTTTCCGATAACAGTATCTTTTGGTTCCCTATTGCTTGATATCGAAATCACAGATTCATTACAGCCCTACAAGCATATGAAAGAAGACATCAGGAACATAATATACAATAAACATCAGGAACATGATCACAATACCAATAGCTTTGGGGGGAAAGGATCAGGAAAACTACAACGAAGGAGAGAATCATCCTGCCTTGATTAACTACAGCGCCAGCTGGAATTGAGCTTAACAAAAATGACCAGCAACAAGTTAGCGAGATGTTCAAACACAGAGTTCAGTCACACAGCAAAAGAAGGTGTCCAATGCTAACATAACCAGTTTGTTAGCAACTTAATTCAAGTCTACAACAACAGGACTATTAAATTTTCAAATGACGAACAACTATCTCCCTCACTCTCGTCATTTTCCCCTCCACAAACAAAATGAAATGAAAAACCCACATATCCCCTGTTCATATAATTGCACAAATCAAGCAGGACAGGAAAGCAAGCATCCAAAACAGAGCAGTACTGTAACTTTTTTTTCTCTTCTCGCACCCGATGGCAGCCTCCATCATTGTGGGTTTCGCCGGATCGAGAGAGAGGCGATACATGGGAGACCAAAGCAAATACAACACAACAACCCAATATGTAACTCTATTCCTACTTGAAAACCCACGGAGGGCAAAGGGATCAGTGGGTCGGTCGCCGCCTTGGTGGAGGTCCGACGGGATTAGTGATTCGAGATTGAATCCAAAAGAGACCGACCAAGATTCAAGGATATGAAGAGGGAGGGAGAGAGTACCAGAACGGCGGTGTGACCCGGGATGCGGAGGCCGGCGGAGGTGCGAATCTGGATGTTAGGTCAGGGAAAGAGGCTGGGGATGGCGGTGGAAGAACAGAGTAAAGAGTTGGGTGATTGCAAATCTAGGTTGAAGGAGAAGGAGGAGATTCTGGAACACTACAAGAGGCTTTTGGAGGAGAGCAAAGATGCGATGAAGGAGAAGGAGTCGGCGATGAATCGATTGAAGGAGGTGATCGAGGACAGGGATGGAGAGATTCGGCGATTGAAGGTGGTAGTGGCGGCAATGGAAAGCGATTAGGGGATGGAGAGATTCGACGCCTTCCCTGTTCAGTAAGAATTACCGGTTTGCGGTTTTGAACCGTAACCGTGTGGTTTCGGTCAAACCAAACCGCGAACCACGAACAACTAAATGGTTAGTCCGCAAATGAAACCGATAGTTAACGGTGCGGTTTGGATTGACCGTTTGAGCGGTTTGGAGCGGTTTGGTGTGGTTTGGTCAAACCAATGCCCACCCCTGGGTAGTTCAATTTGAAGTTTGTTGACTGTGATGTAGTCAAGTTTATAGACATTTTATCTCAGTTTTTTTAGACTTATCAGTTTGATCAAGTCAGCTTATGAAATGCTAATTATTATGGGGTGGGGGGACATTTCATAAATCAACATGTACACCAGATTTTCCTCGCAAAAAAAAAAAACACAACGTGAAAAAAAAAAAACTAGCTATAGAGTAGAGGATTTATAGCATCCTTTATTCACCAAAATACAGACACTCCAAACACGGCCGATTTTCAAAGAGAGTGTTTCCCCCTTATATATTATGGATATGGGTTTTTGACAAGTGGAGGCGTCGCCTTATTAAAGAAAGCCGCCAGCCTTTTGATCAAAGTACCAGCTTTTTCACTCTCAGGGTTGTACAAGTGGAACCCGTGGCCTTCTCCTTCAGTCTCAAACACCTCGACGACTCCCTTCCATCCGCTCTGACCTAGTGCTTCACAATATTTCCACCCTCTGTCTTTCAACAAATCACTTCCGGCAACACACACCAGAGCACTCCTGCAACCCAATCCCACCAGGCCCGGCCCACTCGGAGATAGCGGGTTGATTCTTGGGTCGTCGTTGTCTGGGCTTGAAGGACAAATGAAAGGCCAGAGCGTGTCCATCACGACGCTTCGGGCCGTGGAAAGTCGAGCTCAGATCCAATGGGGTTGGACCCCCAAAAGTGTGGTTGCACCAAAGCAAGCCCCGAAATCCCAACCTGATCAAGCCCAAATTCCGGATCCCCGGCGGACATTGCCAAGTTGTGGGCGATATTGCCCCCGGAGCTGTCCCCGGCTAAGAAAACCTGATCAAAATCTGCATGGTCGTTTAACCACGACTCGGGCCCGTTCCCGGTCCAATGAGAAGCGGCCCAACGAAGCCCGGCCCGGGAATCCTCGTAGGCGGCCGGGATTGGGTGCTCGGGGGCTTTTCTGTAGTCGAACGAAACGACCATCGCTTGGGCTTCGGCGGCCATGCGGGTCGCGTAGTGGGAGTACGTACCGCAGAAGGGGGAGGAGACGCAGAAGCCGCCGCCGTGGAAGTAGAGTATGAGAGGCAGTTTCCGGCCGCCGGAGGAGGGTTGATAATTAGGGAGGTAGATGCGGGCGGAGAGGTTGGGTTCCTCGAGAAACACGACGTCCTTTGTGGAAACGCCGTCGGGGCCGGCATTATTGATGGAGGGAGGGATGAAATCTGTGTCGCGGAGACGCTCCACCGTGCCGTCGTCGTAGAGTCGCTTGTTCCCTGGGACTTCCGTCACCATTTTTCGTTGGTTGGAACTGGAGCAAGCCATTATTCTTTGCGTTACTTTTTTGTGATGGATTGCAATTGCTCTCTCGTTTTTTGATGAAATGATGCTTGTATTGATAAAAGAAGAAGTGATAGGCAATGTATACATGTCAACTGAGAGAATGAAGAAATACAAAGAAAATGCCAATCGTGGGAAGAATGAAGAAGGAAAAGAAGCAAATTAGGAGAGCTTACCGGATGGGCATCACTCTGTCTTGGCACCATATAAATAGTGGTTTGAATAAGTGTTCTTGTTATCAAATTTTACAAGCACGATCTACATTGTTTATTGTTCAGAGGATATGTGTGCTAATCACTGCAAGGATTTTCTTAGTTCTAAATTTTCCTCGAAAAAAAGGATTACAATTTAAATATTGTCAAATCTCAATTTATTAGATCTAGCAAATTATGACCCGATTTGTTATCCAGACCTGAACTCGCTTGATAAATTAAAATTGAGTTGAAGTTTCTATAACCCGAATTACCCGAACTCGATTAATCCACAATATTTTTGGTTGGGTTGGGTGGGTTAGCGGGTCGACCTATTTAACCTGTTTCATATCATATCTCACTCTCAAAATGATAAAATCACTCATAAATTGGTAAAATGTTTAATAAAATTCACACAATTATGCAACACAAATTTGAAGTGAAAGGATAATCAAATATCACGTAATTCTTCTAATCTCATTATCTTTTTGGTGATTTGAGCAATTTGTGTTTGCTTTCATTAGCATGTAAGAATTTGAGAATATGTTAATTGAATATGGTAGGAGAACTGTTGGCATACATATATGAATATTTGTGTTTATTTAAAAAAATATGAAGCATGTATATTCTTGTTTTAGAACACTCGTAACGTGAAATACCCAAAATTCGACCAAAATTTTTGGGTTGGATTAATATTTGACTGAAAATGAGCCAACCCAAATATGACACGGCCCGTGACAACACGTAACTCAAGATCCCAAACCCAAAATTATCCAACCCGACATGAGTGCCAGGTCTGCAATTTATTATTTGTCAAATTAAACTGAGGTAGTATCACGTCCAGGGGAGATTCGTCTCAAAGTTTTAATTTGGATCTAAATTAAACTCATAAAATTGGATACCCAAAAAGAAAATGTATACGGGATTCTAATATGATTTTTTTTCTTTTTCTTTGTTCTTGAGCAATTAGTAATGTGAAAATACTTTGGTCTGGAGCAATTAGTAATGTGAAAATACTGACATTGAAGTTGTAAATCGAATTGAAACAATTAGTGAGATAATGAATATGGTTACATTTGGGTCCAACTCAAATGAGCTGATAATTCCAAACCCAACAAAATCCAAAACGATTAAAAGTACATATGGTTACATTTGTGACCGACACACTATCCAATGGCTCATAACATTTAGGTTGAATTATCCGCAACCCATTCCCATTTAATTATTTCCTACTACTTTGCCGCTCAGAGCGGCAAAGGGCGTTGCAGAAATAGTAAGGAGGAGTAACTAATTTATGAGATATGGTTGGAATGACATGAGGTGCTAACTCCATAGAGGGTTAGCATAATGCTACTTGTCTGAATTGACTAGCACACCCATCAAATCTAATCTCTCACAAACGAGGAAAGGAAAGCACATGTTTTTTTATTATTCAAAAGAAACTAGTTTATTACCCGGTCCCTTAGTCGGATGTAGTCTCAGAAATTGGTACTCTGATTCTGACTAGATTAACCATTAGTATGCCTGCGACGATGTACATAGGTAGGTCAACAAGACCATAATAATCTGATGAAAATTTATTATCCCATTGCATTACAAAAGAAACATTAAAACATAAGCACTATAATGGGCAATCCAAATGACGTCAGTAGCCCTAAATCTAGCCATACTATTTCCAAGCACCCTAATTGCCTCTAGAATGAACATGAAAGGAATGCTTACCTGGCTCCAATTCCAGATGGTGAAAATGGAAGCCACCAAGAGATTTCATAAGGAAAACCCAATCTGGATTTTCCTTAGACCAAAAACCGCAGTGACACCAAAGGTGATGAATCTTTGGTTGAGAAAACCAAAACCAACAATGTCCAAATCAAGTCGATGAAATGTATAGGCTAGTTTTTTTATGATAAATAGTTTTGTTAATTAAAATGACAAAAAAAGAAAAGAAATACGAAGCATGCAATATGCAGTAGAAATCTCATATACAAACAAAAGAAAAAGGCAAGCAACATACACCTAGTAACACCAACAGATAACAACTTTTGTCAATACCCCTACCACTGTGAAATCCTACCAAATCATTCCTAATCACTCTGCTACACTAAACACACAAATGACTTACACCTTTGCACTTTCTATCTCTTCAATATGTATAAGTCAATTGTCATGCAACCTCTCCATTATCACGATTTGTATCCTTCTTGACAGCAAACACACTAATTGCTTATTTCTTACTCCTTCGTAGCAACTACATGACATTAATCCAAATAACCATTCCATTGCTGCAATTTACGGTTTTAGGTAATATCACTTCAGTCATAATACGAATTTACATGTAATGAAAGAAATTATCAGTATAATACCTTGTAAAATTTAGAGTACCAATGATGATTCATCTCTTCTCCTCGATGGCTTCGTCAATAAAATAAAATTGACGACTATCTCTACCAACGTGTTCTATATGATCATAGTATGGTCCTTTGTATAAAACGTTTCTAACTATCCCATTTTTTGCATTGCAACTCCAAGAGCTAACTTGTTGGGGGCTCTCCTCTAGATAAACAGCTTGTATCAACATCAAGCATGACAAAAAAAAATTGCTTTGTTCGAGATACTATCAGGATCTTCTGTTACTCTAAAGAAGCCAAAACCGTTTCTCGGACCTCCGTCAACCCCCAATCAATTTAACATGGGTCATTGCTCTCTTACCATCTAAATTGAAGAGGAAGCTCGGGTTAGTCTCTTTCATAACTTAACTTGACAATTTTTTAGAGGAGATACAATCACGATTCACAACTTAGAAAGGACACTATTTGAGTTTTTACATTGTAGATAGCGGTTAATTACCATAGTGGAGGCATCTAAACTGAAGAACACATTGCCAACCTTTGGATCAAAGCCTTAGCCTTCTTATTGTCAAATTGTTTGCTTTATAGATTTTGTGATGAACTTTGTTTAAATTCTATAGTTTGCTTAATGCATTTAGGGACAAAAAAATCTGTGGGACCCACCAACTTTAAGGATTCAAATCCATGGACTCTCCTGATTGAAAAGCTCATTCTTTTAGGTGGAAATTGATCATAAACTTTGAAATCTATAATTTGGAACCAATCTATCACTCCTATTTTATTTCTCTTCTCATACCAATGAGGATAATAAAAGTAAATTTTGCTTCATAGTTCATACATACTAATCTAATTAATATAATCTATCATGAAATCTATAAAACAAATAATGGTGTTTTCAAGTTCACAAGGAACCAATACCCTCATATATAAATGACTTTTTAAAATTCAAATTTCATCAAAATCTTATTTTTCAAATACACAAAACAAACTACCCAATACAAGTGGAAGCCATGACTTCACATTCCATCTCAGTTTAATCACCCACTTTTCCATTCAAACCCCACTCTCCTTCCACTTTCACATGGTTTCATACTTTCATTTAGTGTTATTAAAATCGAAACGAGCTGATATGTCCAATCAGTAATCTTGGCACCCGGTTCCACTTAATTTTTATAGCCGTCTACTAAGAACTAGCCGTTCAGATAATGATTCGAGCAGTTAACCGCTCAAACTATTTGAACCGGCCAACTGGTTTCCATCCATTCGCCCGATTAAATAAAGAAAATGATTTAAGTCATTTGAGACTCAAATGATTACACCAATCTGATCCATATTACATAATACATATTTTGTGCTCATAACTAAAAGAACTAAGGTTGTTTGCATGAGTCATTTATAAAATGAGTCATTTGCTCAAATGTAGACATTTAAGAAATGTAGATATTTGCGAATATAGGCATTTGCAAGGGTATTGTTTGTTCAACAATTTTTAGATGAGTCATTCTTAAATAGATCATTTGTATAATATTACCACTTTGTCTTTACATTTAATCTTTCATTATCTTGTTTCCTACTCTCACAAAACCAACCACGTATCTAAATCATTTTGCAACGAAAAAAACATATGATTAATAATCATGTATAATATTTTCAAATTTTAAATTTTATGTTAATTTTTTTTAGCAAAAGGTAACGACTCCAAAAGTCTAACATTCAGGCTAATTACGACAAATTCTTGAAGGCGACACCTTTGATGAAACGAGGAGCTAGAGTCACGAGAAAATGAAGGGCACGATAAGATGGATGATCCTCCTCGCCGCTTGTGAAATTTGGCGAAAGAAAGTGATAGATGAAAGAATGAAAGGGGAAATAAGTAATGGAAATGCAAGGAAAAAAGTGGGTTTATGAAAAAAGGGCAAGGATATAATTGGGAAGATTGAGCTAAATAATGAGTCATTTGGAAATGACTCAACAAAATTATTTGAGACTTCCGTATAAGTCAAATGAATCATGCATTTTTTGTCGGCAAACGAGTCATTTAATACCAAATGACTCAATTAAATCATTTGATATCATATGACTTAAGCAAATGATCCTGATCCTAATGTGTCATGCTCCTCCCACCCTTTCTATCCGCTCAAATGGTTGAGCAAGATAAAGACTCGCACCTTAAGGTTGTTACTCTAAAAAGCAATAACTTCATAATAATGAAAAAGTTACGTATTTTTTCATGAATTAGTTGGTTCTATATTACTTCATCAAAAGACTTTATCAGTAGCATCCCTGCCAATATAGGATACACACTATATTGTTTTCAACTATTACGTCTATCATAACTTCAAAATAATAGATCAACATATTACAAGCTGCAAACTCATCACTCATAAAGAAGCACACAGTAATAATGTATCTGCAATAATACGGATTTGGTTCAGTAATATTATCAATGTTTTAAATTTGTAAGTTCCAGATTCGATTTTATTAAAGTGTCACCTAACTATAAAAAGCAACCTTATATCATTCTTATAAAAAATGTAAATACATTCAACACCGACCTTAGCCATAATCTCTTATTTACCTTTCTCTTCAAAGTCCAAACCATTCAATCCGTAACATCTCACATCAAACACAACTTCACATATTTCTTTCCATATCCAACTAAATCATTGACATCGACCTAACACAAGCATAAGCAAAGGTGTCTTTCTTATTCAATTTTACTTTTAACTAACCAGCGACACATTTTCTATATTTAACTAAAATAAACAAATTTCATGGACTTTCTTATTGATTTGAAGAAATGGCAAGCTTCACAACTTAGAAAGGAAACCACTCTCTACATTGTGCCTAACTTCGGTTGATTACCAAGGAAGTGAAGGCATCTCTCTATTAAAGAAAGCCGCCAGCCTTTTGATCAAAGCCTCAGCCTTTTCACTCTCCAAATCATACAAGTGGAACCCATGGCCTTCACCTTCAGTCTCACCAATCTCCACAACTCCCATCCACCCACTCCTCCCCACTGCCTCATAATACAGCCACCCTCTGTCCTTCAACAAATCTTTCTCAGCCACATAAACCAGCACCCTCTTGCAGCCCAAGCCCACCAAGCTCGGCCCATCTGGAGTCATCGGGTTCACTCGTGGGTCATCGTTATCCGGGCTTGACGGACAAATAAACGGCCACAACCTCTCCGTCACGGCCTTTGCATCCGGTTGTGGATAAATGGGCTCGGACCCAATAGGCGTAGACCCCCAAAAGTATGGATGCACCAATGCAACCCCGAGAAGCCTCATTTGAAGCCCGAAATCCGGATTTCCAGCTGCCATCGCCAAGTTGTGGACGATATTTGCTCCGGCACTCTCGCCGGCTAAGAAAACACGGCCGAAATCTGCGTGGTCGTTTAGCCAAGGCTCGGGCCCGTTTCCGGCCCGATGCGAAGCGGCCCAATGGAGCCCGGCCCAGGAGTCCTCATACGCGGCTGGGATTGGATGCTCGGGGGCTTTCCTGTAGTCGAACGAAACGACGACGGCTTGGGCTTCGGCGGCGAGGCGGGACACGTAGCGGTGGTACTTGCCGCAGAAGGGGGAGGCGATGCAGAAGCCACCGCCGTGGAAGTAGAGTAAGAGAGGCAGTTTCCGGTGGCCAGAGATGGAGGGGAGGTAGAGGCGGGCGGAGAGGTTGAGCTCCGGGAGGAACACGACGTCCTTGGAGGATACGCCGCCGGCAGCAGAGGGAGGGGCGAAATCGGTGTCACGCAGGCGCTCGACGGTGCCGTCTTTGTAGACGCGAATCATGCTGGGGAACTCCGTCGCTAGTTCTTGTAGGGTGGAATTGGGAGCCATTGTTTTTGGGGCTGAGATAGTTCTGTGGTTAGTTTGGAGATAACGTGCTGGTGTGGTGTCGTGGTTCCATATAAATGGACGGGCCCGAAAAGGAAATACACATTTCATTTCAAACTTTTCAATTTCTCTTGTTAGCATTAGGTGTCAGGTGCGGATTGAGGAAGGTGGGCTGCGGCAGCCAAAGACTGTTATCTTTGCCATGTGACGTATTGTGGAATAAGAAATTTATTGTTTCATTTGACAACTTTTGCTATGAGGTCAATAGGAAATAGCCCAGCGGCCTATGCGAGTGAAAATATGCTTTGTTATTGACATTTAACAGAAGATAAGCCCAGTGTCTGGACACAAAAATTTTATATAAGAGTGTTATTTTCTTAAAAAAAATAAAATAATTAAATCATAATTAAATCGTTTTAAATAAAAAAATACCCAACTTTTACGAGTTAAAGATAATTTATGATGTATTTTCATATTCTGAAAAAATAGTAAAACACACTTGGTGTCTACACTGCTCATTCACGAAATGACGCATATTCGATTTCTAAATTTGTTCTTGACTTAACTCAAAACTGAAAAAGACACTTTCAACACTTGTCGTACAACCATAAAATCAATACAAATTAACAGTTGCTTGTAATTAGATTAATTGTTAGGTTTTGAAACTAATTAAAGATAGAGAATAGGGTTTTGCTATTACAAAGTGTTTAGAATAGAACAACAAAAAAGGTGTAGCCCAATGTAAATTATATTTATGAATAATAGTAGTGTCCGGGGTTTGAATTACCCAAACTACCACTTATATTCTCATACGCAAACTATAAAAGCGAGTAGGATAATTGTTTTTTTCAAATTACAAGGTGTCCCAGACTCTTATTTTTTTTATTTTTTTTCAAAGAGATAATCATATATTGATTCAACAAAGGTAGTTAACATCCTGGAATACAGCCAGACTTGAAAATTGAAAGAACGACAAGTAAACGGGTACAAAGAAAGGGTCTTTCTAGCCACCGCATGTGCTACCCTATTGTTATTCCGTCCTATGAACCATAAGCTGAACCCAGAGTGATTTACAATATATTGTCTAATTTCAACTAAAAAAAATTCATGCGTAAATTACCACAGGAGATTAGATTATCATTTTTTCAAAATTTAGTGGTGTCCCTGGTACACCCCTAATTTATGCCTTGAGTTTGTTTGACTGTTCTTTAACACCGTTTGAAATTATTAAATTTATTATTTATTTCAATAAAAGTTGAGCAAAAGAATATTGCTGACATTAAATAAATGAAAATACGAGATGATTGTATACGGAAAGTGCATGCTAATACAACAAAATTAGCTAATACGAAATACAAAAGGAAAATTTTACAAGGACGAGAAACACATAAACAAGAACATATATTAATTATGGAAAGTGAAGGCCACAAGAACTGTAACACACAATATATGGAAAGTGAAGGCCACAAGAACTGTAACACACAGCGAAGTCATGAATTCATTAATATACTAAAGC
The DNA here is from genome assembly GCA_946122785.1 of Linum tenue. Taxonomy (NCBI): domain Eukaryota; kingdom Viridiplantae; phylum Streptophyta; class Magnoliopsida; order Malpighiales; family Linaceae; genus Linum; species Linum tenue. The sequence goes on along the minus strand of CAMGYJ010000008.1, from coordinate 76,822,580 downwards.
TAGATGGTTATGCGATATTGGACATTATAAGTTACAATTAGAAGATTCACATATAAAGTCATCATTAACATCTACCACTTCCTCTACAGCAATAACCTTCTAATCCACCTCTTTTTCTTGGACTCTTACTTTCATGGCTGAAGTGTATTGCAAGTTTTAGAGGTACACGCTACAAAAACATTGAACATCATGATTCCAATTTAAACACGACTTATCAATTATCATCTCACCTAATGAGTTTTCTAGGGAGGAATCAAGCTTGTACATAAGCTTTTTACGGATTCCAAAATGATTTCACATGGTCGATCAATTTACTCCGGTCAGAGTTGCTACATAATAATCTCTGTTCAAATATATCGAAAATTAAATGATAGAAAGTGCAAGAAACCAGAGAGAGATGGTGAGAGACTGAGAGTTGAGATGGATACTAACAAAGCTCCCTGCCTCAGTTGTCTCATGAGACTCATAACTATCTTGGTTCTCCCCTCCTCCCTTGGCAGATCGTTTAAAAAACTATCTCAAAGAAGTAGAATGTTGATGTTCTTAATGAACCCATGTTCAAATAGATGCATATGTTTGAACTCTGGTTTAATGTGCAATGGATTAAGGACTGAACTATTGATTTCCGATCTAGAATCTGATACATGGGAATAGACACAACATGACAGAACAAGAAACTTTACATCCTCTTGTAGCAGTCCATCTTATTCTCAAACTCTTCAACAGGTTTTCATGTTCGTTGCAAGCTGCAAAGATTCTACGGCAACCTGGCTGATCTGGTGCCTTTCCTCCATAGCCAGGACTCAGAGGGAGACTTAGGCAAGGGTGGGAGCAAAACAGCCTTCCTACAGAGACCAAACGGCCACCCCTCGCAACGACAGAGCTCCTGCAAAATAGAAACCCGCCTCTGAAAACTCGGGAATTCCACCTGACTAAAGCTCGAACACCTCGACAACATGTTTGTCTTCACCGACAAGAACTCTTCTCCGCCCCTGCTCGAACAACACGAAAGGCAGCTCTCAACCGAGAAGAATTCCTCTTCCTTTTCAACTCCTCCATTCCTCTGCTTCTCAGGGCTAAAGAACAGTTCCTCTGAAAAGATGTGTGTGATAACAAACACCTTCTGTTTCGACTTCGACTTCTCCATGGCTCTGCTCCTGATTGCTGACACGACAACCTAAAGAAACCGAAACAACATCATTATTATTATCATAAACAAATTCCAGCACATTGTTCTATGTATCTACAGGAGCATTGAAGCAGAGTTTGAAGAAGTGGAAATTACTTCATGTTCATCATCTTCCCGTTCAGTTGTTGTGTGGGGAACATAATCCTCATCCTGCTGCTGGAGAGGGCTTATGTGGCCGCCACAAGATCGAGAGATGGAGAAGGCATCTTTGAGAGTTGAAACCAGGAGGAACTTGCATTTCTTTGATGGGTTTTGTGGGGGTAGCTCTTCCTGATAGAACACACTCATTATGGGTTTAGAGAGAGAAATGAAGTTTGACAGAAAAAGCTGAAAACTTTGGTGAGGAAACTGATACCTAACTTGGCTATAAAGAAGAACGGAAGAAAAAGGGAAGAAGAACAAGCACCATAGAAAGTGGAGGAAGGGTAAAGTGTCAATCTTGAGTTGGTGTCCAAATTGACCTCAGCTTGATGGTGGTCTGGTAGCTGCTAACCTCAAAGATAGTGCTAAGAATTCTCTTGTTGTTGGCTTAAGGTTAAAGATACAGTTTTTAAGGGCACAAATCGGAAATTACCCACTTGAGATGAGGACCTCACTTTGAAGATGAAGGCTTCCTTCAGGTTATGGCTGAAAGGAGATATGACACTAGATCAAATTGCATGTAACTGATTTTCCTTTTTCTTCCACTGCACCCTCCTTTTTGTATTTGTTCATTAATGGAAAGATGAGAACCTCCTTTGAACAATCAATATGGAAAAAGAAACAGGAGAAATAATTGGGACTTGGGAGGTGCTGGTTCTGATGAATGTGCAAAAGGGGGAAGAAACACTGTTGAGAAATGAAGCTTCATGTTTGATCATGAATTCATGATGCTTTAACTCCACCAGATGAAATCACTTTAGCATGTTGTAGTCATGATGTGGTTACTTTACTCTTCAGCTTTAGCAATAAAGTAGCTGCTACAGCTAGGTGGTCTCCCCCAACCTTTAACCCTTTTCCTCGTAATTCACTGTCATTAGAGTTGTATAATTAGCCATATTTCCCCCCTCCCCCTCCCTCTCACATTGCTTATGTTCCTGGGAAAACTCAACTTCTCAGTTTCGGGTATCAAAAGCTGAACTCTTTGTGTGATTCCACCTTGATTGATCTAAAGAAAAATTACCAAGCTCTTATTTGCCAGCACTAGTTGCAAATTTGGAAATGGATAATAAAAGCTTAATTGCGGAAGATATGGTGGTCTACCTTCCACTAAATGTTGATTCTTCACGTCTCACTTTAAGGCACTTTAGCCTGATAACCTTAGGCACACAGAGTTTAGGTTGTGGAAACGGAACAGAAATGGATGACTCATAAATCCCACATTTGTTGATGCCGTTACATTTTAAATCCTCTGTTAATTCTCACAGCAGAAGCACCAAGTGGGAGAAATAGAAAGGGTTTATTAAAGCAGTAAGCCTACATATGAACCAGCAGCTAGGGATGGCAATGGGTAGGGTCGGGTGCGGGTTTACCCTATACCAACTCCTAACCCGCCGGGTAGAGCCTTCTTAAATACCCGACCAAATAACCACCGGGTATGAAAATTATATAACCATACCCTACCCACCGGGTAACCACGGGTATTCGGGTAACCATGGGTACGAATCCTAAACTATGAACTTATACACATATATGCACATACGTACTGTTGTCCATTAAAAATTCTCAATACTTCTAATTGTTGTAGCTTCAACAATCCACACAAATAAAAACAACAAAAACATAATAATTGTTCTTGCTTCTACAATCCACACAAACATAATAATCGTCTACATCATCATCAATAATGGTAGCTAAACTAAATTTCTCAAGCTAAACTAAATTTCTCAAGGAAAATTGACCCTTTGGGGTAAGCGGGGCGGGTATTATCGATTACCATACCCGTACCCGCCCCTTAACCCTTTATTTTGAAACCGGGTATTACCCGTACCCGCCCCTTAACCCGTCAAAGCGGGTAATTACCCTCGTTGACCGGTTACGATCGGGTAGGGTACCCATGGTTACGGGTTGGATTGACATCCCTACCAGCAGCAGCACTTTGAACCCTACAGGATGTGAAGATACAATAATTAGAGATTTAGATTGAAAGGTGTAAGGCTCATTGGGTTCATAGATGGTTAAGGTGCAGTTTGTTGAGATAAAAATCTTGCCAGAACACATAAATAATGAGATAGAAAGACCATAACAATAGAACACCTCCCTCCCAAATGGAATTCAATTGCCATCTATCCTTTGGATTTCAAAATCCAAAACTACTCACAATCTGATATCCGTGTTTCCACTGTCAAACAACATATTCTTGTCATAATCATAATCCATTCGTACATCAGTACATGCCATCAGCCAAACATGAAACAACTAGGATTCTAGGACAACATCAAACACCAAGAATAACAAACATGTACATTGTAGTGGACAGGCAACCTGCAACAATCATTGAGATTGCATACGTACCAAAGGCCCTAAGCATATCGATAGAAGTTTTCAAATCTCTAACAAGGCAATTTATGAAGTTGCTTGGAGAGAAATGAGGGACTAAAGCTTGGCAACAGCATATGTCTTCTCATGAGGACACTTGGAGTGAGAGATAGTCAACGAATGAAGAGCATTATCAATCTTCCCTGCAAGCAAAGGCTGCACAACCAACCTATAAACCTCATCCGCGACCCAGGCATCATATTGTGAAGCTGCAACAATCGGCGGCTGATTAAAGCCGTTACTGCAATTCAAGTTGTGCAGCGACAGAGTTGAGTCGAGCAGTCGATCTCAGTCATAAGTGCTTCTAGGCCAGATGAGAATGTTTGATCCTATCAAACACGCTACAAGATTGCTCAGACCTTCCTTCTTCACAACCCATTTCCCCTTTTAGAAATGATTTTGGCAGATTTGGATCAGCTAGAACAAAGAACAAAGCTTTCCACCACCCCACTTTTTGTGAACTTGAAATCCACCTTCAAAAGCTTGAAAAGACTCAAAACTTTAATCTTCCCCTGATAGAGACGGAGCCCTATTTGCAATATCCCCAAACACCATTGGCCGACCCTTTTTCAAGAAATCATGTCACAGAAACTTTCCAAGTTAAAAAAAAGCTTTCTTGGTTGAAATTTTGTTGGAACAAATGGAACATTGAAAGTTACACAATGCATTGTACTCGACTCATATTCTAACACATGGGAGCCTAATTCCCACGCCAATCAACAACCAGACCTCACAAGACCTTAGACCCACAGGTTACTTATAACAACCTACCAACTGCCATATTCAGCTTTGAGTCCGGTGTCAATCGACAACCGAATTCCCAGACTACAGTGCTCGCAAGGTACAACAACCGACCCCAGGCACTTGAATCTGAAAGAATGGTCGCAGTCGTCGTCGTAATCGGAAGAGGAGGAGGTGTACTCCTTCGCCGGCTCCTCCGGCGACTGAAACCACACATGGCCGCTACCCTTGCACAGTTTGTACCCCAACTTCTGCAGTTCCACAGAATCCACAGAGAAATAATCCCCACAGTCACACTGGTGAATAAGCTCTATGGTTTCCCCTCTTTCCTCGACCACAAAAGGCACCATGCCTAAGAGACAGACATCTTCAATCACTCTGGCATTTCGCCGCCGCCTCGCCGCCCGGAGCTCCTTGTCGTACTCTGCGCGCCACTGGGTGTCGCTCAGTACTTGAAATGCTCTCTGGACTCGGAGAGACTTCTCGTCATCTGCGGCGGCGACGGAGGCGGAGTCCGTGGGGTTGTTCGACGTCGCAGATAGGTAAGCGGCAGAGATTTCTTCGTAGGTCGCGGATGGTTTCACCGAGAGGATCTGGTAATGGGTTTCCTGCTTGACGGGTCTCTTGCCGCGAGGCCGCTTGACGGAGGTCTTCTTGCGGGGAGGCATCGCGGGATAGAAATGCTCTGATTGATTGAAAGCAAGAAACCCACAGGAAGGATGAAGAAGTAGTTTGAGCAGCAAGTGGGAAGGGAAGAGAGGATTGGGGATTCTTTTCGTTTTGTGGAATTGCAATTGCTCGTTTAGTCTTTTTATGTAGTTCCCAATTTTCAAAATTTCCTTGCTTTCCCTCTCAATTCTCATCTCGCTCCCGCTCTAAGAATCTGATAAGCCACCGCCTTTAATTTATCCTTATATCTACAGTGAAGTGTACAGTCTCACGTCAACACCGAGCCCAGAAAAGGAATGCTGAAGCTTGTTTGATAAAATTTTTGTTACAATCCATAGATAACCAACTACTTGGCTTGGTGACTTGCCATCAATTCCAGAAAAGGAATTGCCTAACCGCCTCAGAATTCTTTCGTCTTCACAGAAATAGCAGCAAGCAAACCCTATCTCTGCTTCCTCCACTTCGTCACAGCCGCAGCCTCAAACCTGTTTAGCTAGACATTTGGCATCCCTGCAAATGGAACTCTGAGTCCCGTCTCAATCGACAACCGGACTCTGAGCGAACAAGACCCGCAAGGTACAACAACTGACGCCGCGGACCTCGATGCACCTTCGTCGTCCTCAAACCACACATAGTCCCGATCCCTCGACAATTTGTATCCCATCCTCTCCAAGTCCGAAGAATCGACCGAGAAGCAATCCCCACACCGGCAATCATAGCAAAGCTCCACCACCACGTCGTCTCCTCCTCTTTCCTCAACCAACACGACCCCTACATCCATCAAATCGATGTCCCCCGAAACGCTGGCGTCCTGCTGCCGTCTCGACGCCCGGAGCTCGTTGTCGTACGCCACTCGCGACCGGGAGTCGCTCAGGACTTCCCACGCTTTCTGGACTCTGAGGAACTTGTCGTCGGCGGCCGCGGAGGAATCCGAGGTGTTGTGCGCTTTGTCCGGGTGGGAGTTGAGGATTGCGGATCGGTAGCCGCTTCGGATTTCTTCGTAGCTCGCACCTTCTTTTACGGAGAGGATCTCGTAATGGCTTTCCCTCTGGGCGGAGCCATCGCCGAGAATCATCGCCAGAAAACCCAATGTCCAATTCGACAGACGGCAAGGAAACCAACTAGATTTCTCGAAAACTCTCGGGTTTTTTTCCTCAAGAGGAAAGATGGCAGTTCTCCGTCCGACTGGCTATCCGTGGCGATGCGACTCTTATTTTAGGGTTCTCAGTTTGGTTGATTTGTAAATTTGTAATTTTGGGATTATCTGATGGGAGCAGTGGGTTGGGCCCTGACTTGAGAAGGTTCATTGTCCAGCTGATCAGTCCGGCCTGGTGGTAGGGGGGGGGGGGGGGGGGGGGGGGGGGGGGGAAATTACGCGTATAATCACCAAACTTTGCAATGAATCATACTTGGGTCACTAAATTTCACTTAGGTGTGTTGGTGTAATGGTGTTAGAAGATTAGAATTGATGTCTTGGAATACATGTTTTTTTTTTGTATTGCTGGGAGGCCGAGGCCTAGAATAAGAAGAAGGTTACAGGGGATTAAGAGGGAGGAGGGGGACGAACCGCAATGCGGCGGACCAGAGCAGTGCCATGGGCATCATCTCTAAGAATACTCACTAGACCGGGTGGTGGGTTAGCAAGCTCATGAACACCGTAGGGATAGACGAGACTGTGCTTCGAGAGCCAGTCCGCGACTCTATTCCCTTCTCGGTACACATGAGTGATGCTGACCAACCAATCCTGTCCTAACTTCCTGCGAATACTAGAAAGAAGAGTAGCATAAGGGTGAATAGGGTCTTCTCTGTTCTGAATGAGGTTCAGGGCAAGCTGGGAATCGGTCTCCACTCTGACGGTTCTGTATCCAAGGTCCCAGGCAAGGTTCAGGCCATGGTTGATCCCCCAAATCTCTGCATGAGCAGCAGTAGTCTCACCAATGTTGGCAACAAAGCCTCCCATCCACTTTCCCGTAGAGTCTCTTATCACTCCTCCAGCCCCTGCCGGACCCGGGTTACCATTCGACGCTCCGTCAACGTTCAGCGTGACCCACCCAGTCGGAGGGGGAGACCAACTAATGTTAGCCCACTGGCGCTCCGCTGGTCGCAGCCGGTTGTCCGGGAGGAGAGGAGGCGCATGCCAGGCTTCGTGCCAAAGCTTCGTCTTGGTCATGATAGAGTGCTCCAGAGAAGGAGCCGTAAGGGCGGCAGCTCTTCCTTGGAGAGAGGCCGTGCACCTGTTCTTCCAGAGAAACCAAATCGCCATGCTAAAGAAAGCCGGCCAGCTGATGTCCCCTGACCTCATTCCCGTCTCCAAGAGGTTCCTGCGGAGCCAATCGCCGGAGGTCGCACTAAAAAATCCCTGCTGGTGCTGGGGAGGAACATGGCGGGACCAAAAGAAGAGGGCCGGAGCGCAGTCCCTGAGAATGTGAAGAATTGTCTCCGGCTGGCTCGAGCACTGCAAACAAAAGGGGTCCGCTGCGATCTTCCTGCTGTACCGGAGGGCGTTGGTCGCGATCTTCCCCAACAAAGTCTGCCACAGGAAGGTTCGAACACGTTCCGGAACGGGGAGGCTCCAAATGATCTTCCAGTACTTCTCGTCGGGGTCAGGCTGCTGCTGCGTGAGGAGGTTGAAAGCAGATTTGGTGGAGAAGCGACCATCAGCAGTGTCCGACCAAAAGAGCCGGTCTTCCTCTTGCGAGAGCTTGTCAACCGCAATGCACAAAATCTTCTGGTAGACATCTAAGGGCAGAAGGTCGCTGAAGAGCTCCGTTCGCCAGCTTCCATCTTCATGGGTAAGTTCAGCAACAGTAGCCTCCTCCTGCTCCAAAGGGATTGTTCCAAGCGCCACATCTCGTAATGGGACCTGCAAAACCCAAGGATCAAGCCAAAATTTAGTGCCTCTACCATTCTTAATGTTCCAAGCACACCCTTTTTTAAGGATGGGTGCAGCTTTCGAGAAGCTGGCCCAGGTAAAGGAACTTCCCTGAACTGGCCGGAGAATGCTAAGACCTTGTCTTTGTCTTCCATATTTTGCCTGCATGACCTGCGTCCATAGGCTGTCTTTCTCCTGCAAAAGGCGCCAGCCTCCTTTAGCTAGCATGGCAAGGTTAGCCAGCCGCGTGGGTCTGAGTCCGACTCCGCCCTGGGACTTTGGAGTGGTCAATTTATCCCACGCCACAAGGTGCATCTTGCTCTTATCAGGCTCATCTCCCCAGATGAAGTCTCTGTTCAACTTGTCGATATTCTTGCAAACTTTACTGGGAATCATCTCGGTTTGCATGTTATAAACAGGAAGGGAAGCAGCCACCGACTTGGTTAACGTGAGTCTCGCAGCGAAGGACAGGCGCTTAGCCTTCCACGGGGCCATCTTCTTCTGGATGCGGAGAATGAGTGGTTGGTATCTCTCACAAGAAACCCGCTCCTGAATCGCTTGAATTCCAAGATACCGCCCCAGAGCCGCCTTGAGAGGTATTCCCGCGTGCTGGCTCAGTCTCGAAGCCCTGCGTCGATTTATATTAGGAGAGACATATAAAATCGACTTCTCATAGTTAACCTTCTGGCCCGAGCTAGAGCAAAAGTCCTCCAAGCATCTTTTCACCACCTGGATCTGCCTAGTTTCAGCCTCTGCGAAAAGGAGAAGATCATCTGCAAAGAAAAGATGTGTAAGGGGTGGTCCATTAGTAGAAAGCTTGATCGCTTTCCATTGGCCACCATTAACTGCCTCATCAATCCTGTGAGATAATCGTTCCATGCAAAGAACAAAAAGGTAAGGGGAAAGAGGGTCTCCCTGGCGAACACCGCGAGAAGGTGAGATTGGCTGGGAAAGCTCGCCATTCCAGAGGACGCGCATCCTGTTTTGCTCAACACAGGTCATAATGCAGTTAATCCAGGAACTCGGGAGGCCCACCTCCTTAAGAGTATCTCTCAGAAAGTCCCATCTCAGCCTGTCATAGGCCTTCTCCAGATCAATCTTGAAGATCAAGCCTCCCTTCTTTCCTCTCTTCTTCTCCAGGGTATGGAGCACTTCCTGGGTCACGATGATGTTGTCTGTCGTCTACCTGCCCGGAATGAAGCTGCTCTGCCTTGGTGACACCAACTTCTTCATGATGGGCTTCAATCTGCTAGTCATAGCTTTGGTGATAGCCTTGAGACTGACATTGTTGAGAGAGATTGGCCGCAGATGGGTGACTTTCTCCGGAATGTCGACCTTCGGGATTAGCACCAAGGTAGAGTCTGTGATGGCATCCGGGAGAATACCTGTAGAAAAGAAAGATAAAGCCAAGTCTGCTAGGTTTCTCCCAACAATGTCCCACATTTGTTGATAGAAGACTGCATGGTAGCCGTCCGGTCCGGGGGCTTGAAGCGGTTTCATCTCAAAAATGGCTTTGTGGATATCCTGAATGGTGAAGGGGCGGAGCAGGAGCATGGTTTCCGACTGGCTAAGATGTGGAAAGGCCTGCTTGGGCAATCTGTCATCATAGGGGACATCCTCCTGCATGAAAAGGTTAGAAACAAAATAAAAAACAAGCGAGGCCAAGGTTTGAGGATCTGTCACCCAGTTATCATTAGCATCTTGAAGCGCTTCGATTTTATTCTTTCGCCTTCTGATGTTGACAAGCTGGTGGAAATAAGCAGTATTACGCTCCCCAAATTTCACCCATTTCTCTCGGGAGCGCTGGAACCAGATCATCTCCTCCTGTTCAAGAATTGTATCCAGATCCCTTTCAAGCTTTGAACGAAGTTTGGCAAGCCCAGGTGTAAAAGCATCCATCAACCTGGTGTCTACCCCTCTGATTCTAGCAAGCAAGCGCCTCTTCTTCTTCTGAATGCTTCCGAACACGTTAAAGTTCCAATCTTGCAGCTTAGTAGCCAGACTAGCAATAGAGTTGTGGAAGGGGTTATTAGGATCCCAATTAGCCGCCACTTGCTCTTTCAGACTGGGATCCGTTAACCACGCTGCCTCGAACCTGAAGGGACGATTACTGCTTGCATTTCCACTCGGAGAGGAGATGGAGGTCAAGAGAGGAGTATGATCAGAGTGGAGTCTGGGGAGGTGAAGAACCGAAGTGTCCGGGAAGGCCTCATTCCAGTGCAGATTGCAAAGACTTCTGTCCAATCTGCTAGCTTTGAAAGTATGAGGCTGATCTCCCCTGGTCCAGGTAAACTTCGATCCAGAGAAGCCCAAATCGATAAGCTCAGCCTGGTTAATCCTGTCGTTGAAGGTGCGGCATCTCCTCACAGTGGCTGTCGTGGGCGGTCCTGATTTCTCCTCCAGACTGCGAATGGCATTGAAATCCCCGGAAATGAGCCAAGGGATATCAATCAATCTGCTCTGACGAATAAGATTATCCCACAGGAAACGCTGTTCACTAGGCCGAGGGGAAGCATAGACAGCAGTTAAAACCCAAGGATCCCTATTCATTTCCTCAATACGCAGGGAAATGCATGATTCATCCATATGCAATGCTACCATCTAGCAAGTGAGTGACTCACCTTAGTGACTTGATAAGGCGGATTTGACGTAACATAAACAGGATTGAAATTTAAAGGGTTATAGGTATAAAATGCCCCTCTACTATTTTTTACATCAAACATGCTCCTATACTTTGGAAAAAATATCAAACATGCCCTTGTGTTAAAATTTCCATTGAAAAAATCGTCAATCATGGTTGAACCAAGATCTACAGAACCCGACATCGGCAAATGGGAGGTGAAATATCACTTTTTGTCCCCTGTTTTATTTTTCTGGGTCTCGTTGAAGTGAAATTATTAGAATTATTTGGCTATAAAAAGAACCAAAAAAATTCTGAAGTGGAATTATTAAGGATATTTTTTACATTTGTGTCTCCCAAACCAAAGTTCCACCTTGGTTAATGGTTTTTCGGATGAAAATTTTAACAAAAGGGTATGTTTGATAATTTTTCCAAAGTACAGGGGCATGTTTGATGTAAAAAATAATATAATGGCATGTTTGATAAAACGATATAGTAGAGGGGCATATTATACCTATAACCCAAATTTAAACGCTAACTAACAGGAAGTGCTAAGTCGCAGGAGATTTTATTTTATGGCTCTAAGGGTTCTAAGTTCCAACAGCAAACAAATTGGGTTCGAAATGGAAAATTTCATAACTTGAGGGACTCAAACAAAACTTAATTGTGACTACTGACGACTGAATGAAACAAACATTTGTATATGAATCTAAACGGATAATTGTTACCAGAGCAAGAAACTTGGTTATGCTACACTGACGATTCTCAACACTTCTAATGGGAAATCAGATGCACCTGGAATTCAATTCTCGGGCTACTTTTATACTTACCAGAGGCCGAAGAAAATAGAGGACGAAAGCTATTTTACAGTGCTGACGAATTCACCATATTTCAAATCAATCGTCATTTTCATCCCATCCCCCCAACTTACAACTCCAATCTAACTCTATTCGTGTCTAAACCCGTGTTATGTTCCGGACTGGTGGAGAGAGTTTTCCAAGTTTTCTGATTCTCTGTGCTAATAGATACAGCCCTGCGTTCTCCACTCTAAAAATTGATTCTGATAATCCACCTGGAAACACCCTTCTAGCCCTTCTCTTTTCTTTACCCCATGCAAAACTAGAAAGGGCTTAAAAATGATTTCAAAGGAAAAGGGAAGACTGAGAAAAGAACAAAAAATCGTAAAAAAAAGTCCTATGAAGTCACCATTTAGTGCCCAGCTTCACACCTTTGTCAAAGCCTTCTGTGTATGGTAAGCGACACGCCCGATCGGGTTCGGAATAAAGACCTGCTATCTGACGACCCCTGCAGCCCAGGGGACGACCACTGGAGCATTGGGGTGGGAATTTCTGTAAGCTTCAGAGTACCTGTCCTTGAAGTTCAGTTTGGGTTTCTCTGCCTGCAGATCAAAGGGAGGGCACAAGGATCAGAGTTCAGGAGCAGGGTCAGAATTCTGATTAGATCACTGTAAAGAACTTCATTAGATGCCTCACGTATTTGAGCCAGCACTCCATATTCTTGTGTTCGTAAATATCAGGTGAGTAGCAACCATTCTCAGCTGGGCAGTAGACCCATATGTTGCACTGCACTTCGCCAGGTTTTGCACGTTTTGCGTGGTCCAAGCATGCTTGACAGCATTCAGCAGCACTTTCTTTATGATGGGTAAGCCCCCATCTGACAGCCACTCCGTCATAATCTGTATGGAGCTCGGCGTGGCATTCTTGTGGAACAGGTGGTCCAGGCAAATTTTCTTCTTCTGCAGAGCAGCACACATGTATCAGCCCGTAAGTTACAAACTTCAAACTTCCAAATGAAATGTTACAAGAATGCTGATTTTCATAAGAACTGTAGTTCTATTCGCAACGAAATAACTCCCCGACAGGCTGTGAAGTCTAAGACTCCGTAGAAGTCGTTTCATGTTGAACATAAACCACATGCATGGAAAAATGTGAATCACAAATGTGTGATTTGCCTACCTTGCTCCTCTTGACCCTCTGGTCTATCATCATGCTCCGGGTTAGTGACTTCAGCAGGAATCCAAAGGCCTATGTTCTCTGAGAGCACTGCCCAATCAGATTCCAGGGCTCTTAATAGCGTTCCTATGGAACAGGCAGGTAAATAAGTAAGCAAAATGGTTCCCTAAAACAAAGAACACTTCCCATGCATCATGTAGATTCACAAAGGTGATTGTTTGGGTTTCTACTTAGAACAAACAACAGTTCATCAAGGATATTGTAATACCAGCTTGTTCCTGAAGAAAAGTAGAATTCCCTCCTTTCTTTAGATTAGTTGACTGTTTGACTTCCTGTAGCTTCTCATTGCGCCATTTTTCAACTGCTTCTGCTCCCAAAACAAGAACATGGAGAAGTTAAAATAGTAAGATACAAATTTTCCACAGTATACGACATCATGTCAAATGCCCTACTTGAACATGAGTATTCTGACAAAAGAAAACAGTATCTTTAACTTCAAAGCTGGGTGGCTTTTAAAAGGCTACATGAGCAAATTGCTGTCATCAGGCAGTTAGATGCTTAGAATCGAAGTGCGTGTCTAGCAATGGACTATTCCAAAGGTATCATTTGAGCAGCTACAATCCAGCATACGCAAGTGCACTAAAAGTGTCAGTCATATTTACATATCAACAAAAGAAACACCCTATCAGCAGGATGAACATAACATGTTATATTATCACAGTCCTCACCCTCTGTAAAAAGAAAATATACCAGTTTTGCACATAAAAGGCCCTAAGAGTTCTAACTTCTTGGAACAGAACACAATTTACCTCAATACCACCACCACTCTCCTCCTTAGCAAACCGTGACTTCTAGGCAAGTTATATATCTAATACGTACAGAGAATGGAAATGTGATCTGTAGATTTAAGGAGGAACAGGAACTTCGAGTGGGAGAAAAGGAGTTTGAATTGTTGTTTTAGCGAATATTGAGCAACATTCTCCGATCTATAACTTAAAAGATGAAGGATAAGGGATAAAAAAAAAAGTTGTGTGGAACCAAGCATGACCAAAGAGGCAGATGAACTAAGAGTACCAAACCAACCATTGTCATGGACCTGGATGGGAGATTTTCCTCCACTTTGTCAGATGAACAAAGATAACAGCCACGAAGACGTATGAACACTGAAAACCCTAAATCTTCATAAAATACCCCCGGAACGACACTTTTCCTTAGCATCTCTTCCACCAACGCCTCCTAGCGACCAGACAAAACTTCGCAACCTACTAATGGAATACAGTTCAAACCTACTGGCTCCAAGTAAAACAAGAACCTAATTGAATCTACATTGCAACATTTCTAAGAGCAATATCAATTCATCCTTTCACAATCTAACTACTTCCCGCTTCAGAAAATGGAATTGATGATACTTGATTCAATAGCATAAGATTTATAACTAGCAATTCTTGTTCCAAAGAAGAGTAACACAAGGCAAAGGAACTGCAGCCTTGCTTACCTCGCTGCTCGCTGGTACTGGCATTACCGGACAAACTTCTCAATCTCTGGATAATCTCATTAGTTAGATTGTGTTTGACACCAGCCGGCAATTCCACTACTGCATCTCGTTCTCCAAACTCAACTTTCAGTTGTTTCACCTTCGAACCACACAACCAAATACCCCAAGCTCCATCAACACAAGAACACTCACAGACACTCAAAACCAGAGCAAGACCTAGACACTCACCAACTTCTTAAGCTTAGTCGGCTCACTGGCTCTCCGAATCCGAATTGCCTCCTCCATCTTACTAATCTCATCTGGCGTGTACTTCACAGCTACAAAAGATTCCACCAGAGAATCAAAATTCCAAGAGATCACCAAACAAGATTCTGTGCAAATTGCAAACTAGAAGAGGGAGGGGTAGTTGTACCGTTAACTAAATCATCGTTGGAGTAAAGGTAAAGTGAGCCGTAGATAGAGCGAAGAACGTAGAGAGCGATGACAATGTTAACGGAGCAAACGATGAGAGTCGTCTTCTTGTACGAGCATCCCCATTTCACTCCTCTCGCCATCTCCAGCTCCTAGCTCTCCGTCTGCGCCACCTCATCCCACCACCATCATTATCCACTCCCCTCCGCCGGCGAACTCTCCGGCCTCCGCTCTCTTGGCGTTCAGAGCTCGAAAACAGAAGATCCTTCCCGTTCTCCGGCGTCGGAGCAGATCAATCGAATTGGCGGATCGAAGCAAATCGAGCGCGCTGACTGGCCGGTCTGGGAATTTTTGGTTCCGCGATTTGGGGGACGCTTCCTTTCTTTTCTTTTTCTTTCTTCCGGAACGCAGCAGGGGAAGAGTAAAATCGGTTGTCGTCGTTGGGTGATCCCTTTTTTTCCCCAATAAATGACTATTTTTTTTTTCTCTCAGTCAGATTGCTTGTTCAGTTGCGCTTAAGGATAACTAGCACCAGCTCCGACACGTTGGTTAGGAGAGTTTGTATGTGTTGTTAGTTGTTACTCCTTATCATGTGTGAATAACAAAAATGTTCAACTAATAACCATATGGGTGTTTATAAATAAAACGTTTATATTGGACTTTTGATGTAGTTTAATATTCATAATTTTTTTATATTTGTAATATTTTTTTATCATGACACCGGGTTATAGATATCAATTTATATGATTTGAAAATTGAAAGACACATTTCATATTGATCAACAATACTAATTAGCATGTTGAATATGTACCATAATGACTTGAAACTTCTATTGATACCACATTAACCTTGCGTATTTTGAACTTTTGATAACAATATGGGTGTTTATAAATAAAACGTTAACCTTAACCTTACATATAAATGACTGTATTTTGAACTTCTATTGAAACTTCTATTGATACCACATTAACCTTACATATTGATAACAATATGGGTGTTTATAAATAAAACGTTTATATTGGACTTTTGATGTAGTTTAATATCCATAAGAAAAAATTATATTTGTAATATTTTTTTATCATGACACCGGGTTATAGATATCAATTTATATGATTTGAAAGACAAATTACATATTGATCAACAATACTAATTAGCATGTTGAATATGTACCATAATGACTTGAAACTTCTATTGATACCACATTAACCTTGCGTATTTTGAACAAAAAATATGTCATAGAATTTGTTACAGTTTTGTACACAAAAGTTAGAGTGCCAGAGTAGAATCTGTTAGATAAACCAAACAGTGTCAAACGGCCAAGATTCAACCCAACTGTTCTTGCCATGAGTTAAGGGCTTACGACATAACAGAATAACCAAATGAGTAATATATGTGCATTGTGGAAGTTATACTTCAAAGGCTTTTAGATGTTAATGGCTAACTTAACTATGACAAACAAAAGTTTTAGTATCACATGACTAACAAAAGTTTGTGGCCGATATGACCCAAATATAACAGCAACCCTTGGGTATACTATGAAGTTAGCATGATATATTATGAGCATCGAGTATCAAATTAAAATCCTGACAATTAAGATAAAAAGTGATTTTTGTCTGAAGATACCGTGATTACATATTGATTAAAAGGTTTCTAAGTTTTATCCACATTATATTGATTTTCAGACTCCATTCACAACTCGGATGAAGAAATATAGTTTAGCCATTGAAGTGAACTTCAACTTTTCCAAACACCAGTAGATGTGACGGGCTGACTAACTTCAAGATTTTTGATAAATTTCACCAAATGGAATCGCTCATTTGCACTCTAACACATTTGCTGCATTCTCCCATTTTTTCAGTAACGTACAAAAGAAAATAGAAAATGGAATTTCATAGGGTATGGTAAAAGGAATGGATGCTAAAACCAAACAATTAAACTTTTAAAGGAGATGAAATTAATATGCAAGAACAACTAAATAAAGCAAAGGGTTAAAAGGTAAAACACATACATAAGAAGTCAAAGCACACAAACCAATTTGGTATAAATAAGCTTGGTTCTTTAAAGGAAATAATGTGTTGAGAGAATAGACATTGTAAGTAAAAAGAATAGTACGTAGAATCAAAGATACTGAGTAGCACTACACACATTAGGCGACTAAAAAGTATCATCGAAAAGAGGCATGTTGAAGGACTTCAACTCATTTTAGATGGAAAGGATAGGTTGACCTCTATAACAAAGCACAATTGTAACCAAAATTTCTTGAAAAATAGCGTTATTTGAATCAATAAACATGTCTCGAGAAATTGACAATATGTGTTATTCATGCATTTCATTCTCATACCCGAGTAACTTCTTGGAAAAATCAAGAATGGTTATATTTTATTCAATCTTCTTCAAGTAGGCTAGTCTCTATGTCACAGCAAGTTGTGCTAATAGTGTGGTTGCAGAATCCCAAGTCCTTTAGGAACACCACACATTATCAATTTAAACATAAAGTCATATGTAAACCCAAAAACAAAATGGCATCTAGGTAAGAAAATGAGCTAAAGTAAGTCATGTCTTGGCATATAAGTGCATGTCAGCTCCAATACAAATACTTCAAGGTCGATTTCATCAAAAAGCACGTATCACATGCATATAATCACCAAATCTATTGTATATCATTTCAATCTAAACAATTCGAAGGGGTGCTCATTCATCGCCAATGGCGACACCTCCTGGGGGTTGAGGAGCTCATCTAACGCGAGCTTTGTGTGGAGTTCTACTCCACCTTCGTCCATGTGATCTCGATGAGAAAGCGCAACTGACCATACATGGAGTTTGTGCTGGGAGGTCAACAACATGTACTGACCTATGACGGGTTTGCTCAGTCCCTGGGGCTCGACCCCACTCACATGACCATGACAGAGAGGGAGTACACGACCGACTTCCACTACCAAGCAGCCTACCACGCCATCAGCCTTCCGCAACACCAGAACGAGGAGTTCAAGGGCTCCAACACCAATATCGTGAAGCTCCGGACTCCTTGGAGGATCCTGCACACGCTGCTCGCTAAGTCAATCATCCCCGGCCTAAGGTCGGGACACGTGATCACTAACAGAGGGTTGATAGCCCTCCATACCTTGAGCCGCCTAGCACAACCACTCCATCTGGGTTCAGTTGTGGCTACCAAATTCGCCAGATGTTTGGGGCGTGATCGAGTGGACATGATGCATTGGGGGGGGGGGGGGATCATCACGAGGCTGGCTAGATACTTCGGGGTTGATTTGACGGGGTGCTCCATCATCGGCCGGACCGAGCCTTTCCCGTGGAGACGTTGTACAACATGAAGTTGGTGCTCAAGGGAGATCGAGGCATTGAGTACCTCGACGGACTTCGACCTTCGGCCGCCATAAGGCCACAGGTCGATCATGCTCCGATGGAGCCTGATCCAGAGATTCCCCCTCTCGTGCAGTAGCCTACTCGAGCCCCAGACCGGTGCCATCATGCCGCACCACCACCACCATCAGCATCATCATCCGTTGGAGCCGGTTCCTCATCCGGAGCCCGGCTTGTAGACCGCGCCACTCATCTTGAGGCGCATGTCATGGGGGTTAACACCCGACTGGACCGATCCACCAATCTTCTTGTTCGGATTGCCCACAAGCAGGGTGTCATGTCAGATGACGAGGAGGAGGACCAACCGGGGACCATCAAGAGGTAGTCGACCAAGTGAGACATGTGGCATAGCCGATTTCTTTCTCCCCACTTCTCCACTTGGAACTATGAACTATGTTTTCCCCCCCTTTCTTTTAGTGTGTGCACTAGTACATTTGTGATTTTTTCTTTCTTTTATCCAGATGTCGAATATTGTTATGTGTAATAATCTCGCTTCGCGCCAGAATGTGCTTGTTTTTTGTGTGTTTATTTCTCCTCTTTGAAGCTCAAATCTCCTACTCTGGAAACTGTCCCACTTTCACTCGCCAAGCTATGCGGTAACTTCGCTCTACCCCCCTATTTTACGTCATTGAGGGCAATGTCGAGTTTAAGTGTGTGGGGGGTAGTTTATTATTATGCTTATGCATGTGTTTGTGATTGAGCGCTTGGAGCTTTGATATATGGCCAAATTTTCAAATTTGAGGGCTCCAAGCATTGCATGATCAAAGTGGCCGGTTTGTGGGTGAATCTTGTGTTTATTGGCATTGACCGTGAATCTATTGCATGTGATTGAGTGTGTCCTATGATGATGACTGAGAATTGCATTAGGTGTGTGCAAAATCTTAGTTCTCATGTCTGCTTAAATGAATGGGTGTCTTAACTTGGTTACTCTTTGATCACAATTTCCATGCATAGGATTTTGTGAAATTGGAATAGACGATTGGGTGATTAGGTAGCCATGTGAGTTTTGTGCCGATCGTCTTCTTCTTGTGTGCTTAGATCCCTCTTACCAAGGAAAGCAACAATCACCGTTGTCACTAGTGAGTATGATAAGCATATGATTAGTCCACGCCCAAAAGTTGATTGTCCCGAAACATCTTATCCTCTAGTCAACCCATTTGCCATGTGACTTTGGAGGTCATTCTAATGTTAGGAGCTTTATGCTTATGAGCTTAATGGTGATTGATAGAACGGCCCCCTCTCCTCTCTTCGTGTCTAAACGTGAGTCTTCCTTGTGTCTCAAATCTCTCACTTTTGAGCTTCATTGAGTTTCTACATATGAGGATTTTGGACGCTTCTTGCTAGGAATGAAAAGGTATTTTTGGAGGAAAGTTCTTAATAGAGAGCATTGTTCGTTAAGTGTAAAAATGACATGTGTTTAGCTCTCTAGTACCCCCCTCGAAAAAAAAACGAAAGGAAAGTAGAAAAAGGAATTGAAAAAGAGGTAATAAACGGGGTGAATTAAAGTTAAAGAGTTGCCATGAAGAAATGATATGTATGATCTAGAAAGGGTTTCTTGGCATCCAAGCTATTGAAAAACATAAATTGTTCGTTGACCTCCTACACTACTATGCTTGAGATGTTGATAGCAAGAATAAACCGAGAAAGTGTGCTTGAATGTAGTTTGTGGTTGGTACTGGTTTGGAAAAAGGGAAGTGCGGTTTTTGGTCATTGTTAGTGGTCGTTGATTGTAGGAAATGTTCTAGTGAAACCATGGAACCTTTGATTTTAGGTTGAAGATGTAGGTCCGCATGTTATGTTTGCACCACCCAAAAGGCATTTTCCCCATGTCCAAGACAGTTGCCAGTCATTTAAACCCGTGTCTAAGACCTCTGGACAAGCTAGTTATGACAACCGTATTGTGAACTCTAGCGTTTAGAGGTTGCCGCCGTGGTGAAGAGACGATAGGGCAGAGTGTTGATAATTGTGCACATCTTTTGCACCAAATGGTCCTGACCCAACTGGTCGAGAGTGAGTGATTCATTAGTTTTCCATGTTCATATCTTACCCGGTGAGGACCTATGTTGTTCATTCATTTGCGCCTTGGAATTGAACTTTATGCACAGTTGGTTGTGGTTGATGAGTAGTCCGGTCGAGACTTGTATTGATTTGTGAACAAGGTGAGAATTTTCGTTTGCACGTTCTTAATGCATTCGAATGTCGTTTGTGGTGGATGTCAGTATTGCTTGTAATGGTTCATGTGTTGATGCCCAATAGCCATTGAATTCGCCGCTTTGAGCCCTTTTATATGTTCCCAAGTTATCTTGTTAGGTTGAGATATCACCTTGTTTGGAAATGGTTTGCTTGGGGACAAGTAAATGTCTAGGTGTGGGGGAGTGATTATGGTCCAATTGTACACATTTTATCCTCGTTTCTTTAGACGTTTGATACATTTGTACTTCGTGAGGTTTGGTTTTACGCTAGGTTGCACTTTGTTTTGGTATGTTTCATATCCTAGCAGGTGAAACTGACCCCAGACTCGAAAGTGGGACGAAAAGGAGTTGAGTCAAAGGGTGGAAGCAGCTAAGGATCACGGCGGAAGCTGAGTTTTCACGGTCACAAGGACCGTGAAAAGAGAGCCCAAACTGTGAAGCACCGAAGTTCCAAAATAGTTTTCGCACCTCACTGGAGCCCAACCAGCAGAACGTGAACAGACTTAGTGAAACGGTGCGAATTTGCTCGACATCATGGTCTAGGATGCATGTTCACGGCCGTGAACTGGGACCGTGACATGACTTCGATCTGAGTAATAAAAGGAGGGCTGAGCTGAAGGAAAGAGGGGAGAGATATAGTGTGAGATACTTCTTATTTAGCTTTCTAGAGAGAGAAACAGATGAACCAACGAAGAGAAAAGGTTAAGATTTCATCTCCAAGTAAGATTTTGGGAATTTCTTCCCCGAAGAAGGATCTCTACACCACAAGGAGCAATGCCAGCATCTCCAAGATGGTTTTCCTTATTCTCCTTTGTGTTTTGTCCTTATGACTCACTCCTACTGTCACTCTAGAAAATGGTCAAGTGTAACCACTTCCTAAAGCGTAGTATAGCGGGTTTGGGTTTTATTGTCAACCCGGGTCCTAGATGTGATGACTACTCGGTGAAATCTCGTTATCTAGCAGTGAACTTTTAGTGCAAATTCAAGCAAACACAAACACAAAGCAAGTTTAACGGTTGATCAAGTCAAGAGAGGTCACCCGGATATGGTTCCCCCTAGACTGCAGTTAAGCCGGATTGTAATTACCAAGTTCAATTTCTATGATAATTATACTGCGGAAGGTTCTCAATCAGTCTGAAGTCTCGACTAAAGGTATTCAGACCCTCTCAATCTGAGTCTCTAGCGGGCGACTAACCTCCACCGGAGTAAACAGATTGAGGCCCTAACGAACCAAACCTCCACTACCGAATGGAATTCGGTACAGAATAGCGAATTGGCTCCTCGACTAAAGTCACCAATTCGCTACCTTCAATTAAGGATGCTCTATCAACCTAGGCAGATATTCTCATTCTAGGTTAAAGCAGAAACAACAGGAATTTGATCAGGATTCATGCCATTCAATTCATGGTTGTCACGCCGGGCGGCGTGCCACCGGTTGTACCGGGTTCAACCGGTACCGGTCATAAAACCGGCGTGACACCACCGGTATGACCGGCATGATCGATATACGAATTTCTAAGTAAAATTACCTTATTTTAGAGAATTTAATTGATAAAAATTATTTTCTTATTTATTTTATGAGTATAAAAGTTAAATATTGATGTTATTTGTTGGATTCAAGTATAAATATTTAGGTATTGACGTTAAATGTCATGTTTAAATATGAGTATTTATAATTTTATTTGTAATAATGACCGGCATGAACCGGCACAAACCGGTATGTGCCACCGGTTAAACCATTCCACTTGCTAAACCGGCACACTGGCATAAACCGGTTTGACAATCAATCATTCAAACCTCAACCGAATATAATCAAATCATAGAAACAGTACTTGGGTTCATACAATCAATCCTAACATACAGATCTAGGGTTTCCCACACCCAGATGAATGGGAGAACTACTCCATGGAGAAAGAAGCAAAAGCAGAATCAGATGCGGAAACCATACTGTGAAGGATGGATTTCAGCTCCTGGACGTTAATCGGCACTCTTCCAAGCTCAAGCCAAGCTCCAATGGTGATGAAGATCAAGCTAGGGCACTTGGAGACTCTTGTTTGTCGCTTTCTCTCTCTAGGAATCGTTCTGTCTCTCTAAAAACTCGAAATTCCCATCTTTTGGCTGAAAATCTGCCTAAAAAACCAGAATTTCCCGACTCACACGGGCAGGCCACACGGCCGTGTGGCTCACCACTTTGCCCGTGTGAGTCAAAACGCGCCGTATCACTTATGTCGATCTTCAGCCATCCCACACGGCCAGGGTCGCATGGCCGTGTGGATTTCCTGGGATGCCCGTATTTGGCCTCGGCAAAAATCACACGGCCACCTTGCTCTCTTGCACGGCTGTGTGAAAGTTACTTGTGCCCGTGTTTGCTCTCGCACAATCCCACACGGCCTGGTTTGTCAGTTGCACGGCCGTGTGGTCTTTATGTGTGCCCGTGCAGCTTCCTTAGAACCTCGCCATAAGTCCGATCCTCTTCCAATCGACCCCAAACTCGCTCCCAAGCCTCCATTCACGTACTAGGACCTGAAATATCATAAACAAGCACAACCTAGCGTGAAATCGGCCTAAAACACGAGAATCAACACCTCAAACGGTGTAAGAACAGGGGTAAAAACATGTGTAAATAACGGTCTATCAAACTCCCCCACACTTAACCATTTGCTTGTCCCCAAGCAAACCTAACTCAAACCAATGCAAATCTCCATACCTCTATAGCAACAAATAACCTCGATCGTAGGTAGAGGACTTCCTAGATCACTTAGCAGCTTACGAGGTCAACCAACGCACAAGTCATCTCATAGCTCCTTCGGCGAGAACACTAGTCCCGAGTCGGCATCATGGTAAATAGTGAACAAAGGACAAATGAATCGTGGATGAAGAGACTCTAAAAAACAAAAGATCATGGACTCACATTTTTTCAAGGTGCTCGATTTCCTTCTTGAAGATGGTTGGAACCCCTTTCTTTCTTCTTTTTGCTTGTTTTTCTGTTTTTCTTTTTTTTTTCTTTTTTCAAGGGTTCCAACCTGTTTTTCTGAAAACGGGGGCTCCCACCTAGCAAAGGTTTTGCGGGAGCCCGGCTCTTACCGGCCATGCCAGGAGCGGGTGTCTCGAGCCTCGTACGGGGGAAAGACATGTAAGGGGGCTGGAGGTAGTAGGTGGAAATTGGGAACGAATTCCCGTCTCCCCTTACACACTTTCGCCCTATTCGCACGGGAGACGTTATTTTAAAGCACATTTTCGAGCACCTGTTATTTCCAAAACATGATACAAGAGTCCATGATAGGTAGAGAGTCCACAACACCACACAATTCAAGGGTCCTAAGATCACTAATTCACTCAATCAACCTACACAATATGAAGAAGAAATGAGACTTCTTAAATGCATCAACATCCTCCATAGTGCTACACTACCTCCCTAGGTTGCAAATCACTACAGAGACTGTCAATTCAAAGCATACTGAGCAGGCAATTGCAAGGAACACGTACTTGGAGCCCTCAAATTTAAAAATTTGGACAGTGGACTAGGCTCCAAGCACACAAACAGATCTAATGCAGTCAAAAGATAAACATCCCCTCCACACTTAAGATCGACATTGCCCTCAATGGAGAAGAGGGAAGGAAAGGGGAACGATGTTACCGGTGTGCACAGACTGCAGGAGACTGGAAATGGACCAGTCGGCATGAAACGGACTGGAGAGGGACCAGTCTGGAACAAAGCACAGCTAAAGGGGAACATAAGAGCTCAAACACAATATGTTAGGTCCAATGGTCAGCCCAATAATACATCATCCAAAACAAAGGAAAACAAACCAAAACCAAACCGGTTTACAATCCGACTCAAAACACAAGCAAGAAAGTCAAACCGTGGTGGGGTTGCCTCCCCACAAGCGCTTCTTTACCGTCTTTTAGCTGGACACCCATGGTGGATACTCAGGGAGGTGCAGGAATAGGTGCCTCCAAGAGCGGATCCACGTCGCTCTTGAGGTACAGCTTTAGGTTGTGGCCATGCACTCGACGGATGCAACCACCATCATCGGTCAGCTCGACCTGGCCATCCGGCAAGATGCAAGCGAGTGAGTACTCGTATGGCCAGGGTGATCGTGATGCAGGAGGTGGGACCAGCTCGTAGTGGTCTCCACCCTTCTTCCGTGCAGGCTTAGCAACCTGCTGCTTCGGCCGCCACTCCTCCTTGAGCTTTTTGTTCGGAGGTGAGGCTGGATGGAGTGGCGGCGAAGGAATGATAGGAGGGTCCTGCAAAATGAGAGGTGCAGAAGGATACACGACAGGCTCGTGTACCTGATCAGAAATGGCATGCACAGGTGTGATAGCAATCATAGCACAGTGATCGAAATCAGTCACAGAAAAAGTAACCTGTTCATTCCTAGCACGCAGAATCAGTTTACCATCATGCACATCAATAAGTGCCTTGGCAGTGGTAAGAAATGGTCTACCCAGAATCAAAGGCACATTCACAGCATCATTTATGTCCAGGATAACAAAATCAACAGGATATGTGAATGCACCCACTTTAACAAGCAGATCCTCTATAAAACCCCTAGGATGCACAACAGAACGGTCAGCTAGCTGAATGCTCATCCTAGTAGGGCTAAGTTCACCTAGGTCTAGCTTTTTGAACAATTTGTATGGCATGACATTAATGCTAGCGCCTAGGTCCGCCAAGGACTTTCCTATATGCATGCTGCCAATAGTAAGAGGGATAGTAAAACTCCCTGGATCCTTGCGCTTTTCTGGCAGCTTGTTCTGCAGGACAGCAGAACACTCCTTGCTCAGCAGCACTGTCGAGAGATCCCCATGTTTCTTCTTGTTGGTACAGAGATCTTTCATGAACTTTGCGTACTTGGGCATCTTCGACAGTGCCTCCACAAAAGGTACGCTGATGTTGAGCTGCTTCAGCATTGCCATAAACTTGGCAAACTCAGTCTCCAGCTTGTCTTTGTGTAGGCGAGTGGGGAAGGGAAGCTGGGGTACGTGCTCCTTAACCACTGATTGTGGCTTGGGAGCAGGGGCTTCCTTCTCCACCCGCACTTCTGCATCATCGACTGGAAGTGCTGAAGCAGGTAGTGATTCCTCCTGCCTGGTCGGGGCAGGATCAGCCGATGTGAGCCTGCCACTCCTGGTGAAGATGGCATCCAGCTGCTCGTGCGGCTCCCGTGGATTGGGGATGGTGGTGGCAGGTAGAGTCCCCGGGACCAGGGCAGTAAGTTGGCGCGCTAGGGCACCGACTTGGTGCTGTAAATCTTGCATAATAGCACCCTGATTCCTCTGTCCGGCCTCCAGAGAAGCTATGCTCTGGTCCACCCTCGTGAAATTCGCCTGGCTGGTGGTCATGAATGCCGCCAAAATATTCTTCAGATCGGTCATCTGGTTATCGGGAGCTGGGGCTGCTGGTGGCTCGGCATACTGTCGCTGGGACTGCTGAAATGGCTGCCCCTGCCTAGGCTGGTAGGGCTGCTGCTGTGGTGGTGGCCCCTGCCTAGCCTGGAAGGGCTGCCTCTGCTGAAAACCACCCGCTGGTGCTGGGAAACCGGGTGGTTTAGTGGTGTTGCTGCTCCAGGCAAAGTTGGGATGCTGGCGCCATCCCTCATTGTAGGTATTGCTGTACGGGTCCAGGCGCCGAGCATTGGCGATGAAGTCCACCTGCTCTTGGGGAATAGATGACTCCCTCATAGACTGACAATCCTCCACCAGGTGGTTCGGGCTCTCACACCACTGGCACTGAGCTACTGGAGGCGTAGCTACACCTCGGCCCGGAAGGAGGCTGTTGGGCTGCTTCAATGTCTCCACCAACTCAGCCACCTGCTGCTCTAACCCGGACCTGGCCTCCACAACGTGCACACCACGGTCCCGGGAATGTCTGCCTCTGCTGCTCTGCACCCAGGAATGATCGCGGGCAGCCAAGGTACTGATCATCTGGTTCAGCTCTGGTGTAGTCTTAGTGAGAATATCCCCTCCTGGGCATAGAGACTCGATCACCCTCTGGCTGTCTGGGGTGAGGGCACTGTAGAAGTTCCCCACTGTGAAAGCATCACTGAAGCCATGATGGGGACACTGCCAGAAATATCCCATGTACCGCTCCCATGCATCACGAAGTGACTCATCTGGCTCTTGGCGGAAGTGAGTGATCTCCCGCTGAATCTCTTTTGTCTTCGATGCCGGATAGTACCTGTGCACGAACTTATCTGCCAGATCGTCCCAAGAAGTGATGGACAATGGGGGCTGGGTCTCCAACCACCTCTTAGCATTCCCCGCCAGAGAATGGGGGAAGAGGTGAAGGCGGATTGCGTCATCCGAAACACCGTTCAGCTTGAACCCGTTTGTCAGCTGCAGAAAACGGGAAAGATGAGCCCGGGCCACCTCATCCTTCAAGCCATGGAACTGGATAGAGGATGTAATGAGTTGAATCCAGCAAGGCTTGATCTCGAAGTTGTTTGCTGGAATTGGCGGATAGAGGATGACCGGGCGGATGTCAGCAATCCGCGGAGTGTAGTAGTACTCCAAGGTGGGACCCGATGGTGGTGGATGATGATGGACCCCAGCTGCCTGGGGATTGGGGTCGTTCCCTAGGAACTGGTTCTCCGGAGGTGGGTTGTGATCGCCTTCCATCTCGTACTCGTCCTCGGACTCGCTGCTCAATTGGCCGTCTCTGCGCTCTTCCGTAGCCAGTCTAGCTCGCTGTTGTCTCCTAAGTTGGCGACTGGTGCGTTCAATCTCTGGATCCAACGGCAGTAAACCTCCTGACTGGCTACGGGTCATGCACTATCTGCACACAATCAAGCAATGCAAACCCGTGAAGGCACAAGTGGGAAAGAAGAAACACTCAATGCGAAAATGAAAATGCTAAAGTAACAGAAATCACTTTTCTTCAACAATCTAGCCGTCCCCGGCAACGGCGCCAAAAACTTGACTCACTCCTACTGTCACTCTAGAAAATGGCCAAGTGTAACCACTTCCTAAAGCGTAGTATAGCGGGTTTGGGTTTTATTGTCAACCCGGGTCCTAGATGTGATGACTACTCGGTGAAATCTCGTTATCTAGCAGTGAACTTTTAGTGCAAATTCAAGCAAACACAAACACAAAGCAAGTTTAACGGTTGTTCAAGTCAAGAGAGGTCACCCGGATATGGTTCCCCCTAGACTGCAGTTAAGCCGGATTGTAATTACCAAGTTCAATTTCTATGATAATTATACTGCGGAAGGTTCTCAATCAGTCTGAATTCTCGACTAAAGGTCTTCAGACCCTCTCAATCTGAGTCTCTAGCGGGCGACTAACCTCCACCGGAGTAAACAGATTGAGGCCCTAACGAACCAAACCTCCACTACCGAATGGAATTCGGTACAGAATAGCGAATTGGCTCCTCGACTAAAGTCACCAATTCGCTACCTTCAATTAAGGATGCTCTATCAACCTAGGCAGATATTCTCATTCTAGGTTAAAGCAGAAACAACAGGAATTTGATCAGGATTCATGCCATTCAATCATTCAAACCTCAATCGAATATAATCAAATCATAGAAACAGTACTTGGGTTCATACAATCAATCCTAACATACAGATCTAGGGTTTCCCACACCCAGATGAATGGGAGAACTACTCCATGGAGAAAGAAGCAAAAGCAGAATCAGATGCGGAAACCATACTGTGAAGGATGGATTTCAGCTCCAGGACGTTGATCGGCACTCTTCCAAGCTCAAGCCAAGCTCCAATGGTGATGAAGATCAAGCTAGGGCACTTGGAGACTCTTGTTCGTCGCTTTCTCTCCCTGTGAATCGTTCTGTCTCTCTAAAAACTCGAAATTCCCATCTTTTGGCTGAAAATCTGCCTAAAAAACCAGAATTTCCCGACTCACACGGGCAGGCCACACGGCCGTGTGGCTCACCACTTTGCCCGTGTGAGTCAAAACGCGCCGTATCACTTAGGTCGATCTTCAGCCATCCCACACGGCCAGGGTCGCACGGCCGTGTGGATTTCCTGGGATGCCCGTGTTTGGCCTCGGCAAAAATCACACGGCCACCTTGCTCTCTTGCACGGCCGTGTGAAAGTTACTTGTGCCCGTGTTTGCTCTCGCACAATCCCACACGGCCTGGTTTGTCAGTTGCACGGCCGTGTGGTCTTTATGTGTGCCCGTGCAGCTTCCTTAGAACCTCGCCATGCGTCCGATCCTCGTCCAATCGACCCCAAACTCGCTCCCAAGCCTCCATTCACGTACTAGGACCTGAAATATCATAAACAAGCACAACCTAGCGTGAAATCGGCCTAAAACACGAGAATCAACACCTCAAACAGTGTAAGAACAGGGGTAAAAACATGTGTAAATAACGGTCTATCACCTTACCTAGCATGGAGTAGTCTCTCCTTTCACTTGGGTGTGTGTAAACCCTAGCTACAATGATGTGTATGTTTGTTTTGATTGAAGGATTAGTGTGTGGGTGTGATTTAATACAAATTTATGAGGTATTTTCATTTAAATTATAGATCGTAGTGTTCACCAAAAACCAATCGCTAGATAATGTTTCAAACAATCGAAGTAGAGGTAGATGGACCGGCCCATGGTTGACATTTAAACATACTTGCCCTATATTTCACCCAACTAAGGTTTATACTTGGGCCTTAATTGGGAGTCACACTCAAATTGTTACAGAGAAAAAATATCCATTTTATTTTGACAGCATGAACACACCGTACATCTTTAACCCAAGTCCGTCTTCATCTTGTCTAGTCGTCTTCATATATTCTTTAGGAGGAAACTTCGTGCCGTCGAAATAAATGCGTGGGTTTTTTCTATTTCGGTACATGTATTTTGAGTGAATTTTTTAGTATGGAGTGAATAATTGTTGATGTGTCAAGGTAAAAAAAATATTATCATTATGCCACGTTACATAATCTCATCCTCATCACAATTTTTGTTAGCCACATCAACATATTTTATTGTAAAATTAACAAATGATTGTATTTGGCTGTTTGTGTCCATTTTTCTTGAATGGTTGACTATTTTTAGATATTAATCAAAAGGCTTAGTAGCATTTTGTACCACTATGTTAAATTAACAAATGTACCTTTCTACTAAATTTTTGAACAAACATACCCTTCTAATATTAAAACGTAACGAACATACCCTTTCACCTAATTATCTGTGAACTAGCCATTAAAAGGAATGTTAAATGACCCAAGTGTCCCTACTAAACACACAAATTTTCGATTTTAATTATTTTTGTCCCAAATTAATTAATTAAAATACCAAATCCCTAAACTATCGTCCGTCTTCCCTGAAGAGTCCGCTAGACCTTGACTCCGCGATGGTGCCTCCCGACATCTCCTTGCCGACGGCTAGTGTAGAAAGACTAGTCCATAGGCGAGAAAAATGGTAGAAAGAAGAAAGCATCAGGGATATCAGTTAAGCTGGCCGTTTTGTCTCGGGGTTCGTCCTTACGGGATTCCCTTCCTTCACTTAGTCTCCTCGTCGTCGTTACGGTTGCTGTCGTGGCCAATGACTTTTATCCCCGTCACTTAACAGATATTTAAACAAAAGAATAGATTAGTTACGTTTTAATATTAGAAGGATATGTTTGTGAAAAAAATTAGTAAATGGGTGTGTTTGTTAATTTAACAAGGGATATATAAAACCCTAAACAAAATTAAGAATCTGAAATTTAAAATTTGGAGTTTATCACCGAAGTAGAAAATCAACGGTCGACTTAGTCTTGTATTCAGTTCACTGTTACATGTTCAGAGATACCTCACTCTCCTCCAGTCTCTCGCTCTTCAATCTCAGTCCCAGTCACTCACATTCAAACAACCCTTAGAAAAGCTCCGCTTTCTCATCCCTCTTTCGTTCGCAGAGACAGAAGAGAAATAGAAGATAAAAAATGGTGACGAAGCAATCAAAATACGAGCAAATTCAGCTCAGTAGAATGGAATAGAACAAGAAACGAATGGAAGCCCTCAATCTCCTTATGCTCTCTCGATCCTTCCACACCTCCTCTCCCAACCCTTCTCCAGTACCATTTCCCAACATTCTCCCCTTTTTATTTCCAGGTCGCCTCCTTTTTATCTGTATTTCCCCCCTACAGTGAATGGCTTTTACTCATTAGGTTTTCTTTCATATGTAACATAATGCGGTACAGATGAAGCAGTCGAAGCCTCGGCCTCGTGTGGTGACGAAGCAAGTGGTGGTTGTTAGGAGATCCAGTCGTGTCGCAAACAAATCTTCTCTTGTTTATGCTGAAGTGAGTAAAACCTTTTTTGCCTCATTAATGTCTTCTATCTAATTTTTGTAACCTAGTTCTACCTACTTCTACTACTGGGTTTAGGCCACTTGATTCAATTCAAGGCGTGTAAGAGGGTTTTAGTTGCTGTTATGTGGCAGAATTGTAACTTTTGTGAATGATTGATTGATGTGTTTCTTTTCCTTGGGCAGGTGATTGTGGACCGAGTGATGATGCCAAGAACGTACATTTTTTTATCCCCACTTGAAATTTCTTGGAGCCTAACTCTATGTCAAATGAATGTTCATATGGAGTTACAGTGATTAGTAGGAATGTATCTTTTGATTGTAGGGTGTCAAATGGACGGTCAAGGGACCTATCGAACAAGGTGTATGCAAGTGATGAAGCAAGGGCTTAAGCTTTGAGAAGGCAGAGAATCTGCATACTGGTTTAGAAAACCATTACCCTTCTTTTGTCAACTCCATGCTTATATCCCACGTTACTGGTGGGTTCTAGCTGGTGAGTTTAATCTCCTTCCATACCTAGAAATCTTTGACTTTCCCCCCTTCCCAACTGCTCTTCAATACACATTTCATCCTTCAACTACGTGCTTACAGCCGAAATTTTCTTCCGAACCCATGTGAGATAGCCTAGTATATGATAGAGAGAGGTTGTGACTTGTTTGTCTCTCTTAAGTCGGCAACCAAAATCACTTCCTAAAAATTTGAGTTATTGGGGTGAACGGATTCTTGATGATTTTAGTTACCTTTAGTTAAAAAGGACAACAAGTTTATAACTATGCTTGATAATTTGAACTGATAAACATCACAGAGAGTTCTCGAAAGACTTCTGCAAGAAGAACCTTCCAAAGGGTGACGATGTGGTGACTCTAAGAGATGAGGAAGGAGATGAGTACTCGACGATATATATCTTCCAGGGAAGACGAGACTGAGTGGTGGATGGAAAGGGTTTGCAGTTGCTCACAACTTAGCAGATGGGGATGCTTTAATTTTCTAATTGATCAGGCCTACAACATTCAAGGTTGCACCCATTTTACTGTCCACCCCCCACTAATTAATATAATAATAATATATTAAAGTCTAAGTTGTGAGTTACTAGTCATTAGTGGCTCTCACACTCCTCCAAGTGCAAGTGAGAAAGTTCCAAATCCTTCTTTTACCCTACTCTCCATTAGGGATGGCAGTCAAACCCGGATCCATGAGTACCCGACCCGACCCAACCCGGTCAACGCGGGTAAAACCCGTGTTGACCGGATTTGGACCGGGTTCGGGTTTAAACCCGGTGTCCTATTGAACGGGTTGGGGCGGGTTCGAGTTTGGGGGAACCCGGCCCGTGGATACCCGGCCTCACGTCAACAACGAAGCAGCTAGCGCAAGGCCAACTCTCACAACGTACAAAGCCAAGATTGGATTGTCGGAAAAAAGCTAGCTAGTCACCGGCTAGCAGGTACTGCAGTTGACTCAATCCACTATTGAGCGTAGCAGCTTCTCGATCGATTCATTTTCCCCCCAAAAGCCTTCACCATCCTTATCAATTTTATAATTAATTTGAATGTCATTTTGAATGTCATTTTGAGTCTGAATGTCATTTTGAGTCTGTTTCCACTTTCCAGAGTAGTGTTTTCTTCTCGTTTTCTTCTCATGTTTACAGCCATTGAAAAAAGAAAACCCCTAGCATAGCCATTTACTATACACCAAGACTGCTTTTACTGCACATACAGACTCATAAACACTGTTACAACTCGGATAGCGCTTGAGTGTGGACGGGTGCAGGTGAGCGCTGGTTGGATCTCAAGGGAATCGTTGCGTCTGGACTTCTGGTTGGGGGCGATATTGACCGCTTGCGGGCCCTCTCATTACCCCATCACTAGCATTGATCACACGGCATCTGCTTTCCCCTTTCAGAATCGAAAAGGCCGCTGTTACCTTTTACTGCTTTTATCGAGAAACTCTGTCCACTTATTAGAGAGAGGTTGAGGTAGCTGGTAAGAGGAACAGAGATATTTGAGGTCACTTGGTGATTTTATGGGCCACGTCGTCTTTTATTTTAATCCTCTCATTTAACCTACCCGGCACAGCCACCGATGTTTTATTTTCTCTCTCTGTGGAAACTGAAATGAGGTCGGCTGAAGTCAGAGAGATAACAAAGGCAAGCGATCTTGCTGTCTCACTCTCCCTCTTCAGTCTTCACTCACTTCTCTCTACTCCGCCGCTTCGAATCCGCTTCTCCGACAGTGAGGAACGTTTGGAACTTAGCCAGCGACGACCACCACCGAAATCCGTTCAACCCCATCAATCTTCTTTACTTTAGGGCGTTCTCCGGATCGGAGGCAGCAACAATGGCCTCTAAAGCCATATCTCGGGAACCTTCTCTGATGGAGATCAAGATTTGGAACTTCCAACTAACTCAAGTAAGTATATAGAGGTTTCATCTATCGGTTATGCTTTCTTTCATTGATTTAACCATGTTTCTCTCCTTTCTCGCCTATTCTCTCTTTGTTCATTTCATTATTTGTCGCTTTCTCTCTGGTGACAACAATTTTTTTTGTATTTGGTGCACCTGCCAGTCAAACTCGACAGTCGCTTTCTCTCTGCTGCGTTCCTGGTCTTCCTTTTATGCTCGATCTGGGTTAGACCTTCTAGACGAAACCCATGTAGCATAAGTTTCGTAGCAGTTTTCAGGAATCCGTTTGCCTCCAAGGAACCCGAAGGCAAGTCGTCTCGAATTGTTCTTCTTAGCTTTGTCTCAAGTATTTCACGTTTATCTTCTCTTCTTCTCAGATCTGCAGGCCAGCGCGGATCATTGGGGGTTTCAGACAGAGCAACTTTACCGGTGATTGTGGTGCCGCAGCATGTGTGAGACGGAGAAACCAAATTAGCCAAATTTTAAAACCAAGGTTTGTATTTACGGTGGTTTTGTGGTTGTATTACAGTAGCTTCTCTTCTTCCTCACATCAAGCCTTTATTGACCAAAACTCACAAGGATGTTTCGCAATGAAAGGAACCAATCAAAAGTAGTCCACCATAATCCTGTCTCGCCCCAAGCAACCATACTATTACTTCTTTATCGACTGGAAACTGTGATTCATGGATGAAGGACTCTGAAAAGTTGATACCAGAAGATAAATGTATGCTGCGCAATAGGGGAATCAAGAATCTACTGATGGTGGAGTTAATATACCTTATCGTCCCTGCCCTCAAGATCATTTGTCTGTCTCCTTTCATTCTATGATGGTTTGCACATGCTTCACACTTGCAGCAGATTTTGATATGGTGCGCCTCTGGAGTAGAAATTGCAATGGTTATTGTATTTCATGTACTCAAGGCTTAGATACAGGAAGCTGTTTCACAATCTCTGTTTTGTGTGAGATGTTTAGACTTAAGTGAATTTAGATGATGATTAATTCAATCGTCCAAGGATTTCTCATTCAATATCATTTTGAGTTCATTTACTCTAGGCAGTTCAACGTTTCAACAGTTTAAGATTATTGAAATCATATGAAGATTGAATCAAACTGCTGTTATGGTTCTGCTTTTCTTCTCATAATGCAGTTCTGATGCTTATAGTATAGGCCATCATTAATTAAGTTCGCTTTCCATCTCTTTAATTTTTGGTGGCTTATTGTTGTTTGCAGATGGAAAGGATGTGTGGCGCTAGAGGCAGGGGGAGGCCATGTTACTTACCACTTACAAGTGACAAATGGCAAGTCCAGCCGATATCCAATAACAAGACAGATTATTTGATCAGTTCCCCAAATGTGTTGTGCTTTCACTTATATTTGTATCCTTTAGCTATAAAATTAAGTTGTGCTTGCTTACTATATCAAGTCTGAAAAATAACCTTATTATTATGTTTTGAAAGTACTCATTGTGCAGTTTAGTTGGCTCATATTTTGCATATTTCCTGCAGACCACTCTTTATCTACTATTGTGTATTTTGGTGCCATAAAATAAGTATGTCTTATTGATCCCACCTCCCGGCGCGGAGCGCGGGCATGAAAACTAGTATATATATATATACTTATTAACCAGACTGTTCACGTTAGGTTTCATTATATATATGAATGATTTATATTGATAATTTATGATTTGCTTGAATTTTCTTTAATAGTGTTTTATGTATGGATTTATATATTAAAAAATTGATGTTTGACTTATCACTCGTCTTTATTTTTTTGGTATGTCGCTCCGCGAGCAAGGAGTGATAGAAGTAGGTGTTTTTTATAAGAACTTGATGTTGTAAAATTTTTTATCAAAAAATCCATGGGTACCCATGAACCCGCGGATACCCGGCAGGTTGGGTTGGGTTTGATTTTTTCAAACCTGGTGGGTTTTACCCCGGGTTTTTTTTACAGATAAACACATGGGTTTGGGTTCAGCAAAACCCGACCCAACCCGACCCATTGCTATCCCTACTCTCCATTCTACAACTTTTGTGTTTTATTTATTTTTCGCTAGGTTTTCATCTATGACTTTTTGCACAAATCATCACTTTTGTGTTTTGTTATTGTTCTCTATGTTTTCGTATATGATTAATTAATAAAAGCCTATGTTGTGAGTTATTATTCATTAGTGGCTCTCACACTCCTCCAAGTGCAAGTGGGGAAGTTTCAAATCCTTCTTTTACCCCACTCTCCAATCTACAACCTTTGTGTTTAGTTATTGTTCGCTAGGTTTTCGTCTATGACTTTTTGCACAAATAATCGCTTTTGTGTTTTGTTATTGTTCTCTATGTTTTCGTATATGATTAATTAATTAAAATATAAGAGCCTAAGTTGTAAGTTACTATTCATTAGTGGCTCTCACACTCCTCCAAGTGCAAGTGGGGAAGTTCCAAATCCTTCTTTTACCCCACTCTCCATTCTACAACCTTTGTGTTTAGTTATTGTTCGCTAGGTTTTCGTCTATGAATTTTTGAACAAATCAACGCTTTTGTGTTTTGTTATTGTTCTCTATGTTTTCATATCTAATTTTTTGCACAAATCATCGCTTTTGTGTTTAATTTTTGTTCGCTAGGTTTTCGTCTATGACTTTTTGCACAAATCATCGCCTTTGCCCACCATTTTGCAACCCATCTCAAAATATTGTCGGCAAAATCCTACGTTGTTCCCCCAACACCGTTTCTCAAGGCCGCTACCACGAGTTTTGTATCGGGACCGAGTTAGTTTGTATCGGGACCGAGTTTCATCCTCTTTAGTGTTTTTTTTCCCCTTTTTTGTTGAGCATGTTCACAATTGAACCCAAACACATGGGTATCCTAACTTGAACATAAATCATCGCCTTTGCCCACCATTTTGCAATCCATCTCGAAATACTGTCGGCGGAATCCTAAGTTGTTCCCCACCATTGTTTCCAAAGGCCGCTGACACGAGTTTTGTATCGGGACCGAGTTTCACCCTCTTTAGTGTTTTGTTATTGTTCGTTAGGTTTTCGTCAATAGCTTAGTGCACAAATCATCACCTTTGTGTTTAGTTATCGTTACCTAGGTTTTCTTCTATGACTTTTTGTACAAATCATCGCCTTTGTGCACCATTTTGCAGCTCATCTCGAAATACTGCCGGTGGAATCCTAAATTGTTCTCCACCATTTTTCCCAAGGTCTCTACCACGAATTATTTATCGGGACCGATTTTTTTCCTCTTTAGTGTTTTTTCTTTCTCTTTTTCCTTTTTGTTGAGCATGATCACAATTGAACCCAATGCCGCTACCGAAAGTCCATACCGTATCTACTCAATATTGACGAGTTTTGTATCAGGACCGAGTTTCGTTCTCTTTAGTATTTTTTCTTTCACTTTTTCCTTTTCGTTGAGCATGATCACAATTGAACCCAAATTCATGGGTATCCAACCTAATTCGATCCAGTCAAAGTGACTTAAAATCGACTTTAGCATTTATAAATTTCTCTTTTTTTCTTCTTTTGGTTGGGAAGACAATTGAACCCGAATCTAAGGTTTTTACGAGTGTTGTATTGTGAGTGAGCTTTATCCGCATTTGTAGTTGGCAGGTTGGACCAAGTGTTTATTTGTTAAAAATTTGTTCAAAGCGAGTTGAACACGTTGTTGACCAGTTTTAGATCGAAAATGAGTTTTGTACGCTTTAATATTTTTTATTTCTCATTTTCCTTTTCGTTGAGAATGACAATTGAACTCTGACCCATTGTTGACGTGTTTCGTATCGAGAGCTAGTTTTATCCGTTATTGTAATTGATAGGTTGGGTAAATTGTGAATTTGTTAAAACTAGATCGACCCGGTCAAAGTGAGTTGAACGCAGTATTGAGAGTTTGGATTCATGAGCGAGTTTTATCTCCTTTAGTATTTTTTTTTTATCTTTTCCCTTTTTGTTGAGAATAACAATTGAGTTCAAACGCATGGGTATACAACCTAATTCGACCCGATCAAAGCGACTTGAATCCGATTTTACAGGTTTTCGGCATGAGCGAGTTTTATCTGTTTTTATAATTGGCGTGTCGTGTCAGGTGTGAATTTGTCCAAAACTCGGTTCAACCAGGTCAAAGCGAGTTGAACCTGGTGTTGACGAGCTTTGAGTCAGTAGCGAGTTTTAGCTTTAGTGTTTTTCATTTCACTTTCTCCTTTTCTTTGAGAAAGACAATTGAATTCAAATCCATGGGTATCCACCCTAATTTGACCCGATCAATGCGAGTTAAACCTCCTCAAACCTGCAATCAGTCAAAAAATTTCATGAAGGAGAACCACATTACCTCAAACCCAAAAAAAAGCCAAAAGAGTACGACTATGTCTGGCCCGAATTTTAGAATTTTTATGTTTCAAAAGTTTAAGCCATCCAAGCCAAAGACCGCTAAAGTTTCACTTTTTAAAAAACTAAAGTTTTTCGTAACTTAAAAGAAGAAACTCCAATTTGAAAATACAAAATTGTTCTTACCACATATTATCCTTTTTCTAGAAAATATTATTTTTTCATTTATATCATTATAAAAAAAATTAAAAAATTATTATTTAATATAAAATAAATCTAACGTGATCCATTTTAAATACTTTTTTATTTTTGAATTTGTATTCATATTTTATTTTAGAAATCTTTTGAAGTCATTTTCCATTACATTTGATATTAGAAAATAGTTATGATAGTTTTTCAACTAGACACTCAACAGTTTGTTTTAAATACTTCTTGAAAAGATTCAGAGAAGTTGCTTCATTCTGCAAAAGTTACAGCATGATCAACTACTAGCCATACAAATTGAAACATTAGCGTCATGAAAGAAGTTTAAACATAAATAATCTATTCGGCGATCCTTCTATCTTATGCAAGTTCATCGACCATATGCTATTGTAAATAACAAACCTATGAAAAGAATGATTCATAATGAAATAAAATCGCTCACATTTGATTTGAGTGAGTATTAAAACTATTACTCTTTAAAATATGTATTTTTCTTATACGTGAAATGATAGCGAGCGGGCTTTTGTTAGTCTTCATTACAACAAAGAAAAGCCCAGCAGACTTTTCTCCTTTATTGTCTTTCTTGCCTCAACTCATATAAAATATAAAATCACAATCCATACCCTTATGGAAATTTGGCCCATCTTTTCTCATTGTTGCTGGTCTACATCACAAGGGTTTGTGACTCCCAACATAAAAGCAATAGCTGAATCCTGGTGGGTTTTCATTTTCCAGAACAGCTAAATCATCAGTTAGGTAAAATCCAATTCTTTCCCCCCTCAAACTAGTACATGTCTATAACTAAGAAGTGGTGAACATGGTCCGGTTGAGTTGGTATTGGGATCAGATCGAGAATGGAGTGAATCATAACCAAATACTCGTTCCAGTTCAGTTTTGATGATGAGTATTCCTATTCGTCGTCCTAAATATTTAAATTCCTAAAACATAAGTAATTACATAAATTCTATTCCCCCCTCGCTTTGAATGGAACAAAGTCTTGAATTTGAAAACCGAAACCGAATCAAGTTAAATGTTGATGTGATATGATTGGATGCAACCATCGACTCTGTCCAATTCAACTTAATGTGGAGATGATCATTACCCACCCTACCCACAGCTGATGTGTCTGGACTAAGGTAGCTGCTATTCTATTCTTATGAAAATGTGCAGTAAGAAACGACGAAGAAAATTGGGTCTTTTTCACTCTGTTTGGGAAGAGGGGTAAATGGGAGGAGGGTGCAAATGTGAGGGGTAAATACAGTTTCCAACACATTTGCACCTGTTTGGTTAATTTGGAACAGTAGGGGGGTGCAAAACGGGAGTGCAAATTTACTGTTTCGGCTTACCCCCCAAATTGGGGTGCAAGGGAAGGAAGGAAGAGAGGGGGAGGGGGGAATTATGGAATTTTGTTTTTCTAATTGTGTTATATATAATTATATAATAATTAATATTATCAATTTCTTCTTTTTATAAATATTATTAATGTAAACATTATTCGGGGTTGACCATTTGACTCTGGAAACAAGTTTATCAATGTTCGTCAAGTCAAATCTAGATCTCTTGGTTTAATCGAATTTGCATTGAAAATTAGAGATACGAGGTGTTTGTGGAAAAGATAGAGAGAAATTGTTTGGTTAACTCAGTTTATTTGACTAAATAGTTAAAACTTACAAATTCGAACGTGTTTGACTAAGTTTGACAATTTAAGATTAAACTAGACACGAAAACCCTATATAGGATGACCAGTTACAAGTTGAGCTTCGAGTTTTGAGATCGCTCGATCAATGATTATACAATTGTCATAATTAATTATTATTTGAGCATTATTATATAATAACTATTTTTAGTAAAGTATATTTATTATTATATAGTAATATTTATTTTATTATTTTATGATAATATTTTAAAATTTTAAAATCTATTTTGTAATCTAAAATCTATTTTAAAATAATATACTTACTTACTTTTCATTCTATTTGCACCCCCCTACTTTTTCATCCAAACAACAATTTACCCCTCCACTTACACCCCCCAGCAATTTGCACCCCCCAGCAATTTACCCCTCAACTTGCACCCTCCTGCAATTTGCACCCCCTTGTTGCCAAACAGAGCGTTTGTGTATGTGTGTTTTCCCCGCCACACGTTTACTTTACATAGTCGGCTGAATATGTATTCCTTTTGTATGAAATCCTTCAGAAAGCCAGCTGTCAGACCAACTTTCAGAGCCCCAAATGGCCTCAATATATAAACATTTTCTTCTATCTTTCCTGTATGACTTTGAAAGAGAGACATCCATCCAACTTGTGTTGCACTTCCACCACTCACGTTGTTGCCTTCGCTTAGCTAGCACATGGTCTGCGTCCATTACAATAGTTTATTAAAATACCCATTTGATCTCACATTGCTTATTCCCTCCCTCCCTCCATCGGGTTCCTTTTTGTTTTCAGTTCCCCATTTTTCTTTTGCTTGGGCTCACAAAACTTAACAATTGGGGCAATCCCACGGATGCTGGTGGCATGTATACATTTGGAGAGAAAGACTGTCTCTTGATCAACAGATCATCATGCAATGTTATACCCTAAGATTCGCATGTAGTTTATCAGTACTTGAAATATCGACGAGTTAGTTGTAAACTTCTAAGATTCTCGACTTGTTTTTCCCCCTCTTCTTGAATTGTGTTAGCTTTGTGCATAATACTAATTACAACAAATTCCACTTGTTATATTCAGGGTTTGTTAATAACTAAACAAAACTTTGTGGAGGCAGTTTGTACAAATCGTGGACTTTTTGGTGTATCATAGAAAATGAATGATGAAGGTGAGGGATGATAGTGGGGATTGTTTGTAATCATGCTCCCACCACCGCCATTCTTTGGGCAAGGCGGAGGGTTTTTTTTTTTTTTTGTGATTTACCTTTGATTATGACCCAATCTCTATTACTACCTGGTTAGATTAACTTAGTTATCTAATCATGATTTCTAGGAAGCATATAGGGTGCGTTTGGATACAATGATTTGGATATGGTATTTGTGATTTGGATTTCCAAATACCAAATCATGTGTTTGGATATTAATTACATTTGGTATTTGCATTTGTGTCAAATTCATGGGGTGATTTCCAAATACATGTCTAGTGTATTTTTTGTCAACTTCAAATACATTTCAACAACTAGTGATTTGAAATACCTCCTAACAAAAGAATGGACCTATTTGTAAAATATGAAAAGTATAGGTACTATAGTGTGAGGCAAAACATATAAAGGTACCAAAATGTAATTTTACCATCAAAATTTCAGGACCTTTTTGTAAAATTTTAAAAGTTTAGGTACTAAATTGTAAGAAAAAATAATTTTGGGTACCAAACTGTAATTTACCAAAATTTGTAGTAAGTGACCAGAAAATTGAAAATTGAAATTGAAAATCATAAAATACAAAATACAAACAAATTACAAATGAGTATCCAAACAATGAATTTGAAATACATGTATTTCAAATGCTAATATTTCGAATACATCCATTTCAAATGCTAATATTTCAAATACCTTACATTTAAAATCCACTTATCCAAACGCACCCATAATGATATCTCATATCCCCAATTTTCCTACTTGCTCTCCCCCTCTCCCTTTCTCCTGAATGGACACATAATTCTATCTAAAGGTGATGCAATTAATGGAATAAGGTGCATATTTAGGCTTTCTCAAATTGTCAAATCAGCAATAAAATGCCCAAAAGGAAAATCGATTTGGTGTGTTTGTATTACTTTTCATACACATCAATCACAATCAATTAATCCAGTCCAGCTTAACGATTGGATTTTTTCAGTAGTTTAATGATTGACAAAGTAAGAAATAAATACACGCATACTATTGGGTGCTAACTACAGATGACGGTTCGATTCGATTAATTGAATAAAAAAGATGAGAAATAAAAAAATTATCAAAAATTGAATGTTTTGAAGCTTATCAATTTACTAGTGATTTTCAATTTTAGTTGAAACAATCGATTTTACCCACTAGAGCAAATCTGTAAGTCTTTTTAACGGTTAATTCGATTATCCGATTAACCAAATCAATTAAACTTTTGTTTGGTTAATTTGATTTTCGTGTTAATTTGAACGGTTTAGTTAAAACATTTTATTCCATGATTAATAAAATTTAAATTTAAATGATTTGGTTATTACCACATAACCATTTGAACACCCCCTACACCAAAAGCAAATTAGTAAATAGTAAGTACCAAAGTGCCGTAAAAGGAAAATGCGCGTTTTTCCTTTTCTTCCATGCTGTCATTGGCGCCAAGCGAAGCTGAGCTGGATGAGGAAGTTTGTTGTCTCCTTTACTTGCTGATTCGATAGCAAAAAGCTGGAGAGTGGGACCCCTCCTCTGCTCGTTAAAATCCGACTCCTATGAGATAAGCCACGACGAAAATACGAAGGGCACAGTTTTGACACAATCCTGACCTTGTTATTTTCTTGTAATTCAACTACTATTTATTATTAACAACAACAAAACTGGTCCCCAGTTCATGAATTTTAACGACACTGCCTGCCTCCCTTTGTTGCACACTGCACCGTTTCTTCCTTCTTCTTCTCGCTTCTTGTTTACATTCGTTGGCCAGCTAAGCTAACAGGTGTGATAACTGGCGCCGGGATTTTCGGGTGGTCTTTGTTTCCCCGGTCGAAGTCAAAGGGTTAGGTTATGTATATTCTAAAAGGGCACAAATTGAGCAGACTTTATGTCCAGTGGGCCGGACTTGGCCCACAATTAATCCCCCTGATTATGATTTTATCAACTCTACTGCTGTATGTTTTGTTTGTTGTAAGAATGTAGATAATAAATAAAAGCCGAATGATGAAAACCGTTGCTCCATTTCAAATTTCCTGCAACGAGAGTGGTTATAGGAAGGGCATTTTGGTCTTCACAATTGCTTATTTTCTTATTTATTTATTCATAAAAAGGCATGCACTGGGATTTGAACCTCGGTCTCTTTAAAGGCAAGCAAGGATCATAACCAATCACACTAAGTATATTTGTTGTATCTATTTAAATTCAAACATACACAAAGCTAAATTATGAAAATCATATGACTTTTTTAACGATTAGTTGGCCACTGAATCTCCCGTAAGTACTTATTTGGTGTTTTAATACTTTGATTATTTTAGTTGTAGTTTAATACTTAATTTAAATTTCTATCTATTTTATAAATATACAATAACCCTAAAATTGCAGCCCAAATATCACTGGTTCGAATATTGCATATCGAATTGCAATATTAAACATGTAGAAGCAATATCGACTTCTTAAATTAATATTATTTTTCAGAATTACTATGGAGAAATTATATCTTTGTGCAAACTATATGAGACTGGTTCTTTTAATGTTTTAGTCGGGATAACCGCTACATTTTAAACTTCTTCATAATCTGGCATGATTGGATCCAATGATCATTATACAAGATTGTGTTTAATAGGGTGGCTCATTTCACCACTTTTTGGCGTGTTAATGAATTTGTAGGACAATGATAGGTCTACATCTACACTCATCACAATCTACACATCATATAAATGTGAAATGTGAAATGAGAAAAGAGGGATTCCATTTCAAATTTGATGCGTACAGAGCAATTTTTTAGGGGTAAATTTAGAAGATGTCAGTGCGGTCGGTCTGTTGAGCACGAAAGTAAAAATATGTTTTCATTTAAACGGGCCCAAACTGTTATTTGGCCCACTAATCGTGCACCCATCGCCAATGCAGTCAAATTCGGGATTTTGATCGTAAAATCGTAGGATTTTAGGATTTTACTTAGGGATTCCGATCTTGATTTTACTATAAAATCGGTGGACCTTAAAATCGTTTAAAATCGGGACTAAAATCGTTAAAATCGTAAAATAGTACCGAAATCGGGATTTTGATCGTAAGAGAACAAAATAGGTGGTTTGAGCCAATTTAAAATAAGTATAACTGTTTCACCGGAAAGGGCAATGGAATCTTCTCATATATTTTTCTATTAGAAAAATATTCAAAAATAATAAAAATAACCAAATTAGGGTTCGGTTAATCTCTTTCCCTTCACCCCATTTAACTTATTGGTAAAACACCTGTCCTAATATTGGAAGTATGTAAGAACTAACATCATTATTAACTAATTAATTTATTAATGAATATATTTGTACCAAGCCACTAACATTACTTATTTTATTGGAGTTCAATTATTTTTAGTTTTAAATCATACTTAGTAGACGATGTCGAAATATTACTTTGAGTTAAACAACCTAGACATAACATGAAAATAAGAGCCAAACCCATGAACTATATCCCTTCATCATGAATTATTTTGAGTTACACATTAAATAACAATTAAAATAGTGATTTTGGAACATTAATCTTGAGAATTATCTTATGAAAAAAAAATCTTCTGAATTATCATTTTAAATGCTATGTGTCTTTGTGATATTAATAATTTACCTTATTAATATTCTTATATGCTATGTTCTATATGGTACTTAAAATCCTACAATT
The DNA here is from genome assembly GCA_946122785.1 of Linum tenue. Taxonomy (NCBI): domain Eukaryota; kingdom Viridiplantae; phylum Streptophyta; class Magnoliopsida; order Malpighiales; family Linaceae; genus Linum; species Linum tenue. Next base: position 76,778,844 of record CAMGYJ010000008.1, on the reverse strand, counting down.
TTACGATTCGATTATACGATTTTGATTTTACCCCAGTTTTCGATTTTAGGTAAAATCTCGATTTTAGGTAAAATCTCGATTTTAACTGCTTTGCCCATCGCAGCCTCTCCAAATCTTCCTATTCTACTCGCCGGGTCATCTCCTCCACTACAAAATATCTCCTCATGTACTCAAAGTTCTCACTGAAACCTAATATCTACAACTTAGGCGCAGAGGGAGCAACCGATGGATTGTAGCGACCCCCACTATTTTGATAACTAATCAAGAAGAGCGCGTTTGTTTAGTTGTATGGTGATTCACTTAATTAACAATTTTTATTCCGTTGACAGCCTCCTCTCCGCAATTGTATTGTGTTCACGAAGATCTGAAGGCGCAAGTGCAACAGGTCCAGGGGTAAACAATATGTATAAAGCGTTGGCCAAATTGAATTGAGTCATTCTACTTGGAATATGAAGATTTTTGCTTAATTGCTTTGGTTCGTGATGCAACTATGTTATGTTTGAAGGTAGACCAACGCAAACAACAACACAGCTCCAGGGCTATTCTGCACATTAGGTAGTTGGGGCATTAATTGATAATTATTTGGGATTATTCCTACAAGTACATAATTTGGAACGTGCCTTTATATTGCATTGATTAATAGTTGTTTGAGATTTTTCAAATGAGTGATTTGACATGTTAAACTCTCTTATTTTTGAAAATGGAGTCTTCGAAGTGGAATATGAAGATTTTTGATTAAGCTTGGTTTCGTAATGCCCTTATGGGTGTTTATTCTCTAAAATGCAGCTGTCTTTCAAAGTGCCCGTTGCAAATGGCAAGTCAGGATACAACGATGGTACCGGTACACGTTTATATCATTAGTAGGTAGCAGATTGTGTCCATTCTACTATATCATTTAGCTAAATACTTAGTTGTTCTTTTCAACTAAAAATTATGCTTAAATGCTGTGATTGGCCTCAGAAATGTATGTCTTTGCATTAACTGTTAATGATTGTGAGTTTTGATTTAATGGTGAAAAGTCCATTTATTTAGAAGTATAAATTGGGCAAACCTATTGGACAATAGGAATGCCATACATTAGTGTCGTGGGAGGTTTGTTTGATGTCTCAGGGTGTTAGATTTTTAAGAATGTTGTTTGTTGTGGCAGAGAGTCCCTAAAGCTAGCGAGGTATTCCTATGTGGGCTTTTTCTTTGTTTGACTTTTTCTCGCCTTTTTTCTTATCTCTTTTTCTATTTTTGGTTTTTGTGTGCTACCTTCAGTTGCTATGTCTTCATTTGCTAGCCATCTATACTTTTCTTATATAGTGCCTAAAAATCATATATACTCGATTGCATAGTAGTTACTAATAGATACATTTATACCAATAGAGAGATTTTAAGTTTTATTAGTTGTTAGTTTTAATATTTACTTACATTGGTTGTTTATGTAGTTTCTTTGTAATATTTCTCATTATACAACTAATTACTATGGCTACGTAATTGTATAAGTGGGGGTTGGACATGATAGTTCTTAGAAGCATCAATACTTGAAGGTTATTATAATGACCAAATTCTAAAGTTATGGTTTGCCTTCAACTTGTTTGGAGCATTTCAATTATGCATCAATTGTTCTCTCCGTGTAGTTAACTCTCAGACAAATCGAAAATCTTGCTGATATGTGCTTGATTGTAGTTAAATTTAGGGTTCTACTGCATTGTTGCTTTACTCTTTTTTCGTGGTTGAGTCTGCTTCGAAAAATTTAGTTTGATTTTAGAAAATTTTGCTTCTGCAGTCCTGTCTTGCCACCAACGCGTTCAATAGATGGAGACGGGAGAGGCGAAGGCTATTTTTGTGTTGTTTTTGCTGGTTTAGGGATCGGTTTGTGAAGAAGAGGGAGAAGAGAGGGGGAAAGGGAAATGCAGGAGAGGGGGATAACTCTTTTCTCCGACAAAAATGGAGTGAAGAAAGGAATTATGATCAGTAAGAATATGGTTATCTTACATAACGGTCTCTATTCTGTTTGAATTGAGCTTGAGAGGCAGTGATAAGGACGAGCTGCAACCAATTCATAGTGAGAAGAGAGCTATGAACTGTGATCGTGTCTTATTTCAAGTTAGAAGGTAGTTTCAGTATAAGGATTATTTAATTTGACAAGTTGTTTCGTCCATGATTCTTGGTAGTTTCAGTGCCATTCTAGCCAATGTTTAGTCTGTAATTTTTGAGAATTGATGTGCGAGTAATGACTTTCACTTAACTTCAACTATTATGTGTGTATTTATTGACATGTGATAGAATTCTCTTTTCCTTTTCATTGAATTCATTTTCATACTCTAATTGTATTATTTGTACATAGGCAAATCATGCTCGAGATGGCAACTCGCTGATATGGCTGGTGCAAGGAATGAAGTCATCATTAGAATTCAGACCGACAACGGGGAGGGATGCCCAGGACTAATTCAATGATGATTGATGATGGTATAATAAAAACTGCAGTCTGCATCAGCACCAATTTCTAGGCCTAAGTAAATGTATTCAACCCAGAACTCTGCTTAGCGCTAAAAATGGCCCTCACCCAACCTTGATCCTGTTTGACCCACTTCTGAAGAGTCAAGATATATGACTAATCCTCCCCGTTCGTATTTTCTTATTGACTCTTTCTGACCCTGTAGGTTGGGGCGGGTCGGGAAGAATTGGATTAGTGGATCGGTCCTAATCAAGTGGAATCTCAATCCCTTCACTCTCGCTTGCTTTCTCTCCCATTCCACAAGTGGGTAACATACAGTAATCCGGCCAACGGACCGGGTAATAAGCTAGTATGATTAGGATCGTGTAATCGCGTTGCTAATTATGTAACATACCATACCACTTTACTGGGATTTACAAAGATCGTCTCTCCCTTGTTTGTAGGTCCCACCGTAATAGGCAGCACTAGTGGTGGAAATCGGTACGGTATCGGTATTCCAATACCAAATATCGAAATCCCGAATACCGAATTACACCCTGAAATCAATCCCAATCCCAATCCCTAAATAATTTCGGTATCCCAATCCCAATCCCTAAATAATTTCGGTATCCCTAAATAATTTCGGTATCCCAACCGGTACCTCGGTATCCCAATTGGTATTATCAAATAAAAAATTAATTACGTTTGCCATTAATAATTAAATATATAAATTAGATTTTATTGTTTTATTTAGGGCAAAGAGACTAAGCAAAGAGTCTTAAGTTTCCTAGAGCTAACATCTCAAGTTTTTGTAATTGGTAATCTTTAATTTGATGAATTTGAGATTGAGAGACGACTAATACTAGTGTGAAATAGTGATGTAATGATCTATGTATAATTAAATGACACTTTTAGTGGTTGAGGGTCGCGTAGAAGTGAATGAGAGAGTTTAGTTGAGAGAATAAAATACACACTAGCTTATATTTCGGTATTGATCGGTATTTCGGTATATACCGATCCCAATCCCGTAATCCCTAATACCGAATAACAATTGAAACTCAATCCCAATCTCAATCCCACAAAATAATACGTGTATTCGGTAATACCAAATATAGACAAATTCGGTACGGTATTCGGTATATCCCAAATACCAGTACCAAACTTCCAGCCCTAGGCAGCACAGAGCGAAACCGTTTCCAAAATGATAAAATCAGACGGTGGCGATTTAGCGCCCCCAAACGCCTCTCTCTTGCGCGGCGAACGGACAGACAAAACGGTGCGTTTCACTCCCCACGTCAGCTCCATCAACACCAGCGCATATAAACAAGGAGAAAAATTAATTAAAAAAAGAAGAAGAAACAGAGAGGAAATTTTCATAAAGAAAAAAAAAAAAACCAGAGAGGAAAAAGAGGGCAAGAAAGAACAGCTCCAATTGCGCTCATATTATTGTTTTGTCGTTAAATGTAACGATCTCTCTCTGTCAATAGCGTTTCTTCGTTTCAACAATGGAATTCCTGCAGAAAGCTGGGATCCGCGTTTCTCGATCGCAGTCTCAGCAAAATCTTCACCAAATTCTCCTCCATATCCTCTGACAACCTCCCTTCCGCCATAGCCACCACCATTACTTCTCTAACCCTTCCTTCTTCCTCCCCCTCTCTCAAGCTTTGCAGCTCTTTCCGCTTCTCTCGCCGCTGCACCGTGGCCGGATTCCAAAACCCTCGGTCCGGCTCCGGTTAGCATTCTCCTCCTCCTCCTCCTCCTCCAGATTCGGCCTCATTCCTCTGTAAGTGCCTTGAGATTTGCTCTACATTGATCTGAAACGCGACGAAATCTTATGTTCTCCGTTTCCTACTTCGAATCGCCGTTTTCTGAAATGCCTCGTGCTTCCAATTGTGTTTCGGTTTGAACCATTCGCTTTGTACGGAAGATCTCCGCCGTTTTTTTTGTCCTTGTATGAGCCGGCCAAGGCCAAGTTGTGGCATCTCGTTGTTGCGAGCGTTTTGTGTTTTTTCCCTTTCCTCTCCCTCTCTTTTTTATCGTCTTCGTGGCTTTTTGAGATTAGGAGGCTGAAATGCGGCATCAGTACTCCCTCTGATCTCCTTTGATTTTAGATTTTGTGGTTGTGTCTTCGTTTTGCAGTCGAGAAGAAATTGAGATTGGCGGCCGTCGGGGATTTTCATCTTTCTTTTCGTCTTCATAGTTTCTGAAATGTCAACCGCGAGGGAGCATCACACGGTGCCGCTCTCGGTGCTGCTAAAGCGAGAATTGGCTCACGAGAAGGTAGAGAAGCCTGAGCTTGTCTATGGGCAGGCCAACCAGAGCAAGAAAGGAGAAGATTTCACGCTCGTCAAAACTGAATGCCAGAGGATCCTTGGCGATGGCGTTACTACTTACTCCGTTTTTGGGGTAAGAATTCCTTGTTTTCATGATCGAACGTTACTTGGATGCAGCTTTCATCGATTTCAACCTTTGTTATCAAGTCTTCCCTGCTGAATCATATTTTGTTGTTTGCAGTTATTTGATGGTCATAATGGCTGTGCAGCAGCGATTTACACCAAGGAGAATCTTCTAAACAACGTTATAGCTGCTATTCCTCAAGACCTTAACCGAGAGGAATGGCTAGCGGCACTTCCCAGGGCATTGGTTGCAGGATTTGTCAAAACAGATAAAGAGTTTCAAGTTAGAGGTATGAACATGATGAATCTGCTATACACGATTGAGGGTCAAAGCCTGTCATCAAATCTTATTTAGGACTGAAGTGCACTCCATCATTTGTTGTTACTGTGAAATTTCTAGCCTGGTAGCTGATAATTTTTTTTTTGTCTTTTCAGGACAACCATCTGGAACAACTGTCACATTTGTGATCATTGAAGGATGGGTTGTTACTGTAGCATCGGTCGGAGATTCTCGTTGCATACTTGAATCTGCTGAAGGCGATCTCTACTACTTGTCAGCAGATCACAGACTTGATTGCAATGAAGAGGAGTAAGGGTGACTTACTTATTGTGGTTTTTCATCCCACAGATTTATGGATCAATCACCCTTCTAACCATGTATTTTTCTCTCTTTCTTTTCCACTTCTTAGGAGGAATCGTATTACAGCAAGTGGTGGTGAGGTTGGGCGCCTGAATACTGGTGGTGGTGCAGAGGTATCTTTTTGCCTTTTCCCTCTTTGCAACTCTTCTCCCTGTCATCCTTTTTTGCTATTGTTTAATGAAAATACTTTGATTGGTTTGATATTATATGTTGATAATGGCTCATTTACAAAAATTGCCAATTAATGATAAGATGCACAATATCTCATTTTAGATGGATATGAATTGATACAATATGTGCCTGTATCAAAGTGTACTTTACTGGGCTGTTTGCTGCACACTTATCTAACTTGTTGCATACCTCTGCTTGCTGTAGATTGGCCCGCTGAGATGTTGGCCTGGTGGCTTGTGTCTCTCACGGTCCATCGGAGATTTGGACGTTGGCGAGTATATTGTTCCTGTTCCTTATGTGAAGCAAGTCAAGGTTTGTGCCTCTTCTCGTTTTGCATCTTCAGTTGATTTTCTACTTAGGAATTTCTCTGATTCACTATCTAGGAATTTCATACACTCTAGTATTGGCTTCAGCCTTGCTGGCAAGCATTTACCACCTTTATCATAATGCCAGATGCGTGCTTGCTTGTATTCATTGTATCCTTGTATAAGAGTTGACTAAGGTGGATTTAGTGATTTGTAGATCGGAAATATTGATGAATATGAATGCTTCCAAATCTCTGTTGCAATACAACTTGATGAATGATATAGTTTAGTGAAGGAATGTCCTGAATCTGCATGAGATTTCTCTCATCTAACGAATCATTGGTGTTTCTCTGCAGTTGTCTACTGGTGGTGGTAGACTTATCATCGCAAGTGATGGAGTTTGGGATGCTGTGTCTGCAGAAACGTCTCTTGAATGTTGCCGTGGCATGGCCCCAGATGCTGCAGCATCACAGATCGTTAAAGTATGTGGCAAATATTACATTTTGTTGTCTGCTATTTGATTCTAGGTTCATTGCATGCTTTAGTAATGGCTATACTAGGCCCGAGTTCTTCTACTCATGACCGTATCATTCGATTTTCTTTTATTTTTGCAGGAAGCCGTGCATCCCAAGGGTATCAGAGATGACACTACTTGCATTGTTGTCGACATGCTTCCAATGGAGAAGCCAGCCATCCCTCACCCAGCACCTAGGAAACAGCAAGTCAAAGGAGTGTTGAGGTCTATGTTCCGAAAGAAGTCTTCTGAATCATCTTCTCATCCCGACAAAGAATACGTTGAGCCAGATGTTGTTGAGGAGATGTTCGAGGAAGGCTCTGCTATGCTTTCAGAAAGGTTTGTTCGTCTGTTAGATGATCATCACTCTTGGTACACATGTTAATTTCAGAGTCTCTGGTGTTGTGACCCCTGAAGTGTTCACGTAACGTGGGTGGTTGCAGGTTAGACACGAAGTATCCGTTGTGCAACATGTTTAAGTTGTTCATGTGTGCGGTGTGCCAAGTAGAGATTAGACCTGACGAAGGAGTATCCATACATGCCGGGTCAGCTAACATGAGAAGGCTACGCCCCTGGGATGGCCCTTTCCTTTGTGTCAGTTGCCAAGAGAAGAGGGAAGCCATGGAAGGGAAAAGACAATCTGGAGGTTTGCTTTACTTTTCCCTGACCTAACCCCCTGTTGAAGTGTAAATTGGTTTAACAAGTTCTTTTACCAACTCAATTTCTTCGAACTCGTGCAGATAGACACAGTAGCGAAAGTGACTGAGCCAACCAGTGAGGCTCATTCAGCTATAGATGGCGCGGTGATGCATCTCAACGAGCACTAACAATTGTTTCAGAAGTTTAATGTAAATGATAAAAGACAAGTTATCTTGGGAGGTTACTTCAACTAGAATCCGAAGGCAGAATGATTTGGGAAGCCAGACCACTTTGCTTTGGAGACAAGGATGGATGAAAAGAGACGAGAAGAGATTGTTATTGGTTGCTGCTGCTGCTGCTTACAAGTCAGTCTCAATCAGACATACGTATGTTTATCTAACTTGAAGATATGATGATGATTCTCGTTAGTTTGTGCTTGACCTGCCTTCCCAAGACTCGAGCTTGATCGTGCCAGATGCTCAGCAGCAGCAGCAGTATGCATCAAAGAGGGGTCAGTCGTCTTTTATTAATCAATATTATTATTATTATTATTTATTTATTTATTTCTTTCTTTCTTTCTCCTTGTATTTGAATCCGCAATATTCTTCTCCAAAATTCATAAAGCTAACATCTGAACAACAACGGTAGCAACAATGTTCAAACATTATTATAATTTGGTAGGCACCTTAACGACAAGTATTCTTGTTCCACATTGGAGAGAAAGAGATACAATTGGCAGTGTAGGGATGAGAGAAACAATGGGTGTGTGATTGACAAGAGATGTAGCTGTAGCTGTAGCTGTAGTTGTATAATCTTGTTCCATATGTCCATAGTAAGCTCTGCCTGGGGGAAGAGAATTGCTGCTATATACTAGTAATTTGCTCTGTTAATTCTTTTATTGTTTGTGAAATAGAAATGTTAAAAGCGTCAATGGATGTTGTATTTTGCATCAACGTGCATGGTTCCCCTTGTTTCTTTTACTCCGTCCATGATCCGTTCCCAAATTGACCATCGGACAAAACGCCGCCGTGCGCCGGCTGCATGGGTTTTGGTCACCGAGGGACAGTTGGGAAACTAGAGGGTGATGAATGATGATTGGAGGATCAATAATAATATGATGATAATGAGGTTGCTGAAAAGTCAGCTGTAAAACATACATTTGGATTGGAGAGATCGTGGGTACAGGATAATGTTAATTCGTTAAAGGGCAAAAGTGGACTGAGACTTAGAGAGAGAGAGAGAGAGAGAGAGGGTGGAAGCCATTCTCGTATGGTTGGGGACATGAGACGATGACATATGCAGGTTGGCTGGTTTTTGTGCTTTGCTGGGGCGGGGGATGTTTGTTTGTGGTACGCGTTTTATACATGCGCTCTTCTTTCTCAGATCTCTCATCATGGAGTCATGGTATATCATATTTAATTCTGCGAATGAGTCGAATCAAATTGAGTTTGAACCATATCAGCTCAGATTTACTAATCTTGTGTCGAATTGAAATGTTGTGGGACCTGACGGGTAGAGGATATATGATGAATGGGGTGGAATAAATAAATGGCAATTTGTTTGTCATGGCCGCGGGTTGTAACTTGTCATTCGGCCTGTCTAATTTTATAGTTGACAATTGTACAAGACAAGAACGTAACCGGAAAAAAAATCTTATCGAACTTGCTCTTTTATTATATTTCGTGTCAAACAGACTTCCTATAATTACAATGTTCTCAGATTTATCACTACGGATTGAGAATTACCAATTTTGCCCTTCCTTTTAATTAATTTGTTTCCTTCCATTTCTCCGTGGCGAATATGGATTGAGATCATCAAGAAGATCTCTTTGACTCTGAATGCACGCAGTGGGTGGGAGGCCCTAGATATTGAACGTTGCAGAGAGGGACTCGAAGCGTCGTCTCCTTCCAAGTTCCAACACAATGTCATTATGATATCGACGAGCCCTTTTCCCCAGTACAAATGCCAATTAATACACAAACGGATTAATTAAATCAACGCATGCGACGATTTGAATGGTAATCCAACCAAAGCGTCAGCAGCATACCACTATAAATCACACCCTAAACCATGATATAGTAACAACGGAAAGCAGAAAATTAAAGCAGCCATGCATTCCTCCGACGACGGCGAGCCAAGGAAAGGAAAGAAGGAAGCTCTACTTCACGACGACGACGACGATGGGGGCGCTTCGTTGCTGGGGAGGTTGAGCATCGGGCCTCGCCCGTCGACCCGTGACCGGAAACTTGTGATTCTGGCCCTCGGCGGCTTGCTCTGCGAACGTGTAGAAAATCCCTTCAGACTCTTCAATGCTCGCCGGCCTTACGATGCCGCGTACGGGAGCTTCGTAGGTTCGTACGTATAACCAAGACATAATTAAGAAGCAGGAAATTTCATTAATCATTGCTGTAAATCGGCGTTTCTGATAACTCGTATACTGGATTAAATATTCCATCTCTCCCCGTTCTTTAGTTTACAAGAGGCCTCACTGCGATACGTTTCTGAAATTCTGCTTCGAAAATTTCGACGTAGCTATCTGGTCCACGGCAAAGAGGTTAGTAAGCCTCGGTTTATCAGAGAGAAATTTGATTCAACTTTGTCATGTGTTGGTATTGACTAATGTGAAATGATTGAACAGATGGTACACAGAGAATGCTTTGGACTGTGTAATGACTGGGCTGAAGAGTATCGGTCTTGTCTTTGTTTGGGTAACATTATATTCTTCATTAATATCTTTATTAATAACTTTACTAGGGTCTCTTCAGAAGCTTTATTATATAAAAAAATGTATTATGGTTTGTCAGAATCAAGAACATGTTATTGACTCGGGATTCAAATCACTGCAAAAGAAAGATAGGCCCATCTTCTTGAAGAAGTTGAGTAATGTTTGGGATCGACATTGGAGAACTACTTTTGGTAGCAGTAGTCCTCGATATTCAGCTTCCAATACATTAATGATCGAATTCGATGATGTACCCGAGAAAACACTCTTGAATCCTGTGATTTCATACAACCTTCCTTTTTTTTTTATTACTGTGTCGGTAACTCTGTTGTAAATTTCTTGGGTGATAATGATCCATTCATTTGTGTGATGCATGCAGCCAAACACAGCTGTGTTTGCTCCTGAGTACAAGTTTGAGGATGACGATGATAATGTACTAGGTAATTAATACCAACATTCGATGTTGAAAACTTGCGTTCTCTGTTTTGTTCACTTGATCTTTTAATTTTATGCCCCTTATTTTGATTTGGGCTTGCAGCTCAAGAAGGGGAACTGTGGAAGTTCTTGGATGGGCTATCTAGGGCTGAAGATGTGGGCTCTTATGTGAAGGCCAATCCATACGGGCCTCCTGCCATAACAGCAGCCCATCCCGACTGGGCTTATTACCAAGAGATCATACATGCTCATGGCGGAAGCAGTTGATGATGATATCATATTTTATTCTTATTGTTTACTAGTTGTTGACCCGGCCAGTTGGCCGAATTATTTTAGATTTGTCGACACGTGGAGTGAGAGCGAGAGAAGGTCTATTGTCGGATAATTGTATATTTAAAATGTTAATAAAATATTTATTTTTATTAAATAATTATTAAATATATTTTTTCATATAAAATACTAAAACATCTCTTATTTTTTAAAATAAAATATATATCCAGGTTAAGAAGGAAATAACAAAATTTATGAACATATTGAAACAATTTGTTATCGATTTTATGTATAAAATTACCTAAATTCGCTTTGTGTTTTAAATTTTTTTTATATAAAAAGGTACATGTATCCCCTCTCTCACTCCAACCCCAAATTTTCTGAAAATGGCACCCCGGTACCCCACCTCATGGTATTGCTGTTTCTCATCATCTTCTAATTGTTTCTAGTCATTGTTCGTCGACCCTTCATTACCTTCATTCAAAAAGCCTATCATCTCAAAAGTTTCAATATTCTAATACAGATACTTCTCGTATTCATCCAAACAATTTGTAGATCAGTGGTCACCGTAATAATCTCATCGAATTTATTTCTTTTATTCTAGTCATGAGTTCTTAATCCGGTTGATTAGAACCAGGCAAGGACCTTATGTTGTCATCAATTATTTTCCATTTTTACTCTCACGTAACATATGAATGCTATTTGTAGTAAAACAACCGCCCGTTTTCTTCGGCTTCATATATTAATTTGTGAATTTTTCCTGCATAATCGCCCTTCACAATATAATAATTCAGGAATAGTTTTTGAATTTTTCCAAGTTCGCATTTCTTGCTCTAAAGCAAGAGCACCAACTCCACTGTTATATGTTTTCTAGATATAAATATATGCAACAAATTTGTTTACTGTAATTGGTTATAACCAATGTTGTCAACAAAATTTAAATTGTTAACTCATTGAAGCAAATGGGTAATGATTAATGGTCAAATTGGATTAACTCAGTTTAGCAAGACTTTGCCCGAATATATGAAGGATTTTATTGGTTCCACATGCATTGTGCTTAATTATTCATAAATTATTATGGTAAATTTAGGTCCAACGATTAATTAATATTTATTCAATCACAGGAATTGAATTGACTTTATTAGTACTTTTTACATCTTCCCTTTTGAAAATGACAATTTAATTCTCAATCACTTCCCTCTTTCTTGTTATTGTCTTTATCAAAACTTATGTATTTATGGCCAGATTACTTGAATTTCGAAAATATGTAGATACCTATTATAGAGATCACAATTTTATTTTTAATTCTCACACTTATAGGGATTGGTATACTAAACAGAACTTATGTCTGAACACCAAGCTATACTTACAAAATACATTCAATACTCGATTGTGGTTAATTGAAACTGAGTGCACCACCACAAATTATGATTTTCTTTTCCTAAATTATGTTGGACTTGGTTGCTTGATGACTTTCAACCAAACACTCGATGCTTAATTAGTTGATAATTCTCAATCCACCAAGGCGGTACTACATGTTCTTAACATTGAGCAACTTTCGAGTCCAAAAAACCAACTTTCATCATCACACCAATCGTTACCCAAAACAAATTGTTAAGAACATCAACAAAACTTCTTTAAAATGCCCACTTAATCCCTGGTAATAGATTCTCATTTCGTAATTAAACCCCGCTACGATAAGTCAAGTCATCGGCTAGTGTCCAACCGCATAATAAAAAAATATGTGACCAGACCCAATTTAATTTGCTCACAAAAATAATTACTTACAGAAACTACTCTAATGCCATGGGAAAAATAGAAACATAACAAAGTATACTATGATATCAAATCCACTATTGCCAATGAGAAATAGATTAATTATCAAAGGCATGACTCAGATATATCAAAATAGTATCATAGAAAATAGTTAAATCACAAATTAATCCGATCAGCTAGAGATCATGTTAAAATATAGTCAAATTTTATAACAAAACAACTCTCAACCAACTATAGATGTCATAAAGAGTAAAAGTACAAAAATACTTCTAAAGTATTGAACGAATGATTTAGAATATCATATATATTTAATATTATGAATAATAAAACGAAACCGCAAAATAACATTGGGAAAATGATAAAAAAATAAAACCAGAATATAATGCTCGCTAAAATGATATCTATTTTTAACCAATGTTTTAGATACCACACCTTATTAGCCAATCAGAGCGAAAAAACCGGATACCAATTACAAATGGTTGATGATTATATTTATACCGATCTGAGCATTTGAACAAAGGTCAAACTACGATTTAGTACAAAGTACACTATTACTAATTTTCTGGTATAATTCCAATACGATTTCACAATGCTAACTTTTAACATAAAAGCATGCTATATTATCAACTATAGGTTTCAAGGGTCTTAAGCAAGGTCGTCAACCCAATTTAGCCCGTTGGCCGATCGGGCAAGTGGGTTGAGGGTTAATGGTCCAACCGCTTTAGCCCAGATATATGAAAACATCTATTATGTTGTTCATACATTTATAAATTATATCAAATCTTATCTAACATATGAGTAATAACATATAATATTATATCAAAATAACATGTCGTACTTAAATCCAACATATAGTGAAAATTCAAACACACTTATATAACATCATTATTCAAATGTGCAACTTAGAATTTAAAAGATTGGGTTAGGCAAAAAAGGTAACAGGAAATTAGACGCATTTTACATTACAATGGTCAACCCGCCGGATGTGTGCAGCCCATTTTTTCACCGGATCAGGGTCAAAGCAGGTCAACCCAGGATTGAAAATGGGTCAATAAAAATGAGAAAGAAACAAAGCCTAAATAAAATTAATATTTTAAAATGCCCACTTTGTATAATTATAGAGATATTCACTACAGCTATAAATTAAGCTTATAGCTTTAGCAAATGACGGTTGGGCCAAATAGAAAAAGAAAAGGAGTTTCAGATGCAGTTAAGAGGCTAAGTGCGGTTGGGCCCAAATAAAAAAATGGAGGGAAGGAAATTCCCAAAATGGGTCTCCGAAAGTTCCTCTCTGCGCAGGAATTTTTGAATGGTGGGATAGTTTTTTTTATTTGACTTTTATTTATTGTATAGACTAGCACCGGGCCCTGCCCTTGGTCGGGAAAGTTTAGACAAAAAATATGATAAGAAAATAAGACATATGATTTGAGAAAGAAATACAATTGTTCGAAAGAGAAAAGAAAAACATATACATATAATTAGTTTTCGCTACTTAAGAAGGCCATATAGTTCAAGATTAAAGTTGCTTTCCCTAAAATATACATAATGAACCCTCAGGAGGAAAAAAAAAAAAAATTGGTCTCTGATAGAATTCAGTATCTCTCTATAGTACTTATCCCAGTAGCATCATCTTTGTTGATCACAGCGCAGGCAATGGATATGAATTTGTATGATTTGAAATATGTCGGACATGATCCAAAATTGTCACTAATAGTGAGTTGGACAATGTATTGTGTCCCGGTGAAGTACTCCCAAATGACTTTCATGTTCCGGATATGGCCAACAACAATGTAGTTGTTTTCCTACAATGAAAGTTTATTTTAGAATGAAATAAGTTAAAATAATGAAAATGTATGATTAGTAGAAAAGCATTGAATAGAGGGTGATAAAAAATGTGGTTTCAGAATCTCCTTACCATGAATGAAGAACATAGGCGCAATACAGTTAGGTATACAATTGAACACAATTTTGTGCATTCTTTGGCAACTTCATAGGAGTCATCTTTTATGATGTATTTGACTTTTCTCACTCTAACATAAGAAATGACATATACCCGAGGTTTTTTTTATAGCTATGCACATGTATATAACTTTTTTGCATAATGAAATTTACTCATGAGTTTAGCAGTGGGTGCAATGAAGGCCGATTCAAGTTGAAAAATACCTTGGATGCTGAGGAGGACGCAAGTAATACTTGCCTAACAATGATGAAGCAGCTTAGTGAAGAAAAGATGTTCTTCTACGGGAGAAATGAAAATCAGATTCTGCAACAGTAAATGAAGCCTTAGAAATGGCACACATCTTGTTTGGTCCACATACACTGAAGTAATTGCACATACCACCGTTGATTGAGATTGAGCAAATATGAAAGCTTCAAATTCAGAAATCAAGGAGCCTTTCAATACCAATCCGAATCACAGGGTCCCAAATTAAAAATACATGAGAAAATAAAATGACTTGGACATAACATGTGAAGCATGGAAGTGAACATCAAAGTGTTGCCTATATAAAAGTTGAGAAATGATAGCATGAGAGTTGGTTCCTATGATAGATACATAATCAATCTTCACAATAAAAGAAAATTATTGCCCTTCGATAAAGTTCAATGTATCCCTGAAATTACCCCCCATTTTTTATCTTCTTTAAATGGGAGTGAGCATGTTGGAGACTATCACTAGTACTTAACAAAAAAATTATTGGTTTCTAGTTGGTGTTTAAGCGACATATCTTTAACACGATCAACAAAAATGTAGCGATTGCCATGCAGCTCTCACATCATGGTAATCATAATTCTCAAAAGAGCCAATTCAAATACGGGAGACGTACTAAAGTAAGCACTTTATGCCACAAACACACAATCAATTTGTGAAAAATATAATTTTCCAAAGAAGATTCATGGTTTAGAAGAAAAAATATCTCATGAATATTTAGAAAGTAATACGGCCATTGGAATAATGAACTTTAGTGCTTCATTTGGTGTCAATAGCCATGGTTACTTAATGTTAGATAATAAGTAAATATTTTGACATAAATGAAAATTTTGAAATCCATAACTATACACATTTATATGGGTAAGTTTAAACACATTTTTAACACCAAACTAAAAGACACTCAATCAATGCACTCTGTACTCGACTTTGACCACCTGATAAAATATACGTTTCAACCAATTGACACTAATACCACAAATAGTAAATGTACTTCTGATTCTGAACCATACATAAAAGCTTTCAACAATCACAAATATTATAAATTAACTAATTATTATAAACACAAATGTTATGAACAAACTAATTATTATATATATTATAAAATTAAATTCATTCAGGTCACATATTTAGTGTACAGGTCTCAATTTTTGGAACACGTTTTGGCCCATGGGTCACATACACTTTTATCACAGCAGATATGCGTCCACTCCATTAACCCTTCTCCGTCACAAAACACGTTAAGAATTTACCAATCATCGGAGTAAAAAACAAAATCGACGTTGACCCATCAGATGTAACGTTATCGGTTATCTTAGTTCAAGGATAGTCTTCCCGATGGGAACTCGGAATGAAAGGGATTGCGTCGGGGAAGATGAAGCCGTCGACGATTTGCTAGGGAGTCAGGATGGTGAACGACGAACACGACACATAACTGGGTTCTCTTCATTTGCTGGAGCTTGGTCGATTTTACTCGATCAGTATACGCCGGCGGATGGAATGAAGAGCACGGAAACAACGACACGAGTCCTGAAGCTTGTTGGAAAATTACGATTCAGTCTCATACTCTCAGTGATGCGATGCCTGATTACAAAATTTACAATACGCTCACGAAGCACCGAGCTGGGCTCGAAAAAACGGTGGGCCTCATACAGGGTTTTGGGCCCTATGAGGCAGGCCTTCTCCTAACAGTTTCAGTTGGTCAGATGCTCGGTGGAGGAGTCAATCAAAACGCACAGGGTCATTTAATTTAAATTGAATGACAAAAATGCCCCTCCGTGAAGTGCTCTAAGGGCTGGAAATTCAAAATGCTGCAATCCCAACTCATGAATCTCCTTTATATCTTTTGTAGAAGCTTATGAAATTTCGTTTATGCCAATGCCTAGGACAAATACACCTATCTATGACAAAAAAAAAATGTCTGGGACAAACTGATATTATTTATTATGCTTTTCATCTTTCTCCAATTCCATGAATAATCTTTCACTCAAAAGGCCAAAATAAATTGAATTGATAATTGGTAATCAAGGACACCACTGAAATTTGAAAAAATGATTACTTTATATTTGATAGCAGTTTGAGTATGATTAAAAGATATTATCGGATGTCTGTGTTATTCAAAACTAGGACACTATTATTGTTAAACATATTCTTCATTAGTTTGCAACTCATTTGTTGTTCTATTTTAAATTTAAACCCCTATGTAATAGTAAAAACATTCATTGTCCCAATTATTTTCAAAACCTAACAATCAAACTAAGTAGAGACTACCCTTAATTTCAATTGATTTTATCAGAGAAATTTGATTCAACTAAGTCAAGTGTTGGTATTGAAACCGGGCTAAAGAGGAGCGGTCTTGTGTTCGTTTGGGTAATTATATTAATATATTCTTAATTCATATTTTTATTAATAATCTCTTCAGTAGCCTTATTAGATAAAAAAAATATTATGATCGGGCAGAATCAAGAACATGCTATCAACTCGAGATTCAAGTCAATGCAAAAGAAAGATACACCCATATTCTTGTAAGTTCATACAACCACCCTCTTATTTTTACTACAGTTTTGATCTTTGTTCTAAACAAACTACTTGGTTGCTAATAATCCATTTCATTGTGTGATGCAGCCAAATACAGCTGTGTTTGCTCCTGAGTACAATTTTGAGAATGACGATGATAACGTACTAGGTAATAAATACCACCATTCGAGGTTGAAAACTTGCATTCTCTGTTTTGTTCACTTGATCTATTATGCCACTTATATTTTGATTGGGTGGTTATTTCTTTATAGCTCTAGAAGGGGATCTGTGGTAATTCTTGGATGGGCTATCTTGTGATGGAGATGTGGGCTCCTATGTGAAGGCCCATCCATACGGGCCTCCTGCCAGAACCGCAGCCCATCCCAACTGGGCTTATTACGAAGAGATCATACATGCTCATGGCGGAAGCAGCTGATGATGATATCATATCTTATTCTACCATTTCCAATTCATTTTCAAAGTAAAGTAAAACAAATAAATTGATATAACTGTCAGGAGTAAGGTGACACCTAACTGTCTTCTATACATAATTAGATGGAGCTAGATAGTCCATATTAAATAAGAAAGTTAACATCAACTAAGAAATCAATTTTCTATGTCAATTTTTTCAATTGCTCAAGAACTTTGTGAGCTATTGAGCTACGATTCTATGTATTTGTGGGTTATATTTTGATCGTTAAGTGTCAATTAAGTTATTAATTATTTTAGCTAAAGTGAGGAAGCGTTGTGAATTATTATTTTATTTATCATGCATTGCGAATATGTATTTTCTTCCAAAGCCTAAGCATTGCTTTGGCTACGCCTTAGCGAACTAGGTGCAAGGCAAGGCCTCAACGCCTACCTTACGTCTAGCGTTTTCTTAAATCTTGGTACTAACAGAAGATGACTCTTTGTTGCAACACTGCCATATAGCCTCGAACACCGCTCACGCCATATTAGATTGATCACCACACTCCATACAATTCTACCCATAATTGCACCTAGGGGTGGTAAACGGTTTGCCAGTTAACGGTATAACCGGTTACCGAACCGTTAACCGACGGGATTGGTATACGGTAGTGAAAAATTAGCTGTCAGTATACCGGGTACTTCCCGGTTAGGTTAATAACCGGCAGTTACCCGGTATACCGGTGATACCGACTGATAGCATAAGGAACTTCCTCTTTTCTCCTTTGTCTCGCCATTGCCCTGTATTCTCACCCCCTAATTCCGATTTCCCCCTCTTCTCTCTTGTTATCAATGAACGACAAAGCTTAGGATCCACTTCCAGTCCTCCTCCTCGTCTGTCATCGCCTCCACCCTCACTCCTCTTCGCCTGTCACCGCCTCCGCCGCCGGCAAATCCAACACACTCCAGCCGCCGCCGCCAAATCTAACACACTTCAGCCCCGCCGTAGATCCAGCTGCCATCCGAACTTCTTCCCAGACACCATCCATCCCATGAATCCCTCACCCGAGTCATCTCTCCTCGGGATCTATACTTTGACTCCGTCGTAGCTTGCCCGCGCCACCCCAAAAATCTCCACCTAGATCCGGACAGATCATGTCAAACGACGCCACCGCTGTTCAGATCTGGCTACCAATCCACAACAACGGAGCTCCCCCTGCATGTCATCTTGGCCTATTAATTCAGTGACTAGGCACCGCTTGCCATCGCCACTTCTCTTTCTTTGACTGCGAGCGATTGGAATTCCGAATTTCGAGCAAGCTCAGTCCTCTGTTCTCTCATCGCCGGCGCACGACAGACCCACGACCACGAGCACCCGACAATTGCAGCCTAGCACCGCTTCCTCTTCGTCGAACAAAGTGTCGCGTCCTCTCCATGGACCAACGCGCTAGGCCCATCGTTGTCAGACCTCGTCTCGACCGCCTTACTCGATGCGGCGCCGTTGTATCTCACTTGTTAGTGCCTCGGTGGTGTCGTTGGTTTCCTCTCTTTGCGATAAACGATTTACCATCAAATACCCGAGATCGGTAACCGGTATATCGAAACACTTTCGGTTTCGGAAATCGGTGACCATTTCCAGCCGTCCGGTATACCGATACCGGGTCAACCGGTTATATCGATACCGACCGTTTACCACCCCTAATTGCACCATATGAATTTCCACTCCACTTGCTTATAGGCAATCCAATCTCCCGCTCTGGCGGGCTTGTTCGTGAAACACTGTACGGGTAATAAAGTGCACACACGAGCAACCAACAAACAAGTGATATATCTCAATCGCTAAACGTTGCCCTTAAAATTGCTATCGGTCGCCCTAAATTAAATATTCAATTACACATATACCCCTAACTTATATTTCTAAATTGAAACAAACAAACAACCCCTAACTTAACCCTACCATACTCTACGACTCTACCTAGGTGGAACGAGTTTGTTGTGCTCTACAAAATGATATCTCATTCGATTTTTAGTCGTTTTCGGAAATTTTTGCACAGAAGGAACGATTTAATCACGATCTATTGGATTTCAAATTTTTCTGGGTGAAAAAATTTCGTAACTCTTATTACCAACTCTATACCATACTACCAGAGTGATATTTTTCATACCATATGGTATGCTGTTATTTAATACCAGTCAATAGCATATGGTACAGTCAATATCATATGGTACAATCAATATCGTATGGTATATACTGGTAATAACTAGAATTTTTTTTGTTCCAAAAAATATCAAAGTGGATATCATTTTGAAGAGCACAATTAATATGATCTAACTGTGCAAAAAATTAAATTCCGAGTTAAAACGAGTGAGAAATCGTCCGTTAAAAATTAAGGGAAAAAAATTAAAGGTTTTCGAGGAGAGAGAAGAAGACGCTAATATGACGGATTTTTATTGAGTTATGCATGGGGTTATAGCACCACAAGGTTACTCACCGGATCTGCTCCGGCTCACCTGTAAATCTTTTAGCATCATATAGACTTTTTTATATGAATATCTGTGGATCTATTTAACGAGGCTTTTAAGGATAAAATTGAAGAAGGTTTCTTATGTCATATTGAACCCATTTTTTTTTTTTACGGGAACCTGCTCAAGTAATATTAATGAGAAGGGCTGATTACATTATCCAGCCGGAGCTGGTCCATCAAGAAACTCGGGGGTCGATCTACCCAAACCACAGCGGAGTCCCAGTTCGTATCGCTATGCGCCATCACATGAGCTACTGCATTCTGCTCCCGCCTCGCATGTCGCCAAACTCCCGTTTCCGGGCTTACCAGCAAACGCCTAATACTTCGGCATATAATCCCAACCTCCGTTTGCACTGCATCACCCTCGTACAGCTTGTGGATCAAACTAAGGAAGTCCACCTCAAGAATAAGATTCTCATACTGAAATTGTCTCGCTAATCGGAGTCTAAACTCGGCCGCCAAAGCTTCTGTCATCTCTACATCCCAGCTTCCTTTTATCTTCTTAAGTCATATTGAACCCAATTTTTCGGTGATACTAATATGTTGTTATACAAGTGATTCAAATATATTGATCACATTTTTTATGCATAATATACTTTTGAAGTCATATTGAACCCAAATTTTCGGTGATGCTAATATGCATAATAAATTTTTTTATGGGTACAAATATTTTAGATTTCAAGTGTAGACAATATGTTACAATTAGATGCAAGCAAGCTCCTTGCTTAAGATGATCAGAGTTACGCAATTGAGATCAATAAAAAAGAATTTGAATGAATTTGTGAAATTGAAAATTAAAACAGAACCAAAAGTGCAACTTTTCACAAGGGAAGAGGCTCGATTGGATTATGATCGAAGCTTGACCGTGATTGATGCGATTTCAATCGATACGAAGCAATTCTCGTTGCTGGAACACAACCAACACACGATAGGGTTTGCGTGACAAGGTAACTTTTGTATTCAATCAAAAACTAATTATTACACGAGGCTCTTAAGCCCTTGAATAGATTACAATTACTCATCTAACTCCCTCAATTATAACAAGGAAACATAAACTAACTATGAAACAAACTCAACACAAATCAAAATCCTTAACAGGAACACTCTTAATGTCAGATACGAAGTTCCAAAACAGTCACCACGAAACAGGTTGAACACTTAGCCAAATACTTCCATATTTCCTTCCAACATTGATAGATCCTTTGGCAAGCAATCCAACTTTAATCAAAGGGTTAATTAGGATCATATCAAAATTGTTTAATATGAACAATGTCGCGATTTTGACCTATACGTAATAGTTCTCTTCAGAATGTACTTATAAGTTAAGGATGCGGACGTTTCAACTTTTACTTCAACTGAATAAATTGTTCGGACATTTTCATCACGCTGACTAAAATACTGTTATAATTATCAACAAATTGATCATTTAGATGTCTCACATATATTCGTAAGTTACGGTATACAAAAAATAAAATATAGTTCCTGGGTCTAAACTAGTATGTTAAGAAGTAAAATATTGCATTCAACAGTCATTGAAGAAGGATGGGAGATTTCCAAGAGTCCTCGCCTACAAAAAGGAGAAGATTTCATTAAGATCATTTACAATCTCCATGCACTCTAATTAGTCAGTCAAAGCGTCACCCTATCGTAAAACGAGATCTTTCATTAATCCCCCCGTCGCCGAAAAGATTGATGGCAGTCCAACGTTGCAAATGCATGTAGTAACTCTATATAAACCCCGCTATGATTATCCCAACTCAAGCATATAAGAGAGACTGGACTGACATAAGCCTCCAAATCCCTTCTGATTCTGACATCGTCACTAGAAGTCATGGACAAGGAAAGCGGCTTGATCCAGCGGAAACCCCGCGTCCTCTATAGTAGCGACGATGACGAAAGCTACTATAGCGACGACTCCGCAGATGAAGACCAAGGACCAAAGCAGAAACTGCTGGTCCTCCCACTTGGTGGGTTCCTCTGCGCGAGGGTGTACAAGAAGAGCAAAACCAAAGTTAGGATTCCTCGGAATCGCCAGCCTGATGGCGATTTCGAAAAATTTTATGGTAAGAAATGAAAGGGAACTTCCTCCTCTAATATATATTATATTGAATCGCGCGCGCATCAAATCCATATTTTCTTGTTTCTTTACATATTTCTGGGTGTGCAGTTTACAAGAGGCCCTACTGTGAGGACTTTGTCAAATTCTGCTTGGAGCGATTCGAAGTCGGAATCTGGTCTTCCGCAAGCGGGTCTCTATTAACTTAACTTCAAATACATTTTCTCCTTGCCCTTCTCTCCGCACTAAAGCAGAGCAGCTGTTTGATCATGGGTTGTCTTCATTTTTCGTCCAGGTGGAACACAGAAGAGACTCTTGAGTGCGTGATCGGAGGGCTAGAAAATAAGCTCCTTTTCACTTGGGTATTTGTCACCTCCGAAAAATCATGTTTAGTTTTCGATTACAGTGTTGAATATGTTGCTTAACGGATGTGAGATGATGATCTGACTGAGATGTGATGTTGTCCTCAGGATCAGAGAAAATGTACCGGACCGATGTACCAGAGTTTTTTGGAGAACAAAAATAAGACCCTCTTTTTAAAGGATCTGAGCACTTTGCTAGTTTTTCTCCGCATCGATGGCATCGACTATAAGCCTTCAGAAGCTCTGCTGATAGAGACTGACCCTTACAAGTCATTTCTTAATCCGGTAAACTTTTGCTCTACTCCTAGTCTCGTAGGTTATCCGTGTTTTGAACTTCAAAATTTAACATCATAAGCCATGTTACTAATAATAGTTACATACATGTAGCCTGACACATCGATTTTCCTTGACGAGTACTCGGTCAAGAATGTATCTGACGATAAGCTAGGTTGGTCATCTGATCGTAATTACGAATCAATCAAAATGTATATTTTTCTCAGTAAGTTTGCAGATGCTGAGCGGGTCTTTGTTTTATATTAATTAGGCCCTGACGGGAAGCTGAGAAAGTATTTGGATAACCTCTCTAAAGCTGAAGATGTGCCTTCCTTTGTGAAAGCCAATCCATTTGGTAATCCGGCAATAACTTCCTCGCACCCACATTGGAGCTCTTGCAGCGAGATGATCCGCATTTATGGAGACTGAATTTCTTTTCGACCTGCTCTCGTCGTTTGATTCTTCTTTTTTATATTTATCTCATCTCGTAGAAGAATACAGTTTTCTCTGTTTCCTACTTTCATCTGTGCTATATGTAGCAAGTTCACTGGTTTCACAGCCATGCTGCATGCAAATAGACCATTTATCTAGAAACGTGTGGGATTTGAATTACATTAAAGATTCAGCCACCAAGCAAAGATTCATCTAAACTGTAAAGCAATGTCTTTCTCTAAAACCTTTTGTAAAACGAAGCCCTAACCTTTACCAGACCCTCGTAGTGAAAATTGGAAAAGAAGTGCATCATAGCAGGGTCGGAGCTACAGCCTGGCCCCGAGAATTTTTGAAGTCACGTATAATATGTATAGGTATTTTGGAAATTTTGTATAAACTACACGTAATTTACCAAAGGTTTTTTAATACGAAAATCACTACAAGAAAACACACATATAGCTACTAGATAGTACCCCGGCCCGTTGGCCGGTTGCAATATGATTGATAATCGTAAATAACAAATGTTTCAAGTTTAAATTCTAGTGATATTCTCTTCTTTTATATTCACGTCATGATTATATGTTAATGTCATGCGAATTAAAAAGTAATTCTATCAATTTTTAAAAATACCAATATAGTTGTCCATTAAGAAAGTCAAATTATTCAATTGTTGAGAAAATAGAAAATGAGCATTCATCATACATATTATTACTTTGTAATCATTGTCTTCTATATATGCAAATTCTGGTTGGAGTTAAAATTATAGGACTCATGGAAGGAATATCAACTCATAATAAACTTAATGACACAGTATTATAGGTATTCAAAAATGACTGATAACATTGTTTGTTAAGTTAATTTTTACCATAGGTTTATGATTGATTTGTCTCATAATTTTGCCTTCCATTATCAAATCCTAAATGAAATGTGAGATTTGCAAATCCGTGAGCCCCACGGATTTGTGTCCCTTAGCAAACGATGGATTTGTGCCAACTCCTTGACTCTTGGGATTTGGCGCGTTGACTAACGGTCAACGCGTTTGACCGTCCAAGTTAATGGTCAAAAGTCGGATCTGGCCAAATTGTTTATTTTGGTGTATAGTTTGGGCTAGGATGTTATAGATCGAAAAGATTGGTCAGGATTTTTATTTTGGTCAAAGTTCAGGCCATACGAAAATATTAACCCTAAACTTAACCATATATAAAAAATAATTTTACAACAAAGAATTCACCTCATTCTAGTCACAATTGTTGCTGGAGATCATTGATTATCTTTGAAAATCTTAATTATGTTGGGATTTGTGGTGTTCTAACCAACACATTCAAAGCGTGATTATAATCGTCTACATCTTCATCATCAATAATGGTAGCTAAACTCAATTGCTCAACCTAAACTAAATTTCTCAAGGGAAATTGACCCTTTGGCTAGCGGGGCGGGTATAACGGGCCGGGTATTATCGATTATTATTTATAGATCGATCCAGTTTACCTCCAATAGAAGTTAAAGCGAAGATCCAATTATAGCCTCGTATGTGTTCCCAAAAGTGTCATCCCTTTCAAGTGTTCGCTTGCAATAGCATATTCAAAACCTTAGGAGGTTGCCTTTGAGGAGGGAGGTTCACTTTGCCTTGTTTGCAACACAATGAAATTCCTTGTGGGTTTTGTACTTTCTCCCTTCCACACCATCAATCCACAATATTCACATTTATATGATGAGGTTCCAATATCAAACATTTCAACAACGGTAATAAAATTAACTCCAATATAAAAAGTACATATGATACAACTTTCAAAATTATAATAAATAAAGGAAAATGAAATAATCAAAATATTCACAAACCTCGAAAGTCTCTAGATCGCATCACCCGAAGACGACTATAACGATTTTCAGCAAGTTTGATGGACCTCAGCAATCCATTTATCTTTGTTTGTAAGTTATTCATCTCATTTTGAAGTCCTATATATATAAGCATTAAAATAACCAATCCTAGCATCTAACACATAATTTTATAACATATAAATCAACAACAAACATGAAATAATGGATTACCAGTATGAATGTTGACAATTTTTCCATATATACACTTTTGCCTTATATAGTTAAGAGATTATAATATATCAATTGATGATTCATCAATATTCATACTATAGAAAATTTATTCTACACTTCAGATAGAGACTGATTAGAACCCATCACACCTTCTGGTGGTATAAAAATAACTCTCTTTTTCCATGAATAATGCATCGCATAGACGCACATTAATTGTAAGATGTATATAATTATGCTAATAAAAATATCTGTACTTACATTCAATTTTAACGAATAAATTGAATCATTATTTGGTTGTTTGGATAACTATATTTAGAACAAATTGAATCATTTACATTCAATTTTAACGAATAAATTGAATCATTATTTGGTTGTTTGGATAACTATATTTAGAACAATTTTAACGAATAAAACGAATAAATTGAATCATTATTTCTTCGAGGCATAACTATACAAAAGTAGTTGGCAAAAAATATTTAGAACAAATAATATCAGCAAAATAGTTGACAATAGCAGGCTTCTAACAACGTGAAAACCTAATAATTTCTGTTTGCAAAACCAACATTTATAATTAAACAAATTCTATGAGTATTTTCTGTTGTGCTTCCATAATTCACTTCTATGTTCTCAAATCTATTGATTTCCAAATAGAACCTTATGAGCACTACATCTTATTTCTCTATTCTCAAATCTATTGATTTCAAAATGAAACCCTATGAGCACTACGTATTTGATATTTTCATATACACTTTTAACACAACGAATTTTGATTTACCCTACCAATTAGAAGCTAGAGTCCCTGTTCAAGAAGAACAGGACAGTGGGGAAGCAAGCAACAATGGAAGGACAATATAATATTGGAAAACACAAAATCTGTAGTTAGGATGTCAATTTCTATCTGACCCATTTTACTTGACCTGTTTGACATGTTTTGGGGTGGTAATACTCGTCCTATAAGCAGGGAGGATGGGCATGAGTAGTGTCCTCCACCTGACATGCCCTATATTTTGACCCGTTCTTGCTTAAATCACATATAATTTTACTCAAATTACTTAGCATTTTACTTTTATTAGCTAATATTTTAGCTATAAAAAGTTGGAAATAGATGATAACATCAATTTTTACGAATAATTTAACTATATTAAAATGTTATAGTTTGTTTCTTGATTTTTGTAATGAAAAAATGAATATTTTCAATTTTCTCGATCGAAACTTATTAGAATTAGATGGCTTCAATTCTAGGAACTAAATATTGAAAACACATTCATAATTAAGAGCGGAATTGCGAGGCTGAGTATTTTTACAATGATGTCGGTTAGGGATTACAACTTTGACCTAACACATTTTATCCGATCTATTTTACATGTTTTGGAGTGAATAATATCCATGGTACTATCCTCGATCTGAATGATATGTAATTTTACTTAAACTAATTAGGATTTAACTTTTATGGCCTCATATTTTAGCAATAATAAAGTTTTAAATAGGCGTGAATCTCAATACCTTGGATCATTTAAATACACTTATCATATTCTTGAATAAAGTTTTAGATTTGTATCACATAATAAATTATCTTACCTAATATGGACGAACAGAGATAGATATGCATATAATCGGCGACAATTGCTAATGCTGGATGGACTGATGATGCAGTGATAAGTCCAAGGTCATCGTCCCGCTGGTCGAACCACCGGTTGACCCGTTTTGATCTTGACCTGGTGAGAAAAATGGGCCACCACACATCGGGTCGACCGCTGCAAGGTACCGAGCTGGAGGTCAAACCATGTCTTTTTTTCCTTTGGTTTGTAAAATGCTCCTATTTTCAGATTTTTCTTTTCTCCTAACCCAATCTTTGAGATTCTAAGTTGAACATTTTAATATTGATGTTATATATGTGTTAGTGAATTTTCACTATATGTTGGATGCAAGTACAAAATGTTATTTTTGTATAATGTTACATGTATGTTCATATGTTACATGTATATTTTTGTATATGTTATATGAGATTTAATATTATTTATAAATTTATAACAATATAATGTATGTTCATATATTCGAGCTAAACCGAACTAAAAAGGTCGGACAATTAACCCTCAACCCACTTTCTCGACGGGGCCAATAGGTAAAATTGGTAGGTTAAGATAAAACGAATAATTTAACTATATTAATAATGTTATAGTTTGTTTCTTGATTTTTGTAATGAAAAAATGAATATTTTCAAAGGTTTACTTTTAAATTACATATCCATTTGGGTCCACTTACACCAACTCTCGCTCATGATAAATTATTCGATCTGAACCCGACCTGCCACGGGACGGTATGGATATCGAGATATCCACCTCGACATGACAATTGCAATTCCTACATGTAGTCTTGTAATTATAATATTTGTAACAAAATGTATAGACTGTTCCGCATCCTTCCTTGAACAGGCAAACTTAAAGGCTAAAGCCTATTTCTACTTTCATGTGGAATCCATGTAAGATAAAAAAAATTAAAGAAGTTAGCGACTCCATCGACCCTTCCTTTTATGGCCCATTTTATTTGAATTTGTGTTTTGACTTTAAGGCCCCTCCGTTCTCTGCGCATAAGCCAGGGAAATTGGAATTGAGGGGGTTCTGAAGCGGAACGTGCTTATAGGTATGGTTTAGATGCTGTTTTTCGTGGCTAAATCATAAAAAATTTAGTGCTAAATTATTTAGCTACAAAATTTTCAATTCGTAGCTTGCGTAGCTAGAGGTGGCGCAGCTAAAAGTTAGCTACACATGTTTTCACTTACGTGGCTAGAATATAACAATTTAGCCACAAAAAATATATATTATAGCCAAACCCGTAATAGATCTTGCTACAAATTTTATGTTGGTGTAGCAAAATCCTAATAACTTTTAGCTACAAAATATTATATATATAGCTTTATCTAATCGTTTGCCACAAATTTTCTTAATTTGAAACTGTAGTTTTTGCCATGATGTATGGACATATATAATATTATATAAAATAATTTTAGCTACGTCCGCTGTGAAGTAGCCACAAATGATTTTGTAGCTAATGTATATTTTCTTCCAGCCACGAAAAAGATCATAGTTGTAAGTTTTACGTATAGCTTTGTATTAATATTCATGGCTAGTTTAATTCATAGGCTCGCTATAGGCTCATTCGTAGCTAAATTATTACAGTTTTAGTATGAATACCTGTTACACAACGATTTAGATTTAACTTTATATAAACTATTCATGGCCAACACGCTTTTATTGGAAATTTTTTATTTTGTGAGAATAATATATTCCCAAAAAAATATCAATACATATAGAGAAGAATCCGAATAAGAAAACGGCAACAAAATCTTCTAAGAATATTTGATTAAGAAATCAACTTCATAATCTTCGCGGATGATTCTTCCTTTGACTGTACCCTTCGCTGATTAGTTGCTTGCTCGGCCCTGGTTGACTGCAAAACAGATTTAGCCAATTAGGTTTGCTAGGTATTAGAAATGAGAGCACTAATGGTTACAATCCAAAAAACATACGGATGAAAGCATGGGAGGTAGTCGATAGAATTACTAGGCAAATTTTGGATCCAATACTGTAACGGGAATGAAAAAGAAAAAAGATGTAAACAATTATTAGAGGAAAGAAGAATTGAAAGATGAACATTGCGATAAACACAAACGAGCATACATGTAACTTGGTTTATTGAGCTGAGAGGAATAGGAAGAAAATGAAGCCAATCAAGTAAAATCAGTTCTACTCAGAAACTAAAATTCAACAAATTACCTCGACCGGTGTTTTGCTTTCCAGGAATTGAAGCTCTCAATCAAGCGATTAATTGAGAGAATGGATGATTGCTCTTATAAAAGCTCTTAAATTTGCCCTTCCCGCTTCTGTTTCCGCTCAAATTTTCAATTGTGATAATTGATATGTTTGGGATATGGATAATACTTATTATAAAAAGTACTATATGGAGAAAGACGTCAAACACGCCTCTAATTACATAGGAAAAAGAAGCCCTAACGAATCAAGTAAAATAAAAGTTTCCTTATTTGAGTGCAATTTGTGTGGTAATTTTATTCCTCTCTCCTTCATTTTAATTAAATATATTTTCAGCATTACAAACTTGCAACGCATATGACTAGATTAGAAGATATCTCTCCATGTTAAAAAAAGAAAGAAAGATATCCCTAGGTTGTTTTATAGTCATGAAAATTTATTCTTTTCTCGCAAAAAGAGTGAATCTTTTTGTATATGACTATATCCAAGTGGAAAACGAATTATTTATCATCATGTATGTAATTTATGATTTTCACCTATAAATAGAGATGTCATTTGGGCGGGTTCTGGTTAGGTTCGATTGAATTACGAGTTAGTTGAGTTTCAAGTTCATCGGGTTGCGGGTCAGTCAAGTTCATGTTATCAGGTTACGAGTAAGTCGGTTTCAGATTCATCGAGTTACGAGTTAGTTGCATTGCGGGTTCATTGGATTGCGGGTCAATAGGGTTACGGGTCTGACGAGTTCTAAGCGGATCAGGTTGTGGATAATTGGTAACTTAGTTATTGGAATCGTATTACTTACGAAACTTTCCATGTAGTTGATAATTGGTAACGTACACTAGTTAATATAGTTATGGTGAGGTAAACATTGTCATCTAATAGTTCTATTACAACCACAAATTAAAAGATGTAGCATATAATACATAAGTGAAAACTCATATGCAGTCTAAAATGAAAACTTATAATAAGTAACTTCATAAGCATTCAGGTGATGGCTAGTGATATGTTCTCAAATCTACTATAAAGCATCGTATATAAATATTATGATAATCAAATTAATAGGTAATTAAGTATATGATCTATAATATAAATAAACTGCATTTGAGAATGTTAAGTGATATTATATTGAAGATGAGATAACTCATAGTGAATTCTCTAATATAATATAATATAGTCAATTAGTGATTCCATATAAGGCTATAATATAGTTAATTTGCATACCCTCCACATTAAATTACATATTCATATTTAAAAGTAAAATTTTGAAATACCAAAAATACAAAGTAAAAATTATCCTTTTCTTCTTTTCCCAAAACATTGGAAACACCAAAATTTATGTTCTTCTCCTATAAATTCAAAACACTCAAATTTTCTTCTTCTTTCTCTTCAAAAAATTTGAAAGAACACAATTTTTAATTATTTTTGTCTTCTAAAAGGTAAAAATAAAAATGTCTCGTTATGTCTCATTTTATAATCAAAGCTGGCAAAATTTCTCACTTCTTTCAACCATGAAAATTATTTTTCTCTCGTAAGAGATAGTTATTTATATATATACGACTATATTCAAGTGGCATACTACATGTTTTTCATCATATACGAGAAATCTATAACTTAATTCATAACAAATCACTTGAGGTACAGTTGTTTTAGTGTGGCAAAAGCCAAAAGGTAACATCATTTCGGTTAAAGAAAGCGGTAAGTTGAGTTCCTTATAAAGTTTTGCCCTAAACATCAATCATTTGAAGCTATAGAATCATTAGATTACCTACTATTAATAATATTTGTAACTATAGAGTAAGCTTCAGCCGCATGTTCTGATTTCGTGGCTAACCATGATGCAGTGATGGTATATTGCCATGAATTAAATCTTTTGAGGCTACAAATTATAAGCAGTGTGAAATTCAAGTGGTGGAAAGTAATTTAGAAGCTAAAAGTCTAATTATTGCTACAATATTCATTCTTCAAAACTAAAAACGAACACTAGCTATCTAGAATAACTTTTGTAGCACAATAGTCAAATAAAATTGCAATTAGCTACCGGGCGAAAGATTTTGTGGCTATATTGATACACTAGCTACAATTATAAAAATTGTGGCTAACATTTTGTGGCTATATGTATTGTTTTTAGTAGTGAATATCCACCGAGAAAAGTTCATACGCGTTTCGTATTATGAAAAAAAATGATAAAATACATCAAGTGTCTACACTGCTCAACAACTATCTCTACATATCCTACTAAATAAGTGTAGCTTGTAATTGTGTTAATCCTTAGGTTTCCAAAATAATGGGGATATAAGTAGCTCGTAATTTTGTTAATCCTTAGGTTTCCAAAATAATTGTGGTAATTCTTTTCTATAATTTAAGGGTGTACCGCTATCACTTAAATATCGGTTTAGCCATATACAAACTACTACAAAAAATTGGACAATCGTTTTTTCAAGTCTTAGAAGTGTACCGCAACATCCATGTATCCGCCACTGCCCGCATGGATAAAGACCACTTATTATCCACGGCGAATATGGATTGAGATCATCAAGACGTAGTCTTTGACTCTTTGACTCTGAATGCATGTAATGCAGTAGTGGGAGGCCCTAGATATTGAAGCGGCGACTATTTCCAAGTTCCAACACCTTGTCATTATGATGATATGTACCCTTTCCCCCACACCAATTAAATGCTAACAATTACTACAGAAACGGATATGGTTCGGTCCGGTTAAATTGGGTCAAATTGATTTGGTCCAGTCTTGGTTTTTTGAAAATATAAGGACCAAAGATTGGATTGGATACAGTCCGGTCTTGACCTAGTCCAATCCCAATTCGGTCTTGATTTTATATTGAGCTTGTGGGGATTTGAGTGGCCTAAGGCCTGAAAGGGTGAGAAGTTGGTTAAGTTTTGTACTAAGTGCAAAGGTTTGTGACCGTTTATGCAAATTATCCTTAAGTTTTGGGTGTTGAGCTCTCTTATCCGGTTTTTATCCAGTTTTCGATACGGTCCCGAAAGGTTTTTTACCTCAAATCTAAGCCCAAAGATTGGATTGGATTGTTTACTATCCGGTCCCGGTCCGATTTTGGTCCGGGTTATACAGTTCGGTCTCGGTCCAGGTTATACGGTCCGGTTTCAGGTAAAACCAAAAAACCCGGACCAAATAGCCAGCCCTAATTTGAATGGTAATCCAACCAAAGAGTCAGCATACCACTATAAATCACACCCTAAACCATATTAATTAATAACACCGGAAAACAGAAAAGCCGCAGCCATGAAAACTTCCGACGAAGGCGAGGCAAGCAAAGGAGAGAAGGAAGCTGTACGTCATGACGACGATGAAGGCGTTACATTGCTGGGAAGGTTGAGCATCGAGCCTCGCTTATCGACCCGTGACCGGAAACTTGTGATTCTGTCCTTAGGCGGCTTGCTCTGCGAACGTGTCCTCATACGAGAAAACCCCTCCAGAGTCTTCAATGCTCGCCGTCCTTACGATGCTGCCTATGGGAGCTTTGTAGGTTAGTTTTTTTTTAACAATAAGATAAGAAACAGGAAGTTTCATTACTGTATAATAAAACGTACTACTCTCTCTCGTTCTTCAGTTTATAAGAGGCCTCACTGCGAAACGTTTCTGAAATTCTGCTTCGAAAAGTTCGACGTGGCGATCTGGTCCACGGCAAAGAGGTTAGTACAAGCTCCCTTCGTTTTATCAGAGTACATCGTGCTCTAATTTGATTCAACCAAGTGATGTGTTGGTACTTGGTGACTTGGTATTAACTAATGACAAATGAGAAGTGATTGACCAGTTGGTACACAGAGAACGCTTTGGACTGTGTAATGACCGGGCTAAAGAGGAGCGGTCTTGTGTTTGTTTGGGTAATTATATTCTTGATTAGTATCCTCATTAATAACTCAACTAGTGATTTATTCAGTAGCCTTATTTTATAAAAAAATTTATTATGATCCGTCAGAATCAAGAACATGCTACCGACTCTGGATTCAAGTCACTGCAAAAGAAAGATAGACCCATATTCTTGAAAAGGTTGAGTAATGTTTGGGATCGGTATTGGAGTACTACTTCTGGTAGCTGTAATCGTCAATATTCAGCACTCAATACGTTAATGATTGAATTCGATGATGTACCAGAAAGGACACTCTCAAATCCTGTAATTTCATACAACCTCCCTTTTTTTTTTACTGCAGTTTCTGTAACTTTGTTCTAAATTTTTTGGGTGCTAATAATCCATTTTTCATTGTGTGATGCAGCCAAACACAGCTGTGTTTGCTCCTGAGTACAATTTTGAGAATGATGATGATAATGTACTAGGTAATTAATACCAACATTTGAGGTTGAAAAATTGCATTCTCTGTTTTGTCCACTTGATCTTTTGTGCAACTTACTTTAATTGGGCGGTTGTTTCTTTGCAGCTCCAGGAGGGGAACTGTGGAAGTTCTTGGATGGGCTATCTAGGGCTGAAGATGTGGGCTCTTATGTGAAGGCCAATCCATACGGGCCTCCTGCCATAACAGCAGCCCATCCCGAATGGGCTTATTACCAAGAGATCATTCATGCTCATGGCGGAAGCAGCTGATGAATGATGATATCATATTTTCTTCTTATTGTTTTAAATTTATGAAATATCTTTATGCTAATCATTTTATACTATGGGACAAACTAAATATTATTCGTTATGCTTTTCATCTTTCCTCCAATTCCATTAATAATCTTCCACCCAAAACAAAATTCCATTGATAAGCACAAAGGTCATTGGACATTGGCTGTAGGTATAGGAGAATTTGAAAAGTTTCATTGAATATGATAAAGCAGGACTTTGAAACCCTTGACTAGAAACACGTTCCTACTTCAGAAGATTTGACAAAAGAATTGGATTCACAAATTTACTGGGGTAGCTTCGTATGTATTAAAAAAAATTAATTGGTAATTCGGACACCACTAAAATTTGAAAAAACAATGATCTTACTCTCGCAGTTTGCGTATGATTGAAATATATTATTGGTATTCTGTGTTATTCAAACCTAGAACACTACTATTATTAAACAAATTCTTCATTAAGTTGCAACTCATTTGTCATTTTGTTGTTCTCCTTTAAACCCTATGTATAGTAAAAATGCAATTCCTTATCCCCAACTATTTTCAAAACCTAACAATCAAACTAATTTACCCTCAATTTTAATAGATTTTTTGATTACATGACAAGTGCTGAAAGAGTCTTTTCAACTTTGAGTTACATGGAAAACAAAGTTAGAAATCAGATATGCAATCAGTTCATGAATTATTGCCTAGTAGGATATACAGATTTGTTGAGTAGTGTAGATTTCGAGTCTATTTTATATTTACTTTTTTCAAAATATTAAAAGATGTCATGGTCTTTTTTTACAATTTGTAATAGTCGAATATTTTCTGATTTATGAATTGTTTTATTTAATTTTTGAAAGAGGATACCCCTATAAAAAGTTCATCAATCCATCGCACTGCTCATGATTCTGATTTGTACAATACCAAATATTGAGTCTTTTTTTACCATCGCTATGTAAAATCTGCTTCCACATCCATGACAAGCAACTTGCTCAGACAGATCTCACGCCGATTTCTGCTTAACTCTAATTATACATACAACATTTATTAATTTCCATTACAAACTAGACCATTCAAACTTTGGGATAAGTACATACACACACCGTACTACCACTTTCAAAGCAAAACCTTCATTAATAATTAAACAACCAAATTCAGCTTATGAGTATTATGCTGAAGGTCGACGACGAACACCTATAACTTGAGCATCAACCATCTGTATCCAGAACTTGAGTTTATAAGACGACGCAACAGACATCCTACACGAAGAGCAACCATACACACATAATGGTTTGAACCTTGGGCTCGGGGAGCACGCTGTGGGCCGGCCCATAGAAGAAAGATGGGCTCGAAATTCAGAAATTGACGATTCGGACGCCGAGATGCTTCTGGGCGAAATCGACAAGGTTGTTAATCTCGTTTGCGTCTATGTAACCGTTGCCGTCGGAGTCGGCTGACCGGAGCCCCTGCCGGCACTTCCACCAGGCGAACCTCCCTCCGGCGCCGCGAACGGCGTCCGACAGCTCTTGTCTGCTGATCTTGCCGTCTTTGTCGGTGTCGAACCTTCCCAACCACGCTCTGAATTCTTGCATCGTCATCTCCCGCTTCCCGTCCGTCGTGATGTTCTTGGGCTTGATCGCCATGTGATTCCTTTTTTTTTTTTTTGGGTTTCTTTCTGAGGGGTCGGAAAAGTTAGTGGGTCGATGTTAGAGCTTTTGGAGATAGAAGGAAGTGAATATTACGCTATATAGGGGGGTCTGAAATTTATAGTCCAAAACCCTAGTCCTTCTCATGCATGTTGCTTCACTAATTAAAAGAGAATATATCTAACTTTTGGTTTGTAAATGCAAAGTGATAGAGGGTTGAACTCGTTTTTATTTTTATTTTATTTTATTAGGGTGTGCATTGGGTGGTTTGTGTCAAGAATCGGTTGGTTTTGGATAAATGGTATTTTGATTGTTTGATCTCTAAGTTTACCAAAATTCACCCATTTCTATTCATCTACTATGTTATGGGTTCTAAAAGAAGTTATAACAGATGGATGCAAGTGAATTGTGGTTGGTCCTCGATTAATTGAACATTTGATTTCGAATCTGTAGATCTTAAATTCTCTTGTCTATTGTCTACTATCAAAATAAAAATTCTTAAAATCATGACAAACTTGCACTAATTTTAACGAAAATTCAGCCTAATATCTTCCTATTATCTTTCTAACCTGATTTCGAATCAATATTTTCTCATAGTTGCGTTACTCATGATAATTTCAAAATTCGTTTTGTTTCTAAAGATGGAAACCTATACCTTAACAACTCCTCCAAATTAATGTCTCTGCCCCGCGCGTAGATGATATTATTTTTGGATTAAACCCTGTTTGAAACTCTGGGTACTAGGCCATGCATCCTAGGAATACATGAACCTTACTAATTAGTATATTGTTCTTTGACGAAATTTTGGAGCCAAATGCATGTGTGGAATAACATCTCCGCTGTGTTATTCATAAATAATGTTTCTGTAAAGTTGGAATAAGAGCACCCATACCAGATAATCAAGGTGTTAAATTCATTAACATAGATGTGTTAGGCTTCAAGCCACTGAATTTTTTTTTTTCTTGAGAATCACCATATGATCACTCGAGAAAAACGAAAAACAAACCGTCCTCTTTAAACTAATTAAGAGGGGACAAGTAGAGGAACATCAAATTTTGGGATAACGCATGCCTGGCACTAATTGAACTGTCCCATTCCAAAAGAAATGGCTCGGACGAAAAGAGAAATGTCGTCTGTGATTCGAAATTGTGATGCAGACTCGCATACGTTACCTTGATGACTCACTCATGTATGTTGGCCATGGATGGCGAACAATCTATCACTTGGAACACATGAGAGTTGAAGTGAAAGAAATCTAATGCTGTTTTATCCAATATACATATATTCTCATGCTTTTATCAAAAAGAGAAGTTGGGAATGAATGATGCGGATGTATACTATATATAATGGAACACAAGTATAATATATGTAAAATTCGATAAAACGCGGAATAAGAGAGCGCACACACGACATCGGGATTTACGTGGTTTTCCCGTTCAGCATGAACGAGACTACTCCATGGAGAGCAATAAGCTCTCGGCTGAAAATCAATTATTAGTGTTCTCCCTCTCTTAGGGTTACAGCCGGCCGAACAAACAAATAAATAGTCTACCCTTCAACTCAACTCTACGTACGAATAGACTAATTACAAAATGATCCCTAATAAATAATTAAGTGTCATTAGGGATCACAACACTCCCCCTCAAGCGAAGGAATGAATTTCAAGAAGTCCAACCTTGCCAAGAAGATGATTGAACTGCTCAACACTGAGACCCTTGGTGAACAAATCGGTGGGCTGATCAGAAGTAGCGATCTTTCGTGGGGCAATGTCACAAGATTAAACGCATTCCCTCACGAAATAGCAATCCATCTCCACGTGCTTGGTCCGTTCGTTAAACATCGGATTAGCAGCAATATGGAGAGCGGCTTGATTGTCACAAAACAAAGGAGTAGGGCCAGAGATCGAGACTCCTAAGTCGCGAAGCAACCAACGCAGCCAAAGCACCTCACTAACTGTACTGGCCATAGCTTGATATTCCGCCTCGGTTGAAGATCGAGCGACAACTGTCCGCTTCTTAGTACGCCAGGAGATAGGTGAGCTGCCAAGAGAGATAAAATAACCTGTAGCCGACCGGCGAGACAGAGGACAACCACCCCAGTCTGCATCACAGAATGCAGTAAGAACAAGAGGAGTGGACGCCGGGAAAAAA
Source organism: Linum tenue (assembly GCA_946122785.1). NCBI lineage: Eukaryota > Viridiplantae > Streptophyta > Magnoliopsida > Malpighiales > Linaceae > Linum > Linum tenue. Next base: position 76,741,581 of record CAMGYJ010000008.1, on the reverse strand, counting down.
AGACATCGACCAGGGGTTGACTTCAAGTAGCGAAGCACGCGCAGAGCAGCATCCTCGTGCGCTTTGGTAGGAGACTTCATGGCTTGACTAAGAATATTGACAGCGTCAGTAATATCTGGACGAGTGACGGTGAGATAGAGCAACCGACCAACCAACCTGCGATAAGCACTAGCATCAACTGTTGGAGGCGAAGCAAGCTTACCTAGGTGGTGTTGTTGCTCTATGGGAGTCAGACTAGGTCGTGCTGCCGAGAGACCTGTGCTGGCAAGAATGTCCAGAACATAATTTCTTTTATTCAAGACAATACCCTTGGGCGAGCGGGCAACCTCAATACCGAGAAAATACTTCAGCGGCCCAAGATCCTTGATAGTAAACTGCGCATGAAGATGATCCTTAACACGAGCAATGAAGGACAAATCCGTCTTTCTGGTGAACACAATGAACATCTACAAACCATGAATAGGTGCAGTAGCTAGGAGGAAAACCAGCACTAAGCATGTTGAATAAGTACTCTTTAGCGCATTTCATATCTCGTGCCTTGCAGAACCCATGAATCAATGCCTTGTATAAACTGGTCAAGCTTCAAACCTGCTCCAATCATCTTGTCTTTCACCTTCAAAGCCGATGCCATATCTACTATTTTACAGTACGCATTGATTAAGGTGTTGCATGTAACATTATCTGGTTCAATATTTCTTTCACCCAACTCGATCAAGAGTTTATTTGCATCCCTTATCCTTCCTCCCTCACACAACTTGCGGAGAATTGAATTATAAGTGACAACTGTGGGATAGAGCCCTTTATCAGCCATGGAATCTCGCAAACTCAAGGCTGATTCGAGGTCATTCAACCTACAATAACCATAAATTAAAGTGGTATAAGTCACATGGTTAGGGACTGCATCTTTAATTTCCTTAAAAATCCTCATAGCCTCCCTCATTCTACCTTCTCTACTGTATGCATAGATCAGAGAATTATAAGTCTCAGGAGCAAGATCACGATAGGGGTATATGTCTTCTAAGAACTTGACATCGCGTGAAGTATAAATATTCCGATGCTCAATGTCATAGATACGATTGCCTCGCTGTGTAGCAGGATATCCAAGAAAGATTCCAGCTCTCCTACGATCAGAGAACTTGTGAAGACCGTGATGGTTGTCTTTGGCATAGACAAGACAACCAAAACTTCGGAGATGCGTATAAGGAGGATCCGATCTGAACAGAATCTGATAGGGAAACTTATTACCAATGCTAACCAGGGGCATTCGATTAATCAGATATGCCGCAGTCAAGACACATTCACCCCAAAACTTCAGCGACAAATTAGCATGAACCGCAGCGCTCTAGCCGTATCAAGAAGATGTCTATGCTTGCGCTCTACCACTCCATTCTGTTGTGGAGTGTCAGTACATGACGTTTGCAGAACTATATCGTGCTCCTCATAATATGCTAGCAGCGATGTAGTAGCAAACTCTGGGTCATTATCTGCCTGTATGCGGCAAACCTGCTTATCGAACTGAGTTCGAACCATATTACAGAAATATATCAAATATCGGCTGACATCTGACTTGTGACGCATCAAGAAAACCCAAACTGCACGACTATGATCATCAACCACAGTTAAGAAATAATGCGCACCAGAAGTAGAAGCTGTTTTATAGCTGCCCCAGATATCAATATGAATAAGTTCAAAAACCGACTTCGTTTTAATAGTGCTCAACTCAAAAGAATTCCGAGTCTGCTTAGCTCGTAAACAAGACCGACAAGGTTCACGAGACTAAATCAAAGGACAATCTATTAATTTCTCCAAAATAGTAAGCTTCGCCGATGATGGATGACCCAGCCTAGCATGCCACAGCTCTGCAGTGCTCAGTGACCGTCGAACCGAATGCGCAACCGGATGTGCCTCATCGAACAGCTTTAGATAATATAGGCCATCTACATGCTTACCCATCCCAATCAGCCTCTTGGATGGTAAGTCCCGAATAACACAGAATTCACTCAAGAAGATTAACGCAACCGGAAGATCTGCTGTAAGCCTACTGACAGATAGCAGGTTGCACTGAAAATCAAGAACATGAAGTACACGACGCAAGTGTAATTCATTAGATAATCGGCTTGTTCCAATACTGTGAGCTTTAACACCTGTTCCATTAGGAATTTTGACTTGTAAAGTTGGAGACATGTCCAACTCAACATCCAGCAACGAATTATTATTGACAATATGTTCAGTGCAACCTGAATCAATAACCCAAGTGGAAGGGCTACCAGTAAACTTACCCGCCATATTAGATGAAGGCTCCAAGGCTTGTTGGGAGGATTGGCGCAAATCGCTGATGAGAAGCTCCTTCAGCTGCGCGAATTGGGACGAGAAGATGCCCGACAAAGGACTGGTTGGCCCATCGACCTGCGCTGCAAGGGAACTTGAACGACTCCCTTTCTCGGTGCGGCGCTTGGTCTGATCACCCTTCTCCCCATTCTTCCCAGGGTATCCTATGAGACGGTAACATGTCTCCTTTAAATGGAAGTCCGCTGACAGTGAGAGCAACGAATCTTTCCATCAGCGTCGCAGTCTTTATCCCGATCCCGATCACGATCCTTCTCTCGATCCCCATGCGAAACCGAGCGATCCCAGCGACGCTCCCCCTGAGCCTGAAACGCAGCGGCTTCAGAACGTGGCCTTCTGCTCTGTGATATCTACCGCTGTTGTTCATCATTTATGACAAGCTGGTATGCTTCTCCAAGCGATGGTACTAGCTTCATCGCTAGAATTTGGGATTTCACGGTGCTAAAAGCATCGTCCAGCCCCATAAGAAAATCAAGAAGGCGCTCTCCTTCACGTACTTCTCGTTGCCTGCGCTTCACGTCGCAATGGCATCCATTACACGTGCAATCGAGCGACAGCATGATGGAGTGCATCTCGTCCCAGTAGCCTCGCAACTTGCTATAAAATGCCGACACAGACATCTTCTCTTGTTGGAAACTATTGATGTTGCGCTTAAGCTCGTAGAGTCGCGACGCGCTTCCTTGTCCAAACCGAGATTGCAAGCCAATCCAAATCTCACGGGCAGTGTTCGCAAACCGTACGCTGTTGCGTACTTCCTTCGACATGGCTGTCTTCAGCTAGCCTTTAACCATGGCGTTACAACGCTGTAAAGCATCTCTCTCAGCAGATGTTGTTGCTTCCGGGAGAGTGCCATCCACAAAACAGATCTTGTTCTTCGCGACGAGGGAGTTAGTGATGTCGACAATCCACTCGCCGTAGTTAACATCCGTAAGAAGCTCTCCAACAAATAGATTGTTGGGGCTCTCCGACTGGTGAAGATGCGACGGCAGCCCAAGCTGGCTATCATCAACGACCGATTTCAGCTTTGATTGGTCGGCGCTTGATTTCCCAGACTTGGTAGAAGACTCATCGTCGGAAGCCATGATTCAACCTGCGATCAATCATAGCTCTGATACCATGTAAAATTCGATAAAACACATAATAAGAAAGCACACACACGACACCGGGATTTACGTGGTTTCCCCGTTCAGCATGAACGGGACTACTCCACGGAGAGCAATAAGCTCTCAGCTGAAAATCAATTATTAGTGTTCTCCCTCTCTTAGGGTTACAGTCGGCCGAACTGTAAAAATTGATAGTGCGGAATAAGAGAAGAAGAAGAAGTTTACGTGGTTTCCCCGATGAACGGGACTAGTCCACGGCGAGCAGAGCTCGAGATAGGTTTTTCACTATACTCTGGCCGAATAGAAATCAAGGCCTGATAGGTTGCAGGTTACAATACCTCTTGCCTACTAATACCAATGCAACGAGCTAACCTAGGGTAATTAGTGGAAAATTACAAGAATGGTACTATAACAAAACGGGAACGTCAAATGACGTCCCAATACTCCCCCTCAAGCGGAGGCATGAAGGTCACAAATGCCCAGCTTGGACAAAAGTGAGTGAAACTGATCGCCACCCAAGGCTTTAGTGAACATGTCCGCTAACTGAGAAGCAGAACTGATCTTCAGTGGAGCAATGGCACCAGTGACAACGCGTTCACGAACAAAATGACAGTCCATTTCCACGTGTTTGGTACGTTCGTGGAAAACAGGATTAGCTGCAATGTGAAGTGCAGCTTGATTGTCACAATGTAGGGGAGTGGCGGCATGCTGTGGAACGCCCAGCTCAGTGAGAAGAAAACGGAGCCAGATGACCTCACTAATTGCACTAGCCATGGCCCGATACTCGGCCTCAGCAGAAGAACGGGCAACAACGCGCTGCTTTTTAGTACGCCAGGAAACAGGAGTAGCACCTAACTGGATATAGTAACCCGTAGTGGAATGTCGAGTAACTTGACAACCACCCCAATCAGCATCGCAATAAGCAGTCACGGTCAAAGAACCACTAGAAGGGAAGAAAAGGCCTTGACCTGGAGAGTTTTTGAGGTACCGGAGGACGCGATGCGCGGCTGTCACATGTTCAGCACGAGGGGCATGAGCGAACTGGCTCAGGATATTAACTGCGTATGTGATGTCTAGCCGGGTAACCGTGAGGTACAGCAAACGACCCAGTAGTCGACGGTAGGAACGGACATCGACAGCATCATCCGTAACCGAGCCAGGACGAGTGAGTGTGTGATTCTGTTCCATGGGGAACAGACTGGGCCGGGCAGCAGTGACACCTGCATCACTGAGAATATCCAGGGCGTACTTGCGCTGACTAAGAACTACACCAGCAGGAGAACGGGCAACCTCGATACCCAAGTACTTCAAAGTACCGAGATCTTTGATGCTGAACCGATCATTCAGAAACGACTTAACACGGGTGATGAACGGCGCATCGTTACCAGTGAGAACCACATCATCCACATAAATGAGAGCTGCAACAAATGACGTCCCACGGCGGTACAGCAACAGGGAATGGTCCGCACGGGAGGGAGAAAAACCAAGTTCAGCAAGGGCAAGGGTGAACTTGTTGTACCAGTTCCTAGAAGCTTGACGCAGGCCATAAAGAGATTTACGGAGACGGCAAACTCGAGTATCACCAGGTTGAGCAAAACCGAGAGGAACTTTCATATAGACCTCTTCCTGGAGATCGCCATGAAGGAAGGCGTTGTTGACGTCCAACTAATGAAGTGGCCAACCCTTACTGACGGCAACGACGATAAGAACGCGAACAGTGACCAACTTGGCCACGGGGCAAATGTATCATGAAAACCAACCCCCTCGACCTGCGTAAAGCCCTTAGCAACAAGCCGAGCCTTGTAGCGTTCGACTGACCCGTCTGGGTGGTACTTAATCTTGTAAACCCACTTCGAGTCTATGGCACGTTTCCCGGGAGGCAGAAACTCCAAAGTCCAAGTCCCATTGGCCTCCAAGGCCATGATCTCTTTATTCATGGCTTCGCGCCAGCATGCATGCTGCACAGCATCACGAAAATGGGAAGGTTCCACAACCTGTGCAATGGTAGCCAAAAAAGCACGATGAGTGTAAGAAAAGCGATGATAAGAGACATGATTGGAGATGAGAAACGTAGCTGATGTCGAAGTGGAGGAACCCGGGAGCTCAACATCATAAATGTCGAGCTTGGAGGGCGGCCGACGAATACGGTCGCTGCGTCGAGGAGGAGGTGGTGTAGGCTGTGGGTCGGTGCTGCTATAAAACGGTGAGGGAAGTGGGGAAGAAGCAGGGAGATCGCCGGCGGAACCATCTGGAACTTCACTTTCACCAGGCACAACAAGAGGAGACACGGGCTCGGTGGCCAAGTTATCGGGCAGGGGAGAGGCAGTAGCATCACCGATGTCGAAGCTTTCCTCAAGATCATCAATAGTGTGAGCATGATGATCAACCAAGGGGTCGAGCTCCCCCTCAAGACATGGCGTGGAGGATGGCGGTGCCTCGCGGGTGACAGGCTGTGACGGAGAAGAAAGTCGGAAAGGAAACTCATGTTCAACAAAATGAACATCGCGCGAAGTATAAATTCGCCGGAGATGAAGATCATAGACCCGATATCCCTTTTGGGAAGAAGGGTAACCAACAAAGACACACCGCCGCCCTCGTTCTGAAAATTTATCCAATCCTGCGCTGGTGTCCTTGGCATAAGCCAAACAGCCAAAGGTACGCAAGTGTGTATAAGTGGGATGACGTCCAAGAAGGACCTCGAACGACGTCTTATTCGCAAGAACTGAGGAAGGGAGGCGGTTGATCAAATAAGTGGCTGTCAGGACACACTCGCCCCAAAAACGAACAGGGAGACCTGCCTGGAAGCGGAGTGCACGAGCGGTATCCAAGAGATGTCGATGTTTCCGCTCAATGACGCCATTATGCTGCGGAGTATTAACACAAGATGTCTGAAGTAGAATCCCATTATCTGCATAATACGAGCGCAGTGAATGAGTCTGAAATTCCATCCCGTTATAAGCCTGGATCCGTCGAACTAGCCGATTAAATTGAGTGGTCACCATCGCACAGAACGACAGGAGACATTTCTCAACATCGGACTTGTATTTCAACATATACACCCAAGTTGCCCGACTAAAGTCATCAACCACAGTTAAGAAAAACCTTGAACCATCCAAAGAAGGGGTCTTGTAGCCACCCCAAATATCCACGTGAATTAAATCAAAACAACCGAGTGTCGAAATAGTACTAGAAGGGAAAACGGTCCGTGTTTGTTTAGCTCTCCAACATGGATCACAGTGGGTTCGTGAAAAGAAAAGTTTCTTGGAACTAAGCGCATCGCGCAACAAAGAAAGTTTCTCAAAGGAAGGGTGGCCGAGCCTATGATGCCAAACAGTGGAGTCATCTTGCCCAGCTACAGCAAAAGCATTGCCTCCTTGGCTCCTGGTAGACGCGTCCACACTGCCATGATCCAGGTAGTAAAGTCCGTCACGGAGTCTCCCCATACCAATCACTGTCCTGGAACGTAAGTCCTGGATAATACAAACACCAGCCAAGAATAATAAAGCAACATCATTATCCTGTGTAAGACGACTAACAGACAGGAGGTTGCACTTAAACTCAGGCACATGAAGAACACGATGAAGAGTGAGACGATCATTCAGGACAACAGTTCCCAGGCCTGCTACCGGAACACAACGACCATTGGGAATACGAACCGGAGAGTGCTGCCCACTACTATCCAAACTATCAAGCCAACTAGAATCTCTAACGATGTGCTCATTACATCCCGAATCAATAAGCCATTCGTAACGGTCAGAACCATTACCAGCCATGTGAGCAGTAGGGTCGGGAGAGCCTGGTACAGGAGCACTGAAGAATTGTTTTAAATTCTCAAACTGCGCTGTCGTGAGACCCGGTATGGGACTTGCTTCATTGTCAACATGTGCTGCCCGTGGTGTGGACTCACTAGGCTGCTTGCGCGTGGAGGAAGAGCGCTCGCCTTGCTTCCCTTTCTTTGAGTCGAAAGGAAAGCCAATTAGACGGTAACACATTTCCTTTGTGTGTCCAAGCTTGCGGCAGTGCGAGCAACGAACCGGCTCCGACGAAACAACCGACTTCTCTTACCTAGCTTGAAAAGCAGCCGCCTCTACAGGAGGCCTTCGCCCAGCAGTTAATTGTTGCTGCTGTTCGTCGCCCGCCACTAGCTGGTACGCCTCTGCGAGAGATGGCAGTGGTTTGGTGCTCAAGATTTGAGTTCGCAGAACAGCAAAGGAGTCGCCCAACCCCAAGAGAAAGTCAAAGAGGCGCTCCGTTTCTGATTTCTCACGTGCCTGCCGAGCCACATCACAAGTGCAGCCGCCACACCTACAATGCGGGTTTATAATGACAGTTTGGAGCTCATCCCAATATGTACGTAACTGTGTATAGAAGGCAGAAACTGACAACTTATCTTGGTGAAGACCAACAATGTTCCTGCGCAGCTCATAAGCGCGCCCTGTAGACCCAGCGCCAAAACGTTGACGTAAGTCAAGCCAGATTTCGCGAGCTGTCTTCACTCCGCGTACGCTATTGCGTATTTCTTTGGTCATAGCCGTCTTTAGCCAACCTTTCACCATCGCATCACAACAGTCCCAGTCATCAAGACACAAAGCTTCACCAGCGGCTGTGCGAGGTAACGCGCCATTGACGAATACTAGCTTGTTCTTGGCTATTAGGGCTTCGGTCATATCGTTAACCCATTCAGCATAGTTCGAATCCGTGAGAAGGTCACCGCCAAATAATTGTCCAGGGTTCTCGGACGGGTGAAGGAAAAACGGCGACGAGAGGGGAATCGACGTACCACTGCCGAGAGCTGCTTTGCTGTCACTCGAGCCGTCAGATGTGTCATCATTTCCCATGACTGCAGAAATCGTTGTAAGGCCTGGAACGATTACTGCTCTGATACCATGTAAAAATTGATAGTGCGGAATAAGAGAAGAAGAAGAAGTTTACGTGGTTTCCCCGATGAACGGGACTAATCCACGGCGAGCAGAGCTCGAGATAGAGTTTTCACTATACTCTGGCCGAATAGAAATCAAGGCCTGATAGGTTGCAGGTTACAATACCTCTTGCCTACTAATACCCAATGCAACGAGCTAACCTAGGGTAATTAGTGGAAAATTACAAGAATGGTACTATAACAAACAAATAAATAGTCTACCCTTCAACTCAACTCTACGTAGGAATAGACTAATTACAAAATGATCCCTAATAAATAATTAAGTATCATTAGGAATCACAACAAAATATATATATATATATATATATATATATATATATAAAAGGAACCATTGATAAAAATCTTAGTGTTAGCACACCATACAAACATAAATTATTAAAGTATTACAGAAACTATGCAATCATAGCAGTCATTCTCTTCTCCCATCCATATCATGTTTTTGGGTTTTATAGTTGGTACCTAAATTTAATAGATTTTAAAATTTAATACTTAAAATTAATTTTGTTTGCATATAAGTCTTATTAAATGATGATGAAATATCATATTTTAGTATCTAAATTTTTATGTCTTACGTTTTGATACATAAAACTTTTAAAATATGAGAATAGGTCTAAGTTTATGAGGTTTATGGCCTGCTTTGGGAAACGTATGATGTGCTTTATGAGGTTTTTGGTATGTTTTGAGAAACTTATGGTATGCTTTAACAAAATTGTGGTATGTTTGATGAGGTTTTTGGTGTGCTTTAGGGAACTTATCGTATACTTTTATGAGGTTTATGATCTGGTTCAAGGAACTTCTGGTATATATGTTTTAATAAACTTGTTCGTGAATGATATCATTGGTTGACATAATATCCTCATCAATTTGAATGGTCACCTATAACACTTAGATGAACTCTCTTTGCATCCAAAATAATTGGTTACTAATAGTGATATAAATTGGTTGTCCTCCATATTTGTGATGATTAATCACCTACCTTCTTCAACTAATACTGTGTACTATGACAAACAAATTAAAATGGTCACGAAAGATCCAGATTTTTTACTAATGACAAAATTGGTTGCAATAGTTTTTCTTTTCCCTACCAATCATCATTTTGGTTGCAGTACAAATTCGTGATCCCGCCATGGCGACCAATTCTGCTACTAAACATTTTTTGTAATGAAAAAATATTAATAACTAATTTTGATCTTATAGGACTAACTTTATTGGCTACGAAAATCACTTTTTCTTGTAGTGAGAGCTAGGTTGAAGGCCCATCATCGACTTTGAGATACAGAAAATATTACATGTAAAATGTGTAATGAATTTAGAAGGTCAAGTAGTCGATAAAGGTTAGCCCATCTCCAATTATCATAATTCAAATTTTCTTGAATTAAAATTTTTTAGCCTATTTCATTAAGATTTCTAACTCTGCCATTACAACCACTTTAAATTTCTGGTTAATTACAATTATTTCTCATATATTTCTGTCGCAATAAGGGTCCATAATTTAATTATAATCCTGTTCGATCTTAGCTAACTAGCTAGCCAAGTTCGTTAACTCAAGATGAGGTTAGAGTTTTTGGGGTAACTATGGATGTATGGATCTATAGACCCGTTTGTCCCTAAACTTTGACCAAAGCAATATAAAATCGTAATTGAAGGTTGTACTAAAAAAGTTAGCAACAGGGTATTTTGTGTAAATTGTAGTTTAATCGTGATTCAACTGTTTCATATTACTACTAAGATGGTCTACTGATTTAGATCCCAATAATAATTTTTTCAAAATTGACCGCCAATACGATACGATTTTACAATAAAATCGCCACTTATCTAGTCAGCTAGCCATCCTCTGTTTAGTTATCTGGCATTTGGCAGTGGTATCAATCAAGCTACGTATGTACTTAGTTATTTGTTACGGATGGAGGAGCTTTAGTTTCAAAACGGAGATGGGTTGGCATATGGATTCTTCTCTAATTAGGAATAATAAATTAAGTTTCTGATCCTATTCTTTATGTTTCGTTTGGTCCAGTCCTTCTTCAGCTGGTATAAAGCAGAAACTAGCTATAGTTAGTTACAGTACCAGATTAGAAGGAATAATATTATCTTTTTTTTGGGTGGGAGGAATAATATTCTTTTGGAAAAGAGAGAGAGAATCATGCATTACTGCTACTCGAAATAAATCAAAGATGCACCATGTTTGGTCTCTATCTACTATATTTTTTACGAACCATATGTTGCACGTTAGCTAGGGCACTAGAAAAAGAGCAAAAATACCAGGTTGATATTAAGGAAATGAATCTCAAGACGAAGAACTGGAAACCATTGCTTTTCTAAAAGTTGATTCCCGTTAACTCAAGAATTATAGTTATAGGTCCGCCACATTTATTTGCATCAACATCGGACTTGGAACCATGCATGTTTATCTGTTATATTATCGGATAAATCGAGAAACGTTGAGAAGCGTTAGTTATGTTCTACATTAATTAGATTGATGTATGCTACAAAGAGTCCATGAATAGAGAAAAAAATTCATAATAATGTTAAACAAAATACAAATGACAAACCAAATTAGCATATAATAATGCTACAAAGAGTCTCAAATCCAATCCATTATAGACTTGTCCTAGAGTTCATCATATGATAACCTATTTTAGGAGAGCATAATATGCGAGATTCATGAATTTTAAAAGTCTCAATTTATGGATTTCACGGACTTATAAATTTCACAATTATAGGCGAGATTTAGATAAAGGCTAAAAATCCATCATGCCACCCAATCTAGTAAAATAAAATTCATAACAAAAATCCAATATTGTAATTTTTTTAATTAATTGGGTTTCATATATCAATCTGATTTGATCACTAATATACGAAGCTGCTGGGTCAATTTTTTGTGTAATAAAAATAATTCAAACATGAAAATCTAGTTTAAACATTTTAATAGCCAATTAATCTCTGCACATAAACTTTAGTTTTTTTATAGATGTCTAGTTCATACACTTCCCTAACAATCTTGTGATCCAGATCTTCTTGATTGCACACTAAATTTTGAAAAAAAGTCTAATTTCATGTAACAAACTACTTTCGTCAAAATAATAAATAAATAAACAAACAATGACAAATACACACTTATCCCACAGGCCACAACCACTGTTATGGTACCTTACACCAAACACAACAAAGATGGAAAGACCAGCATAGACTTAGAGTCGGTTACAGATAACGTCAAGAATTTTACTTTTTGGGCAAATATACATAATGTCCAAATCTGCAGCTGATTCCTTCCCACTTGGCTTGATTCTTGATATCTTTGAGGACCCGGAAACAAATTCTCAACGCACTTGCGGGAGGAAGATAGGCCACCGGCCGGCGCCCGCCAATGGGGCCGCGGTCGAATTGTATTTCGGTCCGCGTGGCAAGATTCTGGTGCTTATTTTCCAAACATTTGCTATATCACGCCTAACATAATCGTCGATGCTTTTTTTTAATAAATCTTAAATTAAATAATAATACAAGTAAAAAAGTCCGGATTTACCAACAAAAATATATTTGCAAGCTGCAACACCTAGCTTCATGGGGAATGGATCAGGTCAGTAACCTTATGGTGAGTAACCATGAGTAACCCGTCCACATCAGCATGACATCAGCATCCTCTCTCTCATGGAAAGCCTTTAATTTTTCTCTTTTTAATCTTTGACGGACGATTTCTCGCTCATTTTAAGTCGAAATTTAATTTTTTTTGCACAGTTAGATCGGATTAATTGTGCTCTTCAAAATGATATCCACTTTAATATATTTTTCGAACAAAAAATATTGAGCCATTTTTTACCAGCCTATACCATATGGTATTGACTAGTATTGAAATCAAAGCATACCTATGTTTTGAAAAACGTACCATGGTGGTATGAACAAACCAATAACCGTAGGATGGTTGAATACATGATAGTAGAAGTATATTAATTGTAATTTACGACTTTTAACATTGTATACCACACAATACCACCCCGTACCAGGGTGGTATTGTATGGTATTGTGTAGGGGTGGCTATACGGTCCGGTCCGGTTAAATTGACCCAAATTGATCCGGTCCAGTCCGGGTTTTTTGAAAATATAAGGACCGAAGATTGGATTGGATACAGTCCGGTCTTGATCCGGTCCGGTCTTGACCCGGTCCGGTCCCAGTTCGGTCTTGGTTTTATATTGAGATTGTGGAAATTTGAGTGGCCTAAGGCCTAAAAGGGTGAGGAGTTGGTTAAGTTTTGTACTAAGTGCAAAGGTTTGTGACCGTTTATGCAAATTACCCTTAAGTTTTGGATGTTGAGCTCTCTTATCTGGTCTTTATCCGGTTTTTTACCTCAAATCTAAGCCCAAAGATTGGATTGGATTGTTTACTATCCGGTCTCGGTCCGGGTTATATGGTCCGGTTTCCGGTTTTTCATCCGGTCACGGTCCAAATAGCCACCCCTAGTATTGTGTGGTATTTTTTGGTCCTGTAATTTGTTCACCCAGAAATTTGTAGATCCAATAGATCATGATGAACTCGTCCTTTCTGTGCAAACGTTTTCAAAAACGAATTAAAAACGAAGAAGATACCATACAATACCACCCCGTACCAGGGTGGTATTGTATGGTATTGTGTAGTATTTTTTGGTCCTGTAATTTGTTCACCCAGATATTTGTAGATCCAGTAGATCATGATGAACTCATCCCTGCTGTGCAAACGTTTTCAAAAACGAATTAAAAACGAAGAAGATACCATATGGTATGCAGTTGGTACCGAGAGGCCAGAACTTTTTTTTCCTAAAAAAATATTGAAAATTGATCTCATTTTGTAGAGCACGGTGAACTCGTTCCATCTGTGCAAAAAAAAATTAAAATCCGAGTTAAAACGAAAAAGATATGAGTCAATTAAGAAAGCTAGTGAAAATAAAAATAACCTTTAATTCTCCATCCTTAGATCTGGATTTTCTAAATGAAGGGTTTAGATTTGGTTATTGATGGGTGCATAACCCATGGTTATGCACCCTATCTTGAGCCAGCTTCATGCGAGCTGAGGACTTCGATTCTTGTGGGACCTTGTCTTTATGGGCCTAATTTGGTATCTCTTTGGCTAGAAAGGCTTGTATAGTTCGTGCTTACTCGTATTTCAGAATGGAGTAAAACTGATGAGAGCGGATCTGGTGACTAGGGGGTTCTTAGTCAAGTGACTAAGCCCCTCCTAGTCATTAGATCTGGAAACTTCAATCCAATGGTTAAAAAGTGGAAAGTGCTATTTAATTAATGACAGGGGTAGTTTGGGTATTATGGAAAATTACGAAGTATACAAACCGGATTTACAATCAGTACAAACCATACAAACATACGAACAGTACAAACTAGAGCGACAAAACATACAAACAGATTTACAAACATTACAAACGTATGAACTGTACAAACAATACAAACTAGACTGACAAACAATACAAACCATACAAAAAGAAAAAACAACCGGGTTGACTTTGGAGGCTCCATCCCTATATAGAGGGGCTCCTTCCCAAAGTCAACCCGGGTGTTTTTTAGACATACAAACAGTACGAACATGGTGGACAAAAATGACAAACTAGACCGACAATCCATACGAACGGGAAAAAACACCCGGGTTGACTTTGGAGGCTCCATCCCTATATAGAGGGGCTCCTTCCCAAAGTCAACCCGGGTGTTTTTTAGACATACAAACAGTACGAACATGGTGGACAAAAATGACAAACTAGACCGACAATCCATACGAACGGGAAAAAACACCCGGGTTGACTTTGGAGGCTTCATCCCTATATAGAGAAGTTCCATCCAAAAGTCAACCAGGTTGTTTTTTAGACATAAAAAACATTACAAACATGGTGCACAAAAATAACAAAGTTTACAAACATGGTGCACAAAAATAACAAAGTTTACAAACATTACAAAATAACAAAGCGTACAAACATTACAAAATATGTCAACAAACATCACAAAACACTGTCGTCGGAAAATTCTCTCTCTCTCTCTCTCTCTCTCTCTCTCTCTCTCTCTCTCTCTCTCTCTCTCTCTCTCTCTCTCTCTCGTACCTACTGGGAAAAATCCCCAGGGAAAAGAAAGAATTAAAGAATGGCCATGCCAATAATCCCCAGTCTGGTCATTTTTTGCTTTTTTCCTTGTTGGTGTCGTCTACTCCGATGGGCTGCTCATCTTCAGCCGTCTAATCGGCGAGTCCAACGGCGACGGGGAGCACCGGAGACGATCGGTGGGGACGAAGACTGCGACGGCGAGGGAGATGACGGCACTGACATCGGCGCTTGAATATGATCCGCTGGGAAAAATCCCCAGGAAAAGAAAGAATAAAGAATGGCCAGAAGGCCATGGCATCCCGGCGAGTGATCCGGCAAAAAAATCCGGTGAGGGGCTGCCGAAAGATCACCGGCAAAAATAATACACGCGAGGGAGATAGCTACGATTTTTTTTATTTTAATTATTAAATAAATTAAATGTGTAATTACCATCTTATCCTTCATTAAACTGAATAAATTAGGACCATTAGATTTTAATGAGGTTGAGTGGCTGAGATTGACTTAGTCATGTGACTAAGGGACCCCTTAGTCATGTCTTACTTCAGATATAATTTTTATAGAAAAACCTTATTTCGTACATAAAGAAAATGAACGTACATGCCATCTTACTATTGAAATCCTTACATGCGTGTCCTTGTCAATAAGTTGCCCATCTAACTTTGTCCATATTGGTGCCCAAATTTGTATTTATTGCAAAATTATTGGTGGATCATCTGAGGGGTTTAGTCAAGTGACATGATTCTCGCTTTGTGTAAGAAAGATTTTGAATTCGATTCTCGTAACACCCAAATTCAAGTTTTTCAATTTATATATCAAGTCATAACAAAAATTAATAATACAATACTGTTGAAATGTTTTTATTTTGGTGATTTGATCTACGATTAGCACATTATGTGTGCTTCACATATCTATTATTCATTTGGACGCATTCTTGGTCTATTTCATATGGGTTAAAGAAGAATTTTATGGGCACGTTTTGGTTCTATAGTGTATGGGTTAAAGAAGGATAATTCTGTATAAACGCAGAGTCCACCTTTGGTACTTCTGGAGAGGCTGCTGGTGGGGCCGGAGAGTCGAAAGGGTTGCCTTCAGAAGCGTTCGTCGTCAAGCATCACTCCTTCCTTTTTATTATGTCGTGACACTTTATTTTTTTCAATCCATAAACTCTCGAAACGAAACAAAGTTTTAACTCCTCCGTATTATGTAATTTATACTCTAACAAAAATAATAAATATGTTCTTTCCTATCCAAAGGTTAGTTAACACAACATACCATTATTCAGTACTTAAATATCTTTTGCGTTTAATTTTCTTTCTTAAACCAAAAAATAGACCCATAAACTTCAAGATACGCCGCCTGTTAATGTCAATAACTAACCTTTTAGTTTGGTCTTATAGTTGTTAATGTCAATAACATCCACCACATCTTATATATTCAAATGTTGGGGCCAACAACTAACGAAAAATAATGCTAATATTCGTTGATTGAGTTAGAAAAAATGGATCCCAGATCTGTTTGTCCCTTATTTGATATTTGAACTGCTAGATACATATAGGTAGGATCCAATTCCCTACCCACGACAACATCCACCAGTAAGGAATATTTAAAAAAAAAAAACAAGAGTAATATAAATTTAGTTTTTATTATAAAGTGTTACTCGAGAAACTTGAACTTAAAATCTCTTCATATTCAACACTACTACTAGCACACACTAGAAAGCTCTTATTTACTCCAAGCCCAGGAATGTTATATATGCTTACATACCGGCCGGTATTATTATATGGACAACAACCTAGTGCAAAAGCACTATATAATCATGTTTTCGATAGGGGCGAAGGCGACCTAAATCATCATCATCATCATCACGCTATATTATTGTTGGTGTATTGATTGACGGAGTAGCCGAGCTTCAAAGCATATCTAACGAGATGATCGAGTTCATTAACCAAGTCTACTTTCCCGTCGCCGTCGGCATCGGCGATGTAGAGGCAGCGGCGGGCCCTGTAACCTGGGATGATGGCGCCCAGTTGGCTGAAGGCTCTCTTGAGCTCTTCCTTGCAAAGCTGCTTGTCGCCGTTGGCGTCGAACTGCATGAAGATCTGACGGAGCTGGTCTTCAGATAGTGTCACGGGCCGAGTTGATTTTCCGTGGCCGTGGAAGTTTAGAGCCACGTTGTCCATGAAATGGAAGTGAAAAGACAATAATATTATGTGAAGGGAGGGAAGGATCGAGGTCGTGCGTTTGGGAGATATAGCGGAGCGCCCTCAAGTGCGCCAGTATTTATAGGCGGGAAAAAGCAGCTTATAATGAGTATAAATCAAAAGTTGAATTGCTTAAAATGACAACAATTACGTTGGATTGGAATGTTCATTGTTACGTCTTGAATAATAAGTATATATAAAGTTGGTGCTGTTTTTTTAAAATCATTATTCAGGTGGCCTAAAAAAAAGGAAGAAAAATGACCTTTGCGTTGAGTCAAAATTTAAGTTAATTACGCACAGATAAAAATATGTTCATTTAGATCTTTCGATATTATTTCGAGAATTTATTTTTGTTTCACCCAGATACCACATGGTGCAACTCTGTATCATCAGTCATCACTACAAGAAAATCACTTTTTAGCGACTAAATTATAGAGGCAAATATTGTATATATTGCTAAAAGTACTTATACACCACATATATTCAATATGCTTCTATAAGTATTATTATTTGCCTGCAATAATATTATGTTGTTTTATCTATGAAATTATGTAAAATAACCTATTATTTTTGGAGGCAAAGTTTCGGCAACGGTCTTCTTTAAGTTTTAGCTTATAGGCTAACAGAGACAAATACTATTTTGTTGGCAATTCATTGCTTTAGGAGACGAAAATGAATGTCGCCATTACTTTTGCATATAGCTAATTAACTTTTCGTGGCACATAAAAAGATATGCGATTTTTTTTCTAATGGAAAATAGGTATGTGGTTCTGAATATAACAAATATATTTGTCTCAAATGGAAATATTGTAAAATTAGATTTATACTAAAAAATAAATGCATCAACTTCTTGGAATAGAAAAGCAACTTACGGTAAAAAAGAAAAGAGTTCTCAATATATCCGGCATCCATCCATCCATCCACTATATAAGGGGGAATTCTATATTGCCGTGGTTGTACCAATGCCGCCACTTTTCTACCTATTATAGTCTGTCATTGGCTTTCCCCTTTCCTGGCATTGCTACGGAAACAAGAGAAACATATATTTCCATTTCTTTAGTTCAAAATAATGTTATATTTTTGTCCCATTATATTTTCTCCATCTAGACCCCGTAAAAAACCAGCAAATGCATAGTTTGGTACACTTATATGTACTTTTATCTACAGTACTTATAACTAGGAGTGGGCACATGAAGTAGGTGTTAATCCACAATCTGACATCGATGCACCCGAAAATAACTCGAACCACATTGAGTTTGTGATTGATGTGGTTGGATTGCGAATGATAAGTCTCTTATCCACACTTATTCGGGTGGGTGTTGGATGAATTGAAGATCACCCGAACGACTCGCACTATATTTTCACAAAACAAAACGTTGTTTCTTGTACAATCATATAGTCATCATATTTTCTAGCCGCACTACACACTGATTCTAAAGTGAGAATAAATAATATTTTGGACTATTATTATTTGTGATTATGTTAGGTAATGTCCATAGGAATGCGTTAGGGTGGCAACTAGAATTCTTGTAGCCACTGTGGCTACAACAATATCTCCCATCCATTTTTCTTTTTTCCCTCTTTTTCTAATCTCACGGTTAAGATTGTTTTAGGGTAATTTTGAAAACAAAAAATAGACCACACCCGATTATTCTGTATATTGTACCCAAACCCTAGCCTCCTCTCCCTCCAGTCAAACCTGCCGCTGCCACAAGCTCCCATCATCATCGAGAGGCTATCCAAACCCTACTTCTACCCTCCCCTCCCTCACTCCCAACGCGCCACAGGACCAAGCTTCGCTGACCGCCTCTGGCCATCTGTCGTCGCCCAACCTCAAAACAAGCGGCTCCTTCGATCCCGAACCGGAAGCTCACAGAAGAAAGAAAATCGATTCATGTCCTCTTCATTGCCTTCGAGTGGAGAAAGATGAAGAGGGATTGAAAGAGAGCGCACCATGGATTATATATATATACATGGAAGGTAACGAGAGCGAGAAGAAGAGCAGTGGCGGAAGGCAAAACCAAAAAGCAAGAAATTGATTTTTTTCATGAAATGGTAGTGATCTACCATTTTCGTAGTTATCTGCATACATTGGTAGTGATCTTTTGGTGGATTGATATGTTATTTGATCTTGCAATAGTAGTGGTCAAGATGAGTTGCACCGTTTGTTGATCTTGCAATGGTACATGTGTGCGGTTTTGTTGAGACTAGCATGCATTGGTAGTGATCTACTATATGGAATGTTAGTATTCATTGTTATATGTGCAATGGTATTGTTCGAGTTTTATGGAATGGTATTGGTTATCATACATAAGGTTGCTACAAACACTAGCTACTAACAATAGCAAAACATAAAAAAGCTATGCCAATACCAATCAAACCAAACATATATACCAATAAAGATATGTATATATACCGAAACAATAATAAATCATACTCCTACGATGTCTGATGAAGAGCGACATCAGCAATATGTCTACTAACGCATAACTAATGATACTAATACCATTAAAACACAGGGACGAGCAAAACAATTCATTTTAATGGTACTGATACCAAACCATGCACATCTTTCAATATTGAATACCAATCCATCAACAAAGATATACACCAATACCACAATGTAAACACTACCAATAAAACACAGCATCACTACCAAAACAATAAGCACCAAAATACCATTCCTACCCTTAGTAGCCATGGTGATTACTACTTTGTAGTAATCACCGTAACCGCTCCCAATGTCCATAACATATTGTGCGGCATATTATAAGCTATTAATTGTATAAAGTTACAAAATACATAAACATTCTCAACACAATTGGTCGATGAAGTAATGAAAATTTTAATGTGAATACTACTTTGCTACTATCTTACTATTTGCGAGAAATTTATTATAAATGTTAATTTACTTGCTTAATTGATAGTTGAAAAATTACTTTTGCAGGTTAAACCACAACTCAACCGCATCCGCCACTCCCCAACCTACCCGGATACGAATGTAGGCGGATAGCAGGTCAAAATTATACCAACTCACTAGTAAGCTGGTTGAGACCAAACCCATCTAGGCCGACCAATTCTCATCCCTACTTATAACCCCCAACACTAATGTAAGATATATTTTACAACTAATACTGTCATAATTTCACATTAAAAGATATTTTTTTTCAAAAAAATTTGGGCTAATACCACTACAAAGTCCGAATTCTCCAAAAAGTATCATTTCTATCCTAAACTATTAAATATGACAATTTTGGCACAAACTATTTTTCCATGAGTGTTTACTAGTGTTGACTGTTAGTATTTAACAAAAAATCTAGGCAGCAGTGATGTGGCAACTGACATGAAAATTTTAATTCCAAATTTTAATTATTATTTCAACTAAATTAGAAAAGAATATTTATATTATGTAAATAAATAAATACACTGATTTAAAAAAATCCTTTTCCCCTTATCGATTAACTCCTTCTCAGGACAGGGCCCCTACCGAAAAGCCTAGCTGATTCGGCCTTGGCAAATGGCAAGGGCTTGTTATCTAGGGCTTGGGGCATATTGCGAGTTGTCCTTACTTGTACATATTTCATTCATGGTGTAGTGGTCTAGTAATTGTTCACGTAACCCTAGCTGCTTGTGAATGGGTCACGTAGTATAAAGCCTTAGTGTGAAGCTCGGCCGAACTGTAACTGGAGAATAAACCTAGTGGAGTTTTGTTTGAGAGCTGTAGCTCTCCGTGGAGTAGTCTCGTTCACGTTGAACGGGGAAACCACGTTAAATCCGTGTGTTCGTTTATTTCCGCGTTTGGTTTTCTACATGGTATCAGAGCTGTGACAAGATCTTCGTTTCCGTTGTGCAACGATGAGTACACTCTCTAGTTATTCATCTACTACTTCTGGCAGTGCTCCGACCGGTGGCGGTGATGGCAGTGGTAGTGGCGGCGGGTATGAGACTGATCCTGCATCCCCATATTTCTTGAGCCAATCTGATAACCCCAATCAGTTGTATGTTGGCGAGCTTCTCAATGAAAACAACTATGCTGACTGGGTTTATGAGATGACCACGTCTCTCCTAGCAAAGAACAAGCTAGGGTTCGTGGATGGGTCACTCAAGGACCCCACTGATCCGGGAAAATTGGGTGCCTATCGTCGTGCGGATGCTATGGTAAAAGGATGGTTGACTACCGCCGTTGATAAACAAGTTCGTCGCGGTATGCGACACGCCAAGACAGATTGCGAGGTGTGGGTTGACTTGCAAGAGCGGTTCAAGCAAGGGAGTCATCCGCGCGTTTATGAGGTACGGCGCTCTATCAGCCGTTTGTCACAAGAAAAGTTGTCTGTGTCGGAGTTCTACACAAGACTTCGTGATTTTGGGGAGGAACTTCAAACCATGGCCCCCCTCCATACGTGTTCGTGTGGGTTGTGTACTTGTGGGCAGCAACAAAAGAACCAAGAGCGAGAAGAGCAATTTCGACTTTATGACTTCATCATGGGGTTGGATGAGTCGTTTTCCACGGTTAAGACTCAGGTCCTTTCAATGTCGAAGATGCCTACACTTTCGGAAGCTTATCAGCTAGTCTCGAATGATTATCATCAGCGCCGCATCGCTGCTAGCAATCGTCCCTCTCCAGAGGCAGCGGCCTTATTCACTCAGGACGAACAAGGGCGCGGGCCTGCTGGTTCTGATGACAAGCCGCGTTGTAGCCACTGTGGTAAACAGGGGCATTCTAAGGATCGTTGTTTCGATCTAATTGGTTGGCCTGAAAAATCTGGTTCCAAGGCCGACAAAGGTAGCCGCAAGAAGCCCCCGGAGCGTCCTCGTAATGGTCCTAAGGAAGCCAAGGTTGCTGTCACTGAAAGCCCTATTCCAGGTCTCACAATTCAGCAGTTTGAGAGTCTTAAGAGCTTCCTTAGTGAAGATTCAAAGAGTCAACTTGATGAGGTTGGCAAGATGACAGGTACCTCTTCTTCATTATTTACTAGTTTTCATGAGCCTGGGCTTGCTGTTCGCGTCCCGGATGGGGGTGAAATTGATGTTCGTCGTGTTGGTTCTGTTCGGTTGGGCAATGGGTTGATATTGCCTCGGGTGTTACTTGTTCCGGAATTTAAATGCAATCTGCTTTCGGTTAGCCAGCTCACTAAACACTTTCCTCTCGCGTTGATTTTCTTGGGGGATTTCTGTTTTATTCAGGACTTACACTCCAAGAATCTGATTGGGATGAGTAAGGAGCGTGACGGTCTCTACCACTTGCGTCTTTTTGATTCCGTTCGTCAGGCTATGGTGTGTGCGACGCAGGCAGAGGAGACAGTCAAACTATGGCATTCTCGTCTTGGGCATCCCTCCCCGGAGAAGCTAAATCGGTTGCATTTTATTTCTAGTACTAGTCGGTTAAGAACAGATTCCTGCTCTTCATGTTTGAGAGCAAAACAGTCCAGAACTCCATTTCCATTGAGTAATTCTCTTCGTAGCAGTCAGGCTTTTGAATTAATTCATGTGGATATTTGGGGTGGCTACAGGGTAGCCTCGTTGAGCGGTGCTCACTATTTTTTGACGATTGTGGATGATTTTACACGTGGTACGTGGATTTATTTGATGAAATTCAAGTCTGAGGTTGGGAAATATCTTGAGATGTTTTGTCAACAAGTTCAGCGCCAGTTTGGGGCCTCGGTTAAGCGCATCCAAGCTGATAACGGCCTTGAGTTTCAGACAGTTCAGCTTCGTGATTATTATGCCCGTGAGGGCATTCTACTTCAGACGTCCTGTGTTGATACGCCGCAACAGAATGGCATTGTTGAGCGCAAACACCGTCATATTCTCGAGACGGCTCGCGCTCTTCGTTTTCAAGCACACTTACCTCTCAAGTTTTGGGGAGAATGTGTCTTAACTGCTATCTATCTCATCAACCGTTTGCCTTCATCTCTTGATCATCACAAGTCACCGTATGAGAGCTTGCATGGTCGTTCGCCGTCCTATGTGCATTTGCGCACTTTTGGGTGTCTGGCTTTTGCCAAGGACACACGTCATCACTTGGATAAATTTGACGAGCGCGGTCGCGAGTGTGTATTTATTGGGTATCCCGATGGCCAGAAGGGCTATCGTCTTTTTAATCTTCGCACTCGTCGTTGTTTCACCAGTCGAGATGTCGTGTTTCAGGAGGAAAAGTTCCCCTTCCAGGCGATTCCGTTGCCCTCCACTCCCACGTCCGCACCTCTGCATGGCATGCATGAGGAGGTTCCTACCGTGGCTGCCGACATGCTTTCCTTTGAGGAGTCCCCCCTGTCGTGGAGCGTTCCTTGCCTTCGCCTGCAGCGGAGCCGTCGCTGATCACTCCCTCATCCAAGTCTCATCCGACCGATGATGGACCCAGCACTTCTTCCACGTCCAACAGTGGCTGCAACCTCGACCAAGAGCCCAGTCCTTCTCCAGCTTCACCTGACGTGGCGGATCCTGTTTCACCCCATGCTGTTCGACGTGGTGATCGCGTTCGTCGCCCACCTGGATTCTTGGTGGACAATTATGAGGTCAAGTTCCCTTCCTCACAGTTTTGTTCAGTTCCTGCAGTAACCCATCCCTTGTCGGAGGTTATTAGCTCTCGTCGTTTATCCCCTAACTACTGTGCCTTCTTGGCAGCTATTGATCGTCATCGCGAGCCTCGGAGTTTCAGCGAGGCCGTTCGCTACCCTTGGTGGCGTGAGGCTATGCAAAAGGAAATTGCTGCCCTCGAAGCGCATGGAACGTGGGATCTCCGTCACCCACCGTCCGGTAAACGCATCGTCGATGCGAAATGGGTGTTTAAGATCAAGTATCGGCCTGATGGTTCCATCGAGCGCTACAAGGCTCGTCTTGTAGCCAAGGGCTTCACACAGGTCGAAGGTATCGACTTCCATGACACTTTTGCTCCTGTAGCTAAGTTGGTCACGGTTCGGTGTGTTCTTGCAGTTGCAGCTCAGCGGGGTTGGCATCTTCACCAGCTCGATGTCAACAACGCGTTTCTCCATGGTGATCTAGATGAGGAGGTTTATATGCGTGTCCCGCAGGGTTTTGCCACTCCTGGTGATACTCGAGTTTGCCGGCTACGCAAATCGTTGTATGGGTTGAAGCAAGCTTCGAGAAACTGGTATAAGAAATTCACTACTGCTCTCCAGTCGATTGGATTTCAAGCATCTAAAGCCGATCATTCCTTGTTCACTCGTCAACATGGCCGTAATTTCACCTTTGCCCTTATCTATGTTGACGACGTGATCCTTGGCGGGGATGATCTCGAGTTTATTGCCCAGGTTAAACAGCTTCTCGATCGCAACTTCAACATAAAGGATCTCGGGTCGTTGAAGTATTTTCTTGGTATAGAAGTTGCTCGGTCTCCTAAGGGAATCTTCCTTTCCCAGCGGAAGTACGCCCTTGACATCCTTGCGGATACCGGGAATTTGGGGGTTCGTCCGTGTGCGTTTCCCATTGAGCAAAACCATCATCTCACCCGCATAGAAGGACCAATGGCTGCTGATCCTAAGTCGTATCGCCGACTGGTTGGGCGCCTCCTGTATCTTACTGTTACTCGGCCTGATCTTACATATGCAGTCAACATATTGAGTCAGGCAGTACATTCTCCGCGGCAGTGCCATGTTGATGCTGCTAACCGTGTTCTGAGATATTTGAAGAGTTCGCCAGGTAAAGGTATATTCTTTCCGGCTACTGGCAGTCTTACCCTCACTGCGTACTGTGATGCAGATTGGGCAGGATGTCAGCAGACTAGGCGTTCTACCACTGGTTACTTCATGGAGTTAGGTGGCAGCCCCATTTCCTAGAGAACCAAGAAGCAGCCTGTTGTCGCTCGCTCCTCTGCTGAGGCAGAGTATCGTGCTATGGCCAATGCCGTTAGTGAGGTCATTTGGTTGAGGTGGCTCTTGCGTGAGCTTCGTGTCCCAGTTCAGAGCGCGACTCCGTTGTATTGTGATAATCAGGCTGCTCTACACATAGCAGCCAATCCAGTTTTCCATGAGCGCACGAAGCATGTGGAGATGGATTGCTACTTTGTTCGGGAACGCGTCGCCAGTGATGAGGTCGCTCCTTGCAAGATTCCTACCACTCATCAACTCGCCGATGTGTTTACGAAAGGGCTTGGCGCTGATCAGCTCGCTTTTCTCTCTTCCAAGCTTGGCCTTCATGACATTCATGCCTCCGCTTGAGGAGGAGTATTGCGAGTTGTCCTTACTTGTACATATTTCATTCATGGTGTAGTGGTCTAGTAATTGTTCACGTAACCCTAGCTGCTTGTGAATGGGTCACGTAGTATAAAGCCTTAATGTAAGGCTCGGCCGAACTGTAACTGGAGAATAAACCTAGTGGAGTTTTGTTTGAGAGCTGTAGCTCTCCGTGGAGTAGTCTCGTTCACGTTGAACGGGGAAACCACGTTAAATCCGTGTGTTCGTTTATTTCCGCGTTTGGTTTTCTACAGGGCAAGGAGGACTTTTTTAGGCAGTAAATCTGAATCGGGAGAGGAATTGGGAACCTAGTTTTTTAGGGTTCAAGAAATTCAATCCTCCTCCGACATGAGTGAATAGTAAGGAGAACGAATGGAAGGGCGGTTGGGAGGACCGAAAAGGAACATGTTAATTAAATTTAAATTAATGTTAATTAAATTTAAATTAATTATTTGTCGCCCCAACTAAATTCCTTTTACGGAGAAGGTAGTTGAGATCGCCGTGAAAGTCGCGAACTTTGATCTCTGTGATATTTAAGGAGAAGGAGGGTCAACGACGGGGACGTTCGGGAAGAGATGGTGAGGGAACGGCAGAGGTAATTGGTGATGGACAAGAATTGGGTGGATACTTCATAATCGATTCCCAGCATTATGTTGGTAATTCTGCCGGCTTGTTAGTTTTAGCCATCGGATTGCGTAATCGTGGAAGATGGAATTGGGAAATTGGAATTAGGGTTTCTCTCTCGAGATAAGATGGAAAGGATGATCGTTGGAATTTCTGGATCGTTGGAGCTTCGGCGAAGTGGATGACGGGTTGGTGGATCATGGATTCGGGCCAGGTGGGGGGACCGACGCCGTAACGGGTGAATATCCAGAAATCCGTTTCATATGGGACGAGAGTGGTGACGATGAGGTTTAGAATTGAAATTGAGTTGAGGGTAAATATGTCAACTTGTTGTATTTTAGAGGGATAAAATTTGAATTTTAGGGCGACGAATAACAATTTACATAAAAAACTAAAGAAAACTGAAAATTACTAACTCATCTTTAACTTTGAGGTTTCTCACCAAAATATGCATTTGCTGGTTTTTACAGGTTTTAAATGGAGAAAAGATAATGGGACAAGAGTATAAAAAATGATGATGAATTTAACATTATTTTGAACTAAAGAAAAATGGAAATATCATTTCTCTTGTTTACGTAGCACTGCCAGGAACGGGGAAAACCAATGACCGGCTATAATAGGTAGAAAGTGGCGGCATAATACAACCACGTCACTATAGAATTCCCCCTTAAGATATTCCTTCCTTTTTGTTTAAATGAGATAATTGATGGTTGGTTAACTTCTTGAAATTTCAGGGAGTAAAACACTTTAATCGAGATTACATATTTATTTCATAGAAAAATGGTAGTGGTTTAGTGGCTGTTCATTAAAAAAAAAAGTAGTGGGATGGCAGAGCATATCACAGAAACAGACATGACTCCTTTTCTTCTTTCATTTCAGAGAAAAATTTCGTCTGTGGAACTATACAACAGGAGGTTAAATAAACCACGAGAAAGAGGTTGGTTGGATCAGACTAGATGATGACGATTCTTCAAGGCGACAATGTTTTCCGTCTCTCTTTGCTGAGCTCTCTTATCTCTCGATGCAACAATGGCGCCGCAACGATGTAGAAAGTGTATGAGATTAGAAGCGCAACGCGGCCAGTCAGAAAGTAAGAGAGGTGATGGTTGCTGCTCCAAAGATCCATTCCAAATCTTACAATCGCCAAATATAGGCTATTTTCTTAGTTTCATTCCTATTGTTTTGTTGTTTCAACTTTATTTCCTTCTCTGAACTATCGATTTTCAGAGTCATGTCAATGCAAAGTTTTTTTTTGAATAATACTTTCATTCATTCAAGCCTAAAAGAGGTAGAGAAGCTACAGCATGCTGGAAATTACAACCAAGACAGAGAGCCAATTGGCGTGGAGGGTATTAAGTCTACAGTTGAGAGCAACCCAATCAACTTCTTTGTTGTTTGATCGATAAGTGAAGGAGACATGGATCCATTGAGAACTGCGCAGGATGCTGGTGATAGAGGAGAGGGTAGCATAACAACGCCATGGCCAAGTTGTCGGGTCGTTGTGAATGGCATCAACCAAAATCTTGCCGTCCGAACGGATCATCGAGGGAACACGATCATTGGTTGCAATAAGACATGCCTCAAGGATGGCTGTAGCTTCCACCTTTATCGGGGAAGAACAAATGACCCTTATAGCCTTCCCATCGCAAATATGCCCGTTAGAGTCGGTAATAACCACTCCGAAAGTCGCCCTCTGTGAATCACATTCAAAAGAACCATCACAGTGAATCTGTCGAAGATTGCTAGGCGGTGGACATGATTGAGATTGGAGAACCCGAGGCTGTGGAGAAGGGGCAGGATGACAAGGAGTGTAATGGGGTTCCGCCGCTTCCCGGAAAGCACAAATTGAAGTTTATGTTGGTGACAGTGGAGCTTCTCGAAAAATACTCTCATTTCGAGCCTTCCAAATATTCCAGATGCAAAATATGAGGCGGCGGATGGAAGACTGCTCAGCGTGGTTTTTCAGAGTGAAAATCCATTGAGTGAGGTTTTGGGGAGGAGTAAATGAGGGAAGAACCTTATTCCAAGTTTCAGCTGCATGAGGGCAGAGGAAGAGGCAATGGATGGAGGATTCTTCCGCAGATCTGCAGAGCTGACAAGCCGGAGAAGGTGAACATCTGCGCCGAAAGAGGTTGAGGTTGGTCGCCAGAGCGTTTCGGATGCATCTCCACATGAAAAATCTGATCTTTGGAGGAAGCTTGAGAGACCAAAGCCATTTCCAATTGTCGTCTGAAGCAGGCATGTTGAGGTCATGATGGTTGGTCTGATTTTGTTGACGGAGATGGTTCCTCAAGCCGTGGTAAGCAGAGCGGACAGAGAACTCTCCATTAGGGGAGAATTTCCATGCCCAAAAGTCTTCAGTACCCTCCGGGGCGATATGTATAAGCGAAATAGCCTCAACTTCCTCAGTTGTACAATGTCTTCTCAAGAGGTCAAAATTCCAGCTTGTACCATCTTCATTCATCCAGTCTTTTACACGAGAGGGAGGGTCAAGGTTTAATGATAATTTATGCCCTTGATTGTGGAGTGGGAAGATCCAAGGGTATTTGTGAAACCAAGTGGTCTCCCCCGATCCAATGACACTAATTGCACCAATATCCAGGGCCTGCCTTGCTTCACAGAAACTCGTACAAATCCACGAAGAGGCACTACCTTTTTGTGCCGAGGAGAACACGCCATTCGGGAAGTAGAGGCCACGGAGAACTCTAGCCCATAAGGCTTCCGGCTCATTGAGGAGACGACAATACTGTTTAGCAAGCAGAGAGAGGTTAAAACAGTGAAAGTTCCGGAAACCCAACCCACCTTCAGATTTTGGGTCGCTGAGGACTTCTCCTTTGTGCCAAGGGATGTATTTCTTTCTCATAGAACTCGACCAAAAGAATCCGTGAAGAAGAGAATCCATTTTCTTCGTTAGAGTAGATGGAAGGAGAAAGACACTCATGATGTAGGTTGGGATTGCTTGGATAACGACTTTGAGAAGAGTTTCCTTTCCCCCATGCGAGAGCGTGAGACTCTTCCAAGCTTCCCCCTTCTTTTCCATCCTCTCGATAAGGAAGGAAAAAGTTTCTTTCTTTGAACGCCCCCATTTGGTCGGGACCCCCAGGTACTTATCATGATGGATGGATGAAGGGAATCCAAAAGAGTTTGTGATAAGCTGTCGGAGGTCATTAGGGGTGTTCTTGCTGAAGAAGACTGATGATTTTTCCATGTTGACCTCTTATCCCGTCAGAGATTTGTAGGTGTCAATGATCGCCAAAATCTCTTGTACCTCCTCCCTCGAGGCTTTGCCAAAAATGATAGTGTCATCTGCAAACAGACAGTGGGAGAGGCGTGGACAGTTAGGTTTCATTTTGAGCCCTTGGATAGTGCCTCGGGAAACACTCTTGTCGAGTAAGAAGGAAAGGGCATTCGACATAAGGATAAAAAGGAAAGGGGAGAGGGGGTCTCCCTGTCAAATTCCCCTTGATGGGGTGAAGAAATCCGTCGGTCCTCCGTTGAACAGGATGGAGAAGCGAACAGTGCGAATACATTCCATGACCCACCCGCACCATGAGTGATTGAACCCATATGCTTTCAAGAGCGCTCCTAGACAGTTCCAATCAACAAGATCGAAGGCCTTTCTCATATCCATTTTGAGCATCATATCAAATCTCTTTCCCTTTTGACGTTTTTTGAAGTGATGCAGAACCTCATGAACAATAATAATGTTGTCCTGAATCAATCGACCCCCAGTGAAGGCAGCTTGCATTTCTGACACAAGGCATGGCATGAACTTCTTGATACGAGCAGCGGCGGATCCAGGACATATTAGGGAACTGGGCCGCATTTGAATAAAATATTATATACCGTAAATAAAAATATATAATAAATATAGTTTTCATTACAAGGTATTTTAATTTAGGAAAGCCATAAATAAAAGAATCTAGTGCACCACTCAACCAACGCAATCTAAATCCTGACTCGGCAAGTTTGTAAATATTTTCTTAATCAAAAGGCTAAAAAAACCAGTGGCCGACGGACTGGTGGAGGAATCCACTTCAGGTCCGTTTGACTCCCTGTTTTGTTTTGGGGGGATTGGATTTTTTTTAGGCAAAATACCCTTGCATAGCCAAAACTTTCACCTTTGTGCCACTTATAGCCACATTTGGCGAAATACCACTAATAGCCACTTCCGTCCGATTCTTTAACGCTGTTAACGTTAAGTGTGACTGGGCAAACGGAAGGGCTTACGTGTCAAGCCTGCGTTTTACACGTGGATAATAATTAAAAAAACAAAACAAAATCCCTAATTTTTTCACCGTCGTCGTTTTCTACTTTCTATCTACTCCTTCGTTTTCCCCTCAGTCGAATTCACCCACCCATATTCGAAGGAGACGAAGCGACGAAGGCAGTTCAATCCTCACCACAATCCATTTCCAATCTGAAACCCAGAATGCCATAGCCAAAAACCAGCTCTTCCCCCGCATCTTCTGCCGCCGTCAAGCCTTCCTCGTCCAGATCTTGACTATTCTGTCACCAAATCCGCCGTCATCTCCGTCACTGCTGCAATTTCCCTCTCTGTCTCTCTTTATCTCCTTCTCCCATACCATCTCCCCTGCTGCTTTGGCCTC
This sequence comes from Linum tenue, assembly GCA_946122785.1. Classification (NCBI taxonomy): domain Eukaryota; kingdom Viridiplantae; phylum Streptophyta; class Magnoliopsida; order Malpighiales; family Linaceae; genus Linum; species Linum tenue. The sequence goes on along the minus strand of CAMGYJ010000008.1, from coordinate 76,711,499 downwards.
GACAACTTGTCCCCGCTCCTCCGCCTCCTCTTAATCGCCATCGCGAAACAGAGTAGCAGCAGCGACGAGTATCCTATTTTTATCGCCTGCGAGCTTAACAGAGAGGTGAAGGCGACAGGGATTTGGGGATTATGGGTTTGCCGGCAGCGTCGATTTTGAGCAGATTTGAAGGCGTCGACGTTGCAGATCTGAACGGCGCAGCAAAAGGGGTGGGAGGCGATAACGATTGACGAGAGATTTGGAGTAGGGATTCAAGAAGCGGATTGAGGCTAGCTCTGTTTCGAAGGCCCCGTCTTGAAGCTTGAACCGTCATTTTGCGATGGCTAGCTCTGTTTCGGCGGTGGTGCAGCGGAGGAAACGAGATGATGAGGAGGCGCCGGAGAGAGGTCGCGCGTAGGCTAGGAGGAATCGCTGGGAATTGGGGCGAATGAATCTCTATGTTTTCCAGCGTTTAGATCTGAAAGAGGAAGAAAGAGATTTGTTGGAAGAGAGGAAGAAAGGGATTTCAACGGGAGAGAGAGAGTGGTGAAGTTCTTTTGTTAAATGTTTTTTCTTTTAATAAATTTTGTTTTTCGTTAAATTTATTTTCATTTAACAATGAGGGGAAATTTTTTTTTTAATAAATAAATTATTAAGCTGACGTGTCAATTTTTGCTTAGCTGTCGCTGATGTGGTTGATGATTTGGCGCCTCGTCAGCCAACCGTCAAATAAGTTGACGGAGTTATTAACACCGTCAAAGTTTCTAACGGAAATGGCTATATCTGGCACACAACATCTTTCAAAAGTGGCTATTAGTGGTATTTCGCCAAATGTGGCTATAAGTGGCACAAAGGTGAAAGTTTTGGCTATGCAAGTGTATTTTGCCTTTTTTTTAGTTTACAGGGAAGAGTTAGCTTTCGTTTAGATTTTTTTTTTTAATTTCAATGAAAGATGTTTAGGTTTTAACATTTTTTTTGCAAATAAAATTCATTAGGGCTAGAATTTTTAGTCTAAATTTAGAGTAACGGTTTGGGTATATTCATCTGGACCCTTTTTCTAATTACAGATAATCCTATTATCAAATAAAATTTGACTGAATATTAAATGAGACTGGGCTGAATACCTAAATCAAAAATTTCATAACACTATACTAACTTTGGATCCAGAGGAAGGCTGGGCCGTGGCTAGGGTTGGCCCAGCCCTAGATCCGCTACTGGATACGAGATGACAAGATCTTAGAAACCACCTTGTACTTAAAGTTGCAGCAGCTAATAGGGCGGAATTGGGATGCATATTTAGGCGATGAAACCTTTGGGATGAGAGCAATATGCGTGTCATTCCATCCAGGAGGCAGAGTAGATGTTGCAAAAAAGGATTCAACTTCCTTGCACAAATCATCCCCAACAATGCTCCAGTATTTTCGAAAGAAGATCCCAGTGAATCCGTCAGGTCCAGGGGATTTATGCGGCCCTAAAGAGAACACCGCCTGCTTGATTTCTTCCCTTGCGACCGGCTTGCTAAGTTCTGCTCTCATATCATTAGTCACAAAGCGAGGAAAGTCGGTGAGGAGATTCTCATCAAGAATTGTATCTTTGGCTTTGAATAACTCCTTGTAAAAATTGGATAAGTGGGCCGAGAGGAGGTCCGGCTGCCTGATCCAATTCCCCTCAGAGTCTTTAAGACCAATGATCCTGTTGAAATGCTTCCGGTAAACAGTGGAGTTTTGGAATTTTTTTGTATTTTGGTCATCTTCTGCCAACCAGTTAACCCTCGATCTCTGTCTCCACATTCTCTCTTCGTCCCTCCAAATTGCATCCAAATCCTCCAACAGTTTCATTTCTTCCTCCAGTACCTCATCCGATCGGAAACACTAGGCGTGAAGCTCAAGTCGATTTTTTATTTCAGTTTCCTTTTGTTGTTAGGCTTCTCTCAAACCTTTCGCCCAGGCTTTGAGGGTTTTCTTCACATCTTTTCAGTTTTTGATCATGAGTCCCTTCTATTGCCCATGCATTAAGTACCACTTGGTCACATTCATCCTTCCCAAGCCATCGATCATCGAAGCGGAAAGGTCTTCTCCTTGTGGAGTCAGGCAAATGGAATTCAAGCCTTATGGCTCGATGGTCAGATCCGACATCGCTGTCATGGAAGAGAACAGCCTCATCAAAGATCGCACACCAAGATGGGGTGCAAAGGGCACGATCAAGACGACCTTTGATTAGACGATGACCTCTTCGTTTGTTGCTCCAGGTGAATTGAGGTCCTTTGTGGCCCATGTCAATTAATCCGTTATCGAAAATGAAGTTCTTGAATGGTACAACAGATTCTCTTCTTGGCACCCCTCCTCCACACTTCTCATAGTCAGATAACATGGCATTCAAGTCCCCGATTACAACCCAAGGTACATTAGGATCACTTCTAAAACTAGATAAACTATCACAAAACAAAACGTCATTCTCTCACTAGGAACAGAGGGGGCGTAAACAAAGGTAACGTAAAAGCCACCCCCATAGTTAATAAAAACATCAAAAAAATTCCGTCCGCAGTCCAAAATTTGGAACGGAAGACCCGCTGCCCACCATAGTTCAAGGCCGCCCGCTGTCCCCTCCGGGTTGACATATTCTCCCCTGTGAAAATTGTTGCCAATTCTTAGCTGCTCCATTGTTTCTCTTATGTTCATAGTTTCCATTAGGAACACAATGGAGGGGCAAAATCTTCTAATCATTCTTTGAAGATGATTTTCTGTCCGGGTTTGCCCAATTCCCCGGCAGTTCTAGCTCATACAACTCATTCTAACCATGGTGGCTTAAGGCGGGCCACCTTCACCTCAGAGTTAGAAACCTGTGATTGTTTCAGAGCTTCTTCTGTTTCTTCAAAAAATTATGGTTTGTCATCTCCTGTTGTTACCTGCTATTTACGTCCCTTTACCTTTATTCTAGCATTTCTGGGCTTGCTGGGGCCTTCACCTGGAGTGAACATAGGCCCTGAGAAGTCTAAAGGCTTGCCTTGTTTCCTCTTCTTAGGTTCAGCTTGGCCTTCCTCAAGTCTATCTGCAGGGAAAGAAACCTCAAAGTCGATTGGCCTTCTATTGAGGTCAAGCTTAATACCCAGATCTTCAACAATTTGGGAGACATGTTGTTGGTTGGGCTAGATCTGGTGAGCTCTTATGTTGAGTGGCGACTGATATAGATTTATCCCCATCTGGTGTTGATGGGCTTGAGAAGGCCCATTGCAGAAATTAGCTTGGTAAGGGTATAGGTGGGCCCAAGATGAGGCTGCCTCCATTTCCGTCGTTAGGTTTCGAGCAATAGTGGGGGATGAGCGGACATTGACAGGAGGAGGGAGGTGAGGTATTGTTCCATAGGGCATCTGATGTGGAGGAAAGTTCCGTTGTGGGGTGAGCCCCGAGACCGACCTCGGACTTGCCGCAGAAAGATCTGTTGGGAAAGGGTGGGGTGTGAATCCCAGTGGGCCTCGGATACCTAGGTCGCGGCCGTCGGCAGAGGGGGTCATTGGAGATCCTGGAATGAAATTTCCGGTGGCCGGCGATTCTCTTCTTGGAATCCAGAGTTGATTTTGGACGAATCCTGGGGATCCGGTGCTCGATCCAGATTGGCCTGGAGAGTTGTGGACGAATATGCCTCTAGGATGAGGGGGAGGACGAGTAGCTCTAGTTCCCGCTTTCATCCATGGAGTGAATCTGCCTTCGGGAGCAGCATCTAATCCTTGCTCAATATCCTGCCTCTTCTTTGGACACTCCTGCTTGTCGTGCCCCTGTTTTCCGCAGTAGTAACAGAGGATGTAAAGCTTTTGATATCTAAAACCAAGCCATTCTCTGACTCCATTGGTGGTGCAGTAGGAACCAGGAGGGAGAGGGCGGGTTATATCATCCTGAATAAACACCTGGATGAATTTCATGTACTTATCTGGGTTCAGACCTCTCATGTCAATGCCATGGATTTTGGGGAACATTGCAACTGCAGCTTCAACATTGGAGACAGTACGCTTGTGGTCAGGTATACCATGCACTTGGATCCAGTAATCGGCCAAGTCAAAGTTGATGTTTTGCGGCCGAACTGAATCCACCCATTGCTTCAGTTGGAGGGTGTTCCCTGAAACCTGCCATGGACTCCCTTCCCAAGCACAATCCATTTCTTCCTTGAGGTTGAATATGAAGATGAAGGTGTTCTTGGATTTATGCACTTCTCGGATAGTTGGCTCACAGAAATGGGACCAGGCTCCATTAATCATTCCCACTATGGCTCGCTTATTGACTTCTCTATCTCCAAAAATACGCCCCACAAGGCGAAGGAGAGTACCTCCAGAAGGCTGAGGGATCTCATCTGTGAAAACCGCCTCATAATCCTCGACTTCTCAGCTCGGATCTTGGCTAAGCAGGTTGTTCATTGCCAGATTCTCCATCAGTGGGTTGTGGGCATAGTCTTTCTGGATGGGAAGGGGGCAAGATTTGAAGAGGTAGATTTTGAGTGGTGGTGTGGTATCTGGTAACTGGTATTGGGGAATCTGGAGATTAAATAGAACTGGGGAGGGAGAGTAGTTATCCATCCAATCTTTCATTAATGGTGGGTTATCGGTTGGTGAGATTAGATGTCTCGGAGGAGTTATACTCTTACGATTTTGGGGCTCGAGGGATTCATGGCAGCTGGAAGATCTGCTGCTAGCTTTTGGCGGTTTAAAGAGGCTCAAGTTCTTCCTCTTCTCCCCAGTCCCTGACATATTGATGGGAATATACTTGTTTAAGGAATGGAGTTTTGAATGGAAGCGGTGAAGAAGGTTTAGGTTATTGGAGGGTAGCTGTTGTATGCATAGAGCAGAGCTGTTTGCATTAACTCCATGGATAGTTTGTTGAGAAGGAGATTTGCTCACATTAAACAGCAGGACATAGCCTTTGATGGGATCTTTCACTGAGTTGAGGCAGCAGACATTAAACGTCTCCATTAGAGTTGCTAAGGAGGAAGAGAGGTCACCTTCATTGAAGGATGCATCTGGGTTTCCAGATCTAACATTTGAAAAAACAGAGAGAAAGTTTGGAGAGAGGGTTTCTAGAGAGAGAGAGACATTTAGTTAGTAAAATGCCAAGAACGAGGGTTTTTTCTCTCTCTCTCTCTCCATGTCAATGCGAAGTTATTGAAGTCGTAGAAAGTGATATAGAATAAAGAACAGACCAAAACCAGAGGTGCCAATTGAAGTCGTGCTAAGTGATATTGATTGTTAGAGACTTGCTCTGAAAGACATGAATGGCGTTGATGACTTGATGTGACCTTCCTAGTAAACTACCAAAAACCTTCAAGTCTGCACAGGAATGACATTACTCTACCCACGCAGCAACAACAATTGGGATGGGGGACATAACTATTAAGTAGAAGTTTCACTAATTTTGTTGATTGTATTTTATTTTTTTGTGAAAATTATACCAGACTATATATTAGTGTACTGCTAGTGAAATAAATTCTCATATAGATAAATTTATAAAAAATGTTAGCATAAATAATTAGTTACGTTGTGGTAATCAACTCTAAAAACTAAAATTAGCATAACATACATTTGTTGTAAAAAAAAAGAATTAGAGGCGGTTAGTCTGCCTCTAGAGATAAAATGTATAATTATGTAAAGGTAAAATTAGCGGCAAATAATTACTAATTAGAGGCACATAGTTTGTGCCGATAGATTAATCTAAATGCTAATACAATCATCTCCAAAATGTATTACGGAAGCATTAATATCTGCCGCTAAAAATAACATTAGTGACAAATATTTGTGCTACTAAGCAATCAAATAGTAATTTAAAAGTTAAATTGGCAACAAAACTATTTGTTTGGAATTCCTAAATTTGAGGCGGATAATATTTGCCGCTAACATCTGCCGCTAAATAGATTTAGCAGCAGCAGTATTGATAGCACATAATTATGTGCCGCTATAAAGCTATTGCGGCACATAAATCACTTATCGTGGCAAATAGACTTAGCCGCTAATTGTCATTTTCTTGTAGTGCATTTTCGTTGTTAACTTAAATTTTGAAAATGTTTACAGAAAAAATGAATTTATCGTGATCTATATTGATTTTTGAAAACAAATTTTCAAAATCAAATATACCACCCTGATATATGGTGCTAACAGGTGGTAGACGGTGTTGAAAGATGGCAAATGATTGTTAGTATATTCCTACTATCATATATACAACCAATGCAGTAAAAAAATGTGATTCTACCTAGAATCGAAAAAGGAATAAAATCGTAAAATATAGAATCAAAGCGTAAAAGTATAAATTTTCTATGCATATTGTAAAATAGCTAAAAATGTGTGAATTAAGTACGACATATATATGTAAAATTCGAGTGCACATAATTTAGATAAGTTAATAAACATATGCAAATCATGTCTAAAGTAGAGCAACTCATAACATCTCTTAACAATAAGTTCATAAACATAGATCTTAACAATAAGTCACCTTCCCCTCTATGCTAATAAATTTGAGAAGGACCTAGCTGGTGAATTAGATTACTTTATTGAAGCTAAGAATGTATCCAAGTTTCAGGTATGTATTTCTTAATCTCAAGTGTAACATATTGTTGGTGATTTACCTCTAAAATATACTTTTTATAATTTATTTCATGAAAAGAATACCCCTTTGCCTTAAGAACCGAAACCTTGGAACGCCGGTTTGCATGCTGCCGTATCTCCTCCTTCTAAGGAAAATAGCATTATCGTCGAGCTAAGCTTATGAACACGTTGATCAGTGATGCGGTTTTTGAGAGAAAAAGGATCCAATTATCGGTTGCACTACAAAGTGAGAAATCTCAAATCTGAATGAAATTGCGAGGAAAACAGAGTCTAAGCTTTGGGATTCTTTCTTTCTTTTGATGGCGTTTTGGAGAAGACAGAGGAACATAGAAGAAGTTGATTAATATAAAAGTGTGGTCACCGTTTGCCTGTTAAGAATGGGTTAATTGCACAATATACCATATAAGTATTGAATTTGTTGCACACTAACCACTTGAATTATTTTAGTTGCAACTAAATCATACAAATCGATTCTTTGTTTCATCGTTACATTTTCCATCCCTAAATTTAACGATGAGTACCAAATTGTAGTTTTCCATTCCACGTAGGCGTTCCAACTCATCTTATGGTGGGCCAGAAAAATTCAGGTGTCTCTTTTGGAATCGTTGACGAACCCCTTCTACTTGTTGCACTTTGCATTGCATTCGTCGTTGTTTGGGCATAGCTCGTACATTCTCCACGGTCTGGATTCATCATCAAATCCCGTCAATCCATATGTACGAAAGCTTTTTACCCTCATAATGCATGCTTCAATGTCGCTGAGCGAGTTGTTGACTGGCACTGACGGAGATAGCTCTCTTTATTCCCGACTTCGGCCCTCCCCATGACCTTCAGCCTCCCCTTGCCTGCCTCGACAAAGAAAAATTGAAAGCAAAAATGAAACAAGCAACAAACTAACAATTTACCGTAAACAATTAGTAAATAAATTCAAAACATGAAGAGGGAAACCAGTAGCTTGAATAATTCCCTAATTCTCATATCCAACATGCAATTCAACCAGAAACCAACTGGACGATCATGAACAGAATAATGGGGAGATTGAATTGAAAAAGAGGGACACTACAAGATAATAATCTAATTAATCACCCAATTGCACATGCCTCACTTGAGTACTCACAAAAATCACCCTATAATTTCATCACATTCAAGAAAAGGAAAAATACGGCAATACCCAGAAGTTGATTTTTGCCAAGAACTTACAGAGCATGCAACTTGGGATTTGGGAGGTGTACCTTTTGCATTCGGCATTGGTAATCCCGATTTTGAGAACGTCAGAAGTTTTGCTATCGTTGACCATGGGCCCCATTGTTCATTTACATACTAATGGATCTCGTGGCCTTTGTCAGCCACGGTGCGGTAGAAAGCAGAGACGTGGCGCACCATTCCGTTCGGATTGGCATCGATCGGTCATGTCTTTGAAAAGATGGTGAGATCGTCGAATGTGAGGCCGAAACAGAGCTTGTTCCAGGGTAAATTGTGTCGTGGAGGCCTCCAGAGAAGGATTGGATGAATGAATCATATTATAGACAGAAGGTCTCGGAAACAAAAACAGAGGAACAGCCGAACATCAGAGAGGAAAAATGATAGAGAAGGTCCACTATCTCAGTACTCAGTAGTTAGGTTGAGCTGTAACGCCAACGTGGAATATAAAATTACAATTTGATACCCACCGTTAAATTTATGGATGGAAAATGTAATGATGCAACTAAAAACCAACTTATATGATTTAGTTGCAACTAAAATAATTTAAGTGGTATGTGTGCAACAAACTTAATACTTATATGGTATGTTGTACAATTAACCCTTAAGAATGGGAAGGAGATAATAATATATTAGATAGAAAAGAAGGAAAAAATAAAGAAAGAAAAGGAAAAAGGTAAAAATGATTTTCAATATTAACTAAAGTTATGTCATCGTAAAATTATATTTTAATTCCTTCTTCATTTGTTTAATTCTCAATTATATTTTAATAATTTTATTTAATAATATCTATTAATAAAGTTTAAATAGTAACTAAAAATTAATATAAGCTCTCTTCACGGTCTCAATATTGAATTCTTTTAAAATTGACGCTCTCACGCTCTCGTTCCCACTCTCGCTCCACGAATTGGTTACCTAAGGTAAAAACGTAAAACCCACCCCTCCCCTCTAAAAACCCACCACTGCACATTTATGCTAGCAGCAGTGCAAGCGTCACGGCCTAGTCTCACATGTGTGACATGAACTAAAAAACCGTGAGAGCGGCTAGACCCATTGCGTTTTTGTGCACATCTCATGGCCAATGCAGTGACATATCCCGATGTTGTGAAATGCAAGATGTCCTCTGCTTCCGTGGTTGAGACTCAAGGCTTTCATGCATATCCCACGGGTCGACCCAATTTGACTCTGACCCGGTGAGAAAAACGGGCCGAACGCACCCGCCGGGCCGACCGCTATAAGATACCAGGTTGGAGGTCAAATTGTGTCATTTTTTTCTTTAGTTGCAAAATGCGTCTATTTTCCGATTTTTCTTTTCGCCTAACTCAATCTTTAGAATACTAAGTTGAACATTTGAATATTTATGTTATATAAGTGTGTGTGAATTTTCACTATATGTTAGATCTAAGTACGATATGTTATTTTGGTGTAATATTATATGTTATAACTCATATGTTAGATAAGATTTGATATAATTTATGAGGATAAGTACAATATAATGACTCTTTCTATATTTCCGGGCCAAACCGGGCTAAAACGATTGACCCATTAACCCTTGACCCACTAGCTCGACCGGGTCCGGGTCAACCCGCGGGTTGACAACCTTGCATCCACTAAAGTCCGTGAAATGAGAATTTGTCCGGATTCCCTCACGTTTTGTGTCCCAATATCACAGCGTAAGCCATGACATCCATTGAATCCCGTGAAAGGGGAATATGTCCTGCTTTCGTGACGATTTCGGAATTGTCATCACTTGCAAGTTGCAATTATAACAGGTAAAATAATACAAGTTTGAGAGATACTTTTTTCATCTCCATAAGTTAAACTAATTCATCAATTTCATTTGATCCCAGGATTAATAACTCATCATTCTTTATATAATGATAATATATCACAATGTGTCGTAGACGAAATGAGTTAGAAAGGTAACCAACTCATTAGGTAAGAATCGAGTAAGGCTCAATAGTTTCTCCTCATCAAAAGCCACAAACTCACTCTTCGACCTAAGGCAAGTCATGTAAGTAAACAACCTAGTATATATTCGCCCCATCAAAATGGTTGTCAACTATTGTAATCCCCTATAAAATTGAGAAAAATAATTCAACTTGATAATGATGCAACCTTCGTCAATATTTGAAGGGTGGGGGATGGAAAATATAATTTTTAGAGTTTGGATAATATTGGGAAAATTGGGTTGAATTGGATTTTTTAGAAGATAATTGCATTAATGTTTTACGCATATCAATAACTGGTTCGTAGTGTAATCTTTAACATTTTCTCTAATTCTTTTCAACCTCCTTGAACATGTAACATGTCACATTTGCTCTTCTACCTCTACCTATACTTCTTTTCATTTTATGACTTATATGATTGTATTTTGGCATTTCTTATGGACCACCACTTTTTTTCTTATAAATACGAGCATTCACACATCCACAAATAAAACATTTTCTCTAATAATCGTAGTTGTGGGTTGAAATGATAAAGACTAACATCTTTTCCCCCTCCAAGCTAAACTACTATTGGAGGGTCAATAATCTTTTCCCTAAATTTTAAAGGTATCATGAACACCTCTAAGGAACATGAATTTGCCTAGAGGTGTCAATTGGGCGGGTTGGGTCTGGTTCGGATTGGGTCTAACCGAGTTGGATTCAATCGAGTTGCGAGTTCAATCGGGTCGGTTTCAATTTGGATCGGGTTCAATTGGGTTGCGGATCAAATGGGTTACGAGTTAATCAGGTCACGGGTCAATTGGCTTATGGATCGGGTCGGGTTACAGGTGCATCAAATTACGGGTTTATTGGATTGCGGGTTAATTCAGGTTCGGTCAGGCCGAATTATGGCTTATTCGGGTCAACCCATTGGATAATTTACTTCTTGACAGAAAATAATGATTTACAAAATATCAATATATGAATATAAATTGTAGGTAATGATACAAAACTTACGAAAATGATAATATGATAATATTTTACACATACAAATTAAATATCCATTATGTTAGTATAAAAACTAAATATAAATAAAATAGTGTATATAAAAGCTTTGTTGTTAGTTATAATTTTTTTGTTTATGGTGAGAGATTGTAACTTCACTTATTTTGTTAATTTATAAAAAAATTGAATCGGTAAAAATTTGAGAATGAAGTAAAAAAAAGGTAGACTATATGCTCATACATCTCGATATGAATCATATTAATTAAATATAGTATGAGCTAGATGTGTGTCTCTTCATTTCCAAGAACACTTATGAGCATCATTCTGAATCACCCACTTATATATCTTCACAATTTTTTGTATATTCACTGTAACATCTCATCCTAAAACTCATGGGTCGAACAACGGTTCTCTCAAATATGATCTTATCATCTAGTTCGAATCGTCGATTTATTAATATATAAAAAATAAATAACATCAGTAAAAAGTTGAGAATGAAGTAAAAAGGGTAAACTATCCACTTATATATCTTGATAGAGATCATTGATTTTGGGGATTTCATTGATTTTCAAGAGTTGATTTTCTTAATATAGTTATGGGTGGTGGAGATACGAATTTGTGTCTAACTCTTCCTATTTTGTTGCAGCAGGAATCGTGATTACTTAATTTGGGGTGTGTGTATTAAATTGTGAGAAATGACTTGTTCTCTTCCCTCTTTATAAATAATAACACGCCTCTCATCCCTAGATTTCATCCCCTTATTTCCACTTATTATCGTTATTTTTATTCAGCAGAACATGAAGACTTTCTCAACCAGTATTGTTCTCCTCGTAATGGTGCCTTTTGTAGTTAGTTGTCAAGGTAACTATCCAACAATTCTTTTTTGGTGGTGTGATTATGATAGTAATTTTGTATTGATCATTCTTTGTTTGATATTGTATATACATAGTGGTAATTTATATGTATAGTTAATAATTATAGAAAATTCTTGCTAACGAGGGAAGGATAAGCTCTAGAGAAAAGCTAAGGAAATAAAAAGTGAAACTCAACTTAAATTTCATGCATGCAAATTTTAGAAAATAGAAAAGGGAAGGAAAACGACGGTCTACTAATAATTAAAAATAGACATATTTTAATTGGAATAAATATTGAGCTAGAAAAATTAGCAGCAATTGTTAATTTTTATGGACCCATTGGTGAATCGTTTACATGAACATTTCTACTTGTATATTATAATACATATATATTGTAGTAATTAAGGTTATATGAAGAAGCCAAATGCGGAAATAAGAAAAGGGAGATGACGGGCAAGATTCAACTATATTTTGATAAAAGCGATGAACTTTCATTGGACCACTTAAATTAGCGTGATTCTCGCGATTCAGTACACAAACAAACGGCTAACCCATAGTTTATAGATCAGATCCCCAAACCAAACTAATATTGTAGGTCATTCACGATTTTATTGATCCCGTTTGGATGTAATTAAAAATTATTTTGATATCTCTTTTAGATTTGTGTAATATGTGGTTCTTTTCTTTTGCTACTCCCTACTTTTTGGTGTTTTGCTACTACTTATGAGGCAACCAACGTTGTCATTTTTCCTTCCCCTCTCACCCGCAGGGTTGCTGCCGGGTTCAATTGTATTAACACTAAAAATAACAATAGTACATATTAGCTAAACGGTTGGGAAACAGTAACCTTGCTTTAGCTTTATCTATAGTAACAACTTATATTTCCCACAGAGCTATTATTAGAAAAGCATTATATATACAACATATATTTCTCACAGAGCTATTATTAGTTATCAAATTAGTTTTCTTTGTTAGTTGTTTGCTACAAAGTTCAAACTTGGTGGATGTTTTCATCCCATATTTTCACTAGGTCGATTCCTTAGTGTTCTCAATTAGTGTTTTTTAATGGTAGAAATAATATACTTTTTTATATTTTAAATTATATAAGCGATACCCCGTAGGAAAATCTTGGGCTTGCCACTTTTGGGCGTGTCATAGGACACAGTTAAAATTTTGTACACAAATTATTGACCCTGGTATAGGTGTATACAAGTCCTGATACTATATATATTTATATTAATTAACGGGAGATATTTTATATAAGCCAAGATTTAAATTTTAAAATCTTACGTTTTTACGCTTCTAGGTCACCAAATTATTTTTACACAGAATCACGATTTTTGTCATAGGTATTTATTATAACAAATAGTTGATTATTTCCTTAAGGATAAATTATTGAGATTTTTTCATTTTAAATTCCAATATTTATATAATTCAAAATAATACATCATATGCGATTTCCTAGCTCATCCACTACGCAATTCTTATATGCAGAGGCAGGACCACCTGTGGGAGCTAATTACGAGGCCGTTCGAACAAAACTATGTATGTAATGTAAGTGCAACTTGCATGAATGTGAAATTTGTTTGTGGAAACTGCAACAAGCCAACAACTACCTAACTAGTAGCTAGAACGAAAGTCTCAAACTACCGATACCAAATAAAAGGTCACACAAGTAGTGTGAAGTGTGAACGGTGATGTAACCAGCTAGATAGAGAATATTTTCACATCACAAAATGATGATTTTAATTTGAGCCTTTATAAATGTAATAATAATAATTTGTAGCTAGCAAAATGCGTCAGTTTTGTCTACATAATTGGTTTGATAGAATAATGAAATTTTTGATGCAAATACTACATTGATCCACATAAGATAAAACAGGAAACGTCTAAATCAATAAAGTCTTACTAATATGCAAGGAACTTATTATAAATGTTACTATGTTAGTCAACTTCTTGATGATTAGTTAAGGATTGCTTTAGCGGGTTAACTCACAACCCAACAGCACCCACCGCCACCCACCCACCCAACCCAATCCACATAATAATGTGGGTGGATAGCGAGTCACAATTATACCAACTCGCTAGTAAGCGAGTAAGTCAATTTAAAACAAAAATCCATCTAACCGGCGGGCCCATTACCCATCACTAATAATTTGTGTAACAAAGAATACCTTTACAACCAAAAGATTTTATCAAAACATGGATACAATTTATTAGGAAGAGGTAGATAGCCGCATGACTTTCTGAATATTGTAAACAACTAAACCTACTTAAAAGGTGCCATCATCTAACTGAATATTTACGTTATATTTAAATATAGAAGAGCCCGCACATTGTTGCTGTGTGATGTTATATAGAAGACAGAACGTTGTAACAACCCATTACCCGTTAATAAGAATGTTACTGAACTTAATAGAGTATAATACACTTTTTCAAGTTAGGTTCCAATTAAATTGATACAATTTTAAACATTCACATCAACTTTATTTTCATGTCAATTTATTAATTTGACTTTTTAATTTTTATGTTACACTGTAATTAAAAATAGCCACACTTAAAGATAAGCATTAGTAGGATTCGAACTCTTGTTTTTTGACAAAAAAAAAAAAACTCTCTATTTGATGAAATCTAATTTGATCAAGTTCATTGATGATTTTAATCACAATAGAATTGGTACTACCGAATCATTTTACATGTTCAACCCTTAATTCCAATCATAATCTTTTCACTCCAATTAAATAATTAATAATAAAATAATCCGCAATCCGGCCAATGATCGAGAGCAAAGCTAGTCAGGGGCGGACCGCCGATGTTTCGATAAATATTCATGTTTCATCATTATAAAAATTTGAAATTAGTATCCCTGAAATACCTACATAAATTATAATTGGTACATCTATTTCATAATTGGATTAATGATCAATTTAACAATGATGCGATGATAAAACTTTTCGGAGTGATGTGATTGGAAATGAAAATGAATCCAAATAGTAAATATCCTGATCAAATTCTTATATGGATCCAGTTGTATAATTTTGTTGTTAAATAGGAAAAGTGTGTCCTGGTCCTGGTCAAATTATTATATGCACCCAGCTGCATAATTTTGTTGTTAAAGACTGGATAAGAGAGCTCAACACCCAAAATTTAATCTCCTCACCCTTTTAGGACTTAGGCCACTCAAATTCATGGGCCATGAAACCGTATCGTACCGGTGGTTCAACTACGAAATACCAGTATCGGAGGCTAAACCAGTAGGCGGTATTTAATGGTACAACGGTTGAACTACGATAAAACCACGGTTTTACCATAAAATACCCTACCGCTGACTTTTTCGGTACGGTCTCCGGTACGGTTTCATGGACCATGCTCAAATCCCCTCTCAGGCCACTCAAATCCCCACAAGCTCAATCTAAAATCAAGACCGAATTGGGACCGGACCAGATCAAGGCCGAACTGTATCCAATCCAATCTTTGGTCCTTAAATTCTCGAAAATATCAGACCGGAACCGAATCAATTCGGACCAATTTTACCGGACCGGACCGGACCGTATAACCACTCCAACAACTGGAGAGCATCTTGTGACATTGCAATGACAATGACGGAAAACCACTTGCAATAAGGTGAGCAATGCCCTTTTCGTGAATCGCTCAATTAATGACGTCCATTCTATATAATAATTTATTTTCACTAATTTCCTAACCTACATCTTGTATGTGTATATATAGAGAACAAAACAGATGCTCAATAAGCACTCAACGTATCAAGCATTTCCACCAAGAAAACAACCAAGCAATTCACTTCTTTTCTTTCCATGGTTCACCTCTACACCTTTCTTCTTCTTCTTCTTCTCCTCTTCACTTTCCATACTGCCTCGACTCCAACAGCCGAGAGCTACTCCACCTATACTGTCCATCTCAACCCTTCCTCCTGTCCAACGCCCTTCACTACCAAAGAACAGTGGCACTCCTCCATCGTCACCTCCATCAAATCCTCCGCAAGAATTCCTCATTTTTCATCCCTTGAAAATTCATTCCTGTACTCGTTCAAGAATGCGCTTCATGGGTTCAACGCTGTTTTAACAGAGCCAGAACTTCAAACCCTCAACCCATCGACCGGTCTCTGGCCAGCCTCCAACTTCGGCCAAGGCGTGATCATCGGTGTGATTATATGGCCAGAAATCCCAAGTTTTGACGACCAGGGAATGACCACCATCAAGCAAGTTCCCATCAAAATGGAAAGGAATGTGCGAAGAAGGACAAGACTTCAACGACAAGAACGTGGCTTCTACTGGAGTGGTGATGACGAAGAGGTTTCGCAGGGTTGTTACCAATGTCCTCCGATAGGCTCCACAGTTTCGGTGTGGCCTCAGAGTTTGGTGTTCGGGAAGGAGTACGAGCGTCATCATTACTATGTGGAGATAACGTACGCGAGCGAAGGGACGGTTTCGTATGAAGTGACGCCTTTGTACGAGAATCCTATTGCAATCGCCTCCTTTGGTGCTATGGAGAAGGGGTCTTCATCGCATCCGCGGCTGGCAATGTTGACCGTCGGAGCTGGCACCTTCGACCGCACGTTCGTTGCGAGCTTGACCTTAGGAAGTGATAAAGCTAGGAAACAACATACCATTGTCGGAAAGAGCATGTACCCTCTCGGCTTGGGAATCAAGGACGAAACCCTCGTCTACAACAAGACGCTCTCCAAATGCAACGATTCAGAGTTACTCTCCAAAGCACCACATGGCATTCTTGTTTGCGAACACACATGGTCTCTAGGTGACCAGATGTCCCAAATCACCCGCGCCGCGACAAACCTCGTCGCCGCAATTTTCGTCTGCAAAGATCCTTCCCGTTTCGACTTCGACTGGACGAACAATCCAGCAGCCGTGTTGATTTCCACGACGGATTTGGAGGCGGTTATGGACTACATCAAGAGCAGCGACAAGCCTATTGCTTCGATCAAGTTCCAGCAAACCGTGACGGGCAAAGAGACGGCTCCCGTGGTGGCGGAGTACACATCTCGAGGTCCTTGCCCCAACTGTCTTGGGGTTCTGAAGCCAGACGTCATGGCATCCGGAATGGAGCCATATATGCAGCTATTAAGTCGGCCATGATGACCACTGCCACCGAGCTCGACAACTCTGGGATGCCCATCAAAGACGCCGGCTGGGGCTTCACTGCCGCGTCTCCTTTGGCGATGGGCGCTGGGACTACGTTTCTCTGCTGTGTTCAATGAATTTCACCACGAACCAGATCCTGACCGTCACCAGATCCAACGCCTACAATTGCGATCGAGAATGCTTCCCCGGATCTGAACTATCCCTCGTTCCTGGCGTTCGTTCTACGACAAGAACGTGACTTCTACCGGAGAGGTGATGACGAAGAGGGTTGTTACGAATGTGGGTGGACTGGAGGAGCAGCTACAGCTACGTACAAGGTGAAGGTGGACCCTCCGATGGACTCCACAGTTTCGGTGTGTGGCCTCAGAGTTTGGTGTTCGGGAACAAGTACGAGCGTCATGATCGAGTACTGTGTGGAGATAACGTACGCGAGCGATGGGGAAGGGACGGGACGGTTTCGTGTGGTCCAGCTCATCCATGTCAAGGCTTAATTACTTGCCTGCACAAGTTGGCGTAACAACAACAGGTCTCCTGTCCTTACAGCATGCTTCCCACTTTCCTCGACCCAAGTAATTTACTTGGGTCGAAGAAAGTGGGAAGCATGCTGTGAGGAGTCTTGTTGTTGTTACGCCAAGTACTTCTGTAGGCAAGTAATTAAGCCTCGACACGGATCAATTGGACGCATATATATATATGTTTGTGTCCAAAGGCATGAAAGCAAGAAAAACAAGGAGGTTTCTGCAGCAGTACGTGCCTCGTGGTGAATAAAATGACTCTACCTACTTAATCTGTGTATCGATGAATTTTTAATTAAGAGAGGGAAAGACGATCCAATTGCAAGGGTGAGGTTGGGCTATAATTAGGGCTGGCTATACATATATGGGTTTTCATTTGTCCATCTGTACAATGTTGGTCATGCCTTTGCCTGGATTGTATATGGATGATGCATTATATAAGAATAAGACGAAAGGGAATGCCGATCTTGTCTCTATTCCCACTACCCAAGCATTTGTTAACTTATTATTGTAGTAGAATAGGGAAAAGTGCCATTTGCCAACACTTGAAGTACGTTTTAAAGAAAATTTACAAGTATATATGCAAAGTACAACACTTTTAGTGATGACTTGTATAAATTAATAGATTTTAGTTTTCGCACAAAAAAATACTATGTGTTGCATATGCATACCACTTATGTAATACTATGTTAGGCAACACAAAAAAAAAATTATGCAACTCTTTTTAACAAGCATAAGAAACATGTATATATTATATTCATGCCGGTTTTTATGATCACAGTATACTTACCTAATTGTAATAACTTTCTCTTGTAAGCATGAATACTGTGTGTTTGTAATGAGTTTGAACTTTGATGTCACATACATCATATCATTTGAGGATGTGTCATTTCCTACAAAATGACAAATGACTCATCCAAATGACCTCTTCCTCCTCAAAGTAAGGGTGGCTATACGGTCCGGTCCGGTTAAATTGGACCAAATTGTTCCGGTCCCAGTCCGATCTTTTCGGAAATATAAGGACCAAAGATTGGATTGGATACAGTCTGGTCTTGATTCGGTCCGGTCCCAATTTGATCTTGATTTTAGGTGTTGGGGGGTCTCTTATCCGGGTTTTTTTACCTCAAATCTAAGCCCGAATATGAGATTGGATTGTTTGCTATCCGGTCCCAGTCCGGTCCCGATCCGGGTTATACGGTCCGGTTTCGGGTAAAAGCTAACAGTCCGGGACCAAATAGCCAGCCCTACCTCAAAGGCTCTCTAGCTTTCTCTCTCTTAGCATGCACGTAGTAACAATTTATTAGTTGTACTTACTAGCTACGACTTCTTCGGAAAATGGGAAATAAAATAATTTAAATATTTTAATTATGAAATTTTTTGAACTTTCCTTCCTTTCACTCATTAAATGAACCTTACAGTCAAGGAGATTTATTTTCGTTTACAAAAACAAGGAGATTTATATGAAGTTTTACATCCCAGCCAAGATTTGTGCATTCCTTTGGATAGTGCAACAGAAGAAAATCCTTACCCACTACGCCTTGAAAGAAGAGGATTTATGCTCCCGAGCAGATGTGCCTCTGCGAAGTAAGCGAAGAGAGCGCCAGCCATATCTTTCTTTCATGCAATTATACAATGGAGATATGGAGTATCATTCAAACCTTCATTCCGGTAAGTCATTTACATACTGACATCTCAGAGACAAATTAGAACGTGGCCTCATTTTGCACCAAATACCCCAAAGGAATGGTGTATCAAGTCCTTAATCCATGCCCTTCTTTGGTGTTGTTTCGTTGGCGAAACTCGTGTGTTAACTGTGCACGGTTTTCAAGAAAAAAACACAAAAACACACGTCAATCACAACCGTCAAATATCCGCCGCCGGTGTCGGCGCCGTTGATTTGATCGATTAAAATAGAAATAAAGACGATCGTCAAATGGCCGCCGCCGGTGTCGGCGTCGTTGATTTGATCGATACACCTTTGACTTCTAATCAAACAACTGTTATTCGGTTCAACACCTCTCCAAACTACGTTCGAACGAGGGTGTTCGAATAAACAGAAAATCGAACCAGGAGTGTTCTAAGTTACGTTACCTCTACTCCTATGGAGGTTCCTCTGGAGAGCTCCGCGACTACGACTACAAGCTACGATCTACGACTCTGCAAAGGAGTTCTTTGACAGAGCGGTTCTACGAACTAGAGAGAGAAAAGATAAAATCTGCGACGGTGCAGTTTGTGATTTGATTTTGCCGTCCTGAGCTTCTCTCTCTTCCCAATCTTTATACTTTGCACTTCTCCCCGTCGTAGTAACTGCCTTGGCGCCTTTGTCTCCCACGTCTTCATTCCTGTCAACCGTGCAGGTAACTTCCTCCTTGTTGCGTGATAATCACGTGCCCTCGAAACCGCTCTTGCTTTGCAGAAACTTGGCGCAACGACTTACAACCTTGTCCATGTAACGATGACGTTTCACCAATACCACGACATCGCCTTTCACCAACCGCTGCCGTTTTATAATCCAACTCAACTGCCCCGACCCGGTTTAACCAACGATATTGTTAGTCCATCAAACAACGTCGTTCTCTAGTCTTGCGCCGTCGTTGGGCTTGGCGGGCCACCTTTGGCCGAGCTCTTAACCACTGCGATATCGTTTTAAATCAAACGATATCGTTTATGATACCGCGATGTCGTTGATACCTCCTGCGACATCGTTTAATCTTTCCGCGACATCGTTTTTCACTAATCGATGCCGACCTTGAACTGCTCCGCCCCGGTCCCATCAAACAATGTCGTTTTCATTCCACGACATTGTTCTCTACCAACGGTACCGTTTTTCTTGTCTTGCGGTGTCGTTGAGCTTGCCGGGCCACTCGCCAAAATCCAAACCATCGTGGTATGGTTTTTAACAAAACGACATCGCTTAGTAATACTACGGCGTTGTTGATGCCTTAAACGGTGTCGTTTTACTTCTCCGCGGCATCGTATTAAACGATACCGTCTAAAAGAATAATAAAATACTAATTAATTAAACTTGCCCTCATTGTTAACTCGCCGTCAAACTCTCACCCCGGCGTCGTTCTCAGTTAAACAACGCTATTTCCTTGTCCCGCGGTGTCGTTTCTTCCTCTTGCGGCATCGTTTTCAACTAAACGCCACCGGGCTAAAAAGTCATTAAAACATTAATTAATTAATCCGGCCATCACTAGCTATGGCCAACGACATCGCTAGCGCCACCACAGCTCCGATTGTTTTTCCTTTTTGCGACATTGTTTGTTATTTTAAACACTGTCGTTTGCCTATCCACGGCACCGTTGGGATTACTCGCGGTACCGTTTTTAACTCTCCACCAACAAGGAACAAAAATATTAATTAATTAAAAACAACACTCCTTCTCCAACAAAAAACCACACGCGCGGCCCTTGTTTTTTATTTTCGACAAGCGGTGCCGTTTCCAGTGCCGCGGTACCGTTTTAACTCTCCGGGGTACCGGTGAGCTCCCTTGCGGTACCGTTTTTACTCCTCCAACAAGGAATAAAAATAATAATTAAATAATCACAACTCCTCCTCACCCTTCATTAAAAGAGCGGCCTCTTTATTTTCGGCCTGCGGTGTCGTTTCCGGTGTTGCGGTACCGGTTCGGCCTCCTTGCGGTACCGGTGAGTTCCCTTGCGGTACCGGTGAGTTCCCTTGCGGTACCGTTTTAACTCCAAACGATACCGTTTTTTACCCCACGATATCGAATTACATGCCGAGACTAATTAATGCGGCATTTAATCCCGGCCAAATTAATTTTAGGTGTCAACAAATGCCCCCCACAATTTGGTTTATAAGAATTATGAACCAAATTGTTGACACAATAAATCATATCACCTAAAATATTTGCCAACTACGAACCTCACCGCCTCGTCAAGGAGGACCTATGGCTGCCATATTCCTATGATTAATTTCAATTAACACCAAGTTCGCCTAATGGATGAAGCTGATTTCCCATGGAATTCTAGGTCGCCCAAGACAGTGGCTCTCCTTTGTTATTGGTCCACTACTTTATATGGCCAACTCATACTCGTTTTCACAGCACTGAAGCAAGCTACCAGACAAGATCCATAATGCCCCGAAGTTGGCTCACAATTTTGTTTGGAGAAAACGACGTGCGTTTTAGTTCCCTTCCACAAACCCGCAACATTGCTGAGCCAGAAGGAGGGAAGAAAAATAAATAAATCAACAACACTGCCGGGGCTTCGCGAATAACCAAATCGCGGCGTTGTGCTACTCTCGCAACACTGCGGCCCATCGCAACACCGCTGTCTTGGCTCAAAAAGATATGTTAGTTATTATAATATACTTGTTATTTATAAAATAAAACCAACAGACTTGGCTTTTGTCATAGTTGGCCTTAACAGCTCGGTGCCGATAGTGTTCCTACACAGCTCCGTTTTTGATTTTTTTCTTCACTGCTGTTTTGGCCGCATACTCTCTCTCTCTTTTTTTTTTTTTTTAACACTGCTGCTCCTCTCGGAACAGACCTGGCGGTGGCAGCCCTCTTCCTGCAAAGATACGAACATGCTTCTCTATTGAGGTCCGAACTTCTCTCTTTTTCCCCTTTTTTTATTATATATTTTTTTTCAATGCTACTGTGATCTTTCAAACCTCTACAACTGTGATGTTTGGTCAAACCAACCTTGATTTGGTTTTATTTCCACCTTGCACGATGGCCAAAACAACTCTGTCGTACCACAATACGGTTCCTTCAACACTGCTACATTTGGATTTATGATGTTCAACTCTAAAACAAAGTTGCAACCCATCAACGTGGCAGCTAGTGCCACAGAGTTGTTTGAACTTCTTTTCCCGCAACGTTGCGACAAACCTCCACACCATGAGGAATTAAACAACGTTGTTTTCCTCAGCAAAGCTGTTCCTCCAAAAACAGCTTTGCTTTTTTTTTTTTTTTTTAAACAACTTTGCTTCCCGACCATGTATTTTATTACTTTCGGGCAAGAATGTAGCCCATTTTTCCTGTGTTGTGGCCAAAATAATGTTGCTAGAAAGAAAACAATCAACACAACTTAATCCAACGACCATGATTGGTCATTTTTTTTACCGCAATAGTGTTACTTCTTCCACATGGCCGTAAAGCTATTTCTTACAAATCGGCTTCGATTTTTCAACAGTATTGTTCCAACAACATATTTTGGCCAAGTGCTATGTTTGGTCCTTCTTTCCTGATTAACCATTATAAAAAAAAATGAAAATTTAAGCCACATTTAATTCTTTGTCGATACTGTGACTATCTCGACAACAAAGTAACCGACGGACCATATTTAACAACTCTGGCCAAAAGAAAAAATCGTTTAGCCAACACAAACATACACCAACGGCCTTGATTATGTTAATGCAATGCCGATAGTCTAAGTAGCTCAGTTACTTATGAATCCAAAATAAAAAGTGATAATTGGCTAAACAACATGATTGCAACATATCCATGCAATATTTCATGACATGCATACGTAAAAAAAAACTTTGTAGCCATTCAGAAGCATAGTTAACCCGTACCTGTCAGACTCCTGCAAACTGGCACTATGAAACTTGAATGTGGCTCCTCCTTCGCGTCAAGGTTGATTTCTTCCACAATGTCGCATGCATCACCACTACTTCCTCTCCTAATTTGTTACTCGCATCCTCGCCGTTGATCGGCAACCCCTCCAGCAAGGCCGTGATTTCGGCCTTCTCCACCCTCTCTTGAGGTGGCTTACTCAAATTTTGGTGGACCACCTAATGCAAGCATTGATGGTCTCACAATATCAGACAACGAGTTCAAGCACGCCTTACCCAACACCTTTGTGCTTGAAACTGCGACGTTGGTCGTTCCTCCATCCCCGCTCCTGATTTCGAGTGGTCCAAAATCTCCATGGTACAAATAAGCTTCAGCCACGTTGGCCCCAACGGCAAACGGCTTTGTGTCAGCCTGTACCACCTCAACAACACCGTCTTCATTCCAAAACATCAAACACTGATGCAGCGATGAAGGAATGCACTTGTTGGCGTGGATCCAATCCCGGCCAAGTAGTGCATTGTAGCTTATCATTCCATCCACGACGAAGAAGGCACTCATCCGCTTCTGTGATCCAACTCCCACAACCACTGGGAGGATTCCCCGTGCAGAAGTGGACCCGCCATTGAAGCTTGTCACAAACACTTCCGTTGGGATCAAGTCATTAGTGTTCTTGCCCAACTTCTTCAGCATCCTTGTTGGCGTCACATTTACTGCAGCGCCATTGTCAACTAAGACTCTCGACATTGGTACGTCATCAAGTGTGGCCCTGATGTAGAGAGGCCTCAAATGACGCATCATTTTCGGCTCGGGCTCGTTAAAAACAACGACCATGTTTGATTCTTCACACGCGGTTCCTTCGTCCACGGCTTTCGCTTTCTCTTCTGCAGCCTGGATAGATTTCTCCAGCTTGTCGAAGTCCGATTCCCATGTGATATTCTCCACCGGCACACTTGTTGACTCTTTCGGGCCTTGGTATAACACGTAAAAAGGATATCTTCCCTCATCTTCGCCTAGTGGCCCAACAGCTTTGTGGCCTGCTTCGTACAGCTCTTTCAGGATTCTCTGCGAACTCTTGTTCTGCCTGGCTGACTCTACTGCCAAGTCAATCCAACCATTCGTGCGGGCCATCATTGCACTCCACGGCTCAGCCTCGATTGGCAGATCCGCAGACTCGCCAACCAGCTCTGCCGCAGCTGGCTCCTCATTCTCCTCCTCTAAAGTCAGTTGAGCAAAACCGCTCACCAGCTCAGCAACGTTGACCTCTTGAGCAGCCTCGTCCAACTCCTCAACCTCCATCACGACCTCGCCATCCTCTCCCTGATTTTCCAAATCAATGTGGAAAATCAAAGGCAAGATGTAATTGTTCACCACAACCGGTGGTAGACTTCCAAACTGGATCGTCATGGGTGCACCTTGGTTGTCATCATCGTCATCCTTGTTTTTCCGATCGAATTTCGACTTCGGCTCCTCCAATTCCAACATCTCCTCTTCGATGAGGGAGTCATCCAACTCAGTATCGTACTCGGCCTCCCCCGGGACTCCCTGCTCGTTCTCGTCCAGGTTGTCCTCGACAACCTTTCCAGCACCGGCCACAGTCACTCTCAGACCCGTGGCAGAGTTGTCTACGTTCACATTTGCTTGCAAGTTTGCAATCCTCCTTCCTTGAGCATTCTTGCGGAGGTACCTTCGATACTGCGTCCTTGTCATCGCGTCAACCGCGATGGGCTGCTGACGACGGACGTCGTAGGTGTGCCAACCACCCCGTGGCACATTTGGCATCCTGAAGGTTCTCCTAACAGGTGGGGGAGCTCTCACCGGTTGGGCAAGTCCAAAAGGGAGACTTTTGAAAGGTGGGGCGCTTTGAGCAACCCACTGCCTGCGTTGCCCTCTTCCCCACGCTGGTGCACGTACTCCTTCAACGCTGCGTTCATATGAGGGGTACCTCGGTCTGAACTGTCGTGGTCCCAATCTCTGGTGGACCGACTGGCTCGGTCCCGCTCCCCCAATGGTTAGCTTTCCGCGACACTGGGCACACAACTTCTCTTCCTCAACTGGGTCCAAGCGTGGCCCCTCCTGCACTTGGGAGGATGAAGCTCCCTGGGCCACATCAGAACTACCACTCGGCGGCGGCGATGTGTCCACCACCAACTTGAAGCGTGGCAGGTTGATCTTAGAGAAATCGGGATTGACCATGTTGACACCGACAACGTTTGGGAACGGGTCTGTGTCAACAATCATGGCCTCCTTCCTCGGCTCTGGGAACTTGAACCGATCTTTCTCAATTGCATCCTGCACAACGTTGCGAAACACAACACACATGTTAGTTGAATGAGATGCACTGTTGTGCCATTTACAGTATCGTTTCCCTTTTAATTTTT
Source organism: Linum tenue (assembly GCA_946122785.1). Lineage (NCBI taxonomy): Eukaryota > Viridiplantae > Streptophyta > Magnoliopsida > Malpighiales > Linaceae > Linum > Linum tenue. The sequence goes on along the minus strand of CAMGYJ010000008.1, from coordinate 76,686,392 downwards.
CAGCTGGCGGGATAGTATGCCCCCCAGTCAACTTAATTTGACCATCTTTGTAAAGCTGGTCGAAAATCAGTTCTGATTTTGAGATATCAAAGGAATATTTTCTAGTTTGAATCGGGGCACGATTGGGCTTTCCACCTTGTGGTTCCCCATCGGCCTTGGCTAGAGAAGCACACACATATGGCTTCCCCTGCACAATCTCGGCCAAATCAACTTCAACTTCGTCAACATCGTTGCCGACGTTATTCACACCATAGTTTTCAAAATTAGGGAAATATTGTCCGCGAGAGCCACTTCTCTTATGTTCTTCTTCACGGAGAAGAGATTCATATCTAACAGCGCAGGACATCAATTGAAACAAATCAGAAAACTCCCTATCTTGAAACTTTTTACGAAGTTCAAAATTCAATCCACCCTGGGCCAGTTTAACAAACTCGCGTTCTGTCAAGTTCACAAAACAGCGATTTCTTGCATTTTTAAAGTTCGTTAAAAAGTGTTCCACTGTTTCTCCTGGCTGTTGGCGCATTCGTGCCAAGTCTGCCATTGTCACTTCTGGCTCAGAACGGTAAAACTGGGCATGGAACATTTGTTCCATTTGCTGCCAAGTTTGAACCGAGTTCGATGGCAAGTTGACGTACCATGCGAATGCAGGGCCAGTCAACGAGTTACCAAACAAACGCAACTTCAAGAAATCACTCACATCACCACACTGAACCGTGAATCGTCCAACATGCTCGACGGTGGACTGATCCCCAGTCCCGCTGAAGGTGATGAAATCAGGCACGCGAAAACCACGTGGAAAGGGGTAGTATCTATCAACCCAATCCGGATATGGTTTTCGATACACCGGCGGCATCGCTGGTCTAATCCCTAAACCAAACTGATCCGCCAGCATCTGTGCTACTTGATCTCGAATCGCATTAACGTCTTGCCCCCCGAGTTGCCCCCCTTGTGGTACGAATCCACCAGGATCCATGCCAAGCCCGTTTGGAGGAGGAGGCACGTTTTGTGGGTAGCCGCGTGGCGGAACATGATCATTGTTGATCGTTCCTCCACCACCAGCACCGCTCATCGGAGCCACGTAAGGTCTGGCCTCCGGAATATTTTGTGGACCCACACCGTGAAACGGCGGTGGTTCAACCCGAGTGTGAGCGGCAGTGCTAGTCTCGCCAAGATTAACTCGCGGAGTTGGTGGGTTCATCACCGGTGTCGGCGAAGCTCCTTGTCTTGGCGGACTAATTCGAGCACTGTTGTTTGGAAAACCAGTTTCGCTGTTTATATTGTTTTCACCGTTTAGCGGCAAATCCCTAGGTTGCGTTACTGGTCTACCCAAGAGCTCCCTGATTTCATTCATATCACGTAGATTTTTATCCCCGAAAACATCAAAATCATGTCTGTTTTTAGTCACAACTTCAAAGAGTTGGCCTAAACGCCTATCAACACGAGACTCAAGAGAATCATGCCGCGCAGTTAAAGCGTCAAAACGTTGATTTACCTCGCCTTTGAAGCCTGCGAACTCATTGTTGAGGCTAGCAAACATGCGACGGTTCTCCTCCATGAAATGGCGGATTGACAAATCTCCAGTCGGCCCAGCTGTGGACGGCGGATTCTCGGACCCGCCGATGTCTTCAGCACCGATTCCTTGGCCTCCTTCAATGTTGGCCACATGTTCCTCCACGATTCCGGGCGGGACATCCCCTTCCGGATTCCTTCGTCGCGGAGCCATTCGAACACACGCGTCCCACCAGGTGTGCCAATTTGTTTCGTTGGCGAAACTCGTGTGTTAACTGTGCACGGTTTTCAAGAAAAAAACACAAAAACACACGTCAATCACAACCGTCAAATATCCGCCGCCGGTGTCGGCGCCGTTGATTTGATCGATTAAAATAGAAATAAAGACGATCGTCAAATGGCCGCCGCCGGTGTCGGCGTCGTTGATTTGATCGATACACCTTTGACTTCTAATCAAACAACTGTTATTCGGTTCAACACCTCTCCAAACTACGTTCGAACGAGGGTGTTCGAATAAACAGAAAATCGAACCAGGAGTGTTCTAAGTTACGTTACCTCTACTCCTATGGAGGTTCCTCTGGAGAGCTCCGCGACTACGACTACAAGCTACGATCTACGACTCTGCAAAGGAGTTCTTTGACAGAGCGGTTCTACGAACTAGAGAGAGAAAAGATAAAATCTGCGACGGTGCAGTTTGTGATTTGATTTTGCCGTCCTGAGCTTCTCTCTCTTCCCAATCTTTATACTTTGCACTTCTCCCCGTCGTAGTAACTGCCTTGGCGCCTTTGTCTCCCACGTCTTCATTCCTGTCAACCGTGCAGGTAACTTCCTCCTTGTTGCGTGATAATCACGTGCCCTCGAAACCGCTCTTGCTTTGCAGAAACTTGGCGCAACGACTTACAACCTTGTCCATGTAACGATGACGTTTCACCAATACCACGACATCGCCTTTCACCAACCGCTGCCGTTTTATAATCCAACTCAACTGCCCCGACCCGGTTTAACCAACGATATTGTTAGTCCATCAAACAACGTCGTTCTCTAGTCTTGCGCCGTCGTTGGGCTTGGCGGGCCACCTTTGGCCGAGCTCTTAACCACTGCGATATCGTTTTAAATCAAACGATATCGTTTATGATACCGCGATGTCGTTGATACCTCCTGCGACATCGTTTAATCTTTCCGCGACATCGTTTTTCACTAATCGATGCCGACCTTGAACTGCTCCGCCCCGGTCCCATCAAACAATGTCGTTTTCATTCCACGACATTGTTCTCTACCAACGGTACCGTTTTTCTTGTCTTGCGGTGTCGTTGAGCTTGCCGGGCCACTCGCCAAAATCCAAACCATCGTGGTATGGTTTTTAACAAAACGACATCGCTTAGTAATACTACGGCGTTGTTGATGCCTTAAACGGTGTCGTTTTACTTCTCCGCGGCATCGTATTAAACGATACCGTCTAAAAGAATAATAAAATACTAATTAATTAAACTTGCCCTCATTGTTAACTCGCCGTCAAACTCTCACCCCGGCGTCGTTCTCAGTTAAACAACGCTATTTCCTTGTCCCGCGGTGTCGTTTCTTCCTCTTGCGGCATCGTTTTCAACTAAACGCCACCGGGCTAAAAAGTCATTAAAACATTAATTAATTAATCCGGCCATCACTAGCTATGGCCAACGACATCGCTAGCGCCACCACAGCTCCGATTGTTTTTCCTTTTTGCGACATTGTTTGTTATTTTAAACACTGTCGTTTGCCTATCCACGGCACCGTTGGGATTACTCGCGGTACCGTTTTTAACTCTCCACCAACAAGGAACAAAAATATTAATTAATTAAAAACAACACTCCTTCTCCAACAAAAAACCACACGCGCGGCCCTTGTTTTTTATTTTCGACAAGCGGTGCCGTTTCCAGTGCCGCGGTACCGTTTTAACTCTCCGCGGTACCGGTGAGCTCCCTTGCGGTACCGTTTTTACTCCTCCAACAAGGAATAAAAATAATAATTAAATAATCACAACTCCTCCTCACCCTTCATTAAAAGAGCGGCCTCTTTATTTTCGGCCTGCGGTGTCGTTTCCGGTGTTGCGGTACCGGTTCGGCCTCCTTGCGGTACCGGTGAGTTCCCTTGCGGTACCGGTGAGTTCCCTTGCGGTACCGTTTTAACTCCAAACGATACCGTTTTTTACCCCACGATATCGAATTACATGCCGAGACTAATTAATGCGGCATTTAATCCCGGCCAAATTAATTTTAGGTGTCAACAAATTGTTTCCTCGGAAAAATCAAATGCCACTGCCGGTGCCGAATTCGTTCCCGGCGATGTTGATTTGATATTTCACGGTGGAAACTCTTGCGGTGCCGATTGAACGGATGCACCACTATCTTCTGACCAAATACCACCGCCGGCGTGCCAAACGACGATGTTGATTTGATCGAATTGATGCGCCACTGACTTCTAATCAAGACGACTGTGACTACGGTTCACACCTCTCCAAACTACGTTCGAACGAGGGTGTTTGAGTTTTGAGGAATCTACGCTACCGCTACTCCTATGGAGATTCCTGTGGAGAGCTCCGCGACTACGACTAAGACTACAACTATGGAGATCCTTCCTGGAAGGAGAGCTCCGCAAAGGAGTTACAGAGAAAAAAGGTAAAGTTTGACAGATGTGTTTCTGTGTTGATTTGGTTGTCCCTTCTCTCTCCTTGCTCCACTGCTTTTATTTGAAAAACCGCTTCGTAGTCTTCACGCTCGGTGGAACCGCTTCCTCAACTGCTCCGTTGTGAACTCCCACGTGTCTCAACCGTCTTGATCTCCTCACCGCTCGGGTTGGTGTGAATCTCACGCGATGTCGTTTTTTACTCCACGACATTGTTTTATATTAAACACTGTCGTTTGCTAAAACAGCGGTACCGTTGGGCTTACTCGCGGTACCGTTTTGAATTAAACGACACCGCCGATATAGCCAAAAAATATTAATCCATGGAACCGCCGCAGTCGGCGCTCGCATTGGCCTGGGTGAATTTTGGTCACTTGCCCGATATGATTTTTAATTAATCGGTACCGCTTACCAGGCTCTCGCGGCACCGTTTTTAAATCCGCGGTACCGTTTTAACTCTCCGCGGTACCGCTTATCTCCATGCGGTACCGATTTTCCCTTTCCATCAAGGAATAAAAATACTAATTAATTATAAGCAAAAACTCCTTCCCCGACACCTACACTAAAACGCGCGGCCCACCTCTTACTTCCAGGTAAACGGTGTCGTTTTCAGTGCTGCGGTTCCGCTGAGCCTCCTTGCGGTACCGCTTTAACTCTCCTCGGTGCCGCTTGTCTCCATGCGGTACCGCTTCTCTCTTTCTGACAAGGAAAAACAATAATTATAAAATAAAACTCCTTCTCCAAACACCACGCGCGCAGCCCTCTTTTATTTTCATTAAGCGGTGTCGTTTCCCATGCCGCGGTACCGCAGAGCTTCCTTGCGGTACCGTTTTTGCAGTCTCGCGATGCCGCTTGTCTCGCAACGATGCAGTTTTATATCATGCGGCATCAAATTAAATGCCGAGACTCATTATTACGGCATTGAATTTAGGCCAAAAATATTTTAGGTGTAAACAGGTGTATATGGAAAGAGATGAACAACAAGATATTTGGGGATAAGTCAACTCCAATATAGATTACAGCTCTCAGAATCGGCAGCACGATTGTTGGGTGGCTCATGACGGCATGCAAGGTGGACAATCTTATTGGAGAGGCATGGTTGAGAAATTTGGAGAGGAGGCTCATCCATATCAATAACTAAAACCAGAGATGATGGTGATGACAACAACTCGAGTTATTGGTACTAACTGGTTCTTAACAACTTCTTTACCAGAAACTGAATCCTTCAAGTGTTAGACTTCCTAATTGGCTTAATTGCAAGTTTGGTCACTCGAATTGCTACAAAATTTCATGTTTGGTCACTCGAATTGATTTATTCCATTCGTAGTCACTTAAATTAGTTTAACAGTCCAACTTTGGTCACTCTCCATTAACCTCTGTCAAACTCCGTTAGTACCGTCAGTTAACTGCTGACGTGGCTAACAGAGGTGCTTAGTCATCTTATTTTAACCAAAAAAAATATGCCACATCATTAACCCCTTAATATTTTAAAAGTTCACCCAAACCCAACCAACCCCTGACCCGAGCCGAACCTTTGAACCGACCCATTCACCTGTTCCGAGTGCGGATCTGGTGACTAAGGGGGGGTGCTTAGTCACTTGACTAAGCCCCTCCTAGCCCTTAGATCTGGACACTTCAATCCAATGGTTAAAAAGTGGGAAGGACTATTTAATTAATAACAGGGGTAGTTTGGGTATTATGGAAAATTACGAAGTATACAAACCGGATTTACAATCAGTACAAACCATACAAACATACGAACAGTATAAACTAGAGCGACAAAACATACAAACAGATTTACAAACATTACAAACGTATGAACTGTACAAATAATACAAACTAGACCGACAAACAATACAAACCATACAAAAAGAAAAAACAACCGGGTTGATTTTTGAGGCTCCATCCCTATATAGAGGGGGTCCTTCCCAAAGTCAACCTGGGTGTTTTTTAGACATACAAACAGTACGAACATGGTGGACAAAAATGACAAACTAGACCGACAATCCATACGAACGGGAAAAAACACCCGGGTTGACTTTGGAGGGTCCATCCCTATATAGAGGGGCTCCTTCCCAAAGTCAACCCGGGTGTTTTTTAGACATAAAAAACATTACGAACATGGTTCACAAAAATGACAAAGTTTACAAACATGGTGCACAAAAATAACAAAGTTTACAAACATTACAAAAAAAAAAACGACAAACATTACAAAATAACAAAGCATACAAACATTACAAAATATGTCAACAAACATCACAAAATCAGCACTGTCGCCGGGAATTTTTTCTCCGGCGACGGTGTTTGCCGGAAAAATTTTCCGGCCAAAAAATCTCTCTCTCTCTCTCTAACGTGGGATAATTGGATTCCCACAAAAGAAACCAAAACCAACTCTGGCCTCTCTCTCTGTGCACGCAAGGGGAAAAAGTTCCCAGGCCCAGGCGAATTGCGTCGTCGGCTGCCGGGCGGGGAAAAGAAGAGACGAGACGCCCAGGTGAATTGCGATCGACGACCGGCTGCCCGGCGGGGAAAAGAAGGGACGAGACGCACGGCGGGGAGGGAATAATCGGAGGACAAAAATATTTAATAAATAAAAATAAAAATAATCATGTAATTACTGTTTTGCCCTTCATTAAATTAGATTAATTGTAGCCATTGGATTTTAATGAGGTGCAATGGTTGAGATTTACTTAGTCATGTGACTAAGGGACCCCCCCTTAGTCACCTGATCTTAGCCCCACCTGTTCCCCCTCTCCTTCCCCCTTCTTCTTCCCAGCTCCGACCCCAACCAGAGCTCCGCGGCAACCTCAACCAGAGCTGCGGCTCCAACGAGATGGCCAAGAAGCTGTGGCGCACCCTGAAAACCCACCAAGCCAACGCCACCGCCTCCCGAACCTTCGCCGCGCTCGACCCAGTTCAACTCCGGATCTGAAAACTCTAAGAATTTGTAAATCCCCAACTCGTATATAAATCTCCATCTCTAACAAGGCTCTACGGGGACGAAGAACGACGACATCAACTTGGTCGGCTTGTAACAGAAGGGCGCCGCAGGGTGCTGCCATTTCTTGAACACGATTGCCTCCTTCTTCTCCGCCTCCCCGCCGCCCCTCTGACTCTGATTCTGATGAGCCGACATCTCCGATTTTCGATCGACGACGGTCGGAGAGGCGTCAAGAGGGGAGAGAAGAGGGATGGCGGTGCTCCAGAAGGTGGAAGATGCCGGACTTATTTGCAAGGACGCCGGCCTCCGCCGTTGGAGCCGTCTCGACTCGCCGGAGGAAGAGCAGGAGGAGAAGATCTTGCTGTTGTCGTTCCTCAGTTTGTCGGCCATTTAACAGCTCCGACCCTAGCTCCGACTCCCCCCTCTTCTTCCCCATTCAATCTCGCTGGAGGAAGAGTCGCTGAAGAACATCCGGATCTCCGTGACCGAGGCGGAGGTGGAGGAGATGGTGATGAAGGTGGATTCCAACGGCGACGGGCAGATTGACTTCGAGGAGTTCAAAATCCTGTGTAGAAACATGGCCGCTGGCGGAGAGGGAGAGGCGAGGGCGTCAGATCTGGAGGCAGAGGAAATCAAAATTGACAGCGGTGGCGTCAGAGGAGATGAATTGAGAGATGCGTTCGAGGTGTTCGACAGGGATCGGGACGGGATGATCACGATGGAGGAGCTGGGGTCGGTGCTGTCGTCGCTGGGATTGAAGGAAGGGAAGCGGATGGAAGCCTGCAAGGAGATGATCCGGAGAGTCAATGCCGACGGGAAGGTGAATTTTGATGAGTTCAGGACGGTGAGCATTCTTAATTTGGTCTCTAATCACCAAGGCGCCGTCGTCAATAATAGGGTTTGGGAGATTGAATGGGGTCGGAGCTGGGGAAGAAGAGGGGGGAAGGAGAGGGGGAACAGGTGAATGGGTCGGTTCAGGGGTTCGGCTCGGGTCAGGGGTTGATTGGGTTTGGGTGGACTTTTAAAATATTAAGGGGTTAATGATGTGGCATATTTTTTTTATATTTTTTTGGTTAAAATAGGATGACTAAGCTCCTCTGTTAGCCACGTCAGCAGTTAACTGACGGTACTAACGGAGTTTGACGGAGGTTAACGGAGAGTGACCAAAGTTGGACTGTTAAACTAATTTAAGTGACTACGAATGGAATAAATCAATTCAAGTGACCAAACATGAAATTTTGTAGCAATTCGAGTGACCAAACTTGCAATTAAGCCAATTAGGAAGTCTAACACTTGAAGGATTCAGTTTCTGGTAAAGAAGTTGTTAAGAACCAGTTAGTACCAATAACTCGAGTTGTTGGGAGAGGTTCAATCGTGGATCATATACCGTTTACTAAGACACCCCCTCATACCCAAGCCACTCAAATAGGCTTGGAGTTTGCACATACACAGGTCCGGACACCATGTGCTTAACAGAAACAGATGGCGGTCACCGAGATTCGAACACAAAACCTCTTGGTCACAGAAGGCTCTGATACCATGTCAAGAACCAGTTGATCTCAATAACTCGAGCTATTGTGAGAGATTCAATCGTGGATAATATACCATTTACTAACAGAAGCGTACACAGAACATTGATATGACAGTAAGCATAATGAGAATTACAAAGCAAAATACCAGAGCCTTGATGCAGCAACTTGAAAGCCAAAATGTATTGCAATCTGACACCTTCTTTATTGATGAATCGAAAGTATAAATACAAACCCAGGCCAAAGGAATCGGCCTTGAATAACAAACCCCAAACCCCACTCTCCTGCATATCTGCAACAAAGCTAACCAACAGCTGTAAACTAGCTTAAGCTGTTTTGACAACGGTCACTGACTCAATTACTCAAACTCAAAAAACTAAGCACTAAACTGGAATAATCCAAACGACACAGTTTTATTTGGACTAAGACTCAACAAACTTAAACTCTGACTTTGGCGCCAAACTCAGCAAAGACTCCAGCAACTCCAGCCTTCTTCACATTGCCTCCCCTGATCTGCAAAAGGATGCTTTGTCCAACAAAGCCTCCCCTGAACTTGAGCCAGACTGCTTGGCTTCAGTTCATACTCCTGCTTCAAACTCAGTACGATCAACCACTCCAAGCTTGGCCCGTAACAGCTGAAAAGTCTCCAATTTTAGGGCCTTAGTCATCACATCAGCAATTTGTTCATAATTCCTACAATGCTCCATCGTTACCACACCATTGTTGGCCAGCTCTCTCAAGAAATGGAAACGCACATCAATATGCTTGCTCCTGCCGTGTAAGACAGGATTCTTGGATATCTTTATAGCTGAGCTATTATCACAAAAAATTCTTGTTGCAGCATTCACACTACTACTCCAACCAAACTGTTCCAGAATTCTTCTTAACCAAACACACTGAGCTGCACTAAACGAGGCTGCCACAAACTCTGCCTCAGTGGTTGAGAGAGTAACCACAGGCTGTTTCTTTGATGCCCATGAGACCACTCCTCCTGCAAGAAAGAAAGCATAGCCACTTGTGCTTTTCCGATCATCCACATCACCTGCATAGTCACTGTTAGTGTAGCCAATCAACTCTCCTCCTTCTCCTCCTTCTCCTCCCTTTCTGTACCAAATGCCATGCCCCAGACTGCCTTTCACATATCTCAAAATCCTCTTAGCTGCCAACATGTGTTGCCTCGTAGGAGATTCCATGAATCTGCTAAGTAAACACATAGAATACATTAGATCAGGTCTGGTGGCAGTTATATACAGAAGACTACCAATTAGTTTCTTGTATTCAGTGGCATCTGCTGGCACTCCATCTCCTGCTCTAGAAAGCTTGATTCCTGACCCGATTGGATTGTTAACATGGTTGCAGCTTGATAGATTAAACCTTTCCAGAAGTTCTTTGGCATATTTCTGTTGACAGATGAAGATTCCAGCATCACCTTGGATTACTTCTACACCAAGAAAATACCTCATTTTCCCCAAGTCTGTCATTTCAAATTCGGTTTGCATAGAGATCTTGAACTCCTGAATGAGCTTAGAACTACTGCTGGTGCACATTAAATCATCTACATAGATGCTTACTATCAAGACATCAGCCCCAACCTTCTTTATGAACAGTGTGTGTTCATATGAGCTTCTCTCAAACCCATTCTGCAAAAAATAGGTCTCAATTCTGCTGTACCAAGCTCGAGGGGCTTGCTTCAATCCATACAAGGCTTTATTTAACCTGTACACCTTTGATTCCTCCCCAGCAACCACAAACCCTGGTGGTTGCTCTACATAAACCTCCTCAGACAGTTCACCATACAGAAAAGCAGACTTAACATCTAACTGGTGCACTTCAAAACCATGGAATGCAGCATAAGCTAGAAGTGCTCTAATGGTATCCCACCTAGAAATAGGAGAAAATACCTCAGTATAGTCGATTCCATGTCTCTGAGAGTATCCTTTTGCTACCAGTCTTGCTTTGCGTTTGTCTAAAGAGCCATCTTCTTTCTGTTTTGACTTGTATACCCACTTCAGTCCAATGGGAGTAACTCCTGGTGGACATTCAGTAAGTGTCCAGGTCTGATTCTTCTCGATGGAATCCATCTCCTGCCTCATTGGTTCATTCCACCTAGGATCTGCAGCAGCTTCTTCAAACGAGGTAGGATCATCTGCAACTGCAGTCATGGCCCACCACTCTGCATCCATAAGATTGCAGTCATAGATATCAAGGTGAGCAGGTGGTTTTCTGATTCTTGGTCCCAGACTTGTACTCGGCAATCCCAGCACATCTGTAGGTGAGGCAGAATGATCCTCCTCTTCACTTTCAACTTGATGTGGATCTGGTGTAGGTGGAGTGGAATCTTCTGATTCATCTGATTCTCTTGAATTCTCTCCTGCAGATGAATCCATTGTTTCCTCTTTTGTGTCTGAGTCTATCCAGTCATCTTCACTGCCTTCCCATACTATTGTGGTAAGTGCAGGTTGATCTTCTGAGTCCCAACTCCATCCTGCTTGCTCATCAAACACTACATCTCGACTGACTACTACTTTCTTGGTGACTGGATTGTATAACTTGTAGGCTTTCGACTCCACAGAGATACCAATGAAGTAACATTTGGTACTTTTGCTGTCTAGTTTCCTTCGTTGTTGATCTGGAACATGCACATAGGAGACACAACCAAAAACTTTGAAATGAGAGACTGAGGGAGGATTCCCAGTCCAAAGCTCTGAGGTGTCTTACCCTGGTTAGCTGTGGTAGGACTTCTGTTTGTGACATGAGTTGTCCAAGCTACAGCCTCAGGCCAAAACAAAACAGGAACTTTGTTTTCTTCCAAAACACACCTGACCATGTTCATTATGGTGCGGTTCTTCCTCTCTGCCACCCCATTCTGTTGTGGGGTGAGGGCTGCAGTCAGTTGCCTTCTTATTCCTTCTTCTTCACAGAGTTCTTTGAACTCGTTTAGCATAAACTCCCCCCCCCCCCCCCTCTGTCAGTTCTTAAGCACACAATGGGGAGTCCAGTTTCTTTCTCAACCTGTGCTTTGAACTTCTTGAACACCCGTAGTGTTTCTGACTTAGCATTCATAAAGAAAACCCAAAGTTTCCTGCTGAAGTCATCAGTTATGGTCAGAATATACCTCTTTCCTCCATTAGATGCTGGAGTTATTGGGCCACACATATCAGCATGGATTAATTGGAGCTTCTGTGATGCTCTCCAGGTGCTCTTCTTTGGGAATGGATGCCTGTGTTGTTTGCCCACTAGACAGGTTTGACAGACTCCACCTTCTCCTTTCAGTTCTGGCAAGTCAGCTACCAAAATTTTCTTCTTCAAGAGCAACAGATTTTGATAGCTCAGGTGGCCAAACCTCCTGTGCCAAAGAGTGAGGGAGCTTTCTTTGCTGCTGTCTGTTTGCAGGCACTGATGACCCTGTCCTTCTACCCAATCAGCATGGAGAGCAAACATCCTGTTAGCTTTCATTTGAGTTTGCAGCAGCAAGCCCTTATCTTCACGGAACAGTTTGCAGTGGCCATCTTTGATGAGGAAGGAGATTCCCTTCTCTTGTAGCTGTCCAACACTCAGTAAGCTGGTCTTCAAACTTGGTACATAGAAAACTTACTTAATTATGAGAGACACTTGATTGATCATCAGCTTCATGGACCCTTTGCCAACAGCTTCCAACCTTGAGTTGTTCCCAAGTCTCACAATGCACCTGAAAGTAGTGTCAATAGAGGTGAACCAATTCTTGTCCCCAGTCATGTGGTTGCTGCAGCCTGAATCAAGAAACCACCATGTTCTGCTCTCTACTTTGTCATCATGAGTGTCTTCAACAGCTCCCATCAGATTTGCTGTCTCCTGCAATGCCTCAGTTCCTTCTTGATCAGCACAGGCCATTAACAAAACGTCTTCTTTCAGGTCTCCATGGGATTTATCCTGTGCAGGATGATAGCTGGAGTAATGAGCCTGCTGGTTTGAGTACCACTCAGGACATTCAGCTCTGAAATGTCCAAGCTTATGGCACTTGAAGCATTCCACAGCTTCTTTATTCCAGCCTCTTCCTCCCCTTCCTCTTCCACGTCCATGAGAGCCTGTGAAGCTTCCTCTGCCAAAACCTCTAGCTCCCCTGCCACCAAACTCATGGGTGGTTCGAAGAGCTTGATCATCTTCAGTTGTACCTCTCTTGTGAAACTTTTGTTCATGAATAACCAGTGAACTTTGCAAGGCATCCACTGTTAACATCTCAATATCCTTAGACTCTTCAATTGAACATACCACATAGTTGAACTTTTCAGTCAAAGTTCTTAAGATTTTTTCCACAATCTGCACATCAGTCAGATTCTCTCCACAGCTTCTCATGGAATTGGTAACAACCATGACTCGACCAAAATATTCTGTAATGGTCTCTCCTTCTTTCATTTCTAACAGTTCATAGCTTCTCCTAAGAGCCTGAAGCTGAGCCTTTTGGACTCGAGCACTACCCTGGAATTTCAACTTCATGGAATCCCAAAGCTCTTTTGCTGTGTTCTTCTTTGTAATGGTTTTAAGAATTACCTTATCAATCGAACTGAAAATGTAGTTTTTGGCCTTCAGGTCTCTCAGCTTCAAGTCGTCTAGGGATTTCTGCTCTACTTCTGAGAGCCTTTCACCTTCATCTGGTTCCTTGAACCCTTCACTCACAACATGCCATTACTCCTTAGATCGAAGGAGATTCTCCATCAGCAAACTCCAGTGTTCAAAATCGCCATCGAACTTCGGAATGCACACCTGTGCAAAGCTGTTGTTATCACTCATCTTTCAGATCTCACAGAAATCGCTCTTAGCACAAATAGCAGTGCTCAACCCCAGATCAAGATTCCTCACAAAACACTCGTGTTTCCCTTTACAAGCAACCCTCTTTGCTTGTATGCTGATTTCACTCTCTTAGGTTTTCTTGGTTACAGCTTGCACTGGCTCTGATACCACAATGAAAGCCAAAATGTATTGCAATCTGACACCTTCTTTATTGATGAATCGAAAGTATAAATACAAACCCAGGCCAAAGGATTCGGCCTTGAATAACGAACCCCAAGCCCCACTCTCCTGCATATCTGCAACAAAGCTAACCAACAGCTGTAAACTAACTTAAGCTGTTTTGACAACGGTCACTGACTCAATTACTCAAACTCAAAAAACTAAGCACTAAACTGGAATAATCCAAACGACACAGTTTTACTTGGACTAAGACTCAACGAACTTAAACTCTGACTTTGGCGCCAAACTCAGCAAAGACTCCAGCAACTCCAGCCTTCTTCACATTGCCTCCCCTGATATGCAAAAGGATGCTTTGTCCAACACAACTATGGTAGTATTATTATCGTAGGTAATGACCAAAGTATCCCCAGGAGAGGAGAATATGTACTCTTTTATAAAGTTGGAAGTAAACCGGCCAGAAGAAAGGAACACAAATATGAGTACCATATTCTGAACACCAAACAAGAAGAATCTTAACTTTATGTATATTCCTGGATGATTTGAAAAGAGATTTGCAAATATCATCATCAAAACCTCATTTCCCATATAAAACCCTAAGTTCTTCAATTCGTAGAGAATTACCTTCCTCGATTTCGATCCTCTCTGTCGATTTCAAATCTGGCTTGGAGAGACAAGTCATAATTCTTTGGGAGAGTTTTGAGTGGGGAGCGAGATGCTAACCCCTCTGCTTCACTTCTCTTTCTGCCGTAAATCGTAATTCATAAAACTTAAAAGAGCAAATTGGACCAATAATTACCATTTTTTGGTCATTTAAATCTTAATTTTGTTTGAAAGATTTTTCAAGTACGTAGATCATAGTATTTTTTTAATGGAAGTAGATCATAGTATGTTTATATGACCCAAAATACAACTTTGAAAATTACATTTGATTATAACCAATAAATTTGGCCAGATAAAAATACTTATTACCAAAAAAATTCGTCATTTAGAGTTTAATTTAATTGGTGGTAAAAATGATTCTTTATTAAGTGAATATTTTAGTATGTATATGTGACCAAAAATATTAGTTACTTTATAAAGCACTAAGGATGATGAACACTATATTTGTTTAGAAAAACATTTTAGTATTTTGTGACCAAATTTATTTGGCCATATAAATTTTAATTTGGTTATATAAAATAAATTTTTTCGTTAGTAACCAATTCATCACACTTTGTATTGCCAAAGTGTAATTGGCCCCAAATATTGGGTCTTTGCCTACCAAAAGAAATTTGGTTGCATGGAAAATGGTCACAAAATGCAACTTTTGTTGTAGTGGCAAGCAATTATTGTTTGCGTAGATAACCAAGCTTAAAAAAGATACATAATAGGCTAGCATATGAATCAGCAGTTGGGTCCCTTGAAAACAAGCTAGCTTGAGAGCAATGAAACCATACAAACTCACAAGATGATCACACACACACATACAGTTATGTAAAAAGGACAATTCGGTTCCTATGATGAAATAGGAAGGGGAGTGACAAGCAAAGCAGTGAGCATATCCTTGGTGCCATCGGTAGAGTTTGTGTAGGCATCCGAGTATTTGTAGAGAACGTCCATCACTTTTTCAAAGCCGAGAAACATTGAAAGAACTTCCTTGTGAGGTACCACATGAGTGATATTACAGGGTGATGGATGAAGCAATTCCTGGTTTACGATCTTCCAGTCCTCCTCCACCATTTCCTTCAACGCATTCACGGCTTCCTCTCTCGACACACCATATTGCATCATGTAACATTCTACTGATGAAGCGATGTGTCCCCTCTCTCGCTCAAACTGCAACATATACATTCATGAAAAATGAATACCATTCATTTAGTATTTGTTTCTCTCTATGGTTGTTGCATAGAAGTGAGCATGCTAACTAATATTAAAGAGGTATGAAAACATAGCATTCTTTTACCTGGTGGGTTACGATGTCATCCATAAGACGACAATGATCCGAGGAAGCTAGTAAAATTTTGGGTTCTGTGAACAGCCAATCGAAAACATTTTTTGGAGCCAGCTCACCGTATCCGAAGAGTGCCGCACATACCATCCAAACGTAACAAGTGCTTTGCGAAGAAACTTTCCGATATTCCTCAAAGGTTTGTAGTTTGGCTTTCCCACGGCCTCTCACTTCTGTCAGGTATAACCTCACAACATATCTAAGCTGCAAACTCCAAACATGGATGCATTAGCATTAATTAGTAGGGTGCTAGAATGGGAGAAGTTAGGTGCAATGTTACCGCCATTTTCCCATATTCTGAACAATATGGTCGTCCTTCTTTTGAAGTGATTGTGTCAATTTCATCGTAGAAAGCAGCAATCGCCTCGAAAAGGAATCTCATTTTTGCATTCAATTTTTCCATGCCTGGATCCCACCTATTCTCCATCAAGAAATTTGTGTCAATTAATCAACCTTGACCATCGTATTGATCATGAGACTAGCTATCACATGACAAAGTAAATATACACCTTTCAATGGCGGTTGTGTCGTCCAGAAATGTTCCAAGTGCGGCAATTTTGGTAATGCTTGTTCTAGCCAATGCAAATTTTGGCTCCCACAAACTTCCAACTCCCCATATGTAAGCCTCCACTAGCTTATCTCTCCCATAGTGAAGCCTCCTAGCGAAATCCAAATCTATCCAGTACCTTTAAAAATGAAGTAAAAATTATTCTTGCAGTTCACAAAGTAAAATAGGAATCATAATCTTTTGTTAATATATCATGAAAATCATGTTTAGCGAATTTTCCACCTAGTCTAATCAATCAATAACAAAATTTAACTTATATTCATACGAATTGGTGTAACCAGGAATATAGTTTACTGGGATCCAAATATAATCAAATGCAATTTGTATCCTAATGATAAAACTATTGATTTAGAAAGAGGGGTCGATATGGTTCAAAATCTGATGATTTCATCTTGAAAAGTTCTACATATTTCATATGTATTCATTTTTCAAGTGGGGTCTGTGATTCCACAATCCTCCACTTAGCTCCACCAATTTTCACACACATGGCTTATTTATTCACTCGATCTCATCATATCACTAATCATACTTTCTTTCAAACCTGCTTATACTTTGAGTCAAGTTACTTACTCAGTGAGAGCTCTTAGCTCGCCTTGGTACATGTATTGCAGAACGTTGAAGCTCAATTTGGCTAGCCTCAGCAGCGTTGCATGGTGACCCGACATTCGTTCGTAAATCGAGATGAAAAAGAGATGCTCGAGTATTTCCATGCCTTTGCGCAAAGGTCTTTCTAAGGCATGAGCCAATCTCTCACTCAAAAGGGACTCCACATCAACAACCTTAGCTTCTAGGTGTGATTTCGTGAAGTGGATTGCTTCGTCTAATACGCTCTCTCCTTGCTTCCGCAAATATGAGGCTTCATACAAACTTAGTATGCCTTCAACATCGCTCGCCAATTCTTCCTTGAACTCGCCTTTCTCTGTCTTGAACTCATTGAATATGTCTGTGAATATACAATAAAAAAATCATGAAATTTTCCCAGCAAAACACTGCAAGGAAAAGTGTTTTTTTTTTTTTTTTTTGCTAAAAACTCTTAGAGCAAAAAGCGTTTTACATGAAGTGTTGCTTAGCTGAGCGCTTTAAACGCTTCAAAAAAAGAAACTTTTGCACAAAACACCCATAAGGCTAGTGTTTTACATAAAATGCTTCAACCCAAAGCGTTTTCTAGCACTTCGCTGTAGCTAGACATTCTCTACAAAACGCTTAGAATTATAGTTTTTGTGCCTCCGACCTGCTATTGCATGCTGGGTAGGCCCTGGAATTTCAGAGGTACGGTATCAGAAATTAAATGTTGGCCTTGAAATTTTGGAGCCCCATGTAAATTATATAAATCAATCAAAACTAAACCTACTAGTACGAATGACATTGTGATCGAGTGATCGTATCATTGGTTTTCAACCCAGAGTCTCCAGGTTCGACTTGTAAAAAAAACTTAAACTACTAGTTCACTATTCTTGTGAGCTTAGACCCCAAATTTTGTGAGGTCCAAAATTAATCATGTTCTTGTATAAAAAAGTGCATTCTCATGAATAACCAATATTCTAAATGATTGCAAGAGGCGCAAGCTAACAAGAGCAAATATTGATTGATCTAGTGGTAATGCCTTAAACATGAAGGTCACATATTCAAATTTTTTAAGTAGTACTACTTAATAACAAAAAGGAGCGTATATCACCCTTATAAAAAAATAATATTGAGTTAGTTAATTACCACTGGAGACATCATAGCCATGTTCTCTGAGAAGCCTGAAACGAAGGGCAACATCATGGAGGTTCATATTATCATTGTTTAGGTCATCAGTTGAGTCGTGTGTTTCATACACTTGTTGGAGGATTTGTTGCATTTCTCCCTCGAAAAGGTAACCAATGCCTAGCCGCTCAACCACGTCGACTAGTTTCAGCCTTTCTAACAACGCAAATTTGTCTGCTGCGTCTTCACCAGCAGTGGCTGACAACATCCTCACTACATAAGGTTTCAGCACTTCAATTCCTTCCTTCCACTCCTTCAACACCTGCATGCCGTAGTGGGAAAATGTAAGAGTTATAAGCTGGCTAGTTTAGCACAAATAAGCTAATTAATTCTTTAGGTAATAAAATTTTATTCACTCTATTTGTGATTTTTTAGTTGAAATCACTAGCCACAATGGGCATACTTCTTTAAAAAAAAAAAAAAAAATTCATACCAGATTCTACCATGCATACATGTTGGCGAAACGATCTCTAGATAAATAGAGTACATACATGATCACTTGCGAAGTTGTGGGTGGCGAAGAAGTCTCCCCATGGCGAGGGATGGAAATCCGCTGTGGGACGATTTTCATCATCAGCCATATTGCTGCTGCTCATTGTGGCTTTGGGGGGATATTTGGGCAAAGCAAGTAAATGATTCATATGGAATTTACGTCTCTATTCTCTAGCTATATAATGTTGGGACAGGGAGAGGGAAATGAGAAAGAAGCGGGCTCTTCTGGGATGGTATTTATAGCCCAAGCAAATGGCTATTTAGATTTTTGTTGGACTAGAGTTTATTTCTAGTCCATTATTTCATACCCTTTAACACGGTAGTGAAGACTTTGTTTTATCATGCATGATGGTACAAAAGAAAGTAATTGACGATTTGTGCTATTGTAAAATAATAGAATATTATAGCAATTTTTAAGTATCAAAGACTCAAAGTATATATCAATGTGTCAATTCCATTAATGTCGATTTTTATTTTGTATAAAAAAATAAATATTGGAAATCGACCGAATCAATAAGATGGATTATCGAAAAGTTTGTAATACATGGGCACTTCGCTTCCTCGTGGAAAGAAAAATGGACGTTACTTGTGTGAATTGATCACTGAGTGTGACATATACTGATTTCCTTCCAAAACAAAATGATTTTTTGTTAATCAGTGTCATCGAGTGCAATAATATTACAGTTTTTTTAAATATGTTGTTAGTCGAATGTTATAATTCATTAGGAAAATCTCATTAGGTGCGGCCAAGAGAGGGTGTGTTGGGAGGCCCTTAATCATCATATTCATAGGGCCTATGAATATTATGATGATGTATTTAATTTATCAATACATATTAGTGCTAGTTATAGTCAATCTTCTCATGTATATATAGATAGTTTTATTTTAAAAAATGCTAGAAAGATACTACGTTGTAAATAACGATGCTATGATCATTTACATTTTATTATACTTAAAAATCAATTTGGACCACATCTCAATTCTAAGACAGGACTTCCACGGTTCATTAGACGTCCTTAAATCTCATACTGACAAAGCAAATGAGAGATATATGAATCATACAGAATAATTTAATCTTAATTGACAAGAAGCATTTTCAGGTGAAATAAATGAGTTTTCCGTAATGACTTAGAAGGTAAACATTCTGAGAATGGAGCAGTGTAGAGATGAGTGATCTTTGAACTTGACAATTTAAAGATACTCGGTGCAGAGCAGTGCGGAGATGGATGACCTCTTGATTAGTAACCATGATGCACCCCCAAAGTATCAGCGTGTAAGAGTAGGTTCAAAGCGAACAAAATCTTTACTAGAAAATTATTGAGATATTACAAATGTTACTATCTGGAATATAATTATAAAGAGATGATATTAAATAGCAAATGAAGTTAAGTTATCCAAATACAACTAAATCCTAATCCAAATAGACACATATAATTGTCAAATATTACGAGATTGTAAGCTCAATTGTCAAATGTAACTAGATCGATCCTAAGGCAAGTCCCTAAATTCCAAGTAACATTGCAACATGCATGCCACGTGTAACCAGCAATGTGAAAATAACTTGCTTTTATTTCCATCCATGACACCAATACCTTTCACCCTAACCACACAATTGTTTGCCACGGCTTGAAGGATATGGTGGGTGGTGCGGGTGCCGGTGGATAGTGCTACATATTGTATGGGTCTCGTACGGTTGGGGGTTGGATTTTGCTGAATATGTATGATATGTGATAGTTGACTAGTTGTAGACTACTAGACTAGCCAAGGTCTAAGAACGAGTTGGGCCATTGTCTAGCGACTAGGCGATGTCTAAGTGATGTTTAGGTGTAGCGACGGATCCATAACATAATAGAGAACTGGTTCATATTTTATTAGAAAAGTAGAGATCATAATGTAATAAATTTAGTTTTTTTTTACAATGTTAATTGTCTACAAAGGTCTTTTAATTTAGTGAATTCATCAATAATGGAGTATACATCCATACCAATAGCATACTCTTTTTCAAATAAAATAGTTAAGCAATCGGCGAAAAATTCATCGCCAATTTTGTTGCACAAATCAATTTTCACATGTTCCATTGTTGAAAAGGCTCTCTCCGTAGTAGCCGTTGAAAGGAATAACGTCAACACTAGACAAATCAATCACCGATCAATTTGTATTGTGTGTCCATACCTATTTCCACTAGTTGTTCTAGTAATTTTTCAACGAAACAAAGCTAATGTTTCTTTTAGCCTTTTACGTTTTAGACTTTTAGAATTTTAAATTTCATTGTTTAGTTTTTTTAGATGAATATCATTCGGGTTATAAATTTGGAGGCTAAATTTATTTTAGTTCAACTTCAAATATTAATAACTTCATTAAACCTCAACAATAATCAAAATAAGTCATGACCTATTGCCATTTCAAATCGAGAAATGAGTGAAAAATGCGTTGGATATAGGGCTACTAGAGATGACATCATTTTAGGAAGATTAACTACAATTCTTTTAAACATTCGTCTACTAGTGCAATTAAGAGCGACACACTTTGACTCTTCGCTATGTGATTTAATGATATATGATTAGGAGGACGATGGTTGTGATTTTTGTGAGGAATGCGAAGGTGGTGCGCCACAATATCCTGATAGGGCAGTTGATGATTGCTCGGAACAAGAATGTTGCTCGAGGAAATTATGGCTCTTCATGGTAAGTTTGGCCATTTTAATGTTCAATTTGTTAAAAAATAGTAATAGGGTTGCTTATTTGGTGGCGATTAGAAAAGTTATTTCGTTGTACCCTTAGTTGATTGGATTCGATTTTTTTTCTTGGCTGTCTTCACCGTATAACTCTTCTATATATGATTGTGTTATGGGACAATCCAAGTACCACATCGGAAATACAAGAAAAGGAGCCCTTGTATATTAGTGTCCACCAAACTCATTATCAAGAGGCCTTTTGGGGAGGACACCCAAAAGTAAAACCGTGCGGGCTTGACTCAAAGCGGACAATATCGTAATAATGAGCAGCCCGATTATAACAAATGGTATCAGAGCCTGGTTCGGTTCAGGGCGGTGGACGTCACAGTGGATCCTCATTCGGTGACCTCAGGATTTGCGATCTGCGTCTGGTTTGGTGGATCCACGAGAGATCCACGTTCGGGCTACATCTGGTTTGGCGGATCGAGGGAGGTCCGCGTCGTCTGAGAAAATCCTTGTACCGAGAAGCCCATCGATGCAAGGTATCTGGCGGATCAAGATAATCGCTGAGGGGAGAATTGTTATGGGACAATCCAAGTACCACATCGGAAATACAAGGGAAGGACCGCTTGTATATTAGTGTCCACCAAACTCATTAGTACGAGGCCTTTTGGGGAGGACACTCAAAAGTAAAACCGTGTGGGCTTGGCCCAAAGCGGACAATATTGTACTAATGAGCAGCCCGGTTTTAACAGATTGTTTTTTTTTTCTTGTTAATATCACTGGGAACCCCAAACTGTCAAAAAAATGTCATTTGTGTCCCAAACTATTCAATATTCTATTTATATCCCAATATATGATAGGTTTGTGACATTTATGTCCTGACGATTTCGTTAAGCGTTATAGATAACGGTTGACCAGATGGTGGTAAACTTGATGTTTGATTAGAAGCGGAATCTACTTAGCGATTAAGATGATTTGGGGATTTTTTGTAATTTTTTTTTATTTTTTATTTTTCTTATTTTAATCATTTTAGATTAAAATATAAATAAAAAATAATATGTAAAATTCTTATTAGATGCCACGTCGACACTTAATAAATTTTTTTGTTAAATATTGATGGTCAAACTCCGTCAACACTAACTGAAAAAATAGTTCATGACACAAATGTTATATTAAATAATGCGAGACATAAGTAACACTTTTTTTATAGTTCGGGTTTTTTCGTACAAAAATATATAAAATTGTTTTCATCGATGAAAAGCGAGAACTTTTGGAAAATAAATAGCAAGTCTAAAAGCAATTCCAAGGTGAGGGCGGCTGAATTTTTCGACCTAATTTCCAAATTCCAACGACAAAGCGAACACCCAACTAAATAAAATTCCCAAATTCCACAAACTAAGTCCATACTCCTATACGGAAAGACCAAATTCCTAGCTGAATAATTCCAAAGCAACCCCAAATTCCAAAGTCTATCCCCAAGGAATTAGCGAAAGCCAATTGTGCGCCACTTAGCTTGATAATTATTATGAGGAAGGACAAATTGCTGAGCCGGTTAATGCTTGCGTGCAAAAGCTTCTGAACTAGGTGGTAATAATAAATTAATAATCACAATGACCACCAGTAAGCTTTTCTTTGGTGTGTGGGAGAACAATACACTTTTATTGTGGAACCGTTTCATTTTATCATGTTTATGTAATGGCTTCTATGCTAAACAAGTAAAGAATTCGTATAACATGTCATTTCATATTCGTATCGAATGAACTAAATTGATTATTTATAAATTTATTTAATTTTTGTATAATTAATTTCATATATTGTAATACTTTAACGTATTATTATATGCATAGTTAGCTTAAAGACAAAGTAAAATACTCGTATATGTAAAATACATAACTCACCCGTAATTTGTTTTGCTAACTATGTTTTTTTAGGGTTAATTGCATGGTTGGTCACTGAGATTACAAAAAATGTTTAAGTTTGGTCACTCGAAATATTTAAATCCATTGATGGTACTTCAGTTTACTGAAATCGTTCACGTTTGGTCACTCTCCGTCCAACTCCGTTAACTTTGGCTGATGTGGCAATCAACTCTCAAAGTTGACCGTCAACTTAGTGATGTGGCAATTAAAAAATAATAAATAAAATTTAATCTATTTTAATGGCCAACTCATTTTTACCATACTGCTCATCGGCGCACGGTCGGTGCTCAACAACGTCGACCGGCCGATCAATCACCGAGTGCACATCGTGCGGCCGCGTGGTGGAAGAGCGTCATTTTCAACCGCACCATCTTTTCCACGTTTGACCTCAAGACAATCCTCTCTGCCTCGTCACCTCCGACCTTCCCTCCCTCGACTACCAGGCGGCGACGGCGGCGGAGCGAGGGGATGAAATAGGAGAAGCCGAAGAGGATCCGTTCGAGCCGACGGGATTCATCACCGCCTTCTCCACCTGGTCTCTCGAGCCCGTATCGATCTCCCTTTGCTCTTTGTTGGGGGTATTACCCAGCGAGCTAGGGGACAAAGCCCAAAAGAGTAAAGTACCAAGAGCCAGGTGGCGGCCAACCGGCTGGTGGACCACGGCCTGGGGCGCCTGTCAGGTGTCAGGAGTCTGACAGGGCGGTTAGCTGTCACATAGAGCATCAAAAGCCAGGTGGCGATCAACTGGATGGTGGACCACGGCCTGCGGGCGCCTGTCGTGTGTCAGGAGCCTGGCAGAGCTGTGGAATGCCAGTCAGGTGTCAGGAGTCTGACAGGGCGGTTAGCTGTCTGGGGGCGCAGAGCATTGAATGTGGGAGGTGACGTGGCGGAGATCAACCTCGGGTTCGGTGAGTATAAATAGGGGCAGACGATAGCATTTACGCAGGTTGGCTTCTCTCACTAAACTATCACTCGACACTTATCTCTCTAGAAAGGTGTGCTGACTTGAGCTTCGGAGTGCTAACGGGTCGGCCAAGGCCCTTAGGCGCTTGTGGGTGCAGGTTCCGGGCGCCTGAGTGACGGTCAAGTGGAAAGGGGGAGGATAAGCATTCGGAGGTGTCTTGGCTCAAACAATTGGCGCGCCAGGAAGGGGGGAATTAGGCGCACGAAGACGGTAAGCGCATGATGGAGAACATGAACGAAGGGAATGAGGGAGAAGGCGATTCCAGGTCGGGGAACTCGTATCACGAGGGAGGCGAGCGTCAACTGAGTCAAGAGAGGAGCATGGATGGGGAGGGACAAGGAAGCCCTAGGCGCCTGTCCGCTGATGGTAGCGAGCCTTTGACGAAAAGAGAGTTGTTTCGAATCATAGCCGACCAGGATCGGGCCATAGCGGCGCTCAAGAGGGAGTTGGAAGGGGAACGAAGTGAAGACGTGATGATGTACAGCCCAGGGGCGAGAAAGCGGGAAAGAATGGGGGAAGATTCAGAGTCTCTGCAATACGGACCGCCGCATGCCTCCGAGCAGGAGCACGACGCGTTTGGGCGCCTACGAGATGGGAGGCTAAATATCGAGCGCGCGCAAGTGGGCCCAGAGGACGTATGGGCGCCTAGGAGGATTGCTCGAAGGTTTGGTGTTCGGCAGCCTCTGGCACGATGCATCCTAATGGAGCCAGCGGGAACTACGATCCCCCCGTTGCCGAGTTATGATGGGGTGGCTGACCCGGAAGACCACCTGAATAGCTACTTCACTAAGATGCAGCTCTACAACAGCTCCGACGCCACATTGTGCAAGGTGTTTCCATCCACGTTCGCAGGCGTGGTCTTGGATTGGTACCACCAAATTGAGGAGGGGCGCATAGAGTGTTTCGAGCAATTTGCTGAGTTGTTTTTGTCCAAGTTTGCAAGCCGAAAGAGTCGGACATTGACCATAGGGGCGTTGTTTAAAGTCAAACAGAGGGAAGGCGAGGCGCTCAGAGAGTTCTACGATCGATGGATCTCGGTTGCCATGGCGGTCAAAGATGTTCAACCAGCCGTGTTAGGGGTCTGCTTGGATGCCTGCACCTCAAGCGAAGAGCTATGCCGAGTCCTGTCCAAACGAGATGTAGTATCCACCGAAGACCTTGACCGAAGAGTACAAAAGGTGATTATGTTGGAAGAAACTTTGGCGGCGCGAAGGGCTGAAAAGAGGCGCCTAAGAGGGGATGAAGGTGAGGTGAGGCAGGCGCCCAGACCTGGACCCGGAAATTTCGTCCCACCGAGGAGGCCAGAGGCGCCACGCTTTGTGCCGAGGAGTGCTGCAAATTTTACAGAGTACAATGATACTCTCAAGAACGTACTGCAATATGTGAAGGATAGGGGCTACCATATACGGTGGCCGGGGCCCATGCGCGGCCAGCCTAACGAAAAAAATCTTGACAGGTATTGTGACTTCCATCGCGACAAGGGGCATCACACGGCCGATTGTTACCAATTGAAGTCCGAACTCCAAACTTTAGCAGACAAGGGCATGCTCAACGACTTCGTTAGAAGGATGGAGGACAGGACGCATCGAACCTATGTGACGAGGCAAGCGCCGGAACCGAGGAGGGCGCCTGAAGAACCCAGAGCCCAAACCAGGGTACCGCCCACGGTCAGTGAAGCGCCCAAAGAACCAGAAACTGAGTCGGCGCCTATTATTCCGCCACCTCCGTTTGAGGTGGATCAAGAAGGAGAACCTGGTCGTGTAAGGCTTACGGTCGAGTCCATAACGGGTACCCTTGACCTGAGAGAGAAGTTGGAAAGATCTAGGCGCCTGCGAGCTGCGTCGCTTGAAGCCAGGGAATCCGTACACATCCACTTTAATCAAGAACCGGATGAAGCGTGCCAAGTCCCGTCGGAAGAGGCACTTGAGATACAAGGGGTGATAGCCGGATGTAAGGTGAAGAGAATGTTGGTAGACACAGGCAGCTCTATGGATGTCCTCTTCAAGAGCACCTTCGAACGAATGCAGCTGGCGCCTGAGTTGGTGCGTCCCTCGAATTCAGTGTTGGTCGGATTCTCTGGAGCGCCTGCTCAAGTCATCGGACGCGTACGCCTCCCCGTGACTCTGGGGGACGAAGCGCATTGCGTAACGCATGCGGTGGAGTTTGGCATCGTTGACTGTCCATCGCCTTATAATGTGATACTTGGCCGACCTCTTTTGGCGCAATTCAATGGGGTAGCCTCAACGTGCCATCAGACGCTGAAGTTCGTCGCTCCCCAAGGCGTGGGCGTTTCGCGAGGGAGGAATGTCCCGCGATACGCACGAGAAGAGGAGTCAAAGAAACGAGGTCGGAAGCATAGACTTAATATCATAGACATCCGTCCGGAGGAGGCGCCCAGGGCGGAGCCGGTAGATGACGAGATAGCTGTGGTGTTGGATGAGGGGCGCCCAGACCAAATGATACGAATATCATCGCAGGCGCCAGAGGCTATGCGGGCACCCTTAATAGAATTGCTGCGGGAATACGGAGAATTGTTTGCATGGAGCGCTCGGGATATGCCCGGAGTGTCCCCTGAAGTTGCGGCTCATAGGCTGGCAGTGGAGGAAGGTAAAAGGCCGGTGCAACAAAAGCGACGAAACTTGACCCCCGAGAAAGAAGAGGCGCTCCGGCATGAAGTTGATAGGTTGCGAGAGGCGGGGTTTGTGGAGGAAGCAAGGTACATTACGTGGCTCTCCAACGTAGTGTTTGTCCCAAAGCCGTCGGGAGATTGGAGGATGTGCGTGGACTTTACTAACCTCAACCGGGCGTGCCCGACGGATGCTTACCCTATGCCACGCATCGACTTGCTGGTAGATGCAACGGCGTATCATGAAGCGCTCAGCTTCTTGGACATGTTTTCAGGCTATCATCAGATCCCTATGGTGGAGGAGGACCGGCCAAAAACGGCCTTCATGACACCTTTTGGCAACTTTTGCTATCGTGTCATGGCATTTGGTTTAAAGAATGCAGGCGCCACTTACCAACGTATGGTAAACCAAGTCTTCCGCAAGCAGATAGGGAGAAACGTGGAAGCATATGTGGATGATTTGATAGTGAAGAGTAAGAGGCGCCTAGATCATATCCTGGACCTCCGGGAAATTTTCGAGACAATGCGCCGATTCAATTTGAGGCTTAACCCCAAAAAGTGTGTGTTCTTTGCGGAGGCGGGAAAGTTCTTGGGTTTCATGATAACCAAGAGGGGGATTGAGGCCAATCCCAGGCAGGTGGAGGCCATCAAGAACTTGGCGCCCCCGAGAACGCCGAAAGAGGTGCAAGTGTTGACAGGGAGGCTGGCGGCGTTGGGACGGTTCATTCCGCGAGCCTCTGACCGGGGCGCCCCCTTCTTCAAGGTATTAAAAAAGGCCACCAAGTTTCGATGGACAGAAGAATGCAACAAGGCGTTTGAAGAATTGAAGGGGCTACTCATAGCGCCCACGGTAATGACCGCGCCTAGAGCCAAGGAAGTGCTATACTTGTACATAGCGGTGTCGCACATCGCTGTGAGCGCTGTACTGATATCCAAAGACTCGCTAACAGGTGAAGAGCGACCGGTGTATTACGTCAGTCGTACCATGGTTGGCCATGAGACGCGATATGCACCCATAGAGAAAGCGGCTTTGGCGGTAGTAATGGCCGCGAACAAGCTCAGACCTTATTTTCAGGCTCATAGCATCGTGGTGCTCACCAACCTGCCACTGAGGACAGTTCTTGGGTCAATGGATGTGTCTGGGCGCCTGGTGAAGTGGGCCGTGCAATTAAGTGAGTTCGATATAAGTTACGCGCCCCGCCCAGCCATCAAGGCTCAAGTGCTGGCAGACTTCATGGCCGAAGGTGTGGCCGACGGAGGGCCGGGCATTGGGGAATGCTGGCAAGTGCACGTGGATGGAGCAGCAAGTCGGGCAGGCGCCGGGGCCGGCATGGTGCTCATTAGCCCTTTAGGCGCCCTTCATGAAATTGCGCTTCGTTTTGCAACCCTCAAAACGAACAATGCGGCTGAGTACGAGGCGGTGCTGGCCGGACTTCATTATGCGAGGGAGCTGGGCGCCCAAAGGGTTAATGTGAAAACTGACTCAGCGCTGGTGGTCAATCAGCTGAACGAAGTTTACGAAGTAAAAGAGGAGGCTCTATGCGCCTATGTGCAGTCTGTGCGGAAGAGGTGCACATGGTTTCGAGAGGTAACTTTCACGCATGTCCCAAGAGAGGAGAATGCTCATGCAGACGCTTTGTCTAAGTTGGCTACGGCTTTAGACTTTGAGGAGAGTCAGACGGTGATTGTGGCAAAAGAAGTCCCACACGAAGAGGTGGTAATGGCCTCCATCCTATCGGGTGTGCAAGAAGGGTGGATGGCACCAATTCGCCTCTTCCTAACGCAGGGAGTCGTACCGGAGAACCCAAAGGATGCCTGGCGCCTTCGTCGGAAGGCAGCTCGATGCACCATCGTGGATGATGTATCTTGTATGACCCGTCGGCGGGCAAGAAGCCAGGCGCCGACGATCAGGTGGGAAACACTTCTCCCACGACGTGATCTTGTATGACCCGTCGGTGGGCAAGAAGCCAGGCGCCGACGAACTTGACGGCCCAGCTGACGAGGAAGCAGACGCCCGCTCTAAACCAACAAATGACCCAGACGCAACGCGGACAAGGGGTAAGTGACGCCCCTACCCTAAGTGGCTAGAGAAAAAAAAAAAACTCAACGAAATCGACGAAAGGAAAAGACCACTTACCACGTTGAACTGGGCGCCTTGCTTCACCACCGTCGCCGGAGGCGCCCGCGCCCGAGGCGCCGGGTGCAGAAGTCTTGTCTTGGTGTGAAGACGACATCTTTTGGACGAGAGTGAAGTGTTGGACGCGAAAAGCAGAGAAGAAAGAGGACAGAAGTCAGCGCGGAAGCTAGAGAGAAGTCAGAGCAAGATTCTAGAGAGAGGACAAATAGAAGAAAGTGACAGCATCACAAGGGGGGAGGAGTATTTAAAGATAAACGAAGGCTCACCCGTTGCATGACACGTGTCAGTCATGCCGAAGGAAACCCTTCCACTCCCCCCACCTTTTGGTCTCTTCGCGAGCCACCAAATCACAGGCGGACCTTTGAGCTTCCCCCACCCTCTCCTTTTCGGGGAAATTTCTCAACTCCCAAATTTCGAATTTCGAATTTCGAATTTCGAATTTCGAATTTTCTTTTCTCCAAATTTCCCCGACAAGCATAGCGTGGGTGAGGGGGGCATAAGGGATAAAGACACTCTTCAAGAACGACACCATGAAGCGCCCGAAAGGAAGGGTTAGTCAAAAAGGCGTCCCGTTTGATAAGAGGCGCCTCGGCAGGCAAGAGGCACAGGAGCACTTGGAAGAGTATTCGATAAGGGACACTGCCAAAGGCGGGACGTCTGACCGCAGAGGAGGAGAAGCAAACACACCTCGTAGGACCAAGAAAGAAGTGAGAACACGATGCAGGTGCCGAGTGTCAAGCGCCCTGCAACCAAGCAGAAGGCTGGGTTACAACTAGAGGTTCAGTCAGGCGCTCGATGGCGAAGCCACGAGCACCTAACTGGGGGGCAATTGTTGGGGGTATTACCCAGCGAGTTAGGGGATAAAGCCCAAAAGAGTAAAGTACCAAGAGCCAGGTGGCGGCCAACCGGCTGGTGGACCACGGCCTGGGGCGCCTGTCAGGTGTCAGGAGTCTGACAGGGCGGTTAGCTGTCACATAGAGCATCAAAAGCCAGGTGGCGATCAACTGGATGGTGGACCACGGCCTGCGGGCGCCTGTCGTGTGTCAGGAGCCTGGCAGAGCTGTGGAATGCCAGTCAGGTGTCAGGAGTCTGACAGGGCGGTTAGCTGTCTGGGGGCGCAGAGCATTGAATGTGGGAGGTGACGTGGCGGAGATCAACCTCGGGTTCGGTGAGTATAAATAGGGGCAGACGATAGCATTTACGCAGGTTGGCTTCTCTCACTAAACTATCACTCGACACTTATCTCTCTAGAAAGGTGTGCTGACTTGAGCTTCGGAGTGCTAACGGGTCGGCCAAGGCCCTTAGGCGCTTGTGGGTGCAGGTTCCGGGCGCCTGAGTGACGGTCAAGTGGAAAGCGGGAGGATAAGCATTCGGAGGTGTCTTGGCTCAAACACTCTTCTCTCTCCTTCTCCGGCCACCTCGCCGAGCTCGAGCGGATCCTCGAATTGACGACCGGCTCCTCCTCCGGCACGCCGCCGCCGCCGCTTCCGCCTGCATCCTCGTCGACTGTGGTTGACAATTGGAGAGCGTATATGCAGATTATCAATGTAGCTTCGATTCTAGGGTTGGATTCCGCTATCTCCGATCACACATTCATTGGGGGTAAAAATAGGAGCTTTTGTTAATGTTGTTTAATCATTTGTGACTTTGGATGGCGATTCAATTGTTCAGTTGGATTTGGAAATTCAGTTACAATAGCCAAATCATTGATTCGACATTAGGTGACAGCTGGTGTGAAGGTTGAATCAAACTGCAGTTCATGGTTTTGATTACGTTCTTTAGTGTCTATGATTTCTTTATATAGACATTCATTACATTGATAGATGAGGCATTTTAGTGTGCTATATAGTATTGGTACTATAAAACATTTACAGCCATTAGATCATGTTCAAATTATATAAACCATTAGATTATATTTAAATTATTAATATATTATTTTAGTTGTGTGTGGATAACCGGTACAACCGGTTGTCTTCTCACCAATTAAACGAAAGCATCCGGCTCATCGGCGACCTGAACCCCTGACTCGCCTGAGACTCCGCCACCGCCGACGACGACGGCTCTTCCCCGAAATTCCTCCCCGGCACTTCGATCCCCAACTCCCCCCTCGATTTCCGCCCGCCGGCCGACGTGGAAAGCTCCAACATCTCGGATCGCCGAAAATTAGAACGAATTGAAACTAAATCCCTAAAATTAGAACGAATTGAAACTTTCAATCCGGAGACTCTGTGTGTGATCTTATCAGCTTCTCAATCTCCTTCTTCTACTTTCCGATTTCAATGGCTGCCAGTAAGAGTTACTTAGCCAGGCAGAACTACCGATTCCTCGATCAGAACCACCACCCCCACCACCTCCACAGCCACCACCACCACGACTTCGAACTCGACGAGTCCGACGTCTACGACCGCCACAGCCACCTCCCTGACTCGCCGGAGTTCCGGAAGGTCGGGTCCAGGATCAACAAGAAGTCAACGGCGGCGGCGGCATAGTCCGCCGCGTCGTCGCTGCCGGTCAACATACCGGACTGGTCGAAGATCCTGAAGGAGGAGTACCGCGAGAACCGCCGCAGCAGGGATCCCTTCGACGACGAGGACGAGGAATTGGACGGCGGCGGGGACGATTACGGCAACGGCGGGGTGCGGGTGCCGCCGCACGAGTTCCTGGCCTGGCGAGGCAGATGGCGAGGACGAGGATCGCGTCCTTCTCCGTCCACGAAGGCGTGGGGAGGACTTTGAAAGGGAGGGATCTGAGTAGGGTCCGGAATGCAATTTGGGAGAAAACTGGGTTCCAAAACTGAAATTTTCCATTTCCCTTTTTTTTTTGGAACTAATTAGAGGGGGAATAATTATTAATTTGGAATAATTATTAACTTGCATTTTAACTTGCATTTTAATTTTCCATTTCCCAAAATTGTACCTATACTAATGGTACAACTTTTAGTTGTACCTACACTTTCTCCAAATCCTTCTATGGTACAACTCAAACTTGTACCTATACCATGGTACAACATTAAGTTGTACCTACACTTTCTAACAAATCCCTTTATAGTACAACTAAAAATTGTACCTATACTAATGGTACAACCTTAAGTTGTACCTACACTTTCTCAAAATTCTTTTATGGTACAACCCAAACTTGTACCTATACAATGGTACAACTTTAAGTTGTACCTACACTTTCTAACAAATCCTTTTATGATACAACTCAAAATTGTACCTATACTAATGGTACAACTTTAAATTGTACCTACACTTTCTAATAAATCTCTTTATGGTACAACTCAAAATTGTACCTATACTAATGGTACAACCTTAAGTTGTACCTACACTTTCTCAAAATCCTTCTATGGTACAACCTAAACTTGTACCTATACCATGGTACAACTTTAAGTTGTACCTACACTTCCTAAAAATCCTTCTATGGTACAACCCAAACTTGTACCTATACCATGGTACAACTTTAAGTTGTACCTACACTTTCTAACAAATCCCTTATGGTACAACTAAAAATTGTACCTATACTAATGGTACAACCTTAAGTTGTACCTACACTTTCTCAAAATTCTTTTATGGTACAACCCGAACTTGTACCTATACCATGGTACAACTTTAAGTTGTACCTACACTTTCTAACAAATCCCTTTATGGTACAACTAAAAATTGTACCTATACTAATGGTACAACTTTAAGTTGTACCTACACTTTCTCAAAATTCTTTTATGGTACAACCCGAACTTGTACCTATACCATGGTACAACTTTAAGTTGTACCTACACTTTCTAACAAATCCCTTTATGGTACAACTAAAAATTGTACCTATACTAATGGTACAACTTTAAGTTGTACCTACACTTTGTGAAACAAATTCTTCAATGGTACAGCTGAAACTTGTACCTATACTATATGGTACAACTCTAATTTGTACCTACACTTGTATACATTGATTCATTATTTACAAGATTGCCATTAATGATGTGGGACCAGTCATTTAGTGGGTTACCTCCTCAACAGGTCACCTTTTTTTTTGTTTTTTATAGCATGGGTGCTATAGAGCACACTAGAAGGGCTCTTGATAGATTTCTTTTTTTTTTCTCTTATTAAGCAAGCTTTTTAGGGATTGTTGCTCTGCTACTTGTTTAAGAAGCCGCAGCGTCGAAACCCTTGTCACCGCCGCCCTTTGTTCAGGCCATTAGCGAGGCTCAGGAGCCCAGAACTCAGATAAAAGATTGATTGAACCCTTCTCAGATAAAAGTTATTTTAGGGTAAAAATGAGTTGGCATTAAAATAAATTTTATTTTATTTTATTTATTATTTCTTAATTGTCACGTCACTAAGTTAACGGTCAACTTTGAGAGTTGACTGTCACATCAGCTAAAGTTAACGGAGTTGGACGAAGAGTGACCAAACGTGAACGGTTTCAGTAAACTGAAGTACCACCAATGGATTAAATATTTTGAGTATAGGTGTCAAAACATAACCCGACCCGATCAACCCGACCCGCAACCCGACCGCAACCCGAATTGACTAAAAGTCAACAACCCGTAACCCGCCCGACCCGCAGCCCAACTAACCCGCAACCCAACTAACCCGCAACCCGATTAACCCGAACCCAATTGACCCGCAACCCGACTGACCCGCAACCCGATTAACCCGAACCCGATTGACCCGAACCAGACTAACCCGTAACCCGACCGACTCAACCCGAATTTCATCTAATCCACTTGAATAATTATAAAAATATACAATACATAGTTTTTCAAAATAAAGTTTTTCATTCTACACTTAAGTAATATTATATTTTCATTTCGTATAGGAAATTTAAAAAATATGAAACTCACTTGATATTACGTATTTTAAGAAAATTACAAAAATTGAAACATGAAGGTCACTTGAGATCATGACAATATTAATATAATATATAAATTAAAATTTTGGTTAATTTAACTATTCAATAATATTATCAATTAAATATAAATAAAGTAAAGTAATGTATTTGGTAATTTGATGTTTTTAAATGAAGAGGGAAATTTTGGTGTATTCAAGTTTTTGGGAAGAGAAAGAAGAGGGAAATTTGGTTTTTTGAATTTTTTAGAAAAGAAACAAGTGGAAATTTTGGTGGTTTTGATATGTGAGAAGAGAAAGAAGTGGGAAAGTTTGATTTTTTTGATTATGAAAGAGAAATAAGGAGGGAAACTTTTGAGTTTTCAACTTTTTGTAGAAGAAAAGAAGAGTAGGGGTGGAAAACGGGACGGGAACGGGTACCCATCCCATTTAAAACGGGTACCCATTCCCATTTGGAGGGGATAATCCATCCCATATCCCAAACCCGTACGGGAAACGGGTACCCATTACCCGTACGGGACGGATAACGGGTACCCAAACTACCCGTATATACCCGTTGAAAAGTAACAAAATTATATAAACTTAAAAAATTTGCACCATGAAACTAACTAAATCAGTCGCCACCTGCAGCAAGAAGAGATGTTGCCGCCAACTGCAGAAAGAAATGATGCTGCCACCATCAAAATATGCACACCACTTATATTAAACAAAGACCACTAGATAAGAGGATCATCTCCTCTTCCCTCTGATAATAAACCCACAGACAGTAGATCATTTAACTTAACAGAGAAAAAAAGTCAAAAGAGGATAATCTTCATTAACAATAAGCTCGTTTTATTAACTTGAAATATTAGGGTTAATGGCTATGTATTGGGTATAACGGGTACCCATACTACCCAAACGGGTATTAGCGGGTAACCCGCGGGTACCCAATGTTTAAATTTTCAATCCCAAGTCCCATCCCGTAATATATATTACGGGTATTTGGATACCCGTAACCCTCAAAAAACGGGACGGGTATGGGTATATCCAAATACCCGTTTCCCGTTGGCCACCCCTAAAGAAGAGGGTAATTTGGTTCTTTCAATTTTATAGAAGAGAAAGAGGAGGGAAAATTGAGTTTTCTAATGTATGGAAGTAGAAAGAATGAGGGAAATTTTAGTATTTTTGTGAAAAGAAAGAAGGAAACAAATTTGGTGTTTTCAATTTTTTGTTTTTTCATAATTTTAGCTTTTGAAATATGAATCTTTAACTTTTATATGGAGGGCATGACTAGTTAAAATTATTCTTATATGCTTTGAAGGCTAATATATATATGTATGTATGTAATTGTTTATGGGCTAATAAATAAATTAACAATTAGTTACAACAATTTATACTAAACTTGATAAGTAATCTTTGACGGTTCGTTGTTTAGGATATAAAGTATATGGTTAGGGTATAGGGTATAAGGTACATATGGTTTAGGGTGTATATGGTTAGGGTATAAGATATTGATGGTTTTGACAGTTCTAAGTTTTTTATTAACATATGTTCACTTGAAGTCATTTGAAGTCTTTAACGGCAGGAGATCCCTTTTTAATTTATGTTAATGGTACGTGGTTAGGGTACAAGGTATGTGGTGTAAAGTATATGATATATGGTTAGGGTATAACAATTAGCAAATATCACTTTTTATCTATGTTTTGAAAATCAAAGTATGAATTTCACTTTTAAATTAACTATACTAGCAAAATCATAACTCAATCACATATGGTTAGGGTATAGGGTATAGGTTATGTGGTTAGTGTATAATGTATTGATGGTTTAGGGTATAGTAGGGCTGGCTATTTGGACCGGGACCGGATGAAAAACCGGAAACCGGACCGTATAACCCGGACCGGGACCGGATAGTAAACAATCCAATCCAATCTTTGGGCTTAGATTTGAGGTAAAAAACCGGATAAAGACCGGATAAGAGAGCTCAACACCCAAAACTTAAGGGTAATTTGCATAAACAGTCACAAACCTTTGCACTTAGTACAAACTTAACCAACTCCTCATCCTTTTAGGCCTTAGGCCACTCAAATTCCCACAATCTCAATATAAAATCAAGATCGAATTGGGACCGGACCGGGTCAAGACCGGACCGGATCAAGACCGGACTGTATCCAATCCAATCTTCGGTCCTTATATTTTCAAAAAAACCGGACTGGACCGGATCAATTTGGGCCAATTTAACCGGACCGGACCGTATAGCCACCCCTAGGGTATACAATCAACAACATATACTAACTTAATATTGTTGATTGAGGGTAAGGCTAAGTGTATAGGATATATGCTATTGAGTAAGTTATGATTGAAGTCACAATAATTTTACTAAATTTGATAGCTAATCTTTAATGGTTCAATTTTTAGGATAATTTGAACAATTTTACAAATAACTCGTTTGGCAACAGTTTACTGAAGTTATTTGGGCAACGAGTTATTTCGAAATAACTCCTTTTATCACTATGCTTTTGCCAAATACCACATGCCAAATACCATATTTGCATGGTTATACTAAACGAGATACTTTAATCCAATTACTACTGAATTAATACTAAAATATCAAATAAACAATTAATGTTATCTTTTGGTTGCAAATATTGATATCACCATTACTATTAGCTATAATACTTTACCAATTATGATTAATTACATAACAAGTTTGCAAGTCATACAAATTGATTTAACATTTTGACTAGTTTTTTCAAAAAAATAAAGTATATATATACGAGGTAGAAATAAATTGGTTAAAAAGTTGAGAAAATATTTTAAATTAGTGTAATAAAATGTGTAAGTTGGTAATGAGTAATGAGTTAAGTTACTTGATGCGCTGGCCCGAAAAACCCGAAACCCGATCCGCCCGACCCAATGAACCCGCAACTCGATTTGCCCGCAACCCGATTGAACCCGAACCCGATGAACCCGCAACCCGACTAACCTGCAACCCGTTTGAGCCCGAACCCGATTGAACCCAGCCCGAACCCGCCCGATTGACACCTATAATTTTGAGTGACCAAACTTGAACGTTTTTTTAATCTCAGTGACCAACCATCCAATTAACTTTTTTTTTTTACATGAGTGTATGGACGCTTCTGGTTGTATTTGACCTCTTTTTGAAATGAAGCTAGTTTCTCCATTCCGAATTTTGCATATTGGAAAATTGATGCGCCCTTTGTGCGGTGGAACAAGACCAGGTGGCTGCTATTGGAATTAGACTGTGCAAGCATTTATACAGTTCATTAAAACAAATTGTGCCAGTTAATTAGTTTAGAGTTGAGAGAAAGGATTAGCGATTTGAGATGAGATCATGAGAAGAACATAATTGGGAATTAGAAAAAGATTTGGAAAAGACGAGAATAGGAGAGGGATAAACTGAATAGGTTTTGATTATTGATTTCTGGTTGATTTCTCATGTATTGCTTAAAGTACATTTATATAGGGAATAAACACGAAATTCTATTAATAAATATAATGCTACTCGGCCCGTAATTAGCCGCTCATGCCTAATAATAATAATAGTACTAATAGAAACTATATGTTTCTAACCAAACTAAATGAATCGTGAATTCAGCATTATATTCAAAATTTAGAAATAAACTAATTTAAATTCTCAAATCATGTCTGGAATATGTTTAGAATTTAACTAAATTAAAATTTTCCAACTACGTCCTTAGTATTTTAAGCAGAAACATCATTGCTATTACTCATTAAAAATCTATCTTCTAAAAATCCAATTGTCAATATTATCATCCAACCAACAAAGCGAAAAGCGAAAGTATTAAAAATAGTAAATTATTTGAAGATCTATCCTCTAAAAACCTTAAGTGCAACCAATTTTTCTCTCGAGTCAAGAGAGTTTGATCTCGTCATCACAATCACTAATTATCAAACAAGAATTGGTTATATATGGAAAAGAGGCGTTGGATTTGGCCGATTGATTTTATTAAATCTTTTGGTAATTGGTCAAATTGGCTTTTGTAATCAATCGGACCAAACCGATATTGGTGGTTGGAGTGAACCAACCGATCCAACTACCATGGGTTGAACAGATGCAATGGTTAATTATGTTAAATGAACTAATGAGTAGGTTGGGGTTTAACCACCCACCCGACGGGTCACATCCCTTCACATACACCCGTTCATTTCTTATAAATAGCACCAACCCCCTATGTTTTCATAAGTGAGTTTTCCCAAAATGATTTTCGGTCGAAAGAAAGAAAATATACGCCTTCTTCATTTCATTGTGTCCTCTCTACAAATACATAAAAGAAAACAGAGTTGTGTGACTTCTCAATGTTCATTGCTTTCGTTGGTTTTTGGAGTTTCCAATACCGATACACCAGACATTATTAAAAAAAAAGTTTCGGTACACCAGAAATGTACGTTTGTTATATATCCTGGGAGGAATAGTTTCATAAACTTGGGTACCATAGAGGTGAACTAAATTCTTTAAGGAGAAATAGTATAGTCTATTTGCTCGGACGGTGTTTATGCATGAGTCTTGATTTCTTCTCTTTAACTTTATCTTTATGTTGATTTCTATATATGACTTGTGTTGCAAGAATCATGGTATACGTTAAATTTTCCATAACAACCTTTCAACAGGTTGTCGATGATGTGCAAGGTCTCAAGCTTTATGTGGAGGTTGATTTCCGGAGGGATGAGTCCTTCAGAGATTATAGGGAAACGAGAAGGTGGCGAGCAACCAAGCAATTGTTGTACCGCTTCTCTAAAATCTCTCGTATTCAACAATAACTAGAGGTGGTAATTCTCAATTCAATCCACCAATCCAATCCATCCACTTAAATATAAAAGTAATCCAATTGGGTTGGTGGATTCATGGATTGATCCATGGATCCAAATGGCAAACTACAATTTAGTACCTATATTTTTATATTTCACATTTTGGTACTCAAAATTTTATTTTTTATACGGAAAAATATCATTGAAACATTACATTTTGGTACCTAAAATTATTCATTATGACATTTTAGTACCTAAAACTTTTCAAAATTAACATTTTGGTCCAAGACTTGGATTCCATTTGGATCCACCAATCCATATAATCCAATCCACTAAACCATCAATCCATTTGATCCATGGATCTACCAATCCAATCCATCAATCTATGAATCTACCACTAACTTTTTCGGTATAACTTTCTGATGATTTCAGATCATTGCACCAATGTGAAAAGTCAAAACAGCATACGAGTTCGACTTTCAACCAAGGTCCTTGAGTTATTTTGGATATGCGAGCAATGAATATGGGCCAGTATAACCCATTTAATGGATATCTCCAATCCAGTCTAGCTGAGCGGCCCATCGGGAATGTTCGGCCGCGGCCAGTACGGTAACTAAAGAGAAAAAGAAAGAAGGGCAGACGCAGGAGCAGGAAAAGAAAAAGAAAAAGAAAGAAGGGCAGATGCAGGAGCAGGAAAGTGAACGGGAATCGAAACGAGAGCTCCGATCTGCATAACAGAAATATTCACAACACCAATCATGCCTACCGGCTTTGTGTTCTACTCTGGTATGTGCTCTGATTTCTATGGTTTTCGTACGAATCAAGTTAGCCCTTTGGTCGAAATTGATGGTTTTGTTTATTTCTGTTTCTTTCCACCTTAGTTCTTTATTTTCGTATTATATGGTTTAGATTTCATTCTGATTGTGCAATCCATTTCCCCACGCCCCTTCTCAGGATCGTTTTCCATTTCGTTTGATTCTGAGCGAGGATTTTCAAGCAACCCGACCCCTCCTAAACCAGCAATTCGGATCGGTAATCAAAGTCGATTCCTTTCTGGCTAGCTGGAATTCTCTCTCTCTGCCTTCCTTCTAAACACAACACTAATCCTACATGGCTTTGTGGTTGTTTGGCTTGCGGCGGTGGTAGGTATGGTGGCTTTTGAAGAAACTGTCATGAATTATCTTACTGACTATGGAGTTAGTAATATCAAAAGTGTTAAGCTTGTTGAGCCCAAATTCCCCAAGAACTCGTATGCAAGGCAATGCAAAATCTGCTAGAGCTTTTTGCAGAGGTATGTTTGATTCTCTCATATATATATATATATATATGACAGTGAGTCAATATGTGCCCTGCTGAATGCATTTCGTAAACCGTACTGTATATGCAGCGTATGGTCGAGGAGAATGTATTTGGTGCTCAAAGCTACCGCGAGGCTCTGCTGAAGTATTGTGGAGTTGATATTGAGTACTAGTCATTTTAATTACTAATCATAATCATGTATTTATGCATTGCCAATCAAACGTGTTATATGCCCATAATAGAGCACCCAATGAATGTAATCTTTCTTGTAACTATTTGGCTAGTGATGCAGTTTGATGCTATTATATCGTCTACTACCTTCCTGGGCCTTATGTCAATGATGATGGTAAATATATTGTGTACAACAATCGTAAAATGTGCCATCAATAGGAAAACATGAGGAGAAACATGTTCTTGCCACCTCTCTCAATTGTTTCTTGACGGTCACTGCTACCCTTTGATATTTGCTTTAGATACAGTCATACAAAAACAATAAACCCAGGAAAAGCTCTAGGATAATGGTTGCAATTGAAACGTGATAATCACATCGACTATGTCCTTCTTGTACGGCCACTTGGTCCCAACTGATATTGAGAAGATCTCCAATCCACACAGGCGTTTAAATTTGTCAATTGGTTTTGGATCTGATTATCCTTTCTCGCCATTCACAAGCACCAGCACTCGCGACTCTGCATATTGAACCTTCGTACTGCTGTTCAAGAGTTAGCTCCTCCATGAATTTCAAGTGATTTGGTCCTGTGTCGGGTTTCAGCAGTCATCTTGAACCAGCAAAGAAACTGAAAGTCAACTATAGACTGACAATAATGACATGAAATGGAAAGTAATTGACAAAAGCATTATGCTTATCAATGTTACAATAACTTTTTTATTCTTTTCAGATTTAGCGAGAGAAAGATGGCCTACATCAGCAGTCTGTATTACCTACAAGAAATCAGGCTTCTCTTTTGAAGTTCAATCTAGAGTTCAAAAATATAATGCCCTGTCACAAGGTTTTTCTTATACAAGGGTGAGGAGATATTATTAGGGTAAAGGAAAGAGAGAACAATGATTACAAGAATTTATATGAGTTGAAACAGAGGGATAAAAGAAGGTTAAGTACAGTCACTACCTAAGAGAAAATGAACAAAATCAGCCACCTCATTGGATTGACCTGATGCACAAAACA
The DNA here is from genome assembly GCA_946122785.1 of Linum tenue. Classification (NCBI taxonomy): domain Eukaryota; kingdom Viridiplantae; phylum Streptophyta; class Magnoliopsida; order Malpighiales; family Linaceae; genus Linum; species Linum tenue. The sequence goes on along the minus strand of CAMGYJ010000008.1, from coordinate 76,645,593 downwards.
AAGGCAGCAACCTTTGCAAGGCAAAGTAGCAGGACAACACAATTCAACAGGCAGTTGGCAGCCACACGGGCACATTTCAGCAGCTTAAAATCTGCAGCCGCATCCCGACACATTTCAATGGCTTTAAGAGTAAGGGCAAACCAACTACACAATGGATAACCACTCTATTTCACAATGTCTGCTAATTAAGCCACCCGCAGATACCAAATTCAGAAGCAGCCTACAAACTTTTTGGAAGATCATCTGCCAAGGCTTTGTCTCATAGCGAAAGCATCTTGCATTCCGCTCTTTCCATATTTCCCACGTGAAAGCATGATGGATACACTTCAAAAAATAACATTTCCATGAATCTTGATCTTGGTGAGGCCAGTTTTTAATAATGACGACAATGCTGCCCAGAAAAGGTCTTATGGCTTCAACCATGTTCAGTAGTAAGTACCAAATCTGACTGTTGTAACTGCTTGCCACAAGGTTGAGTGTCATGAACATCACTGAGCACTAGATAAGAAACGAAGCTCATGCTAAGAGCACTAGCTTGTTAGTCAAGTATCAACAATGAGACTCACAGGAACTGAGCGATGTATCAGCGTCCGTGTATTTACGAGAATTTCTAGACCAAAAGAGCTGAGAGATGACACTTAAGCAAAAGAAAGGTTTGTTGGGCCTGGCCTGATGACATCTTCAAATGACCACGTGAGCCCACTCAAGCGCATAAGCCAAACGATGTCGTCAAAGCCATGGAGAGGGCGTTCTCACCTTCATCCTTCAGCATAATCGAAGAAAACGCAAAAGAAGGAAACTCCCTCTACTATCCAGGTCTCGATGTTCGACAACAAAGGCTCCAAACGGTAACACCATTGATGAAGGAAGAGGCAAACTGAAGGAAGAAGATCTATTTAAGGAGCGGCGCATGAAGAAGATTGGCAACAGTTTCCTCTGGCTCAGTTAGAACAGGTCTGTTCTCTGGGAGCCTTTGGTCTGGGTTCGGCTGTGAAGTGTCTGGATAGCTGAGTTGGAGCTGTAGCTAGGAACTCAGTCTATCTGGGCATGGATGATTCTTCTTCTTGCTCTCTTACTTATTAGTCTCTGTATCGACTCCTGTATTGGATTCATCCAATTGATTGAGTCCGATTCATTTTCTTTTAAATTTCGAACAATTGAATAAACCCTAGGTGTTCCCCTTTTCATCTCTGTGTGTTCTTAGAAAATGAATTGATTGTCATAGCGATGTAACAATTGGTATCAGAGCCTCCTTCTCAAGAGAACTCAAAGTTGCTGAGAAGGAGATCCTCGGTTCACTATGACTTCAACTTCATTCCCTAATAGCTCAAATCCCCCTTGGTTTTCTGGAACAAATTATTCTGTTTGGAAAAAGAGAATGAGACTGTTCCTCCGAGGAATCGATTGCGAGTTGTGGGCAATTGTCCGAAATGGACCAATTGACATGAAAGAAGATGATGAGGAGGAATGGTCAAATGCACAGAAAAAAAGTGCTCAATTAGACTCTAGGGCCATGCATATTTTACTTTCTGCCATCTCTGATGATGAAGGGGAAAGAGTTAACAAATGTGAATCTGCAAAAGAAATATGGTCAATCCTAGAAACTACTCATGAAGGTACATCAGAGGTAAAAGAAACTAGAATTGATTTACTAATAAAGGAATATGAAACCTTTGACATGTTGCCTGGAGAATCAATCTCAGAAATGGATAAAAGATTCTCCACTTTAATCAATAGACTCAAAGGTCTAGGGAAAGAATTCTCGAGTAAAGAACTGGTTAGAAAAGTACTCAGGTCACTTCCTCTTGAATGGATGGCTAAAAGAACTGCCATAGAGGAAGCCAAGGACCTCAATGTACTGTCTCTTGAGAACCTTATTGGATCTCTCCTTAGTCATGAAGAAGTTCTGAAGCAAATGAACTCTCTTCATGACAAGAAGAATAAGTCGATTGCTTTCAATACTGTTTGCTCAGATCAAGATGAAAGATTAGATGATGAATTTGAAAATGAACTAGCATTAACTAGCAAAAAGCTGCAGAGAATGATGAAATTTAAGCATGACCAAAACTTTAGAAAGAACAACTATAATAATAGATCCTACCCTGGATCCACTGGGAACAGAAATAATCATCAAGCTAGACCCTCTGGACCTAACTCTGGTGGATCAAATGACAGTAATTCCTTTGGATCCACCAGGTCAGAATCAAGTCCTAAAGATCACAAAAATCCTAGTAATAAAGCTGACTCAACCATCTGTTTTAAATGTGGAAAAACAGGACATGTGAGAGCCAATTGTCCTCTCAACAAGAAGAAAGAAAAGGCAATGACTGCCTCCTGGAGCGACTACAGCTCAGAGGAAGAATCAGAAGTGGTTGCCTACATGGGGTTAGAGTCCAACTTGGAAAATGAACCTGAAGAAAGCCAGAATAAGATGGGAGCTAATATCTGGTATCTAGACTCAGGATGCTCTCATCACATGACTGGCAATAAGGAACTGTTCTCTTATCTTAATCCTAAAAAGGGAGGTAAAGTGTTTTATGGAAATAATAACTGTGCCTCTGTTATAGGCAAAGGCACTATTAGCAGTAATCCATCACTAATAATTGAAGATGTTCTTTTTGTGGAAGGTCTGAAACATAACCTTCTTTCAATCAGTCAAATCTGTGGTTCAACCTATCGAGTCATATTTGACCCTGTCTGCTGCACAATTGAAAGAATCTCTGATAACTCAGTAATTTTTAAAGGTAAAAAGGTCAACAATGTTTACACTGTTGATCTTGCTACCCTTGACCTGTCTGAAAATGTCTGTTTAAGCACCATATCTGACTCTACTGTTAGCTGGCACAGAAAGCTTGGTCACTCTAGTATATCAAGACTAGCTAAACTATCTAAATTAAATTTAGTCAGAGGCTTGCCTGTCATTAAATCAACTGATGGTTTTACCTGTGAAGCCTGCATTCTTGGAAAACAGTGTAAGAAGTCATTTAAAAGCAAACCCAATATTACCTCAAAATCTGTGTTTGAATTACTGCACATGGATCTATTTGGTCCCACCAATGTGCAAAGCCTTGGTGGAAAATCCTATGTTCTTGTTATTGTTGATGACTTTTCCAGATTTACCTGGGTGCACTTTCTAGCCTCTAAGGATGAAGCCTTTCCCAAATTCAAAGCCTTCATAAAACTTATACTTAATCAATATGAAACTCGTGTGAAATCAATTAGAAGTGACAATGGAGGTGAATTCATTAATGTTGAATTTAGTACCCTGTGTGATGAATTAGGAATTCTCCACACCTTATCTGCTCCTAGAACCCCCAGCAAAACGGTGTGGTGGAAAGGAAGAATAGATCTTTAGTTGAGACAGCTAGAACCATGTTACTAGAATTTGAGTGTCCTAAATACCTATGGGGAGAAGCTGTTAACACAGCATGCTACATTTTAAATAGGACCACCATTAATAAGACTGTAAACAAAACCCCTTATGAAGTACTAAAGGGCAAACCACCTAAGCTCTCCTACCTGCATCCTTTTGGCACTAAATGTTTCATTCTGAATACAAGAGACACCCTTGGAAAGTTTGACGCTAAGTCTGATATTGGCATCTTTCTTGGGTACTCGTCCAAAGGACAGGCCTATAGGGTATTTAACAAAAGAACCAAAAAGGTTGAGGAGTCTGTGCATGTTCAATTTGACACATCTCCTCACAGTCTCCCCGTGGAGTCTGACATCAACAACTATGATTTTCTTCCACTAATTCCCTGTTCTGAGAAAGATAGTGCAGGGATTGATGAAAGTCAAGGTGCAGAGAACTCAAATTCTCCAGCTTCATCGCCTGAATCCAACTCAGAGTCATCAAGTGGATCACTCAGTAAGAATCATGAGGCTCCAGCTCATATCAGAAAGAGACACCCCTCTTCTCAGATTATTGGTAATCTCTTTGATCCCATACACACTCGAGGTAAGTATGTACCAGGTCAGTACTCATTCGTCTCTCTCTTTGAACCTAAGAACTTCAAGGAAGCACTTCTAGATGAGGAATGGCTTCTTGCTATGCAAGAAGAGCTATCTCACTTCATTAGACTTAAAGTATGGGAGCTAGTACCTAGACCTCTAGGAGTGTCTGTCATAGGAACTAAATGGATATTTAGAAACAAATCCGATGAACTTGGTTTTATAATTAAAAACAAGGCTCGCCTTGTTGCACAAGGATATAGTCAGGAGGAGGGTATAGATTATGATGAGACATTTGCTCCTGTTGCCCGTCTTGAATCCATTAGACTTCTGTGTGCTTATGCAAGTTACATGAAAATCAAATTATTTCAAATGGATGTTAAAAGCGCCTTTTTAAATGGCGAAATAAAAGAAGATGTTTATGTTGAACAGCCTCCTGGGTTCATTGACAGTCAGTACCCTGATCATGTTTTCAAATTATCTAAAGCACTGTATGGGCTCAAACAAGCTCCTCGAGCTTGGTTTGAGAAACTGACTTCATTTCTTATTTCTCAAGACTTCTGTCAAGGTGGTGTAGATAAGACCCTATTTATTAAGAGGAAAAATAACAACTCTCTAATAGTACAGGTCTATGTAGATGACATAGTCTTTGGGAGCACTGATCCCAGCATGTGTGAAGAATTCAGCTCTATCATGCAAAATAAGTTTGAAATGAGTTTAATGGGGGAACTCAATTTCTTTTTGGGCCTGCAAATTCATCAATCTGAACTTGGTATTTTCATTCATCAAACCAAGTACCTGCATTCCATGCTCTCTAAATTTGATCTAGTGAATGTTAATCCCTGTAAAACTCCTATTGCTTCAAATTCTCACTTAGACTATGATTTGAGTGGAACTTCAGTATGTGAGAAACAATATAGAGGCATGATAGGATCTTTGTTATATCTAACCTCTAGCAGACCTGATATACAATTCAGTGTCTGTCTTTGCGCTAGATTTCAACATCAACCCAAAGAGAGTCATCTAAAAGCTGTTAAAAGAATATTCAGATACTTGAAAGGATCTAGTGATCTAGGGCTATGGTATCCTAGGTCAAACTCTTCTGCCCTTGTGGGATACTCAGACTCTGATTTTGCTGGAAGTATCACTGACAGAAAAAGCACTAGTGGTACTTGCCAATTTTTTGGTAGGTCTCTAGTTTCTTGGTCAAGTAAAAAGCAAAGCTCAGTGGCTCTGTCCACTGCAGAAGCAGAATATGTGGCTGCTGGGTGCTGTTGCACTCAAGTCATGTGGCTAAAATCACAACTAAATGACTATGGTATCACTGCAAACCAAATACCTATTTTTTGTGATAACACAAGCGCCATATGCATGTCTAAAAACCCTGTCTATCATAGTCGCACCAAACACATCGAGGTTAAACATCACTTTATTAGAGATCTCATACAGGCTGGTCACATAGAGTTAAATTTTATTTCAACTGACTTTCAAATTGCTGATATCTTTACCAAAGCTCTGTCATCCGAAAGATTTCTCAAATTATGTGATGATCTGGGGCTTCAGTCACTTCACTCCATTCGAGGAAACTATTGAATCAGGTGCTGCTCTTCCTTTATTTAATTCTGCTCTAGTCTATACATAATTACTGGTCAATTATCTTTAATGTCCATAAGTGCTTGTTCATGCATATGCTGTTTAAGTTATCTATGTTCTGTGATTTTCAAAACTTAACAATGATTCGATTAAGAATTGAGAGTGTCTCTTGCTATTCTCTATCACCTATAAATTGCCTCCTTCTGATCGAACCTCCCCACAAGCCATCAAACCCTCTCGACTCCTTCCTTACAACCATGACAGAACTATTTACCTCATCCAACATCCCTGGAGCCATTGTCACATATGTAGGAAGAACCTTTCATGAGCCCGTTGATTTCAACTTACACCGTTTCAAGGAATTTTTTGCATCCCGTCGATTGGCTGATCCCATTACCCTTTATCTCTTTGAGTTCAAATCATATGGAGTTGATATCACTCCTTACATTAGGAACCTAGGGTGGGAATTTCTTATGCATTATCCGCCTTTACCAGCCTGTCCTCTGCCTGTTCGCATGTTCTATGCGAATTTGGATTGTCAAGGGATCACAACTCGCAAACTCTCTACTCTAGTAAATGGATATCGGATCTCTCTCACTGCTGATGCCTTAGGCACTCTGCTGAACTTTCCTGTCGGTGAATCTCTTCCCTTGGCTCATGAAGATGAGTTCCTCTTTTATGATTTTGATCACGTTATTGAATACTCCCGCATTGCTCAGCGTCCTGTTGCTGCTCATGAAACTGTTACTACTGCCGATCTCAACCCTGCTCTGAGAACACTTCACTACTTCATCACACACCTCTTCCTTCCCCGCTCCAGCTGCCACCACATTGTCACCAAAAAGGATCTTTGGATCCTCTCCAATGCACTCACTGGGCGCAAAATTGACTACTGTCAACTGTTGTTCGGGTCAATTGTTCGAAGTGCAGAGGCTCACTTAGGGGGTAGCCTTCCCTTTGGTGGCCTTATCACTCTTCTAATCTCCAATCTTGGGATTTCTCTTGATGGTTACTCCTCATCCGACACCTCAGTATCCATTCCTGCCATTGTTGTCCTTGCCTACATCAAGGTTGACCCTCTCACTTCGAAAGGGGGAGATACTACCCTTGACCCCGCAGCTAAAAGACCTAAACCCTATTCGAAGACATGCTCAAAAACTCTGAAACTTGGAGAATCGTCTTCTTCCGTTTGCAAGAATTTAATCATTGATTTCGAAGAAGAGGAAGCAGTGATGGAACCTGAAATCCTTTCGGAGAAAGACATCAAGATGTTTGCTGAAGATCTTGAAAAAGAATTGATGGAGGAAGAAGGAGTAAATGCAACTCAGGGGGAGCAAGCTGAATCTGCAAATGCTCAGGAGGACAACAAAACTCAGGGGGAAGCAACAAAGGAATAGTCCGGGACTTGACTCAAAACACCGAGTCTGAATAATGAATGAATCTTAAATCCTAGAACTCTGTCATAAGTAGTAAAAGATCATAATGATCTAGCTGTTGTTTTTCTTTTGACTGGTAACTTTGTTTGAAAGACCATAACGGTCTGGCTTTTTGTGAAAGACCATAATGGTCTAAGTTTAAGTCTGAATAATCAACTGTGTTGACTATTGCTTCATTGGAATTCTGTGTCTCTCATTTTTTTATAAGACAGGATGCTTCGATAATGGCTTGTCATCTGCAGGGATCAAGGCTCGAACGCAGGGGGAGATTGTTGGGCCTGGCCTGATGACATCTTCAAATGACCACGTGAGCCCACTCAAGCGCATAAGCCAAACGATGTCGTCAAAGCCATGGAGAGGGCGTTCTCACCTTCATCCTTCAGCATAATCGAAGAAAACGCAAAAGAAGGAAACTCCCTCTACTATCCAGGTCTCGATGTTCGACAACAAAGGCTCCAAACGGTAACACCATTGATGAAGGAAGAGGCAAACTGAAGGAAGAAGATCTATTTAAGGAGCGGCGCATGAAGAAGATTGGCAACAGTTTCCTCTGGCTCAGTTAGAACAGGTCTGTTCTCTGGGAGCCTTTGGTCTGGGTTCGGTTGTGAAGTGTCTGGATAGCTGAGTTGGAGCTGTAGCTAGGAACTCAGTCTATCTGGGCATGGATGATTCTTCTTCTTGCTCTCTTACTTATTAGTCTCTGTATCGACTCCTGTATTGGATTCATCCAATTGATTGAGTCCGATTCATTTTCTTTTAAATTTCGAACAATTGAATAAACCCTAGGTGTTCCCCTTTTCATCTCTGTGTGTTCTTAGAAAATGAATTGATTGTCATAGCGATATAACAAGGTTCAACAAATGAAAAACAAGCAAGAGCCTGGCAACAGAAGGATGCCAAAAGTTTCATACATCCATTAGCCCTTCCTTTTACCTTACTTCTCTATGTTCTATTTTTTATCATGTGAAGAACATTGTTCGAGATCACAAGACCCACCCTTTCAATATGGAAATATAGCTCTTACTTATTGGTGGAATAGGCTTCTTCGTTCTCTAATCTGCGAACCTCCTTAACAATGTTTAACCGTAATGGCAGTTGGGGTTAAGTTCCTAACCTTCTTTTCTGCAACTGCTAACTAGCATGAAAATGTTCCTCAGTTGGCTTCCTCATTATGATGTAATAACCAAAGCAAGTAACTGTCAGGAATTCAGTAGTGACATATATCATCTCATCTGCACCTGAACTTGTGGTTTTGCCTTTTATTAAATTTCAAGCAACTTAATTAAAAGAAATGGTAATGATAATAATTATGATCAATAAGTAAATAAAACTAATAATAAGTAAACCACTTATGAATGAAATTGTTTGATTCAACCCCTTACTGGGTTCCCCTTTACACTCTTGATTAATCATATTGCATAGGATCAGAGCATATCAAATCTGGATTCAACAAGCACCCTAACTCCACTAAATAAGTTCACTATATGAAACTATCATCAATAAGACTATCCACAATGGTGGAAGGGAAAAAAGGAAAAAGGATGGGAAAAGTGGGGAAAAGGATGGGGAAGGATAATGGCCACAATAGGTGGTAGGGAAAAAAGGGTATTGGGAAGAGGTTTTTTTTTCAAAATCAATCTAGAGTTGATATGGTAACTTTATTTTCATAATTTATTCATTATTTTTATATATGTAGTATTAATTAATTAAGACGAACATTTCGATATAATTTTTTTTAATTTAGACAAAAAAAATTATCACTAATTATATGTGACGTCATCAATGGAAGAAAGTGAAGAATGAATTATATTCATAGAGCTGAAAAAATATGGCCGTTGAAAATATGACCGTTGGAAAAATAGCCGTTGGAAATTTGGCGGTTGTAGAATATGATCGTTGGCCAATAACTCATAAAAATCCAATAAGAAAAACATAAAACAATTTTAAAAAAAAAACAAAAAAAAAACCCACCCACATGGTCCCCTCCCCCCCTTCCCTTCCTCTTCCCACCCACCTGGACCCACTTCCCCTCTTTCTTTTAACCTCTAGCGGAGAAACCCTCCCCTTCTTTCCCTTTTATCCTTTTTTTCCATAATACCCACCCCTATTGTGAGCCATCTTCTCCTTTTTTCCCCTTTTATCCTCTTCTTCCCTTCTTGCTGTGGACAGTCTAAGCACATAAGAATGCAAAACAAATGTCCAAGAATGAAGCCATGTATCTGAATGAGCTGAATATAACAACGACGACAATAACAACTAAGAGTTATTTCCCGGCAACATAATATAATTGTGCTCGGTATAGACAGGCCACTACCTCGGGTTAAGCCTCCACAATCCTTATTTGAACCCTAGTACTGCATCCAATAGTATCTACAGATGAAAGGAAATAAACCGTTCGCCTTCTTTTTAGTCATCAAGCTAATCAATCATCTAGATTAAGAGACAAGATGTATAGAGAAGATATAAAATTATTCTTTAATTTAGATTAAGAAAGCTAGAAATATATATATATATATATATATATATATATATATATATATATATATATAATATAGCTACATCAGTACATCACCCACCCCCATAGAATTCTCATGAAACTAATAACTTAATCCTAACAAAAACCTACATAAGCAGATCTGTTAATAACCTCAACATTCTCATGTCAGTAACTAACCTCATACCACTAAATTTATTCACACTCAGACTAATCAACTACTCCCAAAGTCCCACCCACCCACTAGACCCCTCCATTACCCCACAAATGGCTCAAAATCTTGACCCCCTTGGCCACTCCCCAACCAATAAAACCAAACGGACCATAGTTGCCACCCTTTTTTTTTTGTCACCTCCCTTCCCAGGTTCATCTTCATCAGATTCAGCATCCGAGCTCCCTGTGCTCCCGTTGCCCCCTTTGTTCACTTTGCCGCCAAGCCCGTCAACCTTGACGTGGAGCCCTTCCATGCTGTTGTAAATATCCCCCATCTGTTTTTTCAACTCCACAAAGTGGTCCTTTTCTTGGGCTCCCACAACCCCTGCAGCCTCTAAAAAACCATTGAGAATTTCCTCCGTCCTGTGCTGAGAAGCAAATGTGGCGACGGAGGAAACCTTCAATAGGTTCTCCACGGTAGAAACAGTAGTATTGCCAGACAAGAGGTAGTGGTACTGAGAAAACATCGCACGAACCGCCATTGCATCATCTGTTGATTCACCTTTGAGGGGAGGTTTCCCGATGATCGAGTGAACTTCTCCCGTCGCGTCCTCCGCCTCAGATCTACTGAAAACAATTTGGATCGTGCCCTTAGGGAGCTGAGTACCTCAACCGTTGCACCGCTCCTCAGCAGAACTCGGCACGCCATATTGGCCGGGAAAAGGAATGGAGAAGAAGAGAGATCGCCGGAGAAGAAGAAACAGAGAAATATAAAGAATAGAGTGGTTGTGCTGGAAGTTTTTTCCCGTCAGAGAAGAAAAACAGAGAAAAGCAGAGAAAAAACAGAGAAAAGCAGCGGTTCTTATATATGGTGGGCCTGGAAAAACATATTAACAAAGAGTTCAGACCGTTGGATTTATATAAATCGATGGGTTTTCGGCGTCACTGTCAGGAGGGGTGGAGAACCAAAATCATGATTTTATTTGATATACTGAGAAAAAGGCAGTACAAAGCGGGGCCCACCGCCAGCTTTTCCGTATCTCTATTGCCTTCCTCCAGAAGTTTGTAGCTCTGTGACTTTATTGTTATTAATTATTATTACAAATTTTCAATAAAAAATACATAATTATTTACTGTTTACTATTTACCATTTGTACCTAGCACATACCTAGTTTGGGTGAGTGTCACAAATCAAGAGCTCTATTTTGAGGTCTAATCCTCATTTTACTTGAATAGTGTGATTTGTTACCTCCTCCTTCTGTTAGAAAACGAATGTAGCAATGACATTAAGTAAATAAATAAACAGGGCCAATGTATAAATAATAAAATTATCATTCTGCAAACTAAGTACAGTAGTTAAAGATGTGAAACATAATCCAACCCGAATAACATGTTCGGTTAACCTGACCCGCAACCCGTCCAATTGACACGCAATCCGACGGACCGGTAACCCGATTAACCCAAACTCGATTGGCCACCAACCTTATCAAACTCGTAACATGTTGACCTGGACCCGACTAACGCATGACACAATTGACCCAACCGGAAGTCGTCTAATTGATCTGAATATTTACTATATTATATAATATATTCTTTTTCCATAATTAAGTTTTTTCTTCTGTATGTAAGAATCTGAAATTTACTTGAAATAATGTATTTTTAATAAAATTACAAATTTTAAAAATCCAAGCTCAATTGGACATTAAGTTCTTTAAGAAAATTTAAATATATAAAATATAAAATTAGCAAAGTGTCACTCGAATTATTTCAAATGCAAACTATGTTATAAATCATATATATTTTATTACTTATAGATTTTATTATCCCAATATTTACATATGATGGTATAGGAAGTTAGCAAGTAGTGAGTAGTGACTAAGGCATTGTCTATAGTAAACATTTATTATAGCATTATAGGGCATGAGTAATTGGATATCGTATATTTAGAAACATATCATGAGTCATCCTATCTCAATAATGTCACTCTAACTATTTTAAAAGCATGCTATTTTACATTATAGATAATATACTTAATTATTTAACAATTCAATTATCATAATGTCTGCCGATTATGGGTTAAAAGTTTGCCATTATTAACTAATAGATTGTCGACAGTAAACTTTATTATATTCTTATAGGGCATGGCTAATTGGCCATAATAGATTTGAAGACCTGCAATGAGTCGTCGTATCATAATCAATCACTTATGTTATAGACTTATAGTACACTTATGTTTTAGGGTATGGAGTTTATTGATCAGGCATGCATATGCTAACTTTACCGTATGCCAATCGAATTGATCTTAGTGTATGAGATTTATATAATTAAGATATATATATTAATATTTAAGGGTTAAGGTATAATATCATGTTCTAAACTCCGGTCAACTTATAAAAACATATTTTGTTATAAAAACATTGAATATGCCAATACACAACTTATGAAACATACATCAAATATTTAAAAGGTCAATCATTCTCACTTAATTACGTGTTATTTTTCATACCTGATTAACTATTATACGTAATTTACCATTTTTTTCTCCTGAACCAACCCTCTCCCTTCCCCCCTGTCTGGAAGGTGATTTACCTGCAATCTTATTAGCCCGTGATCTGGTTAACTAGTAACACGATTAGCTAGCAACTCGATAAACTCGTAACTAAATAACTCGCAATCCGATTGACCCACAACCCAATGAATCCAAACTCGACTAACTTGTAACCTATTGAACCCCACCCGAACCCACTCAATAGACACCTCTAACCGTAGGTAGATTTTCCATCCACAACAAACGTCCTCTATTGAATTAATTTACCAAACTAGCTTTATGACATGCAACGAGAATATATATATATATATATGTATGAGTAAAGTAAGGATGTTATAGCACCATGGTTAATCGCTACTTTTACACCAATGCCTTTAATAAATATTTGGACTTTGCTACGGTGACATACATGTCACGGTGACATGCACTTTTCGGTCGACCTCATATAGGATTAGGTCGACCTAATCTGTTGTTTCAGTGTAAAAACAGTTTCATGGTATCTACTTTGGAGATTCATATCTTACAATTGGCTAGATGGAAATTGGAGATTAAAGACTTGTTTTGAAGCTGAAGTGTCCTTCTACACATTAAAGTACTTGGGAGCTCAATAGAAAGTCCAGAAGACCATTTTTGAACCTGACCAAAAGGCTATGCCAAAACTGGGAAACTACCTGAAAATGGCAAGTCTGGCAACGTGTTTGTCAAGCCTACTTTGGAGCTCAATTTGAGAAGTATGGGTGCGAGTCAAGTCCAGGGGCCTCTACCACGTTAAATTACGTTTTTTTTTATACAAAGGCAAGACATTGGATGAAAGATTGAATATCTTTAAGGCTTCAAACAAAGAGAAATTTTACAATGCTATATAGTATTGGTGCTATAGGTTTTTGTCTTTATGGTACAACTTAAAATTGTACATTTACGTTATGGTACAACTTCATATTGTACCTATACTTTTTGTACAAATTCTTTTATGGTACAACTTGAACTTGTACCTTTATGTGATGGTACAACTTCAAGTTGTAAAGTTGTACCATAACATAATGGTACAAATTACTTTATGCTACAACCTAAACTTATACATTTAATGTTATGGTACAACTTTAAGTTGTACATTAAAGCACCAATACTATATAGCATAGTAGAAGTGCTCTCAAACAAAAGGCTCGAAGTTGCTACGAAGGTTTTTTTTCTGGCAGCTTGCTTGTGCTCGAAGTCTGCCAGAAAAACAGCCTTCGTAGCAACTTCGACCCTTTTGTTTGAAGTCTTACAGATATCCAATCTTTCATCCAAGGCCTTGAATTTGCATAAAAACATACCTAATTTAACGTGGTAGAGGCTCCTGGACTCGACTCGCATTCATGCTTCTCGAATTGAGCTCCAAAATAGACTTCACAAACACGTTTCCAGACTTAGCCATTTCCAGGCAGTTTCTCAGTTTTGGTATAGCCTTTTGATGAGGTTCAAAAATGGTCTTCTGGACTTCCTATCGAGCTCTCAATCACTTCAATATGTAGAGGGACACTCCAGCTTCAAAACAAGTCATTAGTCTTCAATTTTCATCTAGCCAATTGTATGATATGAATATCCAAAGTAGGCACCATGAACTGTTTTTACACTGAAACAACAGATTAGGTCGACCTGATCCTATATGAGGTCGACCGAATCCTAAATGAGGTCAACCAGATCCTATATGAGGTCGACCGAATTCTAAATGAGGTCGACCTAATCCTAACTGAGGTCGACCGGAAAGTGCAAGTCACCGTGACATGCATGTCACCGTAGGCACACCCTAAATATTTAACATTTAAAATTTGGAAAGGAAGCGGAAACATAACATATTAAATAACACTAAAAAAACATAAACGATGTTGAAATACTGATCATAATAAACATCTCTCATAAAATTTTGTCAAGTCTCTCCTCGTGCTGGAGTACTTTGGAGTCATTGATCATTGTCATCAAGTGCTGAATTTTGAGCGTACTTCTACAACTTCTATGATCCCTTAGTGCGGGCGATGAGGTCAATCATAATCCTAATTTCGGTATTATATATAAATACACAACCATGCACATGCAATGCTTATGGTATGCTATTGGGTACATTAATAAGATTAATATATTATCCTGAACACGATTGTAGTCCTTAGATTAGTACTTCTTGTATTACATAACTTCCAGTAAATGTAGCAAGGGCCAAAACATCTTGCTAAAATTGGTGGAATTCAATAACGAGACGTTAATGACGTAGGTTAGAATCATTGGATACCTAGCTTTGCCCATATGACATTGTTTTGTTTTTCTGGGTGCCGGTAAGATAAAATGCGAACCTAGTTTTAACAAAATCCACGCCCGATCCTATCGCTTTGACCAGATCGATTGTTTTGTTTTTGGGTGCGAGTTGGATGAAAAGTCTGCCGATTTTGAACAAAATGCACAATTGATCCAACCAGTCAATTACATAAGTGGGTATAACTCACTCTCTAACCAAAACTCATCAACTCCAGATTCAACCCGCTTTGACCTGATCAATGAGTTTGGGTACCCTTAAGTTCGTGGTTCAATTGTCAGAAAGATTAATAACAGCATCCATGTAATTAGATGTGCAGCAACGTACAATTAGAAGTGACCAAACTTTTAATGAACTACAATTACATACATAAATCATCTATATATTCAAATGCATGTTATTTTACATTATAGATCATATACTTAATTATTTATCAATTTAATTATCTTAATCTTTACATATTATAGGTTAAGAGTTTAGCATTTAGTAACTATAACATTGTCTATAGCAAACCTCGTTATATCCTTATAGGGCATGGCTAATTGGCTATAATAGATTTGAGGACCTATAATGAGTCATCGTCATATCATAATGAATCGCTTATGTTATAGTACACATAACCTATCATTTGTCATATTAACTAATTTAACACTTTCTGATAAACAACAAACTTATCTAGCTATATGAACTAATTTGACTAATTTTGAGGATATGGAGTTTATGGTTCAGGTATGCGTACACTAACTTTATCGTATGCCCATCGAGATTCTTAGTGTATGAGATTCATATAATTAAGACCTACATTAAAAATTTTAAGGGTCAAGGTATAATATCATGTCATAAACTTTGATTAGTATAATGTCTAAAAATGTTATTTTTTTAACTCATTATATGTCATACTTTTGATTTTACTCAAGGTATGATATATATATATATATATATGGTTGCGTATTCGGTGCACCCACTTTTTCGGGTGCACTCAATCCACCCGCCTCATAATCGTCATTTTGACCATGCGATTCATGTCAAAACGGTATCAATTGTTGCTTATGATATTATGAACAAGAAGCACATGAATATGAAAAAAATTCATTCAAATTTTACTTTAATTCGAAGGATTTAGGATTTAGGAATTTAGGGTTAGGGTTTAGGTTTACAATTTGGGATTTCGGGTTGGGATTCAAAATTGAAGGTTAAGGGGTTAGGGTAATGGATTGATTTGTTATGATTCTATGTCTATCATCATATTATATTGAGAGTACTAATTAAAGTTCAAAATTTGATGTCTTATGGACGCTTTTAGAGTTAGGTCCACTGAGTGCACCCAAAAAAGTGAGTGCACCGAAGTACTCACCTATATATATATATATGGTGATGACTGGTGTACGTCAGGCGTATACATATATATAAATATAGTGCCTTCTACGGTACCCTAGGTGAAATCCAGGGTACCACATACCTTGAGTATGAAAACGCTATCTAGACCTCGAATTGGCAGGATTTTTGGACATGATACTATACCCTAACCTTTAATTAGTGAACCCTAGGGCCTAATTATCTAAATCATAAGCTATAAACGCTAAGATGGTGCATTGATTTTTTTTGCCTATATTTGGACGAATCATAACCGTCGATTATCGTTTGTAATTAAATTGATCTTGGGGTATAAGATTTAGAGAATTAAGACCTAGATGTTGATCTTTAAGGGTTAGAGTAAAGTATCATGTCCGAAAGATTAGTCAATTCAAGTTCTGAATAGCGTTTTCTTACTCAAGGTATGCGGTACCCCGGATTTCATGTTGGGTACCGTAGAACTCCCTAAATATATATATATATATATATATATATATATGAGATTTTCTATAAGTTTAATAACAAATTTAATCATAAGCCACAATTAGCCTCTGAATCTATTGTGCGAAAGAAAACATGGGGACTTTTTTTTTATGGGAGAAAACATGGGTACTTGAAATGGAGTATTAAATTCAATGCTTAAATTCTTTATGCCAACTGCCAAGTGAAGGTAGAGATGTATTGGTTTGGATCGTTGATTTAGAGATTTGATCAATGGGTGGGAAGGAATGACGATCCGCGTCACTCTATCGACAACGACATGTGCTTTGGTTAATTGTAACTTTGGAAGGTAGCTTGGTAACGATGAGAGAGTTCAGACCATTGGATTTATATAAATCGAAGGATTTGCGGTGTGGATTCGTGTGCTTTATTAATATTAACTTTTCTGTGTCACTGAGATTTAAAGGACTGTGAGTTACGTGGCTAGTATTTTTTTGTACTGGGGGTAATTGCATCGATTGGGTTCGGGAGAATGATCGATTTTACCCACAAATAAATTGCCAATAAAATGTTATAAATTAGTTTAATAGATAAAGTGTAAGTTGTAATGAGTAAGTAAGTTGATGTACGGATCCGAACAACTTGCAATTTGATATGTTTGTAATATGCTCGACTAGTAATTCGATCAACTTGTAACTTGATTGGCTTGTGACCCGGTTAATTTGTAATTGATCTGCTCGTAATCCGCTTGACATGTACCCTTATCAACTTGCAATTTGATTAGCCCATGATTCAGTTAACCATAACTCGATTCACTAGCTACTCGATGGACTCGTACCAAATAAACCATAACCCAATTGACTAGAACTCGATTGACCCACAATCCAATAAACTTGAAATCTAACTAATTCGTAACCCAATCGAACTCAACCCAGACCCACCCAATTGAACTCAATTCAGATTCTTTTATGGTACCAGAAAAGAAAATATCTTACTTTGTTGATATTTTTTTATTTATATCTCTCAATATAAACAAGAAAAAAAATGTAACTTTGGAAGAAAACCTATAGACGCTTTATGTCCAATCATTCCGAATAATGCTTTCATCCTCTGTAAACCACGACTACTGGCACATAATTAGCCGATGCTTATTCCCTAGATACCATCATTGCTTCTTCTCCAAAGAAAGAAGTTCACAATCGTAGGCATTCTACCTTCACACAGTCACATCACAAAAATATTAATAATAGAAAACTGAAAGTTTAATAATTATCATTCAAATTCCAACGGGTTATCGAGGTCAGACATAATTAAAAGAGTGTCTAAAAGAATATTCACAATGATTTGTAATAAGTAGTAAAATAAATTGTAGCAAGATAAATTTTGTAGGAGTTGACTTATTTGCACCATTGCATGGATGCAACTTTCACTTCCGGGAAGGATTTTCATCGATAAAACTATAAAAATATTGAAAACCTTTGATGATTTATGTTCATTTGTGATATTTCAATGACTTAATCGTTTGAATTTTATATGGTACTAATAATATGTATATTACTTCGTATAATTGTTGTTGTTAATGTTTATACCGTTAATGAAATGCATCCGATCAACGGACGGGCCCAAATCTAGTATGCATAGGAGTTGTTCCCGAAGTTTGATGATTTTAGCGCTCCGAAATGATTGAATCACGATTCAACTATGATTTTACTATAAATGGTCTACCGCTAACTTTTAGGATATATCTTTCGGGAGGATTTTAGGATAATTGCACGAAACTCAGGAAAAAACACGTTGTTGTAAAAAAACACGTTTAAAATGTGAAAAGTCAAAACCGTATATGAACTATCAACTAAGTTCTTTGGGCTGGTAATGGATAAAGTGGAGGAACTTGTTCTGGAGGAGTGGGTGGTACTGATTTTGGTTTCTATGGAAGGAGCGCAATGCGCATATGTTCAACGTGATTAAGCTTGAGGAAAGCGAAATTGCGCAGAGGGCTCGTTTTTTCCTGGAAGATTATAAGCAGCATCAAGAGATCGAGGAGATCCCACCGCCGCAGCCAGGCCAAGCAAAGTGGAAGAGGCCCCCTTTGGGACACTTCTCTGTTTCCACTGACGCTGCAATTTTCCTGGTTGGTGGAGCGGGTCTTGGAGTGGTGGTACGAGATAGTGACGGCCAGTACATCCTAGCTTCTGCAAAGCGGATTCGCGGCCAATGGGAACCTGAGGAAGCAGAGACACTTGCAGCAGAGATGGGGCTGCAGCTAGCGTCCAATATGCAAATGTCAAACTTGATTTTAGAGAGTGACTGCCTCTCTTTGATACAGAAACTGAATAGCCAGATTCGGATTGAGACGGAAGTTGGAGTTGTGATCAGGAATATTAAGCGAATGATGATGTATCTCGGAGCTGACAGCTATAAGTATATCAAGCGAGAAGCAAATGGGGCAGCTCATATGATGGCGCACTCTATGACGATATGGGATGAACGATTGGTATGGTTAGATAGACGTCCAGTTTTTATTGTTGACCAGCTGAAACTGGATGATGTAAACAGTAACCTTGAGTAATAAAGCTCATAAGTTTCCGTCGAAAAAAGTTCTTTGGGCTAATTTGATCCTCACAGGAGAGTGACGAAAATGGGTCAGTATAGCCCATTTAATGGATATCTCCAATCCATCCAGAGCGGCCCGTCGGGAATGTTCGGCGGCCAGCACGGTAACTAAAGAGAAAAAGAAAGAAGGGCAGACGCAGGAGTAGGAAAGCGAACGGGAATCGAAACGAGAGCTCCAATCTGCATAACAGAAATATTCACAGCACCAATCATGCCTACCGGCTTTGTGTTCTACTCTGGTATGTGCTCTGATTTCTATGGTTTTCGTACGAATCAAGTTAGCCCTTTGGTCGAAATTGATTTGTGTTTCTTTCCAGCGTTGTTCTTTATTTTCGCATTATAGGGTTTAGATTTCATTCTGATTGTGCAATCCATACCCCCCGCCCCTTCTCAGGATCGTTTTCCATTTCATTTGATTCTGAACGAGGATTTTCAAGCAACCCGACCCCTCCTAAACCAGCAAGTCGGAACTGTAATCAAAGTCGATTCCTTTATCTTTTCTGGCTAGCTGGAATTCTCTCTCTCTGCCTTCCTTCTAAACACAACACTAATCCTACATGACTTTGTGGTTGTTTGGCTTGCGGTGGTAAGTATGGTGGCTTCTGAAGAAACTGTCATGAATTATCTTACTAACTATCGAGTTAGTAATATCAAAAGTGTTAAACTTGTTGAGCCCAAATTCCCCAAGAACTCGTATGCAAGGCGATGCAATAATATTCTACAGCTTTCTGCAGAGGTATGTTTGATTGCTTGTGTTATCTTGTTTTGAACCATTTGCTCCATTCATCTCTCTATGATATATACACGACAATGAGCCAATATGTGCCCTGCTAACTGCATTTCATCAACCTGATTGTATATGCAGCGTATGGTTGAGGAGGAGGCACGTAATGCCCAAAGCTACCGCGAGGCTCTGCTGAAGTATTGTGGAGTTGATATTGAGTACTAGTTTAGTTTAATTATGAATCATAATCATGTATATTTATGCTTTGCCCATCAAACGTGTTATATCCCAATAGAGCACCCGAGGAATGTAATCTTTCTTGCTACTATTTGGATAGTGATGCAGTTTATTGCTATAACATCGTCTACTACCTGCCTGGGCCTTATGTCAAAGATGATGGTAAGTATATCTTTCCACAACAATTGTAAAATGTGCCATCAATAGCAAAACATGAGGAGAAACATGCTCTTGCCACCTCTCTCTCAATTGTTTCTTGACGGCCACTGCTACCCTTTGATATTTGCTTTAGATACAGTCATACAGAAACGATAAACCCATTAAAAGCTCCAGGAAAATGAGTTGCGATTGAAACGTTATGATCAAATCGACTATGCACTTGTACGACCACCTGGTCCCAACTGAGATTGAGAAGATCTCCAATCCAAACAGGCATTTAAATTTGTGAAACGGTTGGTGTCCATAAACTAGTTGCTCCTCTGTTTCATCTCTTTCCTTACTATGCCTACAGATATTCGGATCTGATTATCCTTTCTCATCATTCACAAGCACCAGCACTTGCCACTCCGCACATTGAAACTGTTCGTGAGTTAGCTCCTCCATGAATTTAAAGTGATTTGTTCTTGTGTCGGGTTTCAGCAGTCATCTTGAACTAGCAAAGAAACTGAAAGTTGACCACAGACTGACAATATTGACATGAAATCGAAAGTACTTGAATGTCGCATTATGCTTATCAATGTTACAAGGACTTTTTTATTCTTTTCAGATTTAGCGAGAGAAAGATGGCCTGTATTAGCAGTCTGTATTACCTACTATAAGAAATCAGGCTACTCTTTTGAAGTTCAGTCTAGATTTCAAAAATATAATGCCCTGCCACAAGGGTTTTTTTTATATATATAAGGGTGAGGAGATATTATTAGGGTAGAAGGAAAGAGAGAATAAGGATTACAAGAATTGATATGAGATGAAACAGAGGGATAAAAAAATGTTAAGTACAGTCACTACCTAAGAACAAAGGAAGAAAATGAACAAAATAAGCCACCTCATGGGAAAGACCTGATGCACAAAACAAAGACAGCAACCTGTGCAAGGAAAAGTAGCAGGACAACACAATTCAACAAGCAGATGGCAGCCACACGGACACATTTCAGCAGCTTAAAATCTGCAGCCGCATCCCGACACATTTCAATGGCTTTGAGAGTAAGGGCAAACCAGCTGCATTATGGAGATCCACTCTATTTCACAATGTCTGCTAATGAAGCCAGCCGCAGAGACACAATTCAGAAGCAACCTACAAGTTTTTTGGAAGATCATCTGCCAATGGTTTGTCTCATAGCGAAAGCATCTTGCATTCCGCTCTTTCCATATTTCCCACGTGAAAGCATGAAGGATACACTTCAAAAAATAACCTTTCCGTGAATCTTGATCTTGGTGAGGCCAGTTTTTAATAATAACCTTTCCGTGAAGCTGACTGCTGTAACTGCTTGCCACAAGGTTGAGTGTCATGAACATAACTGAGCACTAGATAAGAAACGAAGCTCATGCTAAGAGCACTAACTTGTTAGTCAAGTATCAACAATGCAACTCACAGGAACTGAGCGATGTATCAGTGTCCGTGTATTTACGAGAATTTCTAGACCAAAAGAGCTTAGAGATGACACTTAAGCAAAAGAAAGGTTCAACAAATGAAAAGCCAAGCAAGAGCCTGGCAACAGAAGGATGCCAAAAGTTTCATACATCCATTAGTCTTCCTTTTACCTTACTTCTCTATGTTCTATTTTTTATCATGTGAAGAACATTGTCCGAGATCACAAGACCCTTCCTTTCAATATGGAAATATAGCTCTTACTTATTGGTGGAATAGGCTTCTTCGTTCTCTAATCTGTGAACCTCCTTAACAATGTGTAACCGTAATGACAGTTGGGGTTAAGTTCCTAACCTTCTTTTCTGCAACTGCTAACTAGCATGAAAATGTTCCTCAGTTGGCTTCCTCATTATGATGTAATAACCAAAGCAAGTAACTGTCAGGAATTTAGTAGTGACATATATAATCTCATCTGCACCTGAACTTGTGGTTTTGCCTTTTATTAAATTTCAAGCAACTTAATTAAAAGAAATGGTAATGATAATAATTATGATCAATAAGTAAATAAAAATCATAATAAGTAAACCAATTATGAATGAAATTGTTTGATTCAACCCCTTACTGGGTTCCCCTTTACACTCTTGATTAATCAGATTGCATAGGATCAGAGCATATCAAATCTGGATTAAACAAGCACCCTAACTCCACTAAATAAGTTCACTATATGAGACTATCATCAATAAGACTACCCACAATGGTGGAAGGGGAAAAAGGAAAAAAATGATGGGAAAAGTGGGAAAAAAGGATGGGGGAAGGATAATGGCCACAATAGGTGGTAGGAAAAAAAGGGTATTGGGAAGGGGTTTTTTTTTTCAAAATCAATCTAGAGTTGATATGAAAACTTTATTTTGATAATTTATTCATTATTTTTATATAGGTAGTATTAATTAATTAAGACGAACATTTCGATATATTTTTTTTAATTTGGACATAAAAAAAAATTATCACTAATTATATGTGACGTCATCAATGGAAGAAAGTGAAGAATGAATTCTATTTATAGGGCTGAAAAAAATATGGTCATTGAAAATATGACCGTTTGAAAAATAGCCATCGGAAATTTGGCGGTTGTAGAATATGGCCGTTGCCCAATAACTCATAAAAATCCAATAAGAAAACCATAAAACAATTTTTTAAAAGAAAAACAAAAAAAAAACCCACTCACATGGTCCCCCCCCCCCTTCCCTTCCTCCTCCAACCCACTTTTAACCTCTAGCACAAGAGAAACCCTCCCCTTCTTTCCCTTTTATCTTTTTTTTTCATAATACTCACCCTTATTGTTAGCCATCTTCTCCTTTTTCCCCCTTTTATCCATTTTTCCCTTCTTGCTGTGGACAGTCTAAGCACATAAGAATGTAAAACAAATGTCCAAGAATGAATTCATGTATCTGAATGAGATGAATATAACAACAACGACGACAACAACTAAGAGTTCTTTCCCAACAACATAATATACTTGTGCTCGGTATAGACAGGCCACTGCCTCGGGTTAAGCCTCCACAATCCTTATTTGAACCCTACTACTGCATCCAATAGTATCTACAGATGAAAGGAAATGAATTGTTCCCCTTTTTTTTGTCATCAAGCTACTCAATCATCTAGATTAAGAGACAAGATGTATAGAGAAGATATAAAATTATTCTTTAATTTAGATTAAGAAAGCTAGAAATATATATATAATATAGCTAACATCATCACCCGCCCCCATAGAATTCTCATGAAACTAATAACTTAATCCTAACAAAACCTACATAAGCAGATCTGTTAATAACCTCAGCATTCTCATGTCAGTAACTAACCTCATACCACTAAATTTATTCACACTCAGACTAATCAACTACTCCCAAAGTCCCACCCACCCACTAGACCCCTCTATTGCCCCACAAATGGCTCAAAATCTTGGCCACTCCCCAACCAATAAAACCAAACGGACCATAGTTGTCACCCTTTTTTTTGTCACCTCCCTTCCCAGGTTCATCTTCATCAGATTCAGCATCCGAGCTCCCTGTGCTCCCGTTGCCCCTTTTGTTCACTTTGCCGCCAAGCCCATCAACCTTGACGTGGAGCCCTTCCATGCTATTGTAAATATCCCTCATCTGTTTTTTCAACCCCACAAAGTGGTCCTTTTCTTGGGCTCCCACAACCCCTGCAGCCTCCAGAAAACCATTGAGGGTTTCCTCCATCCTGTGCTGAGAAGCAAATGTGGCGACGGAGGAAACCTTCAATAGGTTCTTCACGGTAGAAATAGTAGTATTGCCAGACGAGAGCAACTGAGAAAACATCGCACGAACCGTCATTGCATCATCTGTTGATTCACCTTTGAGGGGAGGTTTCCCGGTGATTTAGTGAACTTCTCCCGTCGCATCCTCCACGTCAGATATACTAAAAACAATTTGGACCGTGCCTTAGGGAGCTGAGCACCTCAACCGTTTCCCGCTCCTCTACAGAACTCGGCACGCCATATTGGCCGGGAAAAGGAATGGAGAAGAAGAGAGATCGCCGGAGAAGAAGAGACAGAGAAATACAGAGAACAGAGTGGTTGTGCTGGATGTTGTTTCCCGTCTGAGAAGAAAAAACAGAGAAAAGCAGCGGTTCTTATAGCCAGGCTGGGCCTAGCAAGGGATAATATATGTTGGGCCTGGAAAAACATATTAACAAAGATTTCAGACCGTTGGATTTATATAAATCGACGGGTTTTCGGCGTCACTGTCAGGAGGGGTGGAGAACCAAAATCATGATTTTATTTGATATACTAAGAAAAAGGCAGTACAAAGCGGGGCCCACCGCCAACTTTTCTGTATCTCTATTGCCTTCCTCCAGAAGTTTGTAGCTCTGTGACTTTATTGTTATTGGTTATTATTAAAAATTTTCAATAAAAAAATATATAATTATTTACTGTTTACTATTTACCATTTGTACCTAGCACCTACCTAGTTTGGGTCGGTGTCACAACTCAAGAGCTCTATTTTGAGGTCTAATCTTACTATATATTATGGTTGTTAAAAAACAATTTCTTGCCACATAAGCACTTGGAGAATTCACAATTTGTCAAGGTGGACAATTTTTGTACAAGCAAAAAAATTAGTTAATAAGCTATTTATGGAGTTATCTCTCTCTTCATTTAATTATGTTGTCTTTTATTCAATAATTCTTTTTAATTTTTTATGGAGATGGGCGAATATGCTTTTGAAATCCCCATCCCCAAACCCGCCCCACCGAGGATATTATGTTATATGCAGAAAATATAACATCCACTTATGTAATTGATGGCAACCAAACTGTAATTTCATCCACTTATGTATCAGTTCCATAATTTTGGGCAGGTAATACACATATTTTTTACATATTTTTTATGGTGAGTAGCTGATGGGGCGGGTATTACCCATGGCAATGGGTATCCGAAAACCGCGGGTATGTAGATGAGTTTGTAAAACCTTCCACCGTATGGGTATGAGGCGGGTATGATTTTAGGTATTTGAAAATGGGGATGGTGATGGTTTAGGCAAACCCGCCCCATTGCCATCCCTACTCTTATTTCTAATTAATATATCTATAAAATAAAATAAGTATTATATAGTAAAATGTCTGGATAGAAAATTGATGATGTACACGTATTATATGGTACGTGAGTGTTAGAGAAACCTTTGTTGACGATATACGATAAACATTATGTTTCATTAACCACTGACCTAGCATTAATCAAACATGGGTTGACAATTTTCGTTTAATAGTTGAATGTCTTCTTACATTAAAAGCCTTTATAGTTAGAAGACTCTAAACCGAACTATTAGGTTAAAATGAAGAATCTTTATAAGCATGAGATCAACAAGGCAATTCTAATAAGTCATTTGGTTGCATGGTTGTGAGTATGTGACTCCATACCAAATTTTGGCAATAAAAAAATATTTTATCATATCAAAATGTCAAAACAAAAATGTTAACAATATATGTGTCTATAATACATCCAAGAATTCGTCCTTGTGAAATGTCACAATGTTTGTATGAGTTTTAATTTTTTTAAATCAACTTTGTCAAAAAAACAATTAATTCTTTAAATGATACGACGTTTTAATGCACCTATATCTATGTGCATTGTAGTTGTTGACATGATTTATCAATTATTAAGATATATAATGCAAATTTTTGTTCTAGAAGTAACACCAAAAATAAGGAAAATTTTAAAAAAGCACATTAAAAAGTTGGAACGTTATACACTAAAGAATCATTTTAAGACGAGAACCCTTGAAAGTGTGTGAGAGTGTCTATTTTTGAGATTCTTACAAGCCAACATGTAGACAACAACCATGGGTTGAAGGTTACTACAAATTTCAAGAATTAACAATTAGTACAGATTGAGTAAATACAATTTAATAGCTATACCTTTCAGAATTTTCAATATTTTAATCAAATCTTTTGTATTAAATCTTTTATATCGCAACAAAATATTAATAATTTTTTTGTTATTTTTAATAAAATTTAAATATTTTCTTAATTAAAATACAAATTTTTTGGAAAGGTATAACTATTAAATTTTGCTAACAAAAATGCTAATGTGGAGTTAGCGTTTGGCTAATACTTTGTATTTTGAAAGGTATGGCTGATCATTTTAAAGTTTGAAAGATTTGGTTAATAAATTGTATTTACTCTATTGTATAAGATACTAAATTTGAGTGTCTTGATAGACAAATTTTGACATAAGATCCTTAGCAGAGACTTAATGAACATTCACATAAAAATGAGTCAAGATTAGATAATTTGATCATCGTAAGGAGTATGGTGTGTGTTTTCACTTGGGATAAACACATTTTATCCAATAATCAAGTATTTCTATCCAATAATCTGGACACTTAATAATTGTTTGAGAGTTTGTCCTAACTCGAGAATCGCGAATTGTTATATGTTTTATAATATTAAAAATTTGAGTGGTTTGGTTGACAAACTTTTGTATATATTCTAAATGTGACTTGATAAACCCTTAAAATATGAGTTATGATTGGAGAATCGAAACCTATGAACATCATAGGTGGGTGTGCTAAATATTGAGAATTTTTAATATGAACATATAGCATACTCACTTATGAAGTGTGAGCATAAAAAAGTTAGAAGATTAAAAAAAATTAAACATATAGATAAATTAATTTCTATAAATGATGAAATGAAATTTTTCGGCCAACGGGCCGAGTAAAAAACTTGTCCTCATTTTACTTGAATAGTGTGATTTGTTACCTCCTCCTTCTGTAACAAAACGAATGTAGCAATGACATTAAGTAAATAAATAAACAGGGCCAATGTATAAATAATAAAATTATCATTCTGCAAACTAAGTACAGTAGTTAAAGATGTCAAACATAATCCAACCCGAATAACATGTTTGGTTAACCTGACCCGCAACCCGTCCAATTGACACCCAATCCGACGGACCGGTGACCCGATTAACACTACAAAAAAGAAGAGATTAGGGGACGACAAAAGTCGTCCCCGGAAATAAGGAAAATCGTTCCTATAGTTTTTGGGGACGACCAAATCGTCCCCAAAGTGTGGTTCCCTATACTCTTGTCCTCTATTCTTTTGGGGACGCCAAAATTTGAGGTCGTCCCCATTACTAGGGACGGCAACCGTCCCCAATGCTCAGGAGTTGCGTCTCGTTTCTTTTTCATGAAAGACAACATGTCGTCCCAATAGCCATGACTTTATCGGCAATAAATCGTCCCCTATACATTATTTCTAGGGACAAAACATTGTCCCCAATCATCCATGTCATGATAATCTTGTGGCTATATGGGGATAATATATTGTCCCCTTTTCTTTATATAGGGTCTACATGTCGTCCTCATAGGTATCGAATTGAAGTCAATAAATCGTCCCTAAAAGTGTGGCATGAACAACCGGTAGTCGCTTATAATATATCTTTGGAGACGAAAAATTGTCACCTATGCAACTTTTAGGGACGACAATTTGTTTCTCACCTTATGTCTTAGGGGACGACTAAATGTCACCATTGGAACTTTTAGGGACGACAAGTTGTCTCTTAATAAGTTGTCTATTTAACTTGTAAGGACAACCAATTATCTCTTTAGTTGTGTATTGGAGGATGAAAACTTGTCACTTATGTAATTTATGAGGTCGCCCATTTGTCCTTAAATAGTATGATGAGGGACGACTAATTGACATAGTTGTAAGTTTTAGAGACGATATATATCACTAAATCAATATCTTAAGGAACCAAAAATTATTACCAATATAAGTCACAGGGAAATCAACATGTCTCGCAAAATTTAACTCACCTTTTAGAACTTTTCGGGACATAAACTTAATAAAAATATTGTCATCAAATCGTCTTCATAAAAAATAGAAGCAAATATACAACAATATCATTCCAATCCCATGATAAGAACATTGGCATTCATCATTTGAAAACAATAATCGAAACAACTAAAAGACAATCAAAATCCATAAATTGTGTTATGATTTCACCTATTGCAAGCTCACTATCATATATCTACACAATACCACCGCCCAATTTGATCAACAAACATCTTCTTTTATCTCCTGAAAAAATAATAAAACAGAATTTAAATGTTAACCTTCTGAGCAAAATCAATGCAAAATCTAAAGACATATGGCACGAAATATGGAGGAGAAAGTACTTTGATTGTTTTCTTTCTTCTTGTTGTGGAAATATAAAAGCGAACCAAAGATTTAGAGGGGGATTTCGTACCTAGCCGCCACGATGAAATTTCATATCTCTGTGCTGCGTTTCAAACAATCGAAAGCCTTGGGATTTTCTTGAGCAGTTTTTTTGTGGAAAATGGCAGGAATAGAAGGAGAGTGTGAGGTATCTCCATATATACCAGGAAAATAAAGATGATAGAATTGAAGGAGGATCGGCTTACTTGAACGCGGAGGAAAATTCGTTTCCAGGAAGAAGAACGTGCGGGGAAGAGGAGTTGTGTGTCTAGCCTACCTCTATAAAGGTGAAACCCAAACCCTAAGTGCCTTTATTTTCTTTTTAATTTGTTGATAAAAAAGAAAACCCTTTACGACTTAACCCCGGAATTTGGTTTCCCGCCGCCAGAGCTCAAAATTTTGGCTAGCCCGCCACAAAGAATTTTCGCTAACCCTGCTTGGCGCCTGCCAAAGCCTGTCAAGTTAGTGAATAATGGTTGGGGACCGATGTTTAAATAGTGGAAAAGCATAATATAGTTAAACACTTAGAGTAGACTTTCAACTCTTGCTTATGGGAACAATTAACTTTTTTTCCTTTTGACATAAGGGGATCAAATAACAATTAACTTTTACCCCAGTAAATAATTAAAATTCGATTACATCAATTTGCTTCTTCATTTTTAGAACCGGAACGGATGCCAAACCGGAAAAGCTAGTGGTTTAGAGTAAATGGTTAACCCTTTACAAAATTGTTTTTTTTTTTTTGATAACGAGGAACACCCTCCACGGTCACCACATTTTGTGATGCCGTAGTCAGGCTAAACCCCGGGACCTCCGCCGGCGGTCCGGGTGATAGCGGGATGCCTCCGGGAACACCATGGTGGCGGTGAGGATCGAACCTGGGACCTTATGGTCACCAGTCCTCCTCCCTTACCACCAGGCTATGTGACCTTTGGCAACCCTTTACAAAATTGTTGGTTAACCATTTACAGAACCATTCATGATATATAATATACATGACCTGTATAATACACTAATTTAAAAATGAAGTTATCATTTATCATAAACAATTTCAAATTCATATCCATTCCCAAATCCATTTACAAAACTTTAAACTCATATATATACTTCACCCATAACCTACCCATAGTTAATGGGTTTACTTGGGTTTGGATAAAATTATCCGTATACAAGGTTGTAAAACCGGTTTATGCCGTTTCACTGGTTTAGCAAATGAAATGTTTTGACTGGGGTACAACCAGTTTGTGACAGTTCATACCAATTTAACAAAATATGTATAAATGTGAAAATCCATTAACATCAAAAAATTTATCATATATAATAACATATTTGAGACAATCCGTATTGGTACCTATAAAATACAACATTTAAAATAAAATAACAAATACTCATATTTAAATACAACAATTAACCTCAATACTTTAACATTTATAATTGAATCCAACAAATAACATCAATATTTAACTTTTAAATTCATAAAATAAATAAGAAATTAATTTTTTTATTAATGAAATTCACTAAAACGACGTCATTTTACTTAGAAGTGGTAAATCGATCAGTTCGGTTATATTGATGATGTTCATGCCTATTTCATGATCGGAATTGGAGGTTCAATCGACCCACATTTTACTGGCGCAACAACCATGCCTATGAATGGGTAATTGTCATCCCTAGATACGGTATGGGACAAATAAAAAATTTAGACCTCCTTGAAGAAAAACAACTCAAAGCTATAACCCAATTTAGAGCACCAATTGAGAACAAAATGTGACAAGAAAAATTATATTGAAAGCTTTAGAATAAATGGCTCACACAATAACAGCAAACTCTATTAAAAATACATCCTCACCAATCCAAAAAGGAAAAGGAATACTCGGTCCAATAAAAGCAATGAAAAGAAATACTATTACAAATAGAATTGCGACAATCCAAAACCAAATACATAAAAAGGTATGTTTCAATAAAAGCAAATGAAAAGAAATACTATTACAAATTGAATTGCGAAAATCCAAAACCAAATACATAAAAAGGTATGTTTGGAAGTTAGAGATTTTAAATGGATGTATTTAATTTGTTTATGTATTTTAATTAGATGGATTGTTTCAATGTATGAATTTATAAATATATTATTTGGAGGTGGAATGATTTTGGTGGTCACTCAAAAAATCAGAAGAGGAAAATAAATTTCTACGTTCTCAAAACAATCTAACTTTTAGCTGAGATTAACAATTATACATACAAAATATTTTTGTGGTCTCATATTTTGCTCAATAATAAATATTATGTTTCTTTTTTTAAAGAAAAATTCTCCTCATGACATGTAAAATTTAAATACAACATTTAAAATCTCAAGTTCTCAACTTCCACACCACCCAAAGAAACTAATAAATGTGAATTTATTAATAAAACCAAACTAATAAATGGAAGACAAGCATAAACACATAGGGTTTCTTTGTTCCTTTTGCATTAGGGACAAGAACAGTGGACGGTGTACCATTTATGGGCTAATAATATATACCATTCAAATTCCAAAAACATAGGTGTAAAAGAAGAAGAAAGAAAACAGGCGGCTGTTTGGGATTGTAAATTTAATTCCGGTTCTTTATTTGATTTAGGGGACGACTAAATTTATTCTCCCAATATGATTTCCGGCCTCTTCCTTCTCCGGGGACGATATTATCAAATTGTCCCTAGTACCACTAAGTTTTGAATTTCCGAAGACAAACCAAATTACTTGTCCCCTATTATTGTCCCCAAAGCTTCTCAATTTTGTAGTGTAACCCAAACTCGATTGGCCACCAACCTTATCAAACTCGTAACCTATTGACCTGGACCCGACTAACGCATGACACAATTGACCTAACCTGAAGTTGCCTAATTGATCTGAATATTTACTATATTATATAATATATTCTTTTTCCATAATTAAGTTTTTTCTTCTGTATGTAAGAATCTGAAATTTACTTGAAATAATGTATTTTTAATAAAATTACAAATTTTAAAAATCCAAGCTCAATTGGACATTAAGTTCTTTAAGAAAATTTAAATATATGAAATATAAAATTAGCAAAGTGTCACTCAAATTATTTCAAATGCAAGCTATGTTATAAATCATATATATTTTATTACTTATAGATTTGATTATCCCAATATTTACATATGATGGTATAGGAAGTTAGCAAGTAGTGAGTAGTGACTAAGCTATTATCTATAGTAAACATTTATTATAGCATTATAGGGCATGAGTAATTGGATATAGTAGATTTAGAAACATATCATGAGTCATCCTATCTCAATAATGCCACTCTAACTATTTCAAATGCATGCTATTTTACATTATAGATAATATACTTAATTATTTATCAATTCAATTATCATAATGTTTACAGATTATGGGTTAATAGTTTAGCATTATTGACTAATACATTGTCGACAGTAAACCTTATTATATTCTTATAGGGCATGGCTAATTGGCTATAATAGAGTTGAGGACCTCCAATGAGTCGTCGTATCATAATCAATCACTTATGTTATAGACTTATAGTACACTTATGTTTTAGGGTATGGAGTTTATTGTTCAGACATGCATATGCTAACTTTACCGTACGCCAATCGAAATTGATTTTAGTGTATGAGATTTATATAATTAAGATATATATTATAATCTTTAAGGGTTAAGGTATAATATCATGTTCTAAACTTCGGTCAACTTATAAAAACATATTTTGTTATAAAAACAATTAATATGCCAATACACAACTTATGAAACATACATCAAATATTTAAAAGGTCAATCATTCTCACTTAAATACGTGTTATTTTTCATACCGATTAACTATTATACGTAATTTACCATTTTTTCTCCCGAACCAACCCTCTCCCTTCCCCCCCCCCTGTCTGGAACGTGATTTACCTGCAATCTTATTAACCCGTGATCTGGTTAACTAGTAACACGATTAGCCAGCAACTCGATAAACTCATAACTAAATAACTCGCAACCCGATTGACCCACAACCCAATAAATCCAAACTCGAATAACTTGTACCCTATTGAACCCCACCCGAACCCACTCAATAGACACCTCTAACCGTAGGTAGATTCTCCATCCACAACAAACGTCCTCTATTGAATTAATTTACCAAACTAGCTTTATGACATGCAGCGAGAATATATATATGAGTAAAGTAATGATGTTATAGCACCATAGTTAATCGCTACCTTTACAAATTACACTAATACCTTTAATAAATATTTAACATTTAAAATTTGGAAAGGAAGCGGAAACATAACATATTAAATAACACTAAAAAACATGAACGATGTTGAAATACTGATCTTAATAAACATCTCTCATAAAATTTTGTCAAGTCTCTCTATCTAATGAATTACCAAAGTTAGCATCTTCATGCTGGAGTACTTTGGAGTCATTGATCATTGTCATCAAGTGCTGAATATTGAGCGTACTTCTACAGCTTCTATGATTCCTTAGCGCGGGCGATGAGGTCAATCATAATCCTAATTTCGGTATTATATATAAATACACAACCATGCACATGCAATGCTTATGATATGCTATTGGGTACATTAATAGGAGTAATATATTATCCCGAACACGATTGTAGTCCTTAGATTAGTACTTCTTGTATTACATAACTTCCTGTAAATGTAGCAAGGGCCAAACCTCTTGCTAAAATTGGTGTAATTCAATAAAGAGACGTTAATGACGTAGGTTAGAATCATTGGATACCTAGCTTTGCCCATATGGCATTGTTTTGTTTTTCTGGGTGCCGGTATTCGGTAAGATGAAATGCGAACCTAGTTTAACAAAATCCACGCCCGATTCTTCCATTTTGACCAGGTCGATTGTTTTGTTTTTTGGTGCGAGTTGGATGAAAAGTCTGCCGATTTTGAACAAAATGCACACTTGATCCAACCAGTCAATTACATAAGTGGGTATAACTCACTCTCTAATCAAAACTCATCAATGCCATATTCAACCGGCTTTGACTTGATCAATGAGTTTGGGTACCCTTAAGTTCGTGGTTCAATTGTCAGAAAGATTAATAACATCATCCATATAATTAGATGTGCAGCAAGCAACGTACAATTAGAAGTGACCAAACTCTTAATCAACTACAATTACATAATCAACTACAATTACATACATAAATCATCTATATAATTAGAATACTTTATCATAAAGATTAATAATATATTTCTAATCACATTATTAGAAATATATCTCCATAAATGTTTTTGTTTTGTTTTTTTGGTATAGTCATATGGAAAATGGGCTGAGCTTTAACAAAATCCACATGGACCCAACCACCATTTACAAAAGCGAGTAAAGTTTACTCCCGACAGAAAACTCCGAAACACCATGTTCAATCGGATTTAGCTAGGTCGAATTATGTTGGATACCCATAGATTTGGCTTCAATGAACCCGCTTTGACTGAGTTAAATTAGATTGGATACTTATGGGTTTGGCTTCAACTTTCAATATCAACTAAAACTCAAATCCGACCTAACTCACCAATTTCTGAAGCTGGTAAAACCTGCACTGACCCAAAACTCGTCAATACAATTTTACCCACTTTGACCGGGTTGGGTTTGATAACCATGGGTTCTGATGTGGCAGGAAGTCAAACGTTTGACCATGTCACATAAATATTACATAATTTTATAAAATAAATTTTGTTTTCATACAAATAAATAAATTAAATTTAGATAAATAATACTAAAAGTAAATGAAATTGTGAGATTTCTCAATCACTTCAGAACACCTATCCTTCTTCTCCGCATCTCAACCCCTTTTCGTCGATCAAGCCCTTTTCCCAGTCGTCCTGGGCCGATGTCGAGTAACTTCACAAGTCACAACCAGTCCGACCATTTCCCCATTTGTCGATTCCCCAATCGTCCGTCAAAACACCACAAAGCCTAGCCCTGTTCCTTCTGCTCTGGTCGATTCCTCTTCTCGGCATCTCCTCCTGCAAATGATGTGATTCCATGGATAATTAATTCCAGCCCATCAAATCTGTGGCGGGCAAAGACCAAACGCCCTTCCCTCCGCGAATCCTCTCGGATTGCCGCTCAACTGGCAAGAGCCGACCCCGTCAATCGAATCCGACAATTGGTTCAGCATCCTTCCCCGATCTGGCCCTCTCTAGTCTCGACCCGCCACAACGCGACCTTGATTCCGGCAACACTTATTCTTCTTTCTCCGACTCGTAAGTCGTATCCACGACGGCAACATATTCAACTACAAGAAAAACTTTTTCTCTTCCCCGTCCCATTCAGGCGACCGCCGCCGCCGCGTACTACTGCCGTCATCAGAGATTAATAAGATTCAGATCTCTGTCTTGGTAGATGTTGTAAAGTGGAGAATCAGATTCCCATTTTTGTCCTGGAAGAGATTGAGTCTCAGAAGTGAAGATGTGGTGGTAAATTCAGATGATGCGTCCCATGATCAAATCCCTAATTTTGGGTTGCGGGGGCGGCCATAGAACTCCATTTTAAAACTTGGTGTGGTGTCTTTTATCCAAGTTCCGGAAGCTTCCTCTGTAGTCGATCTGGTGGAACGAATCCCCATTTGGGAGAGGCAAAAAATTAGGACTTTAGAAAGTGGAGTGACTTGCTTGGCTAACGAACGATGAAGAGTCCCCTTACCGCCGGAGAGGAATTTGTATATAGAGCAAGGTTGTCAAACCGGTTTATGCCGGTGCGCCGGTTTTATAAGTGGAATGGTTCAACCGTGGTACAACCAGTTCATATGCCGGTTACGCCGGTTTTACCAAAATATCCCAAAAAATAATATATATATATATATAACAATAATATATTTATATTTATTTGTTCGTTTTCTCTCATAATCCAAAAAAGGAAACTCGCAAACAACAATAATGATGGAAACTCCATAATCCTAAGGCCTCCATTATTCCTCTCTATCCCATCTCAACCTAGAGTATAAAATCCATTGTTGGAAACTCTATAATTACGCATGTGCACTCCCTAATCCCTCTCGCAGCAAGAATGGAAATTCCATAATCCCATCTCAATTTCCGCCTGACTCACCTCCGAATCATCGACCTAAATCCAACCCGCTCTCCCTTTTTCCCTACTCTCTCTTCTCGCCTTTACCTTCTGGATCTCGCGGCTCGCATCGCCATCGACAACTCTAGGATTAGGGTTCGCAAGGAAGTAGAAAGGCAGAGCTTCCAAATCCGCCCCGCCTTCCGATCTCACCGCGCCTTCCTACTGCAGAGTTCGCCGCGACCTGTCTGACCGTCGATTTCTCTAGGATTGGATGTTCACCGAGGAAGGAGAAAGCAGAGTTGAGTTAGCGATCGACGGCTGAATGGGAGGAAGAGTTGGGTCTGACACTCTGACTCGCGAAACGTCCCCAAAACGATGACGCTTCTTTGAATTTTCGGATTCAAAATTCCGGTTGGACCACCCGGTATTTCCGGTTTTGACTGGTTTTGACCGAAATTGACCGGTATTGACCAAGGCATCATACCGGTGGCATTCCAGCCGGTTTCATGACCGGTACCGGTTGAACCAGGTTCAACCGGCCGGCATGCCACTGGCATGACAACCATGATATAGAGAGAGGAAGTTGAATGGACAAGATTAGAATAGAGAGAGAGAGTTGAATGGATAAGCTTCATCTTTATTTTTTATTTTGTTTTTCTAATTTTAAAAATAAAAAATTAAATTGTAAAAAGAATAGTAATCCATGTCACATGGTCAAATGTTTGACATTCTGCCACATCAGCAAAAAATTATCTAGCTCACTTAAAATTTTGCCACGTCATAGTCAACTAACGGTCAACTGGACGAAAAGTTGACGGTTTGGCTATTAAATTGTTTTTGAAAAGGTTTCGTTATTATTTTGTTTATAACGAAAAGTGCTATTAAATTGTATTTATCCTATTTTTTATAAGTGAATACTTCTATTTAATGTAAGATAATTATATTAGTTGTATGTGTTTATGTCAAGAATTAACTATAATCATGTGTTGGTTGTTACGTTTTATTCATATATAAATTGCGAATTGATGCATTGACTGTAAATTATTCTCACTTCGTGAGAATGTGATGTTATATTGGTTAATCTGGCTAACCAATTGACCAAACCGTTTAAAATTTAGTTTGGTTAGTTTGGTTTTTGTATTAGTTTGAACGGTTTGGTTATAATATTGTATTTCATGGTAACCATTTGAACACCTCTACAAGTAACTTCTACTTATGAGTCAGGGGAGCCTGTAGCCCGACAAGATGTTTCTGCAAATATATATGTTCATATTCTTTCATAATATTTTTTCCAATACTTCCTTTGAATTGATCGAGACTGATTGTCACAAGAACAGGTTCTTTAACCATAAAGTTTGTTTGCAATGAATATTTAGAAGATGAGTGGCTTAACAAAATTATTTAAAAGATGAGTGGCCTGAAATAGGGGTGGGCATGCGGTTCGGTTTTACCGAACCGAACCGAGCAAGAACCGACCGAAACTGAACTTTACCTTGTTAGGTTCGGCGTTCGGATGCGAATTGCCAACAATTCGGGAGCCAACTTCGTTTAAACCGAACCGAAAAAACCGAAAAACCGATCGAATTACCGAAATTAAAAGGCCCAACCCAATGATCCATTAACCCAACCCTGGAAAGACTTCAGCAGGCCAGGCCTACTACCCACCCAACCCAAGCCCAACCTCCTTACCCCAAACCCCTAAGTAAAGCCCAACTGATAGCCCACAGTTGGAGAAAACCCTAAGGATTGGTTCCACTTCCTTCCTTCACTTCTCTGAGTCTGAGAGACGAGAGACTGAAACCCGCCGACGCCCCGAACCTTCTCACTTCTCACTTCTCAGTCCCTCCGCCACCGCCAGCCTCCTCCACTCTCGAAGCAGCAGCCGCCGCACCGCAGGCCGCAGCCGCCAGCAAGCGCCCAGCAGCGGCGACGCTCGACGGCCTCTCCCCGACGGCGTTTCGCCGTTTCCCCGACGGCGCCCCAACCCAAGGCCTCTCCGGCTCTCCCTCCCCTAGACCCCGACCCTCAACAGTCGAATCGACCTCTCACCTCTCCCACTCCCAACCAAATCTGACTGACGAAATCGCGAGAAGGCAGAGGGAACGTCCGATTCCGACTTCCGAGTTCTGACGCCTCCTCCACAGCTCCACTGCCCGAGCCCCGAGCACGGCGACGTCAACACCCTTCAACCTCACTGCTCGTGCTCGATCCTGCTCGCCCCCCTCTCGCAATCCACCGGCTGCCGAGTCTCCACTGCCCGAGCCGCGAGCACGGCGACGTCAACACTGACCAATGAGCAGCCAGCTCATGTCAAATTTAAAAAAAAAAAAAAAACAGCAGGCAAAAAGGGGCAGCAGAGGTGTTTCGGTTTGAGCATCCGAACCGAGCCGAACTGAGTTGTAAATCGGTTCGGTCGAACCGAGCCGAATTACAGCTCGGTTCGAATTCGGTCGGGGCGATGGAAAGTTCGGAAATTCGAGATAACCTTGTTCGGTTCGGTTCAAACCGAACCGACCGAACGCCCACCCCTAGCCTGAAAAATGAGACTTAGAGAGGGAATACAATGAATCATATATTTGCAATTAATCTTTCCATCAGTAATTTTTTTGTTCAAACCGCCGTTGAAAAGTAGTCCTTGAAATTTGAATCCATTAAAGGAAAAATAAAAATGATATATATGTAGCTGCGTGGATGGGCTGAGGGTTAATTCCCAAAATATTATTTTTTTTATTTACCACAAATATGGTGGTTTTAAATTTATTTACATAGATATTGTGTTTTTTGGGGAAAGAGATGCAGGCTCGCAGGAGACTCAATTTTAATATTTTGAAATGCAGATTCAAATTGGATTTGTACGGACCCGCGTGGGACTGGTGCGGCTCGCGTGGGACTGCTGCGGAAACGCATGGACTCAGCGTACCCGCATTAATCTCATGCGGATTCGACCCACAGTGTTTTACCCACTCCAGCATATATTTTCTCCTCCATTCTCCTCCTTTCAGTATCACCACCCCAAAAACTTCTACAAAAACGAGAGGGAGGAGCTCTGCTGGTTGCTGCAAAAGATGGCTAGGTAAGAGACATTTATTTTTGTAATTATATTATTAAAATGCTATTATAATTTTTTTTAGTTAATAATTAGTACATTTGTTTGTTATGTAGTGATTTTAGGAAATTTGAACTAATTGTTTGGTGGAAATCGGAGAAAGTAGACGATAATTCTGGCGTTCATTTCGTTGGTGGTAGAAGGTTTCAGTTGACAGTTCCATGTCGGGTGACATATCATCAATTTTGTGAGAATCTAATCCCGAGAATACGGCGTAGAGACGAAGCAGTACAAGATAGTGATATGATCACAGGTTTCACTTACCGTCTTCCAGAATGGCATAATGGTGTTCTATTTCATTATGTGATGCCTATTGTGGATGATGATGGTTTGAATGTGCTTTTCGATTTTATGGCACAAAATCCTTATTGTTTGGGTGCTGAGGTACATGCTGAGATTAGTCAGGCTAATCAGGGTGACGATGATACATGGAGTGTGCCATCTGACCATGATTATGAGGACGACGACGACGAGGAGGAGGAGGAGGAGGAGGAAGAAGAGGAGGAAGATGGGGAAGAAGAGCGGCCTAACTTTCCTCCATATTTTTACTTGCAGGCTGCTGAAGAAGATGATGAATTATCATATGTTGATTCATATGGGGTAATTCCAATGCCTATCGTTACTGGTTTTGAAGGGGAATTCTACAAAGGCCAGATATTTCACTCGAAACAAGCTGCACAGGTGGCGGTTAAACACCACGCACTACAACGCAACTTTCAGTATGGCGTGGTGGAGTCGTCACCTTCAATCTGGAAGGTTAGATGCTTGAAGCATAAGGATGAAAATTGTCCTTGGATGGTGCGGTTTGGATGTCGAGACGTTGGAAGCGAATGGATTGTGAGGAAGGCCGAGTTGGTGCATTCTTGTAGCAATACGACTCAACCGACAGATCATCGCCATCTTGATGTCGACGTTATATCTGAGTCCGTGAAACATTTGGTACGTGCCCAACCTAATCTGAGTGTTCTAACTGTGCAAGCCGAGATGAAAGATAAATTTAATATGCAAGTTACTTATAAGAAGGCTTGGTATGGGAAACAAAGAGCATTGGAGAAGTTGCATGGAAATTGGAAGAATCCTATGATTATTTGCAAACATTCTTGCGGGTGGTAAAGAGAAAAATGGCAACATCAGTTATTGATTGGGTAAGAGTTCCTTCAGCTCAACCAGGTCATTCGATCTTTCAGCGAGTATTTTGGGCTTATGGACCTTGTATAGATGGATTCAAGAATTGCCCAGGAGTCATGGTTGTTGATGGAACCTTTCTTACTGGAAAGTATAAAGGAGTGCTACTCATGGCGAGCTCATTTGATGGCCGGAAGAAGATTTTTCCAATAGCATTTGCCATTGTGGAGAGCGAGAATACTGAAAGTTGGCCATGGTTTATAAATCGCGTTCAAGGTTTGACCGATCGAAATGACGTATGCATCATCTCAGATAGACATGTGGGACTCTATGAAGCCATGGGTGACATCGGAAGAGGTTGGGAGTGGAGGTGGTGCATGCAACACTATGCAAGCAACTTGAAAAAGAAGACAAAAAGCAAAATTATGTATAACCAATTGGTTCGAGCCGGTAAGTATCTTCATCGTTATTGATTGACACTCCAACATATTATTTATTTTAATTTAATATTATCATGAATTTATCTAACTCTTGTGGTTATTTATTTTGTTAGCCCGAGAAAAACGCTTGGAGAAGTTCGATCGTCAAGTTGAGCAATTTAAGAACATGGTCACTGAAAGAAATATTTCTTGTGATAACTGGGTGGATCAAAATCAAATTCGTTGGAGCTTAGCACATGATAACTATAATGGTGGGACTCGATGGTCTATGATGACGACCAACATGGCAGAGAGCATCAATGGTGTTTTCAAAGGTATTCGTTCACTTGATGGTGTATTCATCTTGTGCAACATACTTATTGGCGATTATCGGAGAAATTCGATAAGATGAGGTTGGAGACAGAAGCACAAATCAGAAGTGGACCTTCATAGTACACCATCAAGTGCGAAGAGAAGATGAATACATGGTCACAAAAGGCAGTGGGACATTCCGTGACGGGGGTTGATCGACGTCAGGGCATCTATGTAGTACAGACTTCTCCCAACAATTTCAACATGACGGGTTCGAACACACTCACAGTGCATTTCGATGAACCCAATCGAGCGGGATTTTGCACTTGTGGGAAATTCCAAGGAAATAAAATTCCTTGCTCTCATGCCATTGCAGCTTGCAACCGAATGGGGGCTAACCCGTATAGGTTTGTAAATGACATCTATAAGCTGGAAACAGTGTTGGCTTGTTATGGGACAAGTTTCACACCTCTTGGTGAACCTAAGGGGTGGAAGAAGCACAATGATTCTACTCTCCATCCTAACGTGAACATAATTAGGAAACCGGGGAGGCCACGAACAACGAGATGGATTGGCCAAGAGAGGAACTAGGTGGACATGATGCATCAACTTCTGGTGGAGGAGCAAGTGGCAGTGAGAGGCAACGAAGAGGAAGTGGTAGACGTGCGAGAGGTGGTAGAAGAGGAAGTAGTGGTAATAGACGTGGTATGTAATTGTTTGATGTTTGTTATTGTTTTTCGACGTATATGTAATGGGTTGATGTTGTTATGGTTTGAACGTGCGAGTGTGTAATTGTTTGATGTTTGTTATTGTTTTTCGACGTATATGTAATGGGTTGATGTCTACGACCACTCACGATCTGGTACGTCTATATGACGGCCTCACCGTCGATCGGTAAACCGCTCAGTGTGGCAACGTTCTCAAGAGTGATCGTAACCTCACCGACCGGCATGTGAAAGGTCGATGTCTCCAGACGCCAACGCTCTACTAGAGCGGTGATCAAAGATGCATCTATACAACCAGTCATAGGGACCAACTGCTGAATGCTAAACAAACTGGCATCCTGGAGATACGGCTCATAACGTGGATGGTACGTGACCAATTTGGTCGTACCGCGAGTCTGGTAAACACGATCACCAGCCTATAGTGCACAAAACTTATATTAATTCAATTTCATGGCTTAATTCTATTTTCAGAACATATTGTAAAATCTATCTAATTTACTAAAAATATATGTAATGAAAACTAATACTAATTTCACATGCAATTATAATATTTCAATTTACCTAGTAAAATCAATCTAATTTAGTAAAATATATCTAATCAAACTAATACTAATTTCACAAAATCTAAAACTAATAATAATTTCACAAAATTTCACATGCAATTTTAATATTTCAGTTGACCTAGTAAATCAATCTAATTTAGTAAAATATATCTAATCAAACTAATACTAATTTCACAAAATTCTAATCTAATTAGCTAATGAACTTTAATGAAATAAAATACATAAAATACTTACCTCGTTAATCCAAACTGAGTCGGCACGATGTTGACCATGTGCCCAAAGGAGTACTGAATCGACCGGAGCTGTATCTATCGTCGCAGGTGGTCGTCTCGTAGAATGCCTTTCAAGAATCCTAGGAACTG
The DNA here is from genome assembly GCA_946122785.1 of Linum tenue. Classification (NCBI taxonomy): domain Eukaryota; kingdom Viridiplantae; phylum Streptophyta; class Magnoliopsida; order Malpighiales; family Linaceae; genus Linum; species Linum tenue. The sequence goes on along the minus strand of CAMGYJ010000008.1, from coordinate 76,603,786 downwards.
CAAAAAAAAAAAAATTAGAAGCAGAAAAGAAAAAACCCCCGGCAGCGACTTTCCGGTCGCCGGCGGCGACACTCCGGTGACCGGCGGCGACTTTCCTACCGATGCTCACCTCGGTACCGCCCGCGTGCTTGCTGTCGTCTTCCACGGCCTCTTCCTCCGGCGGCCGCCTGTTCTTCAGTCGGAGTCCGACATCAAAACCAAAAAAACAGATCTGGTTTTGTTCGGCGTCTCTACTCTGGTGCGCTTCCGCGTGACTCTCGACCGATTCCACGCTAGTAATAAGTAAATAAATAAACAGAGCCAATGTGTATAAATATAAAAGTATCATTCTGCAAACTAAGTACGGTATCTAAGGATGTCAAAACATAATCCAACTCGAAAAATTTGTTCGATTGACCCAATTTGAATTGGCTAAAAATGAATGTCTTGCAACCAGCCTGACCCGCAATCATACGAAGATGTAACCCGATTAACCCAAACTCGATCAGCCTCCAACCTGATTAAACTCGTAATCTATTGACCTAGACCCGACTAATGCGTGACCCGATCGAACCAACCGGAACTCGTCCAATTGATATGAATAATTACTATATTATATAGTATATTCTTCCATAATTAAGTTTTGTTGTTCTAAATGTAAGAATCTGAAATTTACTTGAAATAATTTTTTTTATAAAACTACAAAAATTAAACCCCAAACTCAATTGAACATTAAGTTGTTTAACAAAATTTGAAAATATGAAACATAAAGTTAGCAAAGTGACACTCAAAATATCTCAAATACAAGCTATGTTATAGAATATATTTAATTACTTATAAATTTGATTATCACAATATTTACTTATTATGTTATGGGAGGTTAGTATGCAGTGACTAAGCCATTTTTTATAGTAAACCTTTATCATAACCTTATAAGGCATGACTAATTGGATATAGTAGATTTAGGACTATATCATTAGTTATCATATCTCAATAACGTCACTATAACTATTTCAAATGCATGTTATTTTACATTATAGATCATATACTTAATTATTTATCAATTTAATTATCTCAATCTTTACAGATTATAGGTTAAGAGTTTAGCATTTAGTAACTATAACATTGTCTATAGCAAACCTCGTTATATCCTTATAGGGCATGGCTAATTGGCTATAATAGATTTGAGGAACTATAATGAGTCATCGTCATATCATAATGAATCGCTTATGTTATAGTACACATAACCTATCATTTGTCATATTAACTAATTTAACACCTTCTGATAAACAACGTACTTATCTAGCTATATGAACTAATTTGAATAATTTTGAGGATATGGAGTTTATGGTTCAGGTATGCGTACACTAACTTTACCGTATGCCCATCGAGATTGATCTTAGTGTATGAGATTCATATAATTAAGACCTACATTAAAAAATTTGAGTTAAGATATAATATCATGTCATAAACTTCGATTAGTATAATGTCTAAAAATATTATTTTTTTACTCAATATATGTTATACTTTTGATTTTACTCAAGGTATGATAGTTACTTATAACTCGAGTGTGCCGCATACCTTGAGTATGAAAACGCTATCTATACCTCGAATTGGCAAAATTTTTAGACATGATAATATACCCTACATCACATAATTAAGTTTGACCCTTTATTCAATAATCCATGAGTTTACAAGGGAGAGTGATATCAACCCCTGCTGCAATTGGGACTATTCTTCCATCTTCAACATCATCGCCATCGCTTACGGTGAAGGCTACCAGGTTTGCTAGCTAGATATAGTTAAGCCCTTTTTCTTAATTTCGAGACAATTCCGTACTTCTTCCCGTCAATAGCTAAAAGGCGTATGTCTACCAGTTGGCGTTACCGACGCTCTCATTCGATTCCTCGAACGCACCCAACCCAGCACCACCAACAACCCCGCCGCCCCCTCTAAATCGCAACGATCGGCACCGTACGAGCTCGAATTTGACCTCCCCTCCTGGCTCCTACCCGCAGCCATCCGTTCCTTTCGTCAAGAGATTGGAAAATCGCCACCGTCCCTCTTCGTCTGACCATGTACCCACGGGCGGAGCTGACGAAGAGATCGAGTTTCAGATCTGAGTTTCAAATCTGAGTTTTCAGATACCACAACAGTCGGATTAAGAGACAAAGACTACTCATGATTGGGGAAGTATGGGTTGCCGCTTCCATTTTTCCTTCTTCCTAGAATCTCGAGTTGCCGCCGCCGTCGGAGGCTTCTCTAAGTTTCCGGTGGAGTGTTGAAGAAGACGAAGGCGGCGAACGGAACCGGATGGGGGATTTCTGTTTTTCGTTTCCCATTTCTATAATTATAATTTAATTATTTGTACCTTTAATAATAGAGATTTTGATAACTGAATAAAATATAAAAAAGTAGGCTGGTGTGTAGTCATGTCAGAGTCAACTAACTGTTGACCGGATGAAAAGTTAGCGGTTTGACTATTAAAATGTTTTTGAAAATGTTTGGCTATTATTTTGTTTAGTACGAAAAGTTTGACTATTAAATTGTATTTACCCTAATTATTTATATTTTTATGTTAAGAAAGAATAGTATAAAAACTCACTAGAAAAAATTGTATTTACCCTAATTATTTGACTATTAAATTGTTTAAAATGCTATTAGTTAGTTGATTGTCAAGAAAGAGTAGTATAAAAACTCACTAGAATTTCTACACGACCTATAAAAATCAACCTAACAATCTTACATAAATGATTAAATGCTCTCCTTTTAGAAAAATATGCAACCACAATCAAAAAGCAATGAGAGTTGTTGATTCAAATCAGCTATATACTAACAACTCAGCTAAGAGTGGACCATCAAAACTTGAGAGCAAACAAAAAATTAGAGTTACCTCAAATATACTAATATACTCGATCAAAGTAATAAGACACAAAATTAGACACTCCTTATCTATAAGTTCCAATAGGTTGAATAAAGAATCGAGATCCTTCAATGATTCCTCGTCTTATGATATAAATAGGTTGTGATAGCTACAAAAATCATAAAGATAAAGATCCAATAGCCACCACTCTTTGTCGTACAACCAAAATTTTTATCCACTATATCGTTAATTTCAAGAGGCATAAGTTTCAACCAAAAATTCAATTTCTAATCCTCCTTGTGCAACTCCATTTATTGAACTCGATTCTATTCGCCATGGATTGATATCGAAGTTGAAATCTTCTACTTGCCCAGTTTAAATCCCCAACAATAAAATCGTAGTGCCAAGAGATACCAGAAGATTGATTTTCAAAGAACCTATGTACTGGGAAGTGAAAGGGGTGCAAACTATTGCACGATGTAAGAAATTTCGGAGGAAGGTAGAAAGAGATAAGAACAAAGATAAAAAAAACACAAAAATTTTTTTTAAATTGAAAAATACATACGATAGACTTAGTGGGCTTGCTAATCATGATGGAAAAGTCCTCAGATTTTCATAGTTTAACTTCGTGTATGTTTTTTACTAAAAAGATACAACAAATTTGTTTAGTGTAATTGGTTGTGATTGTAGTCTTTGTTAGAAGAGACTTGCGTTCAAATTTTGATATTGATATTTTTTATATGAAATAAATAATTAATTGTAAACACTAAATTGTCCTTCCTACTTTCACTCTCGTTGCAGAAAATTTGAAATGGAGAAAAGTACACAAAACTCTACCATATATTATTGGAGGATAACACCATGGCTAATCTCTGTTCTCTGGAGAGATCTCTCGTCTCTTCACTTTCCTTGGCAAGTGGTGACGTTTCATATTCCCCCTCCCCCCTATTTCTATGGCTGATTGATCCTCCGGTGCTCTTATCTGATCTTTTGGTAATCCATCCTCCAGGCTTTGCCTCTTCTGTGTAGGTCTGGAGGATCTTCTCTTTCGGCAACTCGATGGAGGACGACATCACGGGCCAGCTCTCTGAAATACACTTGACAGAAGATGAAGAGTCAGCTATCAGTATTGATGAATCTGTGACTACTGAAGGTGTTAAAGAAGCCATTAAGGAACTCGGTGTTGCAGGGAAAGTGTACTCAGGAAAATTCCCATATGAAAAAATCCTGAAAAGGATCCTCAAAGATGTGTGGAAGCTTAAGAAATATTTTGACATTCAAATCACAAGGAATAACATTCTCAGACTCCAACTATATTGTTTCGATGATAAGAACAAGGTCCTACATGGGGGTCCTTGGCATTTGGAACGTCAACTTATGGTTTTCAAAGAAATCCCTCCGGATTTAGATCTTGAAAAGATTGATTTCTCTACAGCAGACTTCTGGGTCAGAATAAGGAAACTACCAGTGAGGTTTAGAACCATACATATGGCTGAAAAGATTCGGGAGATGTTTGAAAGGTTCGTCCGATGGGATGAACTTCATTCAGGAGTTAGTAATGAGTATCTAAGGATCCGAGTTTCTTTACCTACTACTAAACCACTAAGGAGGGTGGTCAAATTGCAGGACAAGGAGGGACCCATTTCCTATAAAGTTGGATATGAGCGCCTTCCCATTTATTATTTCAAATGCGGGTTGTTTGGTCACCTGAAGAAGGCATTCCAAAGGATAATGATCATGAAGTGGAAAAGGAAGACCTTTATGGGTCCTGGCTGCGTGCCGAATCTCCCCTAAGGAAAATCCCTCTGAAGGAAAAAGGAAAAGCTCAGCAACTCACAACTTTATGGGCAGAAGTTAAAGCTGAAAAGGAAGCAAATGAAGCTAAAAGAGCGGAAGGTAATAAAGCCGAGAAGCTGAATGGAAATGAAGTGGCTATCAGTGTCTACGAAGAACTGTCTAGAGATCTACATGACACCCATGTGCAGGATGAGGCTAGAACCGAGGTCCTGAAGGGCCAAATGGTAGGAGAACAGGGGATAACGCAGAAATAAATTGAAGCATCAGTGAACCACATTGAGATATCTAATCTTGAAAAGGCTTTTGTGCCTACTTGCGAGAAAGAAGAGAAGGAAAGACAGAAGCAACAAGATTCAAATGATAAGGGAATATCGGATGCAGTAAGGAGGGTCGACAGAAAGAAGTGGACAAGGTTAGCCATAAATCAATCTTCTATAACTGATCAAACTCAAAGGCAAGCCTTGCTGGTGAATGGTAAGCGAGGGGTTCCAGATGATATGGACGTTGATGTGGAACCTTGCCTAGATAAACGTCCTAAAGGTTACTCTTCCTCTGATATGGTTGGCAATGTGGCGGTCCTTGCCGAGGAGCAAGGCCGCCGAGCCCAATGAAGATTATTAGCTACAACTGCCGTGGGTTGGGCAGCCCCATGGCAGTTGCAAAGCTTAAGAAGCTTGTCCGGAAGCACAGACCCCATGCTCTATTTCTAATGGAGACGAGAAAAGATGAAAGAGGTTGGAAAGAAGTTCAGAAGGAACTTGGCTATTATGATGGCTGTGGAGTGCCTGCTAGCAATGTGAGAGGTTGGAAGGCTGGAGGTTTATGCCTACTCTGGGAAGAAGACATTATGATTACGAAACTGGACTCATCCCTCCACCACTTAGATGTCATTATTTCCTCAAATGATGACAATGAGCGGTGGAGATTCACTGGTTTTTATGGGTGGGCAAGCAGGGATGAGAGATTCTGTTCTTGGGACTTATTCAGAAGATTGAAAAATGGTTGTAATCTTCCCTCGGTATGTATGGGAGATTTCAATCAGATTCTGGCTGGGGAAGAGAAAAGAGGAGGAAGATTGATTGATGAGGTTCATGCTATGGAATTTAAAGAAGCTCTGGAGTACTGTGGATTGCTTGACTGTGGTTTTGAGGGGTATCCCTACACGTGGGAGAACAATTGGGAAAATGAAGGATATATTGAAGAGAGATTGGATAGATGTATTGCTAATTGGGATTGGAAAGTTTTATTCCCAAATCACCGAATTATACATCTGGAAAAGTGTGGTTCAGATCACTGCCCTGTTCTTCTATATACTGCTGGGAAAGATGATGAGGACATTAAATGGGGTTGGTACTTTAAAGTGGAACCCCTATGGCTCAAAGACCTTGAGTGCAGTACTATTATCAGCAGGGTTTGCGAATCAAATCCAAATGAGTCTTTGACTGGAATGCTTAATAACTGTAAGTCTGATCTCCTCCAGTGGAGCAGAAACAAGTTTGGGAATTTGAGGAAAAATATTGAGAGACTTGAAGATCTGATTAAAACGTTCAAATACAAACCAAAATCAAGAATTGTTCTTGAGGGTAGGGCTTATATACCAGAAAGAACAAATTTGGAAGCAAAGATCGAGGGCTGATTGGCTAAATGGGGGAGATAAGAACACAAACTTCTTTCACACAAAAGCTTCGGCAAGGAGGAAGAGAAACACTATTAAAATGCTACAAGATGAAGGAGGGAAAAGATACAAGGGTCAAAGAGAGGTGATGGGATGCATTGTGGATTACTATAAATTTCTTTTCAAAAAGGGTTTGATCCCTGATTCAGATTATGTGATACAAGCTATGGAAAAGAAAATTACCCCTACTATGAATGAGAGACTAATGAAACAGTTCAGGGAAGAGGAAATCAAAATGGCCCTTGACAAGATGAGCCCTAATAAGGCTCCTGGGTCTGATGGATTCTCGGCGGGTTTTTTCCAGAAAAATTGGTCGGCTATTGGACCAAAGGTAATTGATACTGTTCTCAACTTTCTTAACAACGGAGTGTTGCCTCCTGAACTTAACCACACCCTTATTGCTCTTATCCCAAAGGTGAAGACCCCCATTATGGAAAAAGACTTCAGACCGATAAGTTTGTGCAGAGTGGTGTATAAAGTTATATCCAAGGTTCTTGCAAACAGACTTAAAGAAATTTTGGATTCTATTATATTTGAGGAACAAAGTGCCTTTGTGCCTGGCAGGTGTATTACTGATAATGTCATAATTGCTTTTGAATGTTTTCAGTTTATGAAGAACAGGAAGAAGGCTAAGGAAGGGTATTTTGCGGCAAAGCTGGACATGGCCAAGGCATATGATAGGGTTGAGTGGTTCTTTTTGGAAAAGGTCATGAGAAAATTGGGTTTTGATGAAAAGTGGATCAGTCTTATAATGACCTGTGTGTCTACTGTTTCTTACTCGGTTCTAGTTAATGGACACAAGACTGAGTGTTTCAACCCCTCTAGAGGTCTCAGACAAGGTGATCCATTATCACCATATCTATTCTTATTATGTGCAGAAGGATTAACAGCCCTTATCAAGATAGCTGAGAAGGAAGGCAAACTACATGGAATCCAAGTGAGAAAGAAGGCTCCTAATATCTCTCATCTTCTGTTTGCAGACGACATTGTGGTATTTGGAAGGGTGACTACTCAGGAGTGTGATGAACTTAAGAGAATTCTAAAGTGTTATGCTACTGAGTCAGGGCAGCTGATCAATTTCAATAAATCTGACATCTCTTTTAGCAACAATGTCAGGATAAGTCGAAGGCTGGAAGTTGAAAGCTAGGTATTTCCCTAGAACTGATATCCTTAATGCTAAACTTGGTTTCAGGTCGAGCTTCATATGGAGAAGTATCTGGACTGCTATGGAGAAGATAAGTGATGGATTCAGATGGTGTGTTGGAAATGGAGAGTCTATCAGAGTTTGGGAGGACCCCTGGATCCCTGGCAAAAGCTACTACTATGCAGACCCTTTACCAAGTGGTACATATCCAAATGAGAGGGTTTCGGATCTTATTGATAAAGAAAGGGGTGTCTGGGATCATAACATTCTAAGGGACAAGTTCTCGAATTTGGACTGTGATCTTATTACAAAAATTCCCCTGAGGAGGCCTATGATGAGTGACACAAGGGTATGGATTGATGAGGATGATGGGAAATATTCAGTAACATCGGCTTACAGGAAAATCTTTGAGAGGCGAAGCCATAACAGCGCACAGGTTAATTCTATCTCTAGCGAGGAATCTGAATTATGGAAAGCCCTTTGGAAGACCCCTATTCCTCCTAAAGTTCGATTGCTTATCTGGAGAGTTGGGAGAAATATTTTACCTGTTGGATGCCGGATTGAAGAATGGTTTGAGGAGGCTTGCTCGGATTGTCCATTTTGTGGGCTGCCTGAATCCCAAACCTATGCTCTGCGCGAGTGTGGATGGATTCGCCGCCAATGGGAAACCTGGGATGGGAAAGAATTATTTGACATCGGGGAAGGAAAATCTTGCATGGAATGGTTAAAGGCGATCTGGAAAAACTCTCATATCGATCAGATTCAGAAATTTTGTGTGATAACATGGTATTTATGGAAGGAAAGATGCAATCACCTGTTTAATAACCGAAAGTTAGAGGAGGATCAGATTATTCCGAAAGCTCTGGGGTGGCTTCAAGCGTTTCTGAATGCCAAAGAACCTCCTTTTGCGAATGGGGCGAGTAATCATCTTTCGCCCACCCAGGGCCCCTCTTGCGGCTGGGTCCCTCCTCTTGAAGGTGTCTTCAAGCTCAACTCCGATGCCAGAGTCTTTAATCCTTCTGGTGTGGGGTTCGGCTGCGTGATTAGAGATTGGGGTGGAAACTTTTCTGGAGCAACGACAAAGAAGGAGCAAGGAATGTGCAGACCTATTGAAGCTTAAGCGAAAGCCATCCTTATGGGATTGATTGAAGCCAACAGAAGAGGTTTTAGCCCTATCATTGTTGAATCTGATTGTCAGGCTCTTATCAGGCGATTGAAGGATAATGTGGAGGACTGTTCGGAGCTTGGTGTTTGGTGCGAAGAGATAAGGAAGGTATCAAAAGTGAACGAGTCGATGACGGGTGTCCCTGTGAAATGGAGCTTTACACCGAGAAAGAACAATAACTCGGCCCACTGGTTGGCCCATGCAATCTCGGGCTAGGACATACAGTTTGTTTGGGTTGAAAACCCTCCTATGAACTTGCTTTGTCATCTAGAAGCTGATCTGGGCCGCTTGGATTGTAGACCCTTTTCCTAATTTTTTGAATATAAAGCATCCAGATTCCCATCAAAAAATAAAATTGTCAAGTCTCTCTATCTACTGTAGTACCAAAGTTTGCATCTTTCTGCCAGAGTACTCTGGAGTATGGAGCCATTGATCCTTGTCATCAATTATTGAATTTTGAGCGTACTTTTAGAGCTTCTATGAATCTTGAGTGACGGCGATGAGGTCAATCATAATCATAATTCTGTTATTATACATAAATGCACAATCACGCATATTCAATGCTTATGGTATGTTATTGGATACATTAATAAGAGTGATATATTTTTCTTAACACGATTTTAGTCCTTAGTTTAGTACTTCTCGTATTAGATAACGACCAGTAAATGTAGCAAGGGCCAAACACTAGCTAAAATCGGTGTTATTCAACCCCTAGCTAAATCATTGATAACATGGCTTAGAACCATTGGATAACTAGCTTTGACCATGTTTGGTTTTTCTGGGTGTCGGTAAGATGAAAAGCAAAACTAGTTTTAACAAAATTCACGCTCGACCCAACCCGCCAATTACAAAAGTGGGTAAAAGTCGCTCTCAACACAAATTCGTCAACATACCAAATCCAAACCACTTTGACTGGGTTGATTGTTTTGTTTTTGGGTGAGAGACGGATGAAAAGCTGGTCGATTTTGAACAAAATGCACACCTGATCCAACTAACCAATTACACAAGCGGGTAAAACTCACTCTATAACCAGAACTCATCAACACCAAGTTCAACGCACTTTGACCTAATAAAATGAGGTTAGATACCCTTAAGTTCGGGTTCAATTGTCAGAAAGATTAATAACATCATGCATATAATTTTGGTAAATCCTTGTCCGAAGAGTACAAGAGGAAACTTGCAAATAATTAGACTAACTTAGCCATTTTTTTTCCAAGGCAAGCCCAGAGGGCATGGGACAAAGACTCGACTCAGGAACAAGTAGATTCCAAAAAAGGACGGTAATCCGTAAGCAAGCGGATTCCCGATGAAAGAGCCTGATTAGCCACTACATGGGCAGCTCTGTTGAAGCTCCAAGGAGCAAAAAGACACGACACTGACTCAAAAAAGGAGAAAAAGGAGTGAACTTCCTCCAAGACGGCCCCTGCTCGAGAGTGAGAAGCATTCTTTGCCATAGCGTGCTTGATAACCAGTTGTGCGTCTCCACAAAATGCAACCACCAAAAAATTATGTGTTAAGCACCATCTCATAGCGTCTCTAAGAGCTAGAAGCTCGGAAATGTAAGAATCCGAGATTCCTTCATAATATTTACCAAAAGCAAAGGATAACGTACCGTCTCTCGAGAATCCCGCAAATCCGATGGAGCCTCCTTGGTTTTTCTTCATGGCTCCGTCAAATCTCACAAGGATACCGTTATAAGGGCATATGACATCTGGATGACTCCTTTGAGGTCCTGTTTGATTGTTAGGGTTCGCCGATGGTCTCTGAACACCTGTGGGTTGCCGAGCTTTCTGTCCCTCCGCCGTTCGCCATTCCTCTATATGCGCTGTTAGTTGTCGGAACAAAACTCGAGCTTGAAGTAATACTAAGCCATAAGTAGCTTTGCATCTACCTTTCCAAATTCGCCAGAATAGGAAAACCGTATCGGCAATCTCGATCTTGGAGGTGTGAGTAGCGCAGAATAGATTTTTCCATGCCAGGTCTGGTTGAAAGGAGCGCATTGAGTTTCTACGATGTTCCAATCCAACCATAATCCATAACTCTTTTGCAATCCTACATTCAAAAAAGCAATGATTAATGTCCTCAGTTGGCTCACAACACACTGGACACTCGCTAGACGTAGTCAATTTTTGAATTTGCAATATTTTGCGAACAGGGAGGAACCCCCGAACTATTCTCCAAAGGAAGAATTTCAGTTTTGGTGGAACTGGTATACTCCATAATGATTTCCAAAATTTTGTGTCCAAGTAGTCTGGTATACTATTATGAAATGGGTTAATTTCATTTGTTAAGAGGTGGTACCCCGATTTCACTGTATATTGACCAGATTTATCATAGTGCCAGATGAGTTTATCTTCCCTCGGATATGAGGAAAGAGGTATGGACAGGATTAGTTCGGCAGAAGCTGAGTAGAATAAAGATCGAATCTTGTTAGAGTTCCAAGTAAACGTTATTGGATCGATAAGGTAGGCAACTACTGGTCCTTCTAAGGTCATACCTGTCTTCAAGATTGGGTAGGAGGGTGGATCTGAAGGTATCCACGGATCCTGTAGAATGTATATTGAGGACCCTGATCCCACTTGCCATCGCAGACCTTTTTTAAGGAGGTTCTTCCCTTCAAGAATACCTTGCCAAGCCCAAGAAGGGCGGGATCCAGCTCTCGCATTTAGGAAGTGGTCATTAGGGTGATACCGGGCTTTATATATTTTTGCCAAAGTATTATCAGGATCTATTAGTAGCTTCCAGGCTTGTTTGGCTAACATGGCTATGTTAAATCGATCGAAGTCTCTGAAACCCAGACCTCCCTCAAATTTACTATTGCATACTTCAGGCCATGAAAGCCAATGGATTCCTTTGTCTTTGTCTTGGTTCGCCCACCAAAATCGGGCCAATTGACTATTAAGTCTTCGACATTGGGTAGAAGGGATGCGGAAGCATGACATGGCATAGATTGGTGTAGCTGTTCCTATCGACTTTATCACCACTTCTTTAGCTGCCAATGACATATGTTTAGATTTCCAGTTCTGGATCCGGGCCGCTAAAGAGTCCTCAATCTACCGAAAGGTAAGGACTTTAGATCGATGTATTCTTGATGGAAGACCAAGATATCGATCATGGGTCCCTATTTTGGCGACTCCTAGTGCATTTGCTAATTCTGTAGCCTCTTGTTCAGAGATATTGGAACTAAAGGTAACGGCCGATTTCTGGAGATTAACTCGTTGACCGCTTGCATTTTCATATGATTGCAGTATACCCAACAAATTTGTTATTTATGGTCTTGAGGCTCTAAGAAAGAGATATGAGTCATCGGCAAAAAAGAGGTGAGAGGTCATAGGAGCCTCCCTATGAACGCGAAGCCCATGGAGAGAGCAGTTTGAGATAACGGCTTGGATCATAGCCGAAAAGGCCTCTGTGTAGATGGCAAATAATAATGGAGAGAGAGGACACCCTTGACGTAGACCCCTCTGAGGTTTGAAAAACCCGTGAGTTGAGCCATTCAAGATTATCGAGAAGGAGACTGTAGTGATACAAGAGCGAATCCATTTAATCCATTGCTCACTGAATCCCAATACTTTCATTACGTTAATTAGAAATTCCCATTCTACACGATCATAGGCTTTCTCCATGTCAAGTTTTAGCGCCATCCATTTTTCTTTTCCAGAGTCTTTTGTTTTAAGAAATTGCATTACTTCTTGACCAATCAAGATATTTTCAACAATAGATCTACCCTTTACAAAACCATTTTGATTAGGGCCCACTATGAATGGTAATAACTGGCTTAGTCTGTCCGCCATGATCTTTGCAATAATTTTGTAGAAAACTTGACATAATCCTATAGGTCGCATTTGTCTCATGTATACGGCATTCGGAACTTTGGGAATCAGGGTAATTAGAGTGTGATTGAAATTATGGAGGAGTCTTCCTGAGTGGAAGAAAGCTTGGATGGCCTCACATAGCGAGTTACTAATATCCTCCCAATAGGTCTGGTAAAAAATTCCGGTGAAACCGTCTATACCCGGAGCCTGAAAAGCTCCTATAGAGAAAGTCACTTTCTTAATTTCCTCTCGAGAAACCAGGGTTGTTAAAGAGGAGTTCATGAAGGAATCCACTTTACTGACAAGACCTAGGTTAGCAACCATAAGAAGTGAATCTACTCCATTTGATGTGAAAAGGTTGACAAAAAAGCCAACAGATATTAAGGCTTTACTTTGTTCATCTGAATGGGGATTCCCATTATCGTCGTTAAGAATTTTAATAATGTTTTGCCTCCTTCTTTGGATAGTGGATTGGTGGAAGAAATGAGTATTTAAGTCCCCTAACTGAAGATAAGTAGTTCTCGATTTTTGTTTCCAGAAAATCTCCTCTTGAAGGTAAACTGTGGTTAACTGAGTTTCTAGTGATCTGATCAAATCCCAATCCACTGAGGGGGCATCTCGAGCTTTGTCAATAGCATCTCTTATTTCTCTAATCTGGCGAGCAGAGTTGGTGGTTCCTTTAGACATCCACTCAACAAGGTTATATCGAGCACCTTTTAATTGGGAAAAGAACTTAAATTGTCTTGTACCATTAATTTGGTCCCACCAATTTCCAAGTACTTTTTCTTTTGCTTCAGAATTACTTGTCCAGCGACGATCAAATTGAAAGCGACTCCTACCCAATTTAATTTGAGATTCGAGATGCAAAATGATCATTCGATGATCAGATCCCGAGTCCGTTAAGTGAGTTACTTGGGCTTGAGGCCAGGTGTTGAGAACGAGGGAGGATCCAAGAACTCTATCAAGTCTAACCATAATGTGATCCTCCGCCGATTGACGATTAGACCAAGTGTATTGGGGACCACAAAAACCCATATCCTGTAACCCCGCCGATTGACGATTGACCTAATAAAATGAGGTTAGATACCCTTAAGTTCGGGTTCAATGTCAGAAAGATTAATAACATCATGCATATAATTTTGGTAAATCCTTGTCCGAAGAGTACAAGAGGAAACTTGCAAATAATTAGACTAACTTAGCCATTGGTCTAGGAAAAAAAACTCTTTTTTAATCTATTAATTTTGTGGTTGGTCTCCTTGTTATTTTATATTCCTTTTTGCCAATTTTATTTATTGGAGATCAAAAGGTAAAACAACCATATTTCCCAAAATTTCCTCCAAAACACACTTTGTAATAAAGCAGAAAACCGTGTAAAACCGCTTGGAACCTTGAAAAGGGTTGAAACATATATAGGTTTGAAAGAACAGGGATTGACTTTGAACAAGGTGGTATTAAAAAGGAATTAGGTTAAGGCTCAACGGAGTTTACTAAGCCATACTATGGTATGGTAGTAGTCCATTTGGTTGTGGGCTAAACAACCTATGTCTTCATCTTCCTAATTAGTGGTGTCACAACTCGGTCTCATGCAAAGGTTAAGCTAAGTCATAATGCGAATAAAAAACTATCGCACATGAAAGCAACAAACATGAAAAAATCTCACATAGGTAAATATATGCTCAGTTTCTCATGCAAATTACTCACACTCTATGCATAAACAACCGAGGATCGTGATTAACCAAACAAATTTCATGTAGTTTTGCCATCAAATGAAGACTGACACCCGACACAATCTTACTGGAGCTCTCAGTCATCATAAATTGCTTTCATTCTCAATCATACTACACATGCATTGAAGTAAATGAGCCACAAAATTCAAAAAACAAGTTCATACCGTGCCCACTATGATCATTAACAAGACGTATATCATACTTGGAGCCCTCAAATTTAAAATGTTTTACAGTGGACTAGGATCCAAGAATTCATAATATCCATCATAACCATTCATCATTTAGAATTCAACAACCCCAAACTTAAGCACAAAATTCAAAAGAAAAAAAGCACAAGATACAAAATTGGCCCTAAGTGTCGTTACTCTTTATTGATGGTTATGGAAAATTGGTTATTAATCGGATCTACTCCCTAATAATATCTTAATATGTTTTGAGAAAAAACTTAGGACCTTCAGATTGAGCTACTACCACTGTCGGTACCACCCTTTCACCACCATCATACCACTCTTCTATACAATGAGAAATCACCAAACTTTAAATGAACTACAGTAACATACATAAACTATCTATATAATTAGAATGCATGATCATAAAGATTAATAGTAGATTTCTAATCACGTTATTAGAAATATATCTCCATAAATGTTTTTATTTTGTTTTTTGGCATAGTCATATGAAAAGTGGGCCGAGTTTTTAACAAAAAACCACACGGAGCCAACCACGAGTAAATTTCACTCCCGATCAAAAACTCCTAAACATCGGGTTCAACCAGATTTGACATGGTCGACTTAGGTTGGATACCCATGGGTTTGGGTTCAATAAAGCCGCTTTGATCAGGTTAAATTAGGTTGGATACTCATGGGTTTGGCTTCAACTTTCAATCTCAACTAAAACTCAAATACGATCTAACTCACCAATTTCTATGACTGGTAAAACCTGCACTCGATCCTAAACTCGTCAATACGGATTTTACCCACTATGACCGAGTTGGATTGGATAACATGGGTTTGGATTCAACTTCTATTCCTATGTGAATTAAGACATAAAATTAATTACGAAAAAATGTGAAAAATAAAAACAAAGAGCTAAACTCGCACCCGAACCAAAACTGTCAACACCAGGTTCAACCAGGTTGAATTAAGTTAGATAGCTATGAGTTCGGATTCGATTGTCATCTTATTAAAAAAAGGATAAAATGAATTTAAAAGGGTAAATACTATTTTGTAGACAAACATTTTCCTCATTTCAAAACATTAGCCAAAATTTTCAAAATACGAAATATTAGCCATCCTTTAAATTTCCATCCAGCCGCAGTTAAGTGTGCTGACATTGATCCTAGGTGACAATGCCACGTCAGCAGATCATCACTTTACAAAATTATAATAATTACAAAAAATTAAAAAAAAAATCAATTCTCTTATCCCCAACCTCGCAGTCACCTCACTCACCCCCTTTCGTCCTTTTCCACTCTTTCTCCACTGCTGCCGCCAGTCACTAGCCCGCCGCCATACCGCCACCAACTCATCTTCTTCCCTTTTCTGCAACTAGAGCTCCGAACGCCAACACCAGAATTTGCTCGGAAGAACTTGTTTGACCCATCTAGCTCCGAATCGAACAATGATATTTGTTAGTGTGGGCTGACTCGTCGTCCGTTCGTCCGATCTCGTCGGGAGGGAGAGAACCTGTGAAAGAGCCGGGGTTGCCCCCCGGATTAAGCTCCGACGAGCAAGTCAGATGTCGGTTTGTGGAGAGAGTTGAGAGAATAGGTAGAGAGATAAAGTGTAGAGAGATAGTAGAAAGTGGAAAGTGAAGAGAGAGAGGAAGTCCCCCTCTTTGGAGGGCTTCAAGCCCTTATATACCTGTAGCGGGTATCGAGCGTTGGGCATCGCCGATTATGCGCCCTACTGCTTAGTCTGTGCGCTCAGTCCCTTAGTCACACCCCCAACAATTGCCCCCCAAGCTGGTGGTGAGTTTTAACTCATCGCTAGCTTATATTTTATTTTTTTTTTAAATCTTTGTCGGTAATTTTGGGTGGGGCCTATGTAGCCCAGTTGCCCCCCAGCTGGTGGCGCGTTTGAGTGACGCGGTGCCAGCTTCTTGCGTCTTGCCCCCCATTAGCGCCATTAACGCTTAGGAAGTAAAATATTTCAAATTTAATAATGATAGAGTACTTATCTTTATATTGGTACCGTGGCGTCAGGAGTAGTTGAAAATCAGACGCTGCGCCATTGAATCACTGAGCGCGTATGTAGCCTGTTGGTGATGTTGCTTGCCTAGCGGAGGAAGGACTCGAGTTCAATTCCTGTCGGCGGCAATAATATTTTTGACTCAGACTGGAACAAGGATGGACGGGGCGGACTGGTGACGCGGGCCGGACGCGAGTTGGGCTTGCGCGTGTCGCGGGCTGAGGGAAGATGCTGCGCGGGTTGGTGTCGGGACCGCGTGTTGAGGGTGGAATCAGATGACGCGAAATGGACTGGAGCGGACTCTGAACGCGGGCCGCGAGTGATTATTGGCCCACTTGATCGTCTGTTGGTAAAATATAGGCACGACGCATCTTGTAGGGCAAGTTGTTGTTGTAGCTTACTGGTGTGCACGCTAGGTTGTCCAAATTAGTGCGCAGGTTCGAACTCCCACTGAGGAATTTTTATCGACTTAATGGGCGGTGGCGTGACGTTGGGCCGCGCGGCAAATTAACCCCCGCCCTTGATATGTAGATTTTTTTTTTTTTTTTCGATGCTCGTATTGAAGTCTTATTTGTGTGCTTCGTTGAGACTTATTTGTGGCTCCTCGTCGGGGTTTTTAACCCTCAGTTTGGAGCCCTCCTCGTCGGGGATGGCACACCCTCAGTTTGGAGTCTTCGAGGTAATGTGAGAGTAAAATATTTCAATATTTGATAGTGATAAAGGGATAGAGTACTTAGCTTTCTACTGGCGAAGTGGCGCGAAGAGAGTTAAATAAGAGTGCTGCGCCAAAGAATCACAACACGCATATGTAGTCTGTTGGTAATGTCGCTTGTCTGGCGTAGGAGTGGCGCGGGTTCGAGGCGTCGCGCCGACTTTATTTTTGAAGCGGGGCGAGAGTCGCGAGACGCGAGTTTGGCCGGGCTGGCTTCTTGCGGGCTTGGATGCAGAAGATTTTTAACTTGGCCCCGCGCCATTGAAACACAAGAGTCGATTGTAGCCTGCTGGTCAGGCGACTCGTCTTGTGGAAGGGTGGCGCGGGTTCGAATCCCTGTGGCGACAATAATTTTTTTGAAGCCAAGCGGAGCTTGGGGACGCGAGTTGTGTGCGGGCCCATCTTGCCGCGCGCTTGTGAACGAGGAGCGAGCCCATGTGGTATGGCGGGTTGTCACGCGGGCTTGAGGATGCGACGGCCCATGTTGCGCGTCTTGTGGGGCGGCGGCGGTTGAGTCCGCATCAAGTGGTGGGCTTAATTGATCCGCCGCGGAGTGGAGCCCTGACCTGGCGGGGCGCGAGCTGTGTATGGGCCCTGATGGGGTAAGGTGGGCTGTAAACTTGCACGCGAGTCTGGGCCGCGAGTGGAGGTGTGGAGCGGGCTGCGAGTGGGTTTGAGGCGGAAGTTGGACCGGGTGGCGCACGCCTGAGCGGTGATGGGCCCATCTGGCGCGAGTGGGCCGGGTGACGCGAGCTGAAGGGTGGAGCGGGACGTGAGACGCGGGGGTGGGCCGTGAGTGGAATCAGGCCCATGAAGTAGGCGGAGAGACCATCTTGGACGCGTTTCCTTCTTTTTTTTTTTTTTTCGTTATTTGAAATTGCAGTGCGCCGGCAGAACACCACTTCTCCGGTTGCGCGGCAGCCTGGGAAAGCAGAGGTCGGGGCTGACAGAGTGTCCTGTCGCGCTGGGAGTGCTGGTGGTGGAGTTGGTGTTGGCGGCGAGGAGGGCAGAGCTGATTTGGCCGCACCTGGCCTTGGCCATTAGCGGCGGGGCGATACGAGACGGAGGCCGGGGGAATGGTTACGTCAATGGCTCCGGTGAGGGAGACATGATGATCCACATGCGTGCTGCTCTTCAAATCGGAGCTCAACGAAGAGGAAGTGCTGATCGAGAGGGAGCTTGCCGGAGCGCTGGCCTTCGAAGGAGAGGAGAGGATGCTCTTGTGGAGCGCGTCGTGGTAATCGTGGGCGGAGAATCTGAATAGTGGCCGCATTCTTTTCTTTCTGAAGCTTTTCCAGGCTGGCCTCCACTTGTGCCCAGTTGCCTCGAAGACGCTGCCTGTCCTTTCATTCTGACAGAGAGAGCAAGTGGTCTCGTCAACTGTTCCCTCTCTTTCCTTCACCGGGCTACTGTCTGTAGGGAGAGGAGGTGAGGTTGACTGCGACTGGTTCCTTCTTTTCTCATCGGAGACAAGGCGCCGGTCTTAACTCCGGTCAAAAAGGTCGCCGGAATCTTACGACGATTTTGTTGCCGTCGTCGGGGTGGTGAAGACCGCCGACCACCCGCCTAATCCGTCGGGTACAACCCGATTCAGCTGGCCAATGATTTCAGTACGGATAGAGGAAGAATCCATGGCGGAGAGCATGAAAACGGAGACGCCGAGAATGCAGACGAGGGTGATGGAGAGGATCCATTTTCTTTTACACGGCTGGCCTTCAAGGAATTTGGCAGCTGCTGTGGCGCTTAGTTGGTGGAGAAGATTTCGAGCTCTTCCCAAAAACAATCAGATCTGGATTTTTTTTTTTAATATGTTGACCCAACTCTTTCTTCGGCCTCCATCCCTCAGAAATCAAACGAACAGATGTTGAAATCAGCCCCACGGTGGGCGCCAATTGTTTGACCCATCTAGCTCCGACGAGCAAGTCAGATGTCGGTTTGTGGAGAGAGTTGAGAGAATAGGTAGAGAGATAAAGTGTAGAGAGATAGTAGAAAGTGGAAAGTGAAGAGAGAGAGGAAGTCCCCCTCTTTGGAGGGCTTCAAGCCCTTATATACCTGTAGCGGGTATCGAGCGTTGGGCATCGCCGATTATGCGCCCTACTGCTTAGTCTGTGCGCTCAGTCCCTTAGTCACACCCCCAACAGAACTAATCAAAAGCTTCGAGAAAAGCAAATTGAAATGGGGGATTTGGGCGAAGAGCCGAAGAGGATGGGTAGTGTTGGAGGCGGAACGGCGATAGGGCCTGCAGCAGGCTAGCGGCAGGTCGACAAAGGCGGGTGGCTGCAACTACGGCAACGGGCTACTCATCAGTATTGGCGACGGTTAGAGGGCCGGGTTGGCGGTTAGGGGGCCATATTGGAGGGCCAACTTGGAGGGTTACGAATTTGGATTGAAGGAAGGGATGCTAGAAGATCCAATCTCCCCAGTTATTGGTTTGGATAGTGTTTTCTAGAATCGGCGGGCATTATCTAGGGTGTTCAAATGGTTACCATGGTTAAATAAAGCTAAATTTCATTAACCATGGAATACAATATCATAATCAAACCGTCTAAATTAATACAACAACCAAATTAAAGTTTAAATCGGTTTGGTTAATTGGTTAACCAGATTAACCAATATAAAATCACATTATCATTAAATGAAAATATTTTGGTTAATTTATCAATTCACAATTTATATAATGAATAAAACATAACAATCGACACATAGTTATAGTGACCCTTAACATGAATATATGCATCTAAGACAATTATCTAGGTAGCGAGTCAAGTTTTTGTTGTCATAGACATCAATGAGGACGCATAAGTGCCTCTTATACTAGGTAGGCCTTTCCTGGACACCGTCAAGGCTCTTATTAATGTGCATAATGAAACCTTAGTTTTGAGAGATGGTGAAGATCAGATAACTTTTTCCATTGCTAATAAATTGAATGCTCTATTGCCTTTGCATGATGTATCTCATCAGGTGCACGAGTTTGTCATGTATCCTTCTATGCCTCCAATTTTTTGTAGGACTCTGCACCCCTTTCTCCTCCACCACTCCCGCTCCCACAGTTACCAAAAGAGTTGCTCAAGGAGGAGTGGTGGCTAAAGCTGCAAGCAGCCGAGCCTGCCAAAAACAAGCTGGAGACCACTATGAGCCAGACCCAGCCCCTGAGTCGCGGCCGCCCTGGCCATCCGAGTATTCACTCGCGTGCATCTTACCAGATGGCCATGTCGAGTTGACATGTGCTGGTGGCCACACCCGCCGTGTGCATGACCACCATTTGAAGTTGTACCTCAAGAGCGATGTGGATCCGCTCTTGGAGGAACTTGTTCCTAATACGCTCTGAGCATCCACCTTCTGCGTCCAGCTAAAAGACGGTAAAGCGCTTGCGGGGAGGACACTCCACCACGGTTTGCATTTTCTTTTCCTTCTTTTTGTTTTTTGGTTTGTTGACAGTCTTTGTTGCAATATGTAACCAAGGGAGGTAGTGTAGCACTATGGAGGATATTGATGCATTTTAGAAGTCTCATCTCTTCTTCATACTGTGTTGATTGATTTTGTGAATTAGTGATCTTAGGACAATTGAATCGTGTGGTATTGATGACTCTATCTCCCTCATGGACACATGTATCATGTTTTGAAAAAGGTGCTCTAAATTGTGCTTTTAGAATAATGTCTCCCGTGTAGAAATTGGTGAAAGTGTGTAAGGGGAGACGGGATCCGCACGAGGCTTGAGACATCTGCTCCCAGCATGACCGATAAGAGCTGCTCCCGACATGCTCCGTAAGAGCTGGGCTCCCTCAAAACCTTTGCTAGGTGGCAGCCCCATTTTCTGAAAAATAACATGTTGGAACCCTTCCAAAAAAAAAAAGAAAACAAGAAAACAAGAAACAAGAAAATGAAAATAAAAGAAACGGGGTTCCAACCATATTAAAAAAGCAGAATAGAGCACCTTAAAAGTTCAGTACATGATTTTTTCTGTTTTTGAGAGTCCCTTTATCCACATATCATTTTTCCTACTATTACTATTTGGCATGATCCTGACTCGGGACTTGAGTTCACGTCGAAGAAGCTAGGAGGGGTCTTGTGTGTTGGTTGACCTTGTAAGCGGCTAAATGACCTAGGAAGTTCTCTATCGACGATTGGGGTTGCGTGTTGTTGTAAAGGTATGGAGAGTTGCATTGGTTCGAGTCAGGTTTGCTAAGGGACAAACAAACAGTTAAGTGTGGGGGAATTTGATAACTCGATATTTACACATGTTTTGCCCACCATGTTTACACTGTTTGAGGCTCAATTCTCGTGTTTTAAGCCGATTTCATGCTAGGTTGTTCTTGTTTGTGATATTTCAGGTCCTAGTACGTGAATGAAGGTTTGGCAATGAGTTCGGGGTCGATTTGATGAGTTTAGGATGTTCACCGAGAAGCTAAAGAAAACGTACGGCCTGTATGTGTTTCTACACGGCCGAGCGTTGTGTTCGTGTAACGTATCACGCAGCCAGGGGTTGCACTTGCCGCGCGAGGGCGCTCCCACCCCGTGCGGGTTTTCCAGAACTTATGCACAGTCTGGGCTCAATTCTACACGGTCGTGTGATCCCTTTCGACCAATTAAGTGGAACGCTGCATTTCAGAGTTACACAGGCAGACACAAAAATCTACACGGTCATGTGTTGGCCGTGTAATCGAGTAGAGTTGGATTTTAACCCAATTTTGGTTCTTTGAAAGGGATTCGACCTTTTTGGAGCAAAAACAGAGCTCTAGAGAGAGAAAGTGACAAAGAACAAACCCTAGGAGCTATTTGGAGTGGATTTCTCACCATTGAAGAAATTGTGTCCCGAGGAGTGAAGATTGACATCCCAGAGCAGATTATTCCCATCTTTATGAGTATGACTGCTTTTATTTCTGTTTTCCTCTCTCTTTCTCTCTCTCTCTCTCTCTCTATGGAGTAAACCTTTCTCTCACTTGGGTATGAAGAACCCTAATTCCATGTGTTGGAGACTTGCTTGCAAGGACTTTTGGATGTTATACTGGATGATTTTAATTAACTGATGCATGTTTATTGAGTCATTTGAATCATGATCAAGTTCTCTTGACTTCTGCTTTAACCTATGATAGATAGAATCTGATTAGGTTGATAGAGCTTCTTCAATTGATAGGAGTGAATTGATTGTACGAGAGTCAGTCAATTCACTGCTTTATACTGGAATTCGTTCCAAGTAGAGGGGATCTGTGTGAATCGCCTCAGCAGTCTATACCGGTGTGAAGGCTAGTCGCATATCAGGTATTTTGTCTAAGAGGGCTTTGTCAGCTTAAGATATTCCAAACTATTTTTGAATCTTCCGCAGTCTAATCGATAGTAAAATAACCAAAGGGAATTGCAACTTGAACCTAACTAAGGAGCTAGGGGGACTCATTCCCGAGTGACTCTTCTCTTACTTTAGAAAACCAAACAACTTGCTGATTTCTTTCTAATTTAGTTTAAACTCATTCTAACTCAACTTTCCCACTAGATAATTGATAATCACGGAGTAGGTAGTACATCTAGTCCCCGGGTTGACATTCATTACTTGTCCCACTATACTGCATTTCTGAACTGCGATTAAACTTGGTCGTAGTTTGGTGTTCTGTCGTAGCAAGTCAGTATGCTTGGGTAAGTCGCCCTAATCTTCTCTACTAGCCTACTTGAGCTTCTACACTAGGTACAGAGTTTTAGGGTTAGACGGGTATGCACCATCTGGCAAACTAAGGATAATGAGTTATCTTAGGGCTTTGAGGTGGACCGGGCGACCGAACCCCTGCCTCTATAGGTTCTTCTTAGAACGATGATTTGGGAGGTTCGCAAGCGCACATATCTGACTCCCCAACAGTGTGTGATAGCTTGAACCTATCAAAGGAACTATGAGAGCATTCCTAGCAAGGAAACTTAGATCGAGGTGACATTGGGTCTTTTGTGAGCAACGCTAGGAGGAGGGAGAATTCCAGTGGGAGAAATCCCCAGATTAGAAAGTTCCACACCATATTGTTTAAACTCAACTTACCGATTATAGCTAGGGGAATTCAATTCTAAACAACCATCTCATTTCTAGCGAGAGAAGCTCCTCCGACGGGAACAATCACATGGGGTCTGTTGGGGGATATTCACGAAATTGAATTTTTTTCCGTTCAAAATGATTAAGGAAAGAAAATGGAAATAGGTGTAAATTAAAAAAAATATAATTGAAACTTGCTGAGTTGGCAGTGACATGGCGCGTTGACTAACCGTCCAAGTTAACGGTCAAAAGTCGAATCTGGCCAAATTGTTTATTTTGATGTATAGTTCAGACCAGGATGTTATAGATCGAAAAGATTGGCCAGGATGTTTATTTTGGTCAAAGTTCAGGTCATACGAAAATATTATCTCTAGATCATAAGTTGAAACATGGAATGCAAGTCTTTCCTAACACCAAACAGTTTATCCATAACTAGTCCATATCAGCGCAACCAAAGAGCTAGTTGGGAGGTTCCAGAACAGAGCAGGAAATACTAAGGTAGAGACAAATGCAAAACTTGAGAGAGAGAAGCAAGCAAATGCAATTTCTTCGGATTTAAAAACTAAAAAGTCTACAACAATACTGATTTCATGAAGAACAGATACACTATGATAATTGAGGGCAAGTAGTGAACTAAGTTTGCCTATCAAAGGAAGTCAGAAATCAAAGAAACACCAGAAGTTAAAAAGGAAGTTATACATTCACAAATAACTCCACCAAATGCTCGCTATATCAAAGAGAGAGAGAGAGAGAGAGAGAGAGATGAAAGACCAAGGAATGCACAGAGCAATTTAGGCAGCATACTATAAATATATGCTACGCCACAAAAGTCTCCAATATATGAGATCAAATTTAGATACCAAAAGCTTGAAAACCAGACAACATTGCAGGACATCGGACATTTCTTCCACTCTCAAACTCTACACACTGAAATCGTATCTAAAGCACTCTACTAATAAGGTCAGTAATCACACAAACACACTGAAGCATCCTTTTGACCTAATCCAAGCACAATGAAGGCATAACACAAGAAAACCTCTACAACCTAAGTCATAATGGATCCACCAAATCAAACGGATGCATTGTGAAAACTAGAAACCCATAAGGTTGATTAGGGTTTCGTGATGAGGAAGAAGGGAATGTAGAGTCGACAGATTTGTGGAATTCGCCGTGTTGGCTTGTATTCCGTTTTCAGATAGTATATATATAGCTTACAAAAGGGAAAGGTAAAGTAAACGAAGTCTGCACTCCTTGCTCGCGGAGCGGCATACCAAAAATAAAAAGAGTTGACTCGCACCTACCGTCAGTCTGGAAAATGGCAAAGTGTAACCATCTCCTAAAGCCGTAGTATAGCGGGTTTGGGTTTTAATGTCAACCCGGGTCCTAAGTGTGATGACTACTCCGTGAATTCTTATTATTTAGCAGTGCAAGTGTAGTGAAGGTCCAAACAAGCAAACAAGCAAAGCAGTTAAAAGGGTGTTTTCAATTCGAGAGAGGTCACCCGGATATGGTTCCCCCTAGACTGCAGTTAAGCCGGATTGTAATTTATCAAGTTCAAGTTCAATGATAGTTATACTGCGAGAGGTTCTTAAACAATCTGCAGTCTCGACGAAAGGTCTCCAGATCCTCTCAATCTGAGTCCCCAGCGGGCGACTAACCTCCACCGGAGTAAACAGATTGAGGCCCTAACGAACCAAACCTCCACTACCGAAGTAAATTCGGTACAGAATAGTGAATTGACTCCTCGACTAAAGTCGTCAATTCACTACCTTCAATCAAGGGTGCTCTATCAACCTAGGCAGATATTCTCTTTCTAGGTTAAAGCAGAAACATTAGGAATTTGATCAGGATTCATGCCATTCAACAAATCAGACCTCAATTGAATATAATCATAACACTGAATTCGTACTTGGGTTCATACAATCAGACCTAACATACAAATCTAGGGTTCTTCATACCTAGGTGAATAAGAAAGTTACTCCATAGAGAGAGACGGGAAATCTAGCTCAGATGCGGAAACCATACTGTGAAGGATGAGATTATGCTTCTGACACTCAATCAGCACTTCTCCAAGCTCAAGCCGGGCTCCAATGGTGATGGAGATCGATCTAAGGCACTTGCAGAATCAGGTTCGTCACTTTCTCTCTCTAGGTATACGGTTTGTCTCTCTAAAACTCAGAATCCTTCACTTTTACCCTTCTTTTCCCTTGAAAAGCTGTCAATCGCGATCCCCGGTCAGAATACCCGGTCGGGTATTTTAGGTGGAGATCGGGGATTCTTAAAACGAACCGTCGGGGACAGGGGGTTAATCCCCGGTCAAGGTCAAGAATACCCGACCGGAGATTTATGCTTAATGCCCGGGCCCCCTTCTGCTTCTCAAAATGCCCAAAAGGAATTATCCCCGGTCTGCTCCAATTAATACTCGGCCGGGTATTTTTGCTCATGGCCGGGTATTTCGCTCCTCCAGCACACTTCACCTCAAACGTGCTCCTTTCGACCCGAAACTCGTTTCTACGCCTCGATGCCAATGCCAAGCCCTGAAATATGACATAAACACACAACCTAGCGTGAAATCGGCTTAAAACACGAGAATCAACAACTCAAACGGCTCAAGAATAGGGGTAAAAACATGTGCAATCAATGGTCTATCAAATTCCCCCAAACTTAACCGTTTGCTTGTCCCCAAGAAAACCTAACTCAAACCAATGCAACTCTCCAGACCTCTATAGCAACAAACAAACCCGATCGTCGGTAGAGAATTTCCTAGATCATAAGTAGCTTACAAGGTCAACTGGTCTTCTAAGACGTCCCCTATCTCTCTCAATGCGAGTACTAGACTCAAGCCAGGATCATGAGAAGAAGTGGAAGTAAGATAGTCAATTCATGGATAAAGGGACTCACACCATTCACAACCAAGGACTCATTGTACCAGGGTGCTCTTTCACTTCATTTCACCGTTGGAACCCCTTTTCTCACTTTCATTTTACATTTTTTTTTATTCACTTAGCGGGAGTTCCAACTGCAGTCTTTTGCACGGTCGACCCTTATTAGTCGAGCAAGAGCAATTTCTGTACATCTGGCGCTCGCCAGAGTACTTATTTTAACTCCTTTTCCTCAACTCATGTGGAGGGTTAATGAAATTAAGGGGGGTCGGAAGCTCTATCCGTGCCCTTGAAAACACATCCTCAAGTAGGCAAACCGTTCAACGGGTGGAAATTTTACTTGTACTAGAGAGAACTTAGCTTCACCTTGTAGGAGTACCCCACTAAGGATCACTAAAATCTCTTCCAAAACCCGTTTTTGTGCAATAAACGGTGCCACACACGTTGGGCTTACCCCATGTTTAAGATTCGATGATTTCGATATGGAGGACCAACTGATTTTCATTTCCCACATGAACACCCTGTTCGATACACGAGTCCATAACACAATCCAAATAGAGTCGCCATTACCACATGAATTCAACGGTCTTAGCTCCACTAATTCACAAAATCAACTCGCACAGTAGAGAGCTAGATAGGAAAAATCTTATACTTCAACATCCTCCATAGTGCTACACTACCTCCCTAGGTTGCACATTACTATAGAGACTGTCAATTCAAAGCATACTGAGTAGGCAATTTGCAAGGAAACACGTACTTGGAGCCCTCAAATCAAAATTTAGACAGTGGACTAGGCTCCAAGCACACAAACAGATCTAAAGCAGTCAAAAGAGAAACATCCCCCCCCCCCACACTTAAGTTCGACATTGCCCTCAATGGAGAAGAGGGAAGGATAAGGGGAACGATGTTACCGGTGTGCACAGACTGCATGAGACTAGAAAGGGACCAGTCTGAGTGAAGCGGACTGGAGAGAGGACCAGTCAGGGACAAAGGCACAACTAAAGGGAACAAAAGAACTCAAACACAATACGTTAGGTCCAGTTGTCAGCCCAATAGTACATCATCCAAAAGAAAAATAAAGAAAATAAACCAACACAAAAGACAGTTTGCACGCTGACAGAACAAAAACAACACAAAACGGGGCCACGAGTACAACCTACTCGAGCCTAGTGAAGTCGATATGGTCCATGAGGTCGTCGACCCCATATGCCGGTGGTGGTGAGTGGTCCCACTGGGTGGTCCCACTTTGTGACAGGACTGGACAGGACTAAGCCTCTATCCGGTCGAGGCATTCGTCCACAACCGTCATCCTGGACTGGTACTCGCCCTGGTGGGCCGAATACTGCTGGTAGAACTGGACCTGATTGTCCATGAGCTGCTGGTTCTGATGTCTGAGCTGCTGGAACCGGAGCCCCATCTGCTGGAACTGCTCCGTGAAGAAGTCCATCGACGGGCCAGAAGCCATCGACGGACCAGAAGGATCGGAGGAGGACTCGCCTCTCTCGGGTCTCCGTCATGGCTGAAGGTCCCCTGGTGGAGAGAGTGGGGGCTCCGGCTCATCAGCATCCATGGCCCCGCCATCATCATCATCATCATCCTCTTCCCCGCCGGATAGTCGTCCTCCTCCTCATCCTCATCGAGATCCGCATCCTCCTCAGGGGGCAAGGAGAGCCCATCCACCAAGGAGCGGGTGGCATCAGTGGTCAGGAGGAGTGCAATGTGAAGCACTTCCCGGCTGAGAGGGGTGGAGCCGCCCCGTGCTGAGGAATCCGTGATTCCCTCGAAGTCAATCTCGAAGTGGCGCGCCAAGCGGGTGATCAGGGAACCACATAAGAGGTGGTTGGGTTTCCCGTGGCACCGAGAGAAGGTGGTAGCCATGAAAGAACCCAAGTGCAGCATGTGCTCCGGGTACCCCATCGAGTACATGGCGTAGAGCACCCGCTTCGGAATTTTGTGCGACCCAGTGGCATTGGGGATGATCGAGCGGGTGATGAGCAGGTTCAGGATGTGCCACTGCGGCTTGAGGGTGGAGACGGATGTCTGGCCGGCGTCGAAGTAGTCCATCCTGTAGGCGTGTCTAGCTATCCGGCGGTAGAACCCGTCCTGGTTCCAGTCTGTCGGGTTCGGGATCTCTACCTTGTGGCACGAAAAGGGGTGGTACTGGATCCCCATGGCGTAGGCCAACCCGTCAATGGTCAGCTGCTGTGACCGGCCACCCAGCCTGAAAGTGACTGCGTGGGAGTCCCGGGCCGCCTTGGGGCGGTACTGGTAGGTGGTGTAGAACTCCCCACACCAGCTCTGTGTAAGTGGGCTCCTCGATGGTCAGCAGTGTCTGCCAATCCCGGTGGCTGATGGCGGTGGAAAGCTCGTTTATGCAATAGAGCTGCTCGAATACTCCCCACTCCAGATGGTGGTGGCACTGCAGTTTTCCGTGGGTGACCTTGCGGAACTGGTCGGCGTAATCTTGATGCAGGCGCAGGTCCTGCATGAACGGATGGTCGAGTGACATGATCCTGCAAAATCAGCAAAACAAAGGTGGAACCAAAAAAATACTCGTCAGGACCACAATATGGGTTCATCACTTCCCCCATACTTAAGGACCACCTAAGCTAACAGTTTAAGCATAAACGGTTGAATTGCAAGCAACTCAACCGCAATCAAGGCAAGAATCAAATATAACCGACTAATTCAATCACACGGGCAACACACACACATTAGCCATAGCCATTCATACTCAGGACATCCTCACCCTATTCTAATTCAAGCATGCCAGGCAAACACAGTTCTCGGTCCTAAAATCTACAGTTCGATTTTCCAGAAAAAGAATAGCTAACAAGAAACACACCTGGAAACTCAAGTAGAACTATATACGAGACACGAAGAGATGGGTGAGGGACGCGAAATGGAGCAAAAAATGACCCGGGAAGCTCACCGTAAAATCGGTCGGAAAGTCGCCGGAAAACCGCCGGACGGTAGCCGGAAAATCGGCCGACGACGGAGGTGGCAGCGGACGGCGGCGGTGGAGGCGACGGCCGGCGAAGGATGAAGAGCGGTCGGCGGTCGCTAAAGAGGAGAGAGGGCAGAGGAAATGGGAGGGGGTGAGGGGAAGTTTGGAAAAAAATGAGAGGAGAGAGAGAAAAACGACCGGGGGTTTGCTTAAATAGAAAAAATCCCCGGTCGGGTATTTTGAGGCCACGGTCGGGGGGTTTTGAAAAACGCCGCGTTCTATGGTTGGGAAATCCCCTACCTTGAACCAAAAATAACAGGTCGGGTATTTTTGGGCCAAGGTCGGGGATTTTCCCTTTTGGCCCCCCGGAACACAGAAGGGGCCCCGGACATTGCACAAAAATACCCGGTCGAGTATTTCGTGCCACGCCGTGTTTTTCCCCCTTTCCGGCCAAAAAACTCAATCTCCCAATTTTCGACCTCCCCTGCACGAACACACTGAACCGAGGCAAAACAGACGACCGAACTTCAACACAGACATGCAACTGACTCAACACGACACAAAAACACAGAAAAAGGGAAAAAGAAATGCAAACCGTGGTGGGGTTGCCTCCCCACAAGCGCTTCTTTACCGTCTTTTAGCTGGACGCCCATGGTGGATACTCGGGGGGTGCAGGAACAAGTGCCTCCAAGAAGCGGATCCACATCGCTCTTGAGGTACAGCTTCAGATGGTGACCATGCACATGGCGAGTGTGACCACCTGCATTTGTCAGCTCGACCTGGCCATCCGGCAGGATGCAAGCGAGTGAGTACTCGGATGGCCAGGGTTGTCGCAGCTCAGGAGGCGGGACCAGCTCATAGTGGTCGCCACCTTTCTTCCGAGCAGGGTTAGCCACCTACGGCTTCGGCCGCCACTCCTCCTTGATCTTTTTGGTTGGCGGTGAGGTTGAAGGGAGTGGCGGCGAAGGAGTGAGCGGGGGATCCTGCAAAATGAGAGATGTCGGAGGGTGCACGACAGACTCGTGCACCTGGTGAGAAATAGCATGCATAGGTGTGACCGCAGGCATATCACAGTGATCTAATTCATCAAGCAAATGGGAACAATTCCCATCCTCAAACACAGAAAAAGTAGCCTGTTCATTCCCAGCACGCAAGATCAGTTTACCAATATGCACATCAATAAGTGCCTTGGCGGTGGCGAGAAATGGTCTACCCAAAATTAAAGGCACATCCACATCCTCATTTATATCCAGAATAACAAAATCAACAGGATATGTGAATGCACCTACATTAACAAGCAGATCCTCTATGATACCCCTAGGATGCACAATGGAACGATCAGCTAACTGAATGCTCATCTTAGTAGCTCTAGGTTCACCTAGGTCTAGCTTTTTAAACAATTTGTATGGCATGACATTTATGCTAGCGCCTAGGTCCGCCAAGGACTTCCTTACATGCATGCTGCCAATAACAAGAGGGATAGTAAAACTCCATGGGTCTTTACGCTTATCGGACATCTTGTTCTGCAGGATGGCAGAACACTCCTCGCTCAGTAGCACTGTCGAGAGATCCCCAAGTTTCTTCTTGTTGGTGAGGAGATCCTTCATGAACTTGGCGTACTTGGGCATCTTCGACAGTGCCTCCACGAACGGCATGCTGATGTTGACCTGCTTCAACATTGCCATGAATTTGGCAAACTCAGTCTCCTACTTGTCTTTGTGTAGACGAGTGGGGAAGGGAAGCTGGGGTACATGCTCCTTAACCACTGGCTGTGGCTTGGGAGCAGGGGCTTCCTTCTCCACTCTCACTTCTGCATCGTCAGCTGGAAGTGCTGAAGCAGGTAGTGGTTCCTCCTGTCTGTCCGGGGCAGGTACAACCGATGTTAGCTTGCCACTCCTGGTAAAGATGGCATCCAGCTGCTGGTGAGGCTCGCGAGGATTAGGGATGGTGGTGGCAGGCAGAGTTCCCGGTGCCCTGGTATTATTCTGGCGGGCTATTCCTCCAATCTGATTCTGGAGGTCCAGCAATATGGCACCTTGGTTCCTCTGACCTGCCTCCAACAAGGCGATGTTCTGGTCGATCCTGGAAAAATTGGCCTGGCTAGTAGTCATGAATACTGCTAAAATATTTTTCAGCTCCGTCATCTGATTATTTGGAGCTGGAGCTGCTGCTGGCTGGACATAATGGCATTGCGACTGCTGGAATGGCTGCCCCTGCCTGGGCTGGTAAGGCTGCTGCTATGGAACTAGCCCCTGTCTGGCCTGGATAGGCGGCCTCTGCTGAAAACCACCTGCTGGTGCCGGGAAACCAGGTGGTTTAGTGGTGTTGCTATTCCAAGAGAAGTTGGGATGCTGGTGTCACCCCTCATTGTATGTATTACTGTATGGATCAAGGCGCCGAGCATTGGCGATGAAGTCCAACTGCTCTTGGGTGTAGAAGACTCTCGCATAGACTGGCAGTCTTCCACCAAATGGTTCGAGCTCTCACACCACTGACATTGAGCTACTGGAGGTACGGCCAAACCTCTGCCCGGAATAAGAATATTGGGCTGCTTCAATGTCTGCACTAACTCAGTCACCTCCCGCTCTAGCCCGGACCTGGCCTCCATGGCGTGCACACCACGATCCCGGGAATTTCTGCCTCTGGTGCTCTGCCCCCAGGAATGATCTCTGGCAGCCAGGGTACTGATCATCTGGTTTAATTCGGGTGCAGTCTTAGTGAGAATATCCCCTCCTGGGCATAGAGACTCAATCACCCTCTGGCTT
This sequence comes from Linum tenue, assembly GCA_946122785.1. Classification (NCBI taxonomy): domain Eukaryota; kingdom Viridiplantae; phylum Streptophyta; class Magnoliopsida; order Malpighiales; family Linaceae; genus Linum; species Linum tenue. The sequence continues at coordinate 76,572,119 of CAMGYJ010000008.1, read as the reverse complement.
TCCGGAGAGAGAGCACTGTAGAAGTTCCCCACGGTGAAAGCATCACTGAAGCCATGATGGGGACACTACCCGAAAAATCCCGAGTACCGCTCCCATGCGTCACGAAGTGACTCATTTGGCTCTTGGCGGAAGTGAGTGATTTCCCGTTGAATCTCTGTAGTCTTTGATGCCGGATAGTACCTGTGCACGAACTTGTTGGCCAGATCGTCCCAAGAAGTAATGGACAATGGGGTCTGGGTCTCCAACCACCTCTTAGCATGCCCCGCCAGAGAATGGGGGAAGAGGTGAAGGCGGATCACGTCATCGGGTACACCATTCATCTTGAACCCGTTCGTCAGCTGCAGGCAGTGTAGTCAAAATCGCGTTTTAAAGCGTAAAATCGTACGATTTTACGCTTCTAGGGTAGGAAAACGTTTCAAATCACCAATAAAATCGTTTGTTACTCAAAATCGATCAAAAGCGTAGTAAAATCGGTAGAAACGGTTAAAAACACGTTTTTATACCGCTTTTGTACGATTCCAAGCAAAGGAGCAAAACAGTCTCCTTTCATCCAAACGACGTCGTTTTTGAATTTTTATTAAAAAAAAAAAAAATTGGGTCGGGAGAAGGGGTTACGCTGCTGAACCCTAATCCTTCTCCATTCTCCACCGCCGCACAGCCACCCTTCTCTTCATCTCCCTCCCTTCTCCTCGCCTTCGTCAATCGTCACCATTCTCCACCGCCGCACAGCCACCCTTCTCCTCGCCTTCGTCAATCGTCAGTCGTCACCTCCGTCGCCCGTCGCCCGTCGCCCACTCGGCCGCCGCCACTTGCCAACGACCGCGGCCCGTGGACATCGGCCGCCGCCCGCCGCCCTCGTCAACCGCAAGTCCACGGCGCCCCGTCGCCCGGCGCCGCCCTGTGCCCCTGTCCATAGCTCGCCGCCTCGCCGTCTTCAGACTCTTCACCCGCCGGTTTATCTCTTCTCTTGGTAAGAGGTTTATCTCTTTTCTTGTTATTCAATTTGCAATCTAAAATGGAATCTGCTTAGTTAAAATTCCAATTTTCTCGTTATTCAATTACACTAGTAGATGATAACACACAATTCCATTTAGTTAAAACTTCCAAAGGCAGCCTGTAATTAAGCACTACATCTGCTTCCTAATGTGATGTCACATACAGCATGGGGTATCATGACATCCTTTTCTTTGGTTTCAATTGCAATGGCTTCAACGTTCTTTGCCTGTGATTTAGAGTTTGGAAGTGTTTGGGAAGTGGTTATTTAGAGTTTGGGAAAGGGTTTTGAGTTCATACGACTTACTGCTTGCTCTCCTTATTGTGCAGGGTAATTATGTCGAGTGGGGTACTAGTGCAAGCAATACTGTATCCAATTCTAGATCGAAGAGAAAAAATGCACAGGGCAATCGTCTAGATCCCGGTTGGCAGCATGGTATAGATGTACTCGGTAATGGGCAGAAAGTGAGATGATGATAATGACGATGATTTGGATGCAAATGTGGAAGCCGATGAATTGATGTAGTTTTCCTTCTATCCTTTATAACATTTGTGTGCTTTGATTGTGAGGACTTGGATTATTAAACACATATGTCATCATGTAAACTTAAACCAGCTTGTGAGAATTTGGATTCTTAACTCGTTTGTGGGATACGATTTATGTTTATGAACTTATTGTTATGATGTTATAAGTTTGTTCTAATTTAGACATGAATTGCAGGTATTTTTTTTTATCTAAACTCTGTGAACTCATATTTTACATAGTTTATGCCGTACTTAACATTATTTTAACTATTATACAGGATGCATCAAAAACTTACGCTTTTACGCTTTGATTCACCGCTTTTCGATTTTACCCCTTTTCCGCTTTTAGGTAGAATCGCGCTTTTAACTGCATTGGCTGCAGGAACCGGGAAAGATGCATCCTTGCCTCCTCATCCTTCAAGCCATGAAACTGGACAGAGGATGTAATGAGTTGAATCCATCATGGCTTGATCTCGAAGTTGTTCGCTGGAATGGGCGGATAGGGGATGACAGGGCGGATGCCAGCGACCCGTGGAGTGTAATAATACTCCAAGGTGGGACCCGACGACGGTGGTTGATGCTGAACCCCATCTTCCTGGGGTATTGGGTTGTTCCCCAAGATCTGATTTATCGGGGGAACCTGGAGAGGTATCCCCTGGGGCGGGTTGTGTTCACCTTCCATCTCGTACTCGTCCTCGAAATCGCTGCTCAAGTGGTCGCCTATGCGCTCCTCCGTAGCTAGTCTAGCTCGTTGTTGTCTCCTAAGTTGGCGACAGGTGCGTTCAAGCTGCGGATCCAACAGCAGTAAACCTCCCGACTGGCTACGGGTCATGCACTACCTGCACACAGTCAAGCAAGCAAACCCGTGAAGGCACAAGTGGGACAAAGCAAACAAACAATGGTAAAAAGAAAAGCTAAATTAACAGAAACCACGTTTCTTCAACAACCTAGCCGTCCCCGGCAACGGCGCCAAAAACTTGACTCGCACCTACCGTCACTCTAGAAAATGGCCAAGTGTAACCATCTCCTAAAGCGTAGTATAGCGGGTTTGGGTTTTAATGTCAACCCGGGTCCTAAGTGTGATGACTACTCCGTGAATTCTTATTATTTAGCAGTGAAAGTGTAGTGAAGGTCCAAACTAGCAAAGCAGTTAAAAGGGTGTTTTCAATTCGAGAGAGGTCACCCGGATATGGTTCCCCCTAGACTGCAGTTAAGCCGGATTGTAATTTACCAAGTTCAAGTTCAATGATAGTTATACTACGGGAGGTTCTTACACAGTCTGCAATCTCGACTAAAGGTCTCCAGACCCTCTCAATCTGAGTCCCCGGCGGGCGACTAACCTCCACCGGAGTAAATAGATTGAGGCCCTAACGGACCTAACCTCCACTACCGAAGTAAATTCGGTACAGAATAGTGAATTGACTCCTCGACTAAAGTCTTCAATTCACTACCTTCAATCAAGGGTGCTCTATCAACCTAGGCAGATATTCTCTTTCTAGGTTAAAGCAGAAACATTAGGAATTTGATCAGCATTCATGCCATTCAACAAATCAGACCTCAATTGAATATAATCATAACACTGAATTCGTACTTGGGTTCATACAATCAGACCTAACATACAAATCTAGGGTTCTTCATACCCAGGTGAATAAGAAAGTTACTCCATAGAGAGAGACGGGAAATCTAGTTCAGATGCGGAAACCATACTGTGAAGGATGAGATTCTGCTTCTGGCACTCAATCAGCACTTCTCCAAGCTCAAGCCGGGCTCCAATGGTGATGGAGATCGATCTAAGGACACTTGCAGAATCAGGTTCGTCACTTTCTCTCTCTAGATGTACGCTTTGTCTCTCTAAAACTCAGAACCCTTCACTTTTGCCCTTCTTTTCCCTTAAAAAGCTGTCAATCGCGATCCCCGGTCAGAATACCCGGTCGGGTATTTTAGGTGGAGACCGGGGATTCTTAAAACGCACCGTCGGGGACAGGGGGTTAATCCCCGGTCAAGGTCAAGAATACCCGACCGGGGATTTATGCTTAATGCCCGGGCCCCCTTCTGCTTCTCAAAACGCCCAAAAGGAATTATCCCCGGTCTGCTCCAATTAATACCCGGCCGGGTATTTTGCTCATGGCCGGGTATTTTGCTCCTCCAGCACACTTCACCTCAAACGTGCTCCTTTCAACCCGAAACTCGTTTCTACGCCTCGATGCCAACGCCAAGCCCTGAAATATGACATAAACACACAACCTAGCGTGAAATCGGCTTAAAACACGAGAATCAACAACTCAAACGGCTCAAGAATAGGGATAAAAACATGTGCAATCAATGGTCGAACACTCGTCTCATTATTTATTTATTTTTAGTATTATTTCGAGTGCTTCAGATAACGATAACTAACTAATTATTTAAAGCAACCAGTGACTGTTTTCCATGTGTCTAATGCAAGCTGCTAATCATCATTTCGTCCTTCTTTGCTGCATACGACACCGTATTCACTTGTGGAGTCTAACCACTTAGAGGCTACGACACCGTTCCAACCATCTTCGTCTCTTTCGTCGGGACTGGGTTAAAGGAAGCCTTGTTACAGTTCTGCAAACAAGCTCTGTACGAAGATCAACAATGGCGATTCAATCCTTCTATCTTCACAGGCCCCCTCAAGCTGCGGAGTACATGTCATGAACTCCCAGCTTGCAAAGTAGTGTCGCAAATCGATCTGATGACAAACCTTTCGTAAAAAAGTCTGTCAACTGATCTTCAGAGCGAATGTGGTGGAGAGTGAGGAGACCGGTCTTCAGTCTTTCACGAGTCACATGGAAATAAACTTCTATGTGTTTCGTGCCCTCGTGAAAGATCGGGTTTTCTGCAATTTGAATTGCTAACTGATTGTCGCAGAAAACCATAATTGGGGTTGGATGATTTACCTCATAAAAGAGCAACAATGACTTTAGCCATTGAACCTCACAAGAGAGTTGAGCCAGAGCCATGTATTCCGCTTCGGATGAAGATCGTGATACGATGGTTTGTTTCTTGCTCTTCCAAGTTACCAAGGAGTCTCCAAGAAAACTGCAGTACCCTGTAACCGATCTTCTCGTGTCAGGGCATGTTGCCCAGTCTGAATCGCAGTAGCCTCGAATACAAGTAGAATAAGTGGAAGAAAACCATAAGCTTTGAGCTGGATGTCCTTTTAAGTATCTCAAAACTCTGTGTAAAGCTGTCAAATGGGATGTGGTAAGGGCCTCTTGAAATTGACAGAGTTGTTGAACTGGTAAATAGATGTCTAGTCGAGTGGATGTGAGGTACTGTAATTGGCCCAATAAATGGCGATACTGAGTTCCATCTTCAAGTAGATCTCCATCAGTAGCAGATAAACTTGTTTTCATGCTCAAGGGAGTTTTGGCCTGTTGAAGTTATTGCTTGACATTCTTAATCACCTGCAAATTGTCTCTAGCCACAATAATGTCATCCACATAAATGATTACTATTACTGTAGCATCTGCAGATTTGAGTTTGAACATAGAGTAATCGTCATCGGATTGTTCAAAGCCTATCTGTTGTAAGCTAAAAACCGAGTTTAATGTACCATTGTCGACTGGCTTGTTCCAAGCCATACAATGACTTCTGTAACTTCAAAACTTTTCCCTTCATTCCTTCCCGATCCTTCAAACCATCTGGTAAATCCATGTATACATCTTCATCTAAGTCTCCATGTAGAAATGCATTACTAACATCTAACTGATGTAGATGCCAGCCTTTGATTGCTGCCACAGCAAGTAACAGTTTGACAGAGTTCATCTTGGCAACAGGAGAATAAGTATCAACAAAATCAACTCTTGCCGTTTGTGTGTACCCTTTGGCTACCAAACGTGCCTTAAACCTCTCAATCACTCCATTAGGTAAATACTTAGTCTTGTACACCCATTTATTTCCAACTGTTGTCTGACCATCTGGTAAATCAACAACCAACCAGGTGTGGTTGTCTATCAAAGATGCAAGTTCTTCCTTGATGGCCCTTTCCCAGTGGGGGTCTTTGATAGCCTGATTGTAAGTCTGTGGTTCTGGTACCACAGTAATGGAAAGAGATAAGTGTCTATGAGAAGGATCTAGATGATCATAAGAAACACTGTCTTCAAGAGGGTATAATAGTTTGGAGTCGTGATAATAAGATAGATGACTTGGTATTTTAGTCCCTCTTTGTGCCTTTCTCAGAGCTATAGGAGGTGTTGGTGGAACAAGAGAAGAACTGGAAGGAGTTTGAGGTGGAACTGTGGGAATTTGAGGTGGAAGTGTAGTGCTCCTGTAACACCCATGCATACTTTAAAACATTCACAAGATCGTACCGATTAAAACCTTTTTAAAATTCTGTTTAGCTTACAAACCAAACCATAATTTACATAAACATTTAAAACTTCTAAACACATGACAATAGAGAAGACCATCTTCTCTCAAAATGCTATAAACAAGTCATGTCAAAGTCTAAGTCCACCATCCCACCTCATTGATGCAGAGCTGAGCCTTGCTAAGTTTCCTTAACTTATAGTCCAAAAATTCTAATATGGAAAAAATATTTGACGGAGATGAGACGTCACCTCAATGAGTAAAAGCTAACCTATCAACAGTATCAATACAAATATAATATCTGGTGAAGTCGAACCCCGTGATTAATCTCTTAGTTTCCCGAGAAAACCAATTTTAGTATTCACTTTGCTAAGGCATTTCAGACATGTAACCATGCACAATTCAGTAGTCAAACCCACACACACACACACACTAGTGCACACATTCATACACACACACACATGGTTAGCCAGATTACGTATCTTTTTGCTTTTAAATTGCAAGTCATGCACTCCCCCGGGTATATCCAGTAGATGTGTAAAGCATCGCCAATAGATGCATTAAGCACCGCCAATAGATGTCGTAGGCACCGCCCAATAGATGTCGTAGGCACCTCCAATAGATGCATTAAGCATCGCCAATGACCAGGCCTGGTATCGCTCTCCCAGAGAGCTAGGCATAAAGCCGCAATATCAGATCTCATAGAGTGCATGACGAGCTCCATTAAGTTTGATTTAAGTGATCATTCTATTCTTTAGTTAGTCACATCAAAAGTAGCAATCAATATCATCAATAATTTAACACATGTCTATTCACGTATTCAACATATTCACACAGACACATTCACCATTTCATAAAATCACATCGTTGACTTAAAGGCTTCCCAATATCACATTTCTGCCTAACAGGCTTTCCAGTAATCACACGATAGCCAATTAGGCTATCCCAAAATCATTGTATAGCCATTTAGGCCATGCATTATTTCCCCATTGCCTCATAGTCTTTTCAGTACTGTAAAGTTGCCTTTCAGGCCATTTCATATCACATATACATTTCATTTCACATTCATAATAATCATCTACCATGTTTCCCACGTATCATCACATAGTCATACACACATCACATTCACCCATCATTCGTCACATATCATTTTATTCACAAACATATAGTCATAACCATATATTAATCCCACATTTCATATTCTATACTCGGGCCACTTCATGACCCGAATATCATATCTGTGTATCCATACGGTTAATAGGTTAGAATTTACTCACAACACACTTACTATTACTATTCTGCTATACCCTTTCCTCTTTATGATTCCCCAGCTTGCTCCATTCCTTTAGACACAATCATATAAACATGTTTAATGATCGAACAATTTAATTGACTAACTATAACTTATACGCACCGAGACATACAACTCTCCCACAGATGACTATTCTTCCTAATTAAGTTACCAACATAGGAGATCCTTCTAAAGCCTCTCGTATTCCAAAGCTAACTCCCTTCTAGTTGAATTTATGTGCAAATTATATAATAATGATCACTTATAAACCATTCATCCTAAGTGGTTCCTCATTGTACCTGGAACACATGGAAGTAAATATGCATATCAAAATCACCCAAATCCCAATAATGGTTTCCCTTTCCTCTTGAGGAACTCACTTGACCCACCATAAACCATCCCCCTCCTAAGCTTGCGTGAGACTCATGCAAACCCCTTTTAAGATTGATTAATCCTCACATGCAAACCAATTCTCCACTGAGTTCTAATACACCAAGAACACCCACATACATATACATGCACGCCAAACCAAACTTATATATATATATCACACATATGCATACCCATTTCACTACCCAATCATAAGCTTGAGACATGGTTCACATAATTAAACATTACCCCGGTGATAGTTTCCCTCTCTTCCTTACCAACACTTCAACAACTACTAACAGCAAGGCAATTACCTTATGCGCTAAATGACCATGTGCTAGCTCACTCTGATCTGAACAAATGACTTTGATGTTCTTATCAAACTGAGTTTTCACCATTTGACAAAAAGAGTGAAGCAACCCTCTTGCTTCTGATTTACTACTCATTAAGAATAACCAAGTGCATATGCTATTATCATCTACAATTGTTAAGAAGTATCTAAAACCATCATGGGAGACCACATCCACTGGTCCCCATATGTCCACATGAATCATGTCAAAAACAGACTTACAAACTGCAGTACTTCGAGAGAAAGGTAACCTCTTCTGTTTAGAAAGTTGGCAAATCTCACAATGAGATGAAGAAGGTAAAGTAACTATACTACTTTGTTTCTGAATAGTCTTAAGTCTACGCAAGGACAAGTAGTCTTAAGTGCCATAAATTTGATTCCTAACTTGCTTTCACTCCACAGACTTCATGGTTGGTATCCTTAGCATCCCCAGCTCCTTTTCCCGGCAGGTAGAGCCCTCTATCTACCTTGATTGAGCCAATCTTTTGTTGTGAGATTAGGTCCTGGATACAACAGAAGTTTGATTCAAAGAGAAGTGAGACTGGGGCTTTCTTAGTTAACAGACAAACAGAAATCAAGTTGTAGGCAAAAGAGGAAACCAACAGAACGTTGGTTATGAGAAGACCACAAGGAATCTTAGCTATCCCTATACGAGTTACTCTAGCTATTTTTCCATTAGGAAGTATCACATTCATATCAAACACTTCTTTGCTTCTTAGTAATAAACTCATATTGCAAACAATATGGTCACTAGCACCTGTATCAAGCACCCAAACTGTAGAAACAACTTGCTTAAGAGTTGTTGAGAAACAAGTGCTACCTGAAACTGAATGGCGAGGAGCACTGGCTCTAGTAGTCACTGAGTTTGATTAAGAAGGATGAGATGAGGTAGGGTGATGTTGGAGCAGATTACAAAGTCTGTTGATCTCATCCGAAGTAAACCAAATTGGTTGTCCTTCTTGACTGATTTTGCTTTCTGATACATGACTTGTTGGACTTTGTGCTTGAGAATTTCTCCCAGCAGAGCTACCTCCAAATCCAGCATTCGTCTCAATTGACCCAGCAAAACTCTTTCCTCCACCTTCTATTTTATTCTTGCTCTTCAACCAATAACAGTCTTCTATCATATGATTATCCTTCTTGCAATAACGGCAAAACAGATCATGAGAAGGCTTTTTCATGTCTCTCCCAGTATCTCTTCGTTCCTCTCTTCATTGGTTAGGGTAACCTGAAGAGGCAACTAGAGCAATAGTATCACTGTTTGATTTTCCTTTTCCAGTGTTCATATGCCTTTCCAGTTGGACAACAACCCTTTACACAACATCGATATCTGGGAGAGGATCAAGCATAAGCATCTATGTTTTAACCTGCTGGTAATTCTCATTCAACCCAAGCAGAAATCTAATCACTCTTCTCCTGCCATGATATTTCATAACAGTCTCATAAGTTTTAGCTGTACAATCACAAAAGGGAATGGGATCATAGCTCTCCCATTCATCTCATAACAACTTCAGTGCGGCGTGGTACTGTCTTACAATATGATTACCCTGTTTAGTAAGATCAACTTCTCTTGTATATTAGCGATTCTCACAGAATCACCCTGACTGAACTTAGATCTCATATAAGTCCAAGCTTCTGCTGCAGATTTGATGTTGCTCAGACTAGGCACAATATCCTCTGAAACCGAATTCCTAATCCAACACAAGACTGTTCCATTGCATCTATCCCAGGTATTATGGGTAGGATAAGTATCAGGAGGTATCTGCACAGTGTCATTGATGAAACCCCACTTGTTCTTGGTGCGAAGTGTGAACTCCATTGATTCGCTCCATGGAAGGTAATCATCATCGTTGAGCTTGAAATCGATGACGGGTAAGAATGAGTTGTCGCTCGGAGCCAAGTAGTCGGTTGCAATACGGATCTTCATATCGATGGGTTTGGGTCTGTGTACTTGTGGTGGAATCGGAAGATTGGGTTTCACCATCCACCATTGTTAACAAAGAATAAAGGTTTTAGAAAGGAATTGAAGTGAAGGATTAGTAGCCGTAACAAGGCTCTGATACCATGTGAAAACTAGAAACCCAGAAGGTTGATTAAGGTTTCATGATGAGGAAGAAGGCAATGTAGAGTCGGCAGATTAGTGGAATTCACCGTGTTGGCTTGTATTCCGTTTTTAGATAGTATATATACATCATATAGAAGGGAAAGGTAAAGTAAACAAAGTCTATTTACTGTTTATCTAACGGTAACTAACTAATTATTGAAAGAAACCAATGACTATGTGCCATGTGTCTAATGCTAGCCGCTAATCATCATTCTGTCCTTCTCTGATGCATACGGCGCCGCATTCACTTGTGGAGTCTCACCCACTTAGCTGCTAGGACGCCGTTCCAACTATCTTCGTCTCTTTCGTCTGGACTGGGTTAAAGGAAGCCATGTTCCAGTTCTGCAAACAAGCTCTGTACGAAGATCAGCAATGGCGGTTCAATCCTTCTATCTTCACATGCATGTTAGGATAAAGAGAAAAAAAATATTCGGGCCGACTGGAAAGAACTTGGCGATCAACCTAATCAACACGCAGGGGGAAGAGATTTTTTGATTCTAACCTTCCCAGGCAGCACTTGCAGCGCCGCTGTGATGTTTGCGACGGAAATGCGAGCCAATCCATTTCAGGAAATCGTAGCGCTACCGGGCGTTCCTCTCAATTGATTCAAATAGAAAATGCAGAGAATCAAAATATCATTGAAAAAACTAAAAATTCAAAGAAACAAGCTGCCGAATTGTCGCGACTGGTCCAATGCCGCGGCAATTCCAGAACATTAAATTCTAATACGATTTAATTAGCCCGTCAATTTTTTTAAAAAAGAAAAAGAGCCAAAGACCCCTCTAGAGCTCAGGCCGTCCCTAAACATCAAGGTTGTCAACCCGCGGGTTGACCCACGAGTCGACCCAATTTGACCCTGACCCGGTGAGAAAAACAGCCGCACGCACCCGCCGGGCCGACCGCTATAAGGTACCGGGTTGGAGGTCAAATTGTGTCATTTTTTTCTTTAGTTTGCGAACTGCGCCTATTTTCCAATTTTTCTTTTTGCCTAACTCAATCTTTGGAATACTAAGTTGAACATTTGAATATTTATGTTATATAAGTGTGTGTGAATTTTCACTATATGTTGGATCTAAGTACGATATGTTATTTTTGTGTAATATTATATGTTATAACTCATATGTTAGATAAGATTTGATATAATTTATGAGGATAAGTACAATATAATGACTCTTTCTATATTTCCGGGCCAAACCGGGCTAAAACAGTTGACCTATTAACCCTTGACCCACTAGCTCGACCGGGTCCGGGTCAACCCGCGGGTTGACAACCTTGCTAAACATTTACTTTGTCGTGGTATCCACTACCCCACTGACGCGCGTGGAAATAGAAAGAATTTATCGACTTCTCCGGCAAACCGAAACCCCAATTTCTCCCCCTCTTCGCTGGCTCCCTTCCAATTCTTTTCAGCTTTCTCAATTCTCTTCCATGGAGCCGTTTAAACCCTCGAACCCCCTCTTATCCTTCTCCTCTTTCCTCCACCAGCAATGCCTCCGCCTAGGGAACGAGCTTGCCACTAAGCTGGGCGACACCTCAAGAGCCCTATCCACCGCCTTCCCTCCGCCGGCGGCCACTGTCCGAAGGTTCCATCCGCCACTGTTCGCCTCAGTTTCTCAGGCGAACCAGCAGCAACCGCCGCCGGCGCTTAGCACCAATTACGTGGCGAAAAGGCTCACCGGCACGACTCTGTACACTGTGAGCAATACGAACAACGAGTTCGTCCTCATTTCGGATCCTGATGGAGCTAAGTCCATCGGATTGCTCTGCTTCCGCCAGGAAGACGCCGAAGCATTTCTGTCTCAGGTTAGTAATTGAGTCTTGTATTGTGCTTAGTGCCGTGTGATCTTCGAGCTTATGGTGTCTCAAGTATACGTTTCGCTATTCCAATCTGCTTTTTTGCTTTTGTTCGGTGCGAAGGTGCGATTGCGGAGAAAGGAATTAAGAAGTGCGGCAAAAGTGGTGCCTATTACTCTTGAACAGGTTAGAGCCATGTTTGCTGCATATTTTCTTGACTTGGAATTATGAACTTGGAAATGTTGTTAATCTTGAATAGGACCAAAATGATTCACTGTCCTGGAAATCGGTTGTTTAAGCTTCTGATTGTACATTTTGTAGGTCTACATGCTGAAGGTCGAAGGCATTGCATTCAGATTTTTGCCAGATCCTGTCCAAATTAAGAATGCATTGGAGGTTGGTTTTTTGTAGATTTTGCTGCTGCGGTGAAGGCATTACTTAGGCGGAAGTATGCATCAATGGAATTGAAACAGCTTACTCTATGTCAATGCTTCTGCACTTAGTTGTCCATGCAATTCCCTCATTTGGTCATTTTTATTTGAATGTTCATTTCCTTGAAGTTACCATGCTCTTATATTCCCCAAGTCTACCACGCCGTCATGTTGAAGCTGTGACTACTGAGGAATAGAAGGCCCATATTAAGTTTGTTTTTGCTTGAGTATCTCGAGTTGAGAAGCAATGTGCCCTTGTTTTTTTTATCATAATTGTGATTGTGACACATTTTCCTTGCTTTGTAAGTTGTGGAAATTATAGATAAATGTTCATGTTTCTATATCATCTAAGTCACTAATGATGAAGATCAATCTTATGTTTACCAGCTGAAAGCTTCTGATGTAAGGAATGGGTTTGATGGAGTTCCGGTTTTCCAGGTATGTTGCTTGCCTCACTATTATTTAGCATCCCCTCTTCAGTACCAAGCATCATTAGTTAGCTTTCCCTCTTTAGTTGCAGGCCAACCGATATGATGTCAACCATTTTTTGTGGATCACCAGATATTGGAAGTTTTGCACTGAATTTACTGAATCATGATTTCTTTGTTTTACTGCAAAAGGAAAGAGAGGGGGAACTTGGTATTTACATGTGCATTTTGTCTGTCTCTTCCATGATCATTACTGTGGCTTGCATTATACCTGATCAATGCTGTTTCATTATCCCTCTTATTCAGTCAGATCTTTTGGTAGTGAAGAAGAAAAACAGGCGGTTCTGCCCCATATACTTCCAAAAGGTATTCTGACCTCTTGATACCCTGTATGAGCTGTTTGCTCACTACGCATACTCTAGTAAGGTTTAAGCTATTAGTTGACAGATTTGATAATTTGTGCCTTGTGTATAGGAAGACATAGACAAGGAACTGGCAAAGGTTTCAAGGGCATCGAGAGGCGTGCCTCATAATATAATGGTATGAGAACTTGGCATCCCTTAAAAGCGTTTTGAATCTGAAGATTAAACATCTCAACTGCTTTATGATCTTTGTTTACTGATACCGGCATACTCATCTCCTAATTCGTCATAGGCATTCAGTTAAGCGCAAACAGCAGGTTATGTCCATGTGCTAGGTTTTAGTTGCTGTATTTGAGTCACCTTGTGCTTGTGTATTATGATTGGGGAAGATATGAATCTCTAGTCTCTACCAGTTTTAAGATATTTAGTGCAAAACTAAGTTGAAAATATGCTAACTCAGTTGAACTCTTGAATGACTGGCTAGCTAGGGGATCATAATAGCACTGACATGTAGGATTAATGCTCTAACGAGGATATGAGTTTTGTGAAAGTTTTTCTGCGTTCAGTTGGATGACATTTTGATGATCTCATCGTGTTTTCAAATCGAAATCTCTTCTTTTGGTGCTTACTTTGCAACTCCTTCTGAATTGAGATTTGACTGTGGGGTACACCACTATGTGTGATTTTCTATTATCTAAGCAGGTGGGAAGCCTAGAAGATGTTCTGAGAAAAATGGAGGTAATGGATTTTTTTAGTTGAATCAATGTTTTCAACGTAAAGTACTCGCGTTTTATTCACATCGACTCCATTTCTTGTGTAGACAAGTGAGAAGAACTCAGGATGGGAAGATTTGATTTTCATTCCACCTGGTAAATCCCAGTCCGAACACATTCAGGAAATAACCAAATCATAGTTGCTTGAGATTTGGCATAAACTCTCCATCGCGTAGAGCTATCAGTGAAAAACACAGCAAGAGTTTTGGCACGCGTTACCAGGCCAGTAGCTATACAGGTCAGATATTGAGACGATCTCGTTATTTTCCTTTCCTTAACCCTTTTAACTAGGAGCTCAGGATGAGATTCCTTAACCTGGAGCATTCCATTCCCCAGGTGCGCCTGGATAGCTTTGAGTTATGAGGTTCATCGCGATTTGATGTTGTTTGTAGAAGGTTATGGAATGCTAACTCCCGACGGCTAACTTGTTGGAACTTGTTCCGTTACTTTTGCCTAGCCTTCGAATTTGGTGACATGGAAGTTACATCGAGTTTTTGTGAGTCTGCGGGTTGATGCTTCTATTATGTTATACTTCGTCGGCAGTTTATATTATACAAGTATACAACTATACATCATGATATCTCTGCTGAAGTTTCTCTAGGGCATAGACATTCAACAAGACAGCCAGGTATTGATATAAAAAAAAAAAAAAAAAAAAAAAAAAAAAAAAAAAAAACAAGACAGCCAGGTAACAGGAAGAACTAGAGGATGGATTTTTCCTTATCCCCTTAGTAGTCCCTCCAGCTCCAAGACTCGGCCTGGCCCATTATCCAAAGACCCACATCTTCAATTTATCTGCCATGAATAACAAAGGAGCGAGAGATATTGAACCTTCAATAGAGTCTGATTCTTTAGTGCGACTGTGCGAGTGCTTTGAGATGATTAGTACAATTGAGGAAGAGTATATTCCTTTTCAATCGAACTTCCATGCATCTGTGGTGCCTGTGAGTAACACTCGACAGCCCTGATTGACTAGATTTCTTAGTACTTATTAGCTGCCGACAAAAAAATAGGAGGGTAAAACCATTTGCTTCAATGGGTAAATTAGGAGGGTAAACTATTTGCTTCAATAGGTTTAAATCCATTGGATGGGTTTAAAAGGATCTTGCATGTGCTCAAAGTAGGGGTGAATGTTTGGTTCGGTTAACCAAAATGAAACCATTAGAAATCAAGACCCAAACTAGGTTGTTGTCCAAAATCGAAACCGCGAGCTTGTTGGTTTTTAACTAAGTCCTTTATGGATTTGATTTCAATCAGAAAATTTTGAAAAATAAACAAGTGGCCCTTGATTGTGTTAAGGTTTATTGGGGCTTCTATTGTTTTATTAACGATTTAGGATTTTAACCGAAACTATTAAGGATGACCTTACCGGTTTTTACTCGTTAAGGAAAATTGGTAACATACAATTTCACTTTGGTTAACACCAAAAAATCAAAACCGAACCACCACCTCTAGGTTAAACTAATCAAGTGAAAGAAAAATAAGCAAGAGGCCTAGTTCAGAAAAGCAATTGTTGAAGTGATTACCTTGAAAGGAAAAGCTTTGATACTATGTTAATAACTTGTTTGTCTGAATAACTTTTAAGGTTGTTGGTAAGAGTTAAATTACTAAATTATATATTTTCTTTTACAAAAACAAAGATAAAATGCCCAAATATAACACTTTGTTTTCTCTTTGTTTCTAACCAAAGTACCTGTTGAATCCAGTAATCCTGTCAATTGGCAATAAACTTGGATACGTGATGGGGTTAAACAAAACCAAATATTGAACCCTCTTCTCTTGTGGTCGATCGTGTAAACCATGTTCACCCAATCCTGATGGCGATCATCAATCATCATCATGAATGATCATGCATTATATATGTGGGTGAGTTGTGGGAAAACGTTGATATTCGATCTACTAATCAATAAACTATTGTTTGTTGCATTACTTAATCTGATATTTTATCATTGTATCCGAACATCTCTGTGTTGAACCACATAAGACTAAAATACTCAAATCAAAATTATCAAATAACCGAATAAGGGTGGCAAGAAATAAATATTTCTCTTCCACATTTTGTAACGGACAAAAGCGACGTTTCATTGCTAGTAGGAGGCTGACTGTCCAACCGAAGAAAGTTGGTGTGGGAAGGTTCAGCTGCCTTTGCCTGCCTTTTCACCCTTATCCTCCCTCCCTTTCCTTGCTTCTAATCCTAAGATTCCACCCACATTATCACCATTCACCATACCATTCCTCAACCAATATACAAATTTCACATTTCAATTAAACCGACCAAACGTTTGAATCAGAGCGCCTCAACGACTATATAATTTGATCTTCTCGACCCATTTAATGTTACCGTAAAAAAAAAATTAAACAAATTGAATCCACATCAAACTAAATCGGGTCGACCCGAGTCTATTCTAATATTAATCTATCATGCCCTTTATCTCGATTGGATTCGATTTCATCCTATCCACACTCCTAATCTTATGTTTATGTCTCCTGTAAACCAAAGCTTAGAGAATTAGTGCTGGCTATTTGGTTCGGGTTTTATGGTTTTATCTTAAACTGGATCGTATAACCCGGACCGAGACTGGACCAGGACCGGATAGCAAACAATCCAATCCAATTTTTGAGCCTAGATTTGAGGTAAAAAACCATTTGGGACCGCACCGAAAACCGGATAAGAGAGCTCAACACCAAACAATTTAACCTCCTCCCCCTTTCAGGCCTTAGGCCACTCAAATTCCCCCTAATAACACTCAAATTTCCACAAGCTCAATCTAAAATCAAGACCGAATTGGGACCGGACCGGACTGTATCAAATCCAATCTTTGGTCCTTATATTCTCGAAAAGACCGACAGGGACCGGGTCAATTTAACCGGAACGAATCCTATAACCACCCTATAGAGAATATAATGGAAGGTTAAATAGGAAATCAAAATATGTGGAAAATATAAGACGTCAAAAGGATTCTAGAATTAGTAATAAACGCCACCAATAAACATTTGGGAAACAAGTAATGTAGCAGCAGCAGCAGCAGCAGCCTGCATAGCTCTCCAATCTCCATCTCCCTCTCTCATTCTTGGTCCGGCCAATTAGTCTTCAAGGCAAGGAAAACCCACCTCATCATAAACTGCCACGTGGAACTCACCCATTGCCTCATAAACCTAAAGTCTCCAGTCTCTTCCAAGCTGTCGCCTCCTATAACCACTCCCTAAATAAACCCTCCATTATATAAATCCTCATGATCTCACCTTAAAAGTCTTGCCTAGCTTTCTAGCTCTAGGGGAGTTACGTTATAAAGGACATAATCTACACATAGACCTCCCCCGGCCAAACCAGTTTTTCCCCCCTCCAAAACAGAAGGAGAAAGGAAAAAAAAAATGGGGGAAGGGGCGATCGGTTTTCAAAAGACGATGATGATGAAATACTACTCTTTTGTCCCTTCAAAAGCCCTACTCATTAGGCTCAACTTGGTTGTCATAGCACTCTTCCTCAGCGCCTACGCCGCTCTCGTCCTCCGCCCCTCATCCTCCCTCTACTTCGAGAATGCCGGAGTTCTCGTCAGATGCTCTCTTCGCAACTGTCAAGGTAAGGTGAGTCTGTGCAAATATTTCGCGCTGTTGCTACTTTCCATTATCACTTTTTTTTTTTGGGACCATTCCTTTCACAACTAATTTGACGAACATTTTTTTCTTCTTCATATAGATGGAAGGTGGGATCAAGATGAAAGCCGTACTAGAAGACCCACCACCACAACAACAACAAGGAGCGACCATCATGAACATGAAGCACTCCGGTGCCGGCACCACGAAACCCAACCGAAACGTTTCGAAGCTCGAGGTGCCCAGCTTCATGTCCTCCATCGCCGGCCACCGGCGGTCGAGGCTGAAGATCGGGATGGTGAACGCGGACGATGACGACGTCAGCGACTGGGGTCGGGTGGGGGAGGTGGTGCCGATCAAGTACGAGCGTGTCTCGCCGGAGCTGTTCAAGTGGGAGGAACTTTTCCCGGAGTGGATCGACGAGGAGGAAGAGAGCGACGTGCCGACGTGTCCGGAGGTGCCGATGCCGGATTTCGCGGCGTACGGGAACGTGGACGTGGTGGTGGCAAAAGTGCCATGCAGGTACCCGGAGGATTTGTGGGGCCGTGACGTGGCGAGGCTGCAGGTGCACCTGGTGGCGGCCAACGTGGCGGCGAGGAAGGGGCGGAGGGACTGGAGCTGGCGGACGAAAGTGGTGCTGTGGAGCAAGTGCCGGCCGATGGTGGAGCTTTTCCGGTGCGACGAGATGGTGGCGAGGGAAGGAGACTGGTGGTTCTACCAGCCGGAGATGACGAGGCTGGAGCATAAGGTTTCGCTGCCGGTTGGCTCCTGTAAGCTGTCGCTGCCGTTGTGGGCCCAAGGTAAAAACGTTTTTTCACTCTTTTTTTCTTCAGTAATTTACTAATTTAGAACATAGATATTTTGTCAACGATGTTAGGGGATAGTGGTTGCTTAGTGCGGACGATAGCCACGTGGTTGTTATGGTTTTAGAAAATAAGGACGTGCCACTGAAAATTAATCACGCCATTTCTTATTCGTATTAGTTAGTTAGTTAGATAAAATAATATGAATTAGTCTGGTCGTGTCTAGAGTTGGAAGTAGATTAGAGTTGGTTGAGACTTTGAGTCTGGGAGATTAATTATTAGCAGCAGCTATGCCCCATTTTCGTTTTTGTTGTAAGTTGCACTCCATCTCACGTCTTCATTTTCCATTATATTCTATGGCTCACGAGTCACTTCTCCATCACCAAACTCTCAATTTTTAATTATACATTTTCCCCTGTATACCAAGTTAACAAGTTAGTAGAAGATCCAATCTTTTCCGTATTCAGACTCATATTTTCGTATTGGAATCTAAATCTCTAGATTATAAACAATCCAAATATTATTTGCTAACTCTTCGGATTATTAATATTTTTAATTTCCATTGTTTGGTAACTCCTCCGATTGTGAACATTTAACAAAAATAATTTTTATAATTTTTTATTCAATAGCATGTTTACCATTAACCAAAAGAATCAAAGTGACTCAAAAATATTAAGAATTTATTAGTATGGGTAGTTAGTGGAGTAAATTAGAAAATAATGAGATAAAGTAGGAAAAAACTCAAAAATGAAGATATAAAGTCTTTATGATTACGAGAGATTTAATATTTCTATATTTTTATAGATTTGGAAGTTCTTAAACTAAATTCAAGAATACAAAAAAGTAGCGAGAAAACATAAATTTCCGATTCAATAAATTTATAATGTAAATCTTTTTTCTCCAAACGAGCGCCGGTTAAATTTTATTTATAAAAAAATTCACGATAAAATTTTTTCTTATATAATAATACTACGATGATATTTATGTTACTCCGACACACTATGTTGGAACTCGAGTGAACTCTCTACTTATTTTCTTCACCCCCTATAAAAATTTGATTCATTTACTAGCTTTTTTACTCCTTCATTTGGCAATTCCACAAAAAATTTCCCTTGAGTAATACGATTTATTACTATAAGGGTAAAAAAAAGTATAACAAAAGGGGGGTAATTGATCTTCTTAACAGGCACCGACGAGGTCTACGACCTCTCCAAGATCCAAACATCAACCAAAACGGTGCGGAAAGAAGCATACGCCACCGTCCTCCACTCCTCGGAGACCTACGTCTGCGGCGCCATCACCCTGGCCCAGTCCCTCCTCCAAACCGGAACCAAACGCGACCTCATCCTCCTCCTCGACGCCTCCATCTCCCACCCCAAACGCGCCGCACTCGCCGCCGCGGGGTGGCAGCTCCGCCTCATCACTCGCATCCGCAACCCACGCGCCGAGAAGCACTCGTACAACGAGTACAACTACAGCAAGTTCCGCCTCTGGCAGCTCACCGACTACGACAAGGTCATCTTCATCGACGCCGACATCATCGTCCTCCGCAGCCTCGACCTCCTCTTCCACTTCCCCCAGATGTCCGCCACCGGGAACGACAACTGGATCTTCAACTCCGGCATCATGGTCCTCGAGCCTTCCAACTGCACCTTCCAGATCCTCATGGACAAGCGGTCGGAGATCGTATCCTACAACGGCGGCGACCAGGGGTTTTTGAACGAGGTTTTCGTGTGGTGGCACCGCCTCCCCAGGCGCGTGAACTACCTCAAGAACTTCTGGGCCAACACGACCAACGAGGCGACCGTGAAGAACGAGATGTTCGGGTCGGAACCCGCGAAGGTGTACTCGATCCATTACTTGGGGTTGAAGCCGTGGAATTGTTATAGGGATTACGATTGTAATTGGAACGTTGGGGACCAGAGGGTTTACGCGAGTGACGTGGCGCATGAGCGGTGGTGGAGGTTTCACGACGCCATGGATTCCGGGTTGCAGAGGTTTTGCGGGCTGAGTAAGCAGAGGAAGATTGAGCTGGATTGGGATCGGCGGATGGCGAGGAAAGCTGGGTTTGTTGATCAGCATTGGAAGATTAATGTCACTGATACGAGAAGGAAGCATTTGGTTTCCTGATTGCTGTGGAAACTGGAAAGAAAGGGAGGGGGGGGGGATTCTTTTTCTTTTTTTAATTACTATACTTTTTGTTTCGTTTTTTCTTTTCTTTTTTTTTATCGAGGGGTAATAATATTTTTACTTGTAAAATTCAGGTTGTTTTTTTTTTTTTTGGGTTGGAGGATCTTGGTGGTGGGTTTACGGTTTATTTACTACTCTACATTTTTAATCTAGAGTATGATGAGTTACAAATATGTGGATTATGAAAATACAAATCTAGTTAATTTAATGATATAGCTATTCTGATAGTGTTCGAAAATAGAAAATGGATAGTAGTAGAGCAGAAAA
This sequence comes from Linum tenue, assembly GCA_946122785.1. NCBI lineage: Eukaryota > Viridiplantae > Streptophyta > Magnoliopsida > Malpighiales > Linaceae > Linum > Linum tenue. Next base: position 76,551,514 of record CAMGYJ010000008.1, on the reverse strand, counting down.
AGATCATCTTTGAGATTGTGAGGTTTGTTAATCGTATTATCGGTCAATTTAATGACATCACATAACATTCACTAATCTGATATGTATATTCAATTGGTAAAATTCGAATGGTATGTGGTGCTCTTTACTAGCATGACGATCCTTTTAACCTCTATACCCCTATTGCCCAACTCGCTTGAACCCTCCTATGATATCACACGAGTGATGGAGCATGATCGCTAGCTAGTAGTAGTTGATAGCAAATAATTATTGAATATATATTGAGCTTTTGAGTCCAATAATTTGACGATAAATATTAAGGATCACGTTAAACAGAGGAACAAATGATAATGACTCGTGCTGACAACCATGATAAATATTAAGGATCAAGTTAAACAAAAGAGAAGAATAATGACCTATACTGACAACCATGATAAAATTGATTTCCTTATGAAGTAATAATTGAAACCGAAGTCGTGGAGATGAATAAACCCAATATTAGGAGAAACAAACCATCGGTTAATTACTTAGCTCTAATCATGGGATTAAGGCAAAACCAAGACTGTAATCAATGTACCCTCTGGCTGCTTTGAAGCTAAGACAAGTTGAATTTGAGGATTGGGGAAGTATGATATTATCCCAATCCTATCGCTTTCTCACTTTTTTTTGAGGGAAAGGAGGGACCGCACCTCCTGTAATTTTATTAATTAAGCCAAATGGCTAGAATCCAGATACAAATCGTTCAAAAGGAACGAAGGGGAAATGCCTATCCAACTATTACAATGATTTAGATCTATCTGAACATGAGCCAAAGTATGAGCAACAGTATTAGCTTCCCTGTTCGTGTGCTTCCAAGCATAGCAGTCCTCAATACCTTCAGTCTGCAGAATGGCCTCACACACCACTCCAAGTTCTGTCATGTCCACCCTCTGCTGCCTTAATGTGTTCACTAGTGTTAGGCAATCCGACTCGACTTCGAAGGGGCCGAACTGTTGTTCTTTCATCTTCTCCAAAGCGAATAACACTGCTCGACCCTCTGCCACTGCTGGACTCCATTTTTCGGCTTCCCTTTTCACAGCTGCAAATTTGAACGCACCAGTCCAATCTCTAACTACCATACCCAAGCCTGTTCCACCATCTCCCAAACACCCAGCATCAGTGTTCACCTTAAGAATTCCAATTCCCGGCGGCTGCCAGTGTTTAACCCTTGAGACTTGTTCCCTTCTTTTCGCCCCTGCCTGTTGTTCATGTCTATATTCTAGAATCCAATTTTGAGCTCTCATGGCCACCTCCTCCTCGTCCAGCTTTTTCCCATTGAATTGCTGGTTATTCCTCTCGCTCCACAGAAACCAAAGTAGCGTACCAACCTCCCCAGCCTTATCAGAGTTTGTCGAGCTAAGGAACCTATTCAGCCAACCTGACAAGCCTTCTCCTTCCACATAACCACACTGATCCGGCCAGGCCGATCTTCTCCACACCCTTCTCGACCATCCGCATTCCATAAATCTGTGTTCTTGCGTCTCTACCAGACCACAATAGGGACAATCCGGTTCGATCTTTTCTTCCATTTTCTTTGCTAAGTTCATGTTTGTAGGCAAGATGTTCTGCATCATCTTCCAAATAAAAAATCTTACCTTTGGCGGAGAATTAACCTTCCAGATTGACTCCCAATTCGTGTTTGGCAGATTTTGCGGGAGCTGGTTTTCCTCCTCCCCTTCCTCCAACTCAACTTCTGGCTCTTGAATTGCTAGATCATATCCCGTCTTCACGCTGTAGACACCATCGGCAGTATAATCCCAACAGAGGGAGTCATTAGCCGGCCTATTTTGCAGGGGAATTAGCCGGCCTATCGCTTTCTCACTTAATCAGCAATTTGTTAAGTGTCTTGTTTAAACATTTCTAGTAATTCATTCACTTTACAAAACCAAATAACAAAATCAGTAGCTGATGACTTCATTGCTTCGATAAAGAACAAAAAGATTTGAAATATGGTCTGGCCAAATTAAAATCTCTTGATATTTGGTGGGTTGTCGTTATCAATCGTCATCAAGAACAGGTACAAAAGGCAATTAGGGTGATGATCCGTGGGAAAAGGTAAAAGTATGAGTACTTGGGGAGGAGAAAAAGTGATGTAACTGCAAAGGCAACCATGATTGGCCGAATAGGAAACAAGTCTCAAACTGGAAGTTATGATTGGGTAAAACTCATTCTAGGTGCACCTAATTATTCTCAATTCTAACACCAGACTAGCAAAAAAGAATTTGGAATCAATCATAGCCTATTTTTAATGGAAGAGGATGAACCGAATTAATCAATTGTGTAGAAAAAGTATGACTATGGAGAGGTACAATAATAACTTTGTTAAAATCTCTTCTAATAAATCGTACTGAATTGTACAATTGGTACATGATTTAATTGATGGTATGAGCTTATAATATATTACAATATCATAAACGGTGAAAACTCCATCAATCAAAGTTTCATGGATAGTTTGTATTGGCCAAAAATTAATCTTATAGAAGGTTCACCAATATAGTCAAATCGGAATTTTATATAAAATTGAAAACAAGGTCAAATCGAAGAGTTTTAAGGTTCACGTAGAAATTAAGGATTAAAGCACCGAATTTATTAATAATTTAGATATTGAATATAACTTAAACTAATAGCACATAAAAATGAAGGAAATAATTAGATGCGGGGAAAGAATGGATGGCAATCATCGGTTGATGGTCGTGACTAGCAAGAAGGCCGATGAATAATGGGTTGGTGATGGTCGCTAGCGGTTAGTGTCAGACAGGAAGAGAAGGAGATTATGTTGACGGAGGAGAAGGAAACGTAAATTAAGATTTGTTAATTTTGAAAAAAAAAGTGAAAAATTAGCCCGAGAATTTGACCCGCTTCCTAAATAAATTTAAATTCAGTCATTTCAACTTAGATCTTAAATTCTTTAATTCCTATAAAATCTAAATTTTACCAATTTCATATGATTTTACGGTCCATCAAACTTACAGTGAATCCAAAATCACAATTTCTAAGTAAAATCATAAATCTTAGAATTTTACCATTAAAATTCTGATTTTAACTGCCTTGGGCCAACTACCATTATTTTATTAAATATATACATATAATAGAGAAATGAAATGAATCTCACTTAGCTTGATTGGATTAATTAAGTAATGATAATTGAATAAAGCCAAAAGCATTATCTTGCGAGTAGGTAGTTAGTTGGATATATTAATTACTTGGTGAGTGTACCAATTTTGCTGTTAGCTAGCAGGCGGCCGGCCAGTACATGCTCGTTGGTCGAATGTCAACCAACTCTTTCTTTTCTCTACAAAACTCCTGGAAAATATTGATACATTTGATCTATATATGAAAAAAAAAAGATAATTATATGTAGATTTGATACTGTCAGAAAAAGAATTATATGTATTTCAAAAGGAAATACATTATTATGTACATGAATCATGGATAGTTGGATATAAATGATTGAGATTATCATATGATTCTGCCATGAAGATGCCACTACTTAGTACTTACTGGCACGAATAATTAGACCAGACTGACCAGCTGGTTCATAAAAAAGAAATACCACTTCCTCTTCATTTACTGGCTGTACCTGTAATCTATCTGAATTGAAGTCAAACATGGAAATTAGTCGTGCAGTGAAGCTTAAGGCTTTTGGCCCATTGAGTTACTTATGGGCCCTTACTGGAGATTGGACTCGAAGTGCGGCTTCTGTATTCTGATCACAAAGGACTTCTAGGATTTCATGGCTTATAAGATGAGGGACATTATAGTGCCCATACCATACCAGAAATTTGGATGAGGGATAGAAATTTACATTTAGGGTTGTTAGATAGATCAATTGAAAAACGAGATAATTTGGTTAATTGTCTCATTTTACAAAATGATTTATCTATAGTAAACAAATTCGAATTGTCTGACACCATCCTAGACAATTGTAATTGTCTCAAAATGAGTCAATTTAAAACATTCCAGATAGAATTGCTTCCATCTAAATTTTGTGTTGTTAAATGGATCAATTTGGCCAGATTGTCTCAAAACAAAACAATTGGGTCAAATTGATCTATTCCAATTCCTCATCCAAACGATCTCTAAGATAATTTGAATTGACGAGGAGTGAAGGTTTATCAGCTGCTATATTCTCAAATTTATCATAAAATTTTGACATGATTTTAAGAGCTGAGTAAAGACCTCACATCAACCTTTCCTCCACAGGAGCAAGTACATTTTGACAAGGAAGGCTTGTTATATCTCAGGTCGGCTGTATAAGTATAACGCAACTTTTCTTTATTCCTGCTATCTATTTCTCATTTCATTTGTAGCAAAAGATATATAAAAACAATTCTTGAAATAAATTGGGTTTAAATAATAATTTAGATAACAATTTCAGCAATCCGACCTTAGCTCAGTTGGTAGAGCGGAGGACTGTAGTAAGAAACTGAAATCCTTAGGTCACTGGTTCGAATCCGGTAGGTCGGAATTGTGTTTTTTTCTTTCCTTTTTTCTACTCAACCGTGAGCTATACATAAATGAAAGTTTCAAGTAGCTACACGAATTTACAAAGTTACATCCCTAAAATACCATGAGTCTTATGCTCCATATTTTGGGGACAAGAAGACCTGCGATCTTTTCAGTTGTTAGAGAGGGTATGATTATGAATGACGGTCTTGAGAAATGTGGGTTGGAACTAGGATAGTTGCTCCAAAAGTTATCAATTGAACTCTTGTGAGTCACTGCTAGCTTCCTGCACAAAGAACCCCCAGTATCGCCACCATTGCCACCCGCCCATTCTTGACCTACTTCTGCCTCCAAGCACCAACACCCTTTATGTCCTTAGCTAGCCCAACAGGGTTCAGCAAAGGACCTCCTGGATACCTGAAATCAACCCAGCAACGCACAAAAGGGGCCTCTAGACCTTCCAAATCCAATGCAGCTCCCAATCCAAAGAAAGAACCTTCCTTCGCCTGAGATCCTGGACTAACAAAGTACATGTACCTGCCTGCTTGTCTCAACATACCTGTAAAACCCATAAGGAAACTTGAGTTACTGATTTTGAACTGATTGGCATCAAAACATTGGACTGAGAGGTTTCATCTTCGAATTCTCCAGACTCCAATGATAGCAGGTGTTATGATCACAAAGAGTCCGTGCAAACTTCAACTCCCACAAATTAGCTTTCATTTGAACTTGTTAATAACAAAAGTCCGCTGTTAATAACTTGGAATTGAAACAATAGCACGTTTTGCAATAATACAATACCACATTAATAGAATGTGTTGAAAGAGCAGAGTTCTTGTGCATGCAAAGTAGAATTTCACAACACCTGCCTCATACCAAACCGGCAAGTTCTTGGTTCCTGTCACCCTTAGAAACTGAAACAGACACACAACGTTAACAATCGTTTGGCAAAAGTGGATGGCCAAGAAAAGCATCATAGTACATTGAGGTGAGGGCACTCACGTCAGTGAAAAGGATTCCAGCAACTCCAAGCATGGAGAGTCTGGCATTGACAAGCTCTGCCTGTAAATACCATTTCAAGCTATTTGGATCCTCTCCAAGCCAAGCAAGTCTAACGCAGAGTCTCCAGGCAAATATAATCGGTTCCTGGGAATTTGCAGCCATAAATAAAGGAAAGTTGTTTCATGTCTCAACCATTTAATAGACGAAGATGAGAGAGGAAATGCATAACTTGAATGCCTGTGTAAGCTTCAAGTAGAAGCTAAATACAATCTCCATAGAAGTACCTATTCACTTGAAAACATGAGAGGAGATAAAGGGGAAAAAAATGCAATACAATTTCAACACAACAATACATTTGGTTGGAACTTCGACTACAACATTAGGGTTTATTTAGACTAGAGCAGTTGTTAGTTTTCAAAAGCAACGTCTGCCTGTCATCACTTCCTGCTGGAAACACTAAAAGAGCTGACTTTCATGTTTGTGGCGATCACAAGTGGAGCCTCTGGAGAATCAGTAACAGCAAACTTGTCGTGCATGAAACGGCTTTCGACAATGGAATCATCCTTGGGGACTATCTTGTAACAGTAGCAGCTTTTCAACCCCTCCTGATTCCGGTAGCACTCATGGCCACTATCTTTCACCTGCTGGAAGTTCCAGATGACGCTGAACTTGCCCACAGTCGCCACCAGGTGTCGCTCCTGCTTACCGTTCTCTGTAACCTGCAGAATTTGAGTAGGGAAGAGGTGGTAAGTTCAATACACACCAAGTCACAGGTTAAAATCACTTTGAGTTAGTCGCATATGAAGAAGACAGACTACCAGGAGCAAAACAAACTATAGTTTTGCCCGTGTTAGAACCTGCAGACTACATATCCCAAAGTAAAACGTTCAAGCAGTTGGAATGGAAGGGAAGTGCAATCAGTACAATTGTAAGAATAGTAAAGGGGAGATGCTGTAGACATCTCCTCACAATATAGAATCCAGATGACAACACAGAGATCAAAGAAGTGGCCTTGTTAGGTGAACAAACCACGCAATACAGAATACATTCAAGTCCTGATGATGTTGAAGCCTGCCCATCATCTTTCTAATGCAGAAAAACTCAGAATATAGTGGTGCAAAGCTCCTAGTTTGAATTCTCATCTGTCTATAAGAAGCACCACCTTGTTTATCAACGACTAAAAGACGTGGAAATGTGTGATCAGAGGAAAAGGCCACGTGAATCAACCAGATCACATCCTAGAACTGGTACCTAAGCAAACCCTAGATTCACAAAGCCACAGCAGAGCAGAAGTATTTCAAAAGAAACAAGAGGCTTAAATTTCTGTTATGTTTCAGAGTGCATACGTCCCCAAGCGGTATACATAATTTGGATATCACATAAAAAGTCAGCATATCAGTTACAGGTTTCTTTTCTGAACATATCAAACACAGACAAAGAAAGGAACGTAAAACATGTACAGATGTGGGAGAATCTAGAGACTAATGGCAAAGCTTGAATTGAACACAGCTCATCAAAAGGCATCGTTAAGGCAGCTACAATCTGCAAATAGTCAAATACTGATGCAAATAAAGAACATGCATATCTTACCCATGAGAACTGAGCATTGCGAAATCTGTTAGTAGCCCCAGCTGAATGTGAATCCAATGGAGTCAGCTTCAACAGTCGAGGCGCTGCAATCCTATTCCCCATACGACCACTGAAGCCAGTCTTTGTCTTCCCGTCCTTGTCGGTGAAAAGAGTGCAGATCAGGATCAGATAAGTATCGGTCGTACCCAATATCCACTTCCCATCATACGTAACGTCAACATGAGTAATAGGTGACCCAAGACCAGGAAAAGCTGTTTTAGCTTGCCGCATAGAACTGCTAGAATACAAGCGAATCTTTCCATCGAGAGACCCCACAACAATCGACCCATCACCAGTGCTTGCAAAACACCGGAAGTTAGTCCCTCGTGTGAACTGATGGCCCTGAGCCCAATTAAGAACAGGGGCACTGGAAGTAACAAGATCCTGGACAATTCCATGGCGATCTCGCATATCCCACCTGCAAAGACGGTTATCATCCAATCCCAAGAATGTTGATCCTGATGGATCCAACTGAGCACCTTTGCTATCATTCACGATATCCCTCATGGTTATATCAGTCCCGTCTTTCTCAAACTTCCACTCTGTAACAATCCTACCAGTTTCAATATCCAGCTGATGCAGCCCTCTTGAATGTGGTTTTGCATCATTGAATGGGCTCATAAGCAACATATTTGTCTCAGCACGCATGAGAAGTGCCTTCTTAGGTGTTGAATGAGCCATACTCGAACCAGCACCACCCCTTTGCTGCTCTCTGCCGAAATTAACATAAACACCTTTCCCTTGAATCCCATGGCTGAAGTTTTTAACCACCTGAATCCCTGAATCTCCCACGAGAAAGCTGTTATCCAGTGCCCCCAATGCCAAGCTCTGTATCCCATCATTTGCCACCTCCTCAAACTCTTGTGTCAAGTCCTGATTTCTCCTCACCGGAGTAACTGTTTGAGGGCTTCTCGAGAAACTGTCTTCAGCATCTTCCCACATGGAATCGTCGGCCTTCTCAGGGTTAGCCCACCCGATGAAATCCTTGCCATATACCTTCACGTGATTCGCCTCGTTCGCCTCATACCCATAAGTATTCTCGAACAAGCAGTCACGATACTTACCCAGAAACACTTGATAATCCTCGTCGCTAAAGAACTTCATCGCCCAAACAGCATGATCCACGAAGTCAACTCGGCGCTGGTCCTTGAATGTCTTCAATTGCATCTCCGCATCAACTTTAACCCTAACTTTACTGCTCACCTTCAAGACCCACCAACCTTCCCCGTCAGATTCCGATTCCGACTCCTCATCTGCCTCGTCTTCTCCGCCATGGACACGACCAACCTTCGAGGTCTTGAGAAATGAGTAAGAAGTGAGCTTCTCGAAACATACCCATTTCGCCTTGGGGGTGTTCCCTCCGTGGTGGACATAGAGCTTCACTTCGTTCTGCAAGTTGGACTTCTGATTCTTGGACGCCGTAGGGTATTTCAGCTTCAGAGCTCTCAGACGTGCCTCCACGTCGTCGACAGACGACGGAGTTCTCGGCCGCCGGTCAGATGGTGAAGACTTGTCAGGTGTCTCTTCGCTTGCGTCATTGTAGCTCGCTTCTTCCCCCTCTTCCTGATACTCAGAGTCGGAGTCCAAAAGCTCCAGATCCTCGTGGCTATGAGCTGCTCCCATTTCTCTTTGGTTGCTTACGTTTCTCGTCAACGCTAGTGAGCGAACGGGAAGCTAGAAAGACAAAATTGCAGAGCTCTACCGCAAGATTAGAATCGAAGAAGATAGCAAAGCGCCATTTTCCGGAATTTGAAAACTTTTGAAACTTCCAAACTAGGGTTTCAGATTCACCAGAATCCAGAATCATTCTTTTTCCCCGAAATCTGGGGAGGATAACTGGGCCTCAAAAAGCCCAACATAGTTTTAACCCATAAAAAGTTTAACCCATAGAAGCCCAATACGTTACCCAATCTGGCTAACTCCTGAGCAACTATCAGTCTATCACCGCCAATTTCCTCAATCACAATCACATAGTCACATGCCACAAAACTTATTAGTCGTTGCGGTTGGGTTAGGCTATAATCTTAGTGTTAGACATATAGTTAGTAGGATAATAATAATAAATAATGTTAGTGAGGTAGGGTTAGGCGGCTAGGTATAGCCGAATGGGTTAGGATTAGTTCATTAGGGTTTTGGGTTTATTTCCTATATATATGTACTTTGGGCTTACGTTCATAATCAGTCAAGAATAATATTACAGATAGTATCTCTCAAACCCTAGCCTCTAATCCCTCTCAAATCTCGTCCCTCTCTTCCCTAAAGGCCGCCGACCATTCTTCTATCCCAACCCCGATTCTGTTCTTCAATCCCTAATCCCCAATTCTCCTATCTAAATCCCTAATCTCAACCCTAAATCCCAATCTCACGAGTGCCGAAGATCAATATCGAGAATCCCTAACAAGAGGGTTCTTTCAGTGGTATCAGAGCCTGGTTGCAGGCACTCGTACCAGAGCCATGTCGGGATTTGAAGAGATCTCGCTCAGTGAACTCACAAAGATTCTGAAGTTGAAGCTGGAAGAGGTAAGGAGGAACAAGGTTACCTCATCCTTACCGCTGTCCGGGAACATTGCGCAGGCTGCTCCATCCAAAGCTGCAGCCGAGCCAACAATGACGGCCGAGGAGACGGCGAAATCTCCTGCGATATCCCCATCAGCAACCGTCTCTTCACCGGAAGAGGCAAAGACAGACGTCAAGGAGCGGTTGGCGACCGAGCTGCCAGCCACGAAAGAGACTACCAGCATCGTTGAGTTGAAAGAGAGACCTGCGGCGACCGAGCCGCCAGCGGTGGAGGCCGCAGGGGAAGGAGCTGGAAGTGAGGAGTTGGCGGCAGCGGCCACGGTCAATTCATCCGTCGTAACCACCTCACCAATCGACCTCGATGAAGTAGAACTAGCGGCAAAGCTCGTTGTCAAACCGCTGGAAATTCAAGCGGCGGCTGCATCAATCATCTTCGCTACATCATCACCAACCACCATCAGTATTGTCTCATTATCAATGCCAGTTCAAGGGAAACGTCCAACTGACGGTTGGAAGTTCCGAAAGAAGAAGAGTACGAGGACGACCCCAATTTCTCTCCAGGCAGACGGAGACGACGAGGATTGGACGACCAGCAATGCGGTGAACAGGAGTTCGTTGGCAAAGCTCAGGGCCAGTGACCCACGACGCAGAGCCGAGCCATCGACGGGCCACTGGGAGGACTCGCCGAAGCCAATAACCCCGAGATCGGCGGCAACGACGGCAAGGAAGAAGGGGTCAGAGTTGGGCGTCGATAGACGACGCGAAGCTAAGGCGACAATTGAAGAATCGGAGCCGCGAGGAGGGCGATGGGAGAGACAATCGACGATTGCTCCGGTCGTAGTGGCCAGGATTCGCTCGCCGCCATGGAGGGAATCGTCGCGGATGACACCGTCGGAGAAGCAGTTCGACGGCGACTGCTGCGAACCAACGATCAACGACGTGCTGAGGCAAGAGATGATAAGCTCCAGATCGAAGTTGTCTTCCTGCCGCCTGAAGATCTTGCTGGCGCGGAAAGAAGCGGCGGGTCTACCTGGCTGTCGAGGGAGCCTCTCCACCCCGGGGGACGAATCTGAGAAGAAGCCAGAGGACGAGTTGTCTCCGGATAACGACGCGAAGCAGCTGCCGCCGAGGATGAAGATGCTGAAGGAAGAGACGGGAGCTCCCATCGTGGCGAGGGGCGTGCGGGTACCGGCGGCGTCAGTTACAGCAAGGCCAGAAGTGGCCGGGTCCCGCCGTCGTGGGGCAGCCTGTGTGTCGCCGGAGGAGGAAACACCGAGGGAAGAGGCGAGGAAGAAGGAAGGCGGCGGCGAGGTTCCTTCTCCAGCAACCCTAGGTTGCGCCATCAAGCGGCCAGAACCGTTGGGCCGATATGAGGTTCGGGTCGCTGGGCTCGAGTTGGCTGGATTGGATCATCAAGACGGGCAGCATTTTGGACTGAGATGGGCCTCGCATGGGCTTGAGTATATTATATTAGCACCAGACAAGAAAGAGATCAGCTGGGCTCAGGGAGGTATTGGGCTGAGTTCTCAGAATGGGCTTGGACCACCAATGAACTCTTTATTTGGATTTAATTTGCAGGAAAAGAAGATGAAGAAGGAAAGGGATGGGCTCGTTGGGTTAAGAGATGGGTTTTCAAGCAAGCTTAGTCCAAATCAATTTGGGAAAGAATGGAGTCCAAAAGAGATTGTCTTCACCACCAAATCCATGATAGAATTTATAGAGCCCTCTCCTGAAGATCTCAGACTGGAGCATAAAGAAGAACAGTTTTCCGATTCTTATTTCGTGGACTTCGAAAAAGAGGAGGAAGAACTGTTCGGCTATGAGATCGGTAGCATGTGCCACGTGGAGGGAGAAGAGTCGTGGAAAGTGGAAGTTGTTCGAGAAAGATTAATTTATAGAATTGAGCGCAATTGGAAGCGAAGAAAGCGGAAGATCCAGACGAAAGTTGACTGCAACCTTGAGGACAAGGTCGCTTCCAAGGAGGGTGGAATGTTAGACATATAGTTAGTAGGATAATAATAATAATAAATAATGTTAGTGAGGTAGGGTTAGGCGGCTAGGTATAGCCGAATGGGTTAGGATTAGTTCATTAGGGTTTTGGGTTTATTTCCTATATATATGTACTTTGGGCTTACGTTCATAATCAGTCAAGAATAATATTACAGATAGTATCTCTCAAACCCTAGCCTCTAATCCCTCTCAAATCTCGTCCCTCTCTTCCCTAAAGGCCGCCGGCCATTCTTCTATCCCAACCCCGATTCTGTTCTTCAATCCCTAATCCCCAATTCTCCTATCTAAATCCCTAATCTCAACCCTAAATCCCAATCTCACGAGTGCCGAAGATCAATATCGAGAATCCCTAACAAGAGGGTTCTTTCAGTGGTATCAGAGCCTGGTTGCAGGCACTCGTACCAGAGCCATGTCGGGATTTGAAGAGATCTCGCTCAGTGAACTCACAAAGATTCTGAAGTTGAAGCTGGAAGAGGTAAGGAGGAACAAGGTTACCTCATCCTTACCGCTGTCCGGGAACATTGCGCAGGCTGCTCCATCCAAAGCTGCAGCCGAGCCAACAATGACGGCCGAGGAGACGGCGAAATCTCCTGCGATATCCCCATCAGCAACCGTCTCTTCACCGGAAGAGGCAAAGACAGACGTCAAGGAGCGGTTGGCGACCGAGCTGCCAGCCACGAAAGAGACTACCAGCATCGTTGAGTTGAAAGAGAGACCTGCGGCGACCGAGCCGCCAGCGGTGGAGGCCGCAGGGGAAGGAGCTGGAAGTGAGGAGTTGGCGGCAGCGGCCACGGTCAATTCATCCGTCGTAACCACCTCACCAATCGACCTCGATGAAGTAGAACTAGCGGCAAAGCTCGTTGTCAAACCGCTGGAAATTCAAGCGGCGGCTGCATCAATCATCTTCGCTACATCATCACCAACCACCATCAGTATTGTCTCATTATCAATGCCAGTTCAAGGGAAACGTCCAACTGACGGTTGGAAGTTCCGAAAGAAGAAGAGTACGAGGACGACCCCAATTTCTCTCCAGGCAGACGGAGACGACGAGGATTGGACGACCAGCAATGCGGTGAACAGGAGTTCGTTGGCAAAGCTCAGGGCCAGTGACCCACGACGCAGAGCCGAGCCATCGACGGGCCACTGGGAGGACTCGCCGAAGCCAATAACCCCGAGATCGGCGGCAACGACGGCAAGGAAGAAGGGGTCAGAGTTGGGCGTCGATAGACGACGCGAAGCTAAGGCGACAATTGAAGAATCGGAGCCGCGAGGAGGGCGATGGGAGAGACAATCGACGATTGCTCCGGTCGTAGTGGCCAGGATTCGCTCGCCGCCATGGAGGGAATCGTCGCGGATGACACCGTCGGAGAAGCAGTTCGACGGCGACTGCTGCGAACCAACGATCAACGACGTGCTGAGGCAAGAGATGATAAGCTCCAAATCGAAGTTGTCTTCCTGCCGCCTGAAGATCTTGCTGGCGCGGAAAGAAGCGGCGGGTCTACCTGGCTGTCGAGGGAGCCTCTCCACGCCGGGGGACGAATCTGAGAAGAAGCCAGAGGACGAGTTGTCTCCGGATAACGACGCGAAGCAGCTGCCGCCGAGGATGAAGATGCTGAAGGAAGAGACGGGAGCTCCCATCGTGGCGAGGGGCGTGCGGGTACCGGCGGCGTCAGTTACAGCAAGGCCAGAAGTGGCCGGGTCCCGCCGTCGTGGGGCAGCCTGTGTGTCGCCGGAGGAGGAAACACCGAGGGAAGAGGCGAGGAAGAAGGAAGGCGGCGGCGAGGTTCCTTCTCCAGCAACCCTAGGTTGCGCCATCAAGCGGCCAGAACCGTTGGGCCGATATGAGGTTCGGGTCGCTGGGCTCGAGTTGGCTGGATTGGATCATCAAGACGGGCAGCATTTTGGACTGAGATGGGCCTCGCATGGGCTTGAGTATATTATATTAGCACCAGACAAGAAAGAGATCAGCTGGGCTCAGGGAGGTATTGGGCTGAGTTCTCAGAATGGGCTTGGACCACCAATGAACTCTTTATTTGGATTTAATTTGCAGGAAAAGAAGATGAAGAAGGAAAGGGATGGGCTCGTTGGGTTAAGAGATGGGTTTTCAAGCAAGCTTAGTCCAAATCAATTTGGGAAAGAATGGAGTCCAAAAGAGATTGTCTTCACCACCAAATCCATGATAGAATTTATAGAGCCCTCTCCTGAAGATCTCAGACTGGAGCATAAAGAAGAACAGTTTTCCGATTCTTATTTCGTGGACTTCGAAAAAGAGGAGGAAGAACTGTTCGGCTATGAGATCGGTAGCATGTGCCACGTGGAGGGAGAAGAGTCGTGGAAAGTGGAAGTTGTTCGAGAAAGATTAATTTATAGAATTGAGCGCAATTGGAAGCGAAGAAAGCGGAAGATCCAGACGAAAGTTGACTGCAACCTTGAGGACAAGGTCGCTTCCAAGGAGGGTGGAATGTTAGACATATAGTTAGTAGGATAATAATAATAATAAATAATGTTAGTGAGGTAGGGTTAGGCGGCTAGGTATAGCCGAATGGGTTAGGATTAGTTCATTAGGGTTTTGGGTTTATTTCCTATATATATGTACTTTGGGCTTACGTTCATAATCAGTCAAGAATAATATTACAGATAGTATCTCTCAAACCCTAGCCTCTAATCCCTCTCAAATCTCGTCCCTCTCTTCCCTAAAGGCCGCCGGCCATTCTTCTATCCCAACCCCGATTCTGTTCTTCAATCCCTAATCCCCAATTCTCCTATCTAAATCCCTAATCTCAACCCTAAATCCCAATCTCACGAGTGCCGAAGATCAATATCGAGAATCCCTAACAAGAGGGTTCTTTCACTTAGTTTGTTATCAGTTAATAGTTAAATAATTTATATTTACCGACAACTGTATTATTTATATTAGTGTGTCAATTGTAGTCGTATAATCGATTATCAGTTAACCAGATAACCGTTAGCAAGTGACGGGATAAGATTAATGTCAAGCTATTGTGCCCAAGTCCATCTTTTACTGTGCACTTTCGATATTCTTTCCTTGAAATCATTCTTATTTGAAACTAAGCCTCTATTACAACTAGGGAATGCAACGATCTTGTAGACCTTCAAACATCTCATTATTTTCAGCTTATGCATGTAGGTCATCGATGCCTATTGTTTTCTACCCTAAGTCCCTAACTATGAGGATCAATGCAGTCACAAGCGCTATTTTGCGTAGAAGCATTTTGGTGATCTAGAAGAATAAAGGCTCAACTTTTAAACTTTAAAGTGTGATTTTGACTACATTAGTAAGGAAAAAGGCGCAATTCTACATAGAAGTGTTTTGGTGACCTAGAAGCGAAAACACGTAAGCTTTAAAATGAGATTTTGACTGCATTTATGAGAACAATCATAATCAGTTAGTCGATTAACTGTTTAACCTTCAGTTACTAACCATTTAACTATAAGTTAGTAATTTACTAAATTTGGCTATCGCGAGCTTACCGTTTACTGTTTAATCGGTTATAGATGTAACCATTAACTGTTGATTGTAGTTTGATTAGCGGTTACACCATTAACATGATAACCGTTTACCCGCCATGTTATCCCAGCTCTACACGATAGCATAGAGATTTAGCATTAGAACGTAAAGCCCACCTTTTCATGGATTAAGAAGAAATATCTTCTTAGCAAAGTACTCTCCAAACCCCCACCTCGTGATTAGAGGAAATGAATTGGATTCATGGATGGTGTATCCATGGATCGAATGAATTTGTGGATTAGATCATGGATCAAAGTGGTATCTAAATATTGGTCCAATATGTAAAATTTCAAAAGTTTAGGTACTAAATTGTCATAATAAAAATTTTGAGGTACCAAAATGTGTGTTTCCAATTATTTTTTTGTTAAAAAAAATTTAGGTACTAAATGATAAAATATGTAAAGTGTAGGTACTAAACGTAATTTCCCTTATACTCTTTAAAAAAAAATAGCACATGTTTCCTGAATTAATCTCGAACATGTTGATTATAAAATGGGTAAATTGCAAGTTTGGTCACTGGAATTACTAAAATATTTCACGTTTAGCACCTAAAATATTTTATTCCATTCGTGGTCACTAAGATTAGTTCAAGAGTTCAAGTTTGGTCAATGGTCGTCAAACTCTGTTAACTTTAGCTAATGTGGCAGTCAACATTTATAGTTGACCATTAAATAAGTGACATGACAATTAAAAAATTAAAATGTAATTCATATTTTCCACCTCCCCACTCACTCCTAAATCCTAATAATAAAACTCACTTATAAAAACTAAAGCAAGAATAATAATTATAAATAAAAGGAACAACTTCTCCGAATCAATCCATCAATAACATAAGAAATAACCATAAGAGAGAAATCAAGAAATGGATATTTCTCAGATAACCGTCAATGAAACATAGAGGAGTGAAAAAGGAGGAGAAGAGCTACTAAGCTTAATCAACGCCAACCTCCTGTGGTCCTTCCTTTTAACTAGAGATTTTGGAAATTACTTTGGAATCTACAGGTCCCACCTAAACTCAAGTTTTTCTTCTGGGGAGTCGTTCGTGGCTTCTTGCCCTTGCAGATTGTTTTGTTCTCCAAAACACTAGCAACGTTAGGGGTGGCTATACGGTCCGGTCCGGTTAAATTGGCCCAAATTGATCCGGTCTAGTCCGGTTTTTTTGAAAATATAAGGACCGAAGATTGGATTGGATACAGTCCGGTCTTGGTTTTATATTGAGATTGTGGGAATTTGAATGGCCTAAAGCCTAAAAGGGTGAGGAGTTGGTTAAGTTTTGTACTAAGTGCAAAGGTTTGTGACCGTTTATGCAAATTACCCTTAAGTTTTGGATGTTGAGCTCTCTTATCCGGTCTTTATCCGGTTTTTTACCTCAAATCTAAGCCCAAAAATTGGATTGGATTGTTTACTATCCGGTCCCGGTCCAGTCTCGGTCCGGGTTATACGGTCCGGTTTCCGGTTTTTCATCCGGTCCCGGTCCAAATAGCCACCCCTAAGCAACGTACACCATTTGCTCGACTTGTTCGGAAGAACCATAATCTTTTTCACATTATTTTTTCTCGTGCAGGGGAGCCTGAGGCTTATGGAAGCTAGCTTATCTTGAAAATCAAAGGCTCTCTCTTGCAGGGATGCCGCTTGGACTCATCTTTTCTTTCAGATGAATCTAACAAAAATGCAGCTTTGCTGATACAATCTTTCTTCTTTGGAGATTATGGAAGGGGAGATGCTAGACGGTTCACGAAAGCATTCAATACCTCCCTCATGCCTTATTTCGACAGCTTACTGCTCTAGTGGAAGATTGGAGAGCGGCAACGCAAGCAACTCCTAGTCAGTCTAGGCCAGTCCAACCCCAAGATACTAGTATGAATGTTGCAGGTCCAGGGTACAACTCCGTACCAAGCAACTCGAATGCCAATTTGGGGTCTCCATTGGCCATGATTGGAGTGTGGTTTGATGGTGCTGTTAAGCCAGGACATGGGGGTAGTGTTGGCTTTGTGGGGTTCCAATAGGAAGGTATAGTTAACTTTGTCTTTGGTAAGTTTTACGATGCTATTCAAGACCGTTTTTAATGGAGGTATTGACCTTACGTGATGCCTTACATTGGTGCGTAACTCACTCATTTATTTTGTCAAATTTCATCGGGATTCCCAACTTCTGATCCGCGCGAGTGGTGGACGGAGACCTGGCTCATAGACTTGGTGGAGCTATATTGGAAGACATTCAAAATCTGCCTGCTCAACTTTGCTCTGTTTCATATACTTTTGTTACTCGTAACTATGATAGGCTGCCCATCTTGTGGCACAAAAGGCCTTTTCATCAGGAGTTCGGCTATTGGTTGACTACCGCTCTCTCCTTGTTTCTTCGGTATGACTTCTTATTGTACAAATGACTTCGGAAAAAAGGAGGAGAAGAAAAAGAATCCTCCGGGAGTCGACGTTTGCCATCTCTCACTCTCTTTCGTCGTCCTTTGCCTCCGCCTTTGCTACTTTCACAAGCCACCTGTAGCAGCAACATCAGGCCGCACACCAGGTAACTGGCTTCTCTGAGCACGATCGGAGGAATCGGATTGGAAGCGACATGGGCGACACCGTCTACTGGATGGTTCACAGACTATCCGACTGGGTTTTTCGTGCTCAAGGTGGTCGATGGGAACCACGAGGACTCCGTTCCTAACTAGATTTGCAGGAAGATTAAGATTCTCTGCGACATCAGCCACCCCAACGTCGTCACGAAATGTATGACCACAACGATGAGATCTAGGTCCTGCTCGAGTTCATGGATGACGGATCCCTTGAGGGGGCTCACATCGCTAACGTGGCTCATTCGTTGGACGCTCGTCAAATTTTGAGCGGGATTGTTTCCCTCCAACGTCGCAAATTCGTACACCGTGACATCAAGATCTCCAATTTTCTGATTAATTCCAGCAAGCATGTCATGATTGTCGATTTCGGGGTGAGCAAAGTGTGACGGTTACGGTGGGGACATATGGAGCTTGGGGATGAGCATATTGGAGTTCTACTTGGGGAGGTTACCATTCGCGGTAGGTAGACATGACGTGCTTGATGTGAATTTCTAGGTCGGAGGAGGAAAATGCCGGCGAGAACATATCGGGGTGGGTAGACTAGGGTTTGAGTAGGGGTTGAAGAGGATGGTAGGTTGAGGGAAAGATTTATTTTTAATTTTGGTATACTTAATTTTTTAATTTTAATGTTATAAAGAGGTGGAAATTGTAAAAAATTAAAAATTATTATTTTTTAATTATCACGTCACTCATTTAAGTGTCACCTATAAATGTTTATTTTTCCGATAAATCAAGTATAAATGTTGATTGCCGCATTAATTAAAAGTTAATGGAGTTGGATGGCCGGTGACCAAATTTGAAATCTTGAACTAATTTTAATGACCACGAATAAAATAAAATATTTTTAATGGCAAATGTAAAATATTTTAAACCTAGTGACCAAAATTGCAATTTATCCGTAATAATAAGGGTAATTAGCGTAAATGGTCACAAACCTTTGCACTTAGTACAAAACAGTCACAAACCTTTAATTTATAACCATTTGATAACAAAACTTTTTAGTTAGAACAAAACGGCCACAAATTAAACAGTGTGACCATTTCATACCAGTTCAAACTTTTGTTACCGTGTCGTTGCAAATTAGACTTTTGGTGACCGTTTTGTACAAATTAAGTTCAAAAGTTTGAACGCTCAATCACCGTTACAATTCACTCTAGTTGTATGGTGGTTTTGTTAATGTATGTGAATGATATGATCGTCATAAAGGATGACAATGAGAGAATTCAATGGCTCACAAATGGGTTCCAGACTGCTTTTTAGTTGAAAAAACTCTGTCTACTTTCTTACTTTCTTGGTATCGAAATTGAAAGGTCAACTGAGGGCATTCTTATTTGGCAAAGCAAATATGTCGATGAACACATGACCTGACATCTTATATGTCGTTCAAGTGGTTAGTATCATATACTTAACGAACAAACTACCCGACCTCAAAACATGACAAGCATTTAATTTGTAACGATTCGGTAACAAACCTTTACACTTAAAACAAAACGGTCATAAATTAAATAGCGGTGACCATTTTATACAATTTCAAAGTTTTGTTACCGTATTGTTACAAATTAAAAATTTGTGACCATTTTGTACTAAGTGCAAAGATTTGTTACCATTTATGCTAATTACCCGTAATAATAATAAATAATAATAATAATAAATAATGCTGGACGTGTAATAACGTCGCCTTGTGGTTGTGGTAGTGTTAAACCCTGCTCTGAACTATCCCCTCCGTAAACCCACCTTCACTCCCGCGCGCCAATCCACCTCCGCCGCCACTGCCCTGAGCTCCCAAAGCCCCTCTCTTTTCTCCTGTCGCCGGCGAAAAGATGGACGTAGACATGGATGAACGGCAGATTCAAGCTCGTTTCGTCACAAAATTGAACCCGCCATTTAAAGCTCCACCGTCAGCCATTACCATCCCGGCTACCGTCACTCGTCTCGGCCTCTCTACTATCGTCAACAGCCTCCTTAAAGCTGGTAAGTTTACTTATCCTTCTCTCGCTTTTTGACTCCGGGAATTGATCTTACGTTATTGATGAAGAGGGGGGTTTGGCGTTTGTGACAAAAAGGTGATCCTGAATGGGAGACTCAGCCCTTTGATTTTCTGATTGATGGGGAGCTTGTTCGTATGTCGCTCGACCGATTTCTTCTTGCTAAGGGCATTTCTGCTGTAAGTTTAAACTCTCTTTTCTCTCCGTTCTAAATCATTGGTTCCCTTCTGTTTTTGTTGCTCACTAGAAATTGGGGACCTATGTGTATATATAACAGGAGAAGACATTGGAAATTGAATATATCAAGGCTGTTGTTCCTAGGAAAGAGGAGGAGCCTTCACTGCATGATGACTGGGTCAGTGCTGTCGATGGTTCATGTTCTCGGTAAACCCACTGTGCCTTTGGCTCTAGTCTTTTGCAGTCATCTTTGGATTTCTGGGTCAATGAGGCATTGTCTCTGCTAGTAACAAGTTGGCTACTGATATTAACTGCTCTAGTTGTGCTTGGTGGCAGGTTCATCTTGACTGGATGCTACGATGGTTTTGGAAGGTAGAGAAGAAATTTTGTTCTTTCGCACTATCCACAGTAATCATTTTGTAGCTGCTAAGGAATCTGACTGGTGCAAACTTGTTTTTCATTCTTCAATTCTTCAGGGTGTGGAAAGGTGCTGGAGTGTGTAGCCATATACTTGAAGGGCACACTGATGTAATTACCTCCGTCAGTATCATTAACCCACTAGGTATAATCAATCACCTGCTTTATTCTACTACTGGAAACTGTTGAACAAGATTCAGTTGTTTTGTCTATGAGGTTTTAGGTGTATCGAATCACCTGTCATGTAGCACAAATTGTTATTTCAATTCTTGAGCACACTAGCTGTCTTTTTGCATTCAATACTTCTATACCTACATTCTCTAGCATTTTAGGTGCAAGGTATGAGATATGAACCCCAAGTTGCTAAATACGCTTCTGGTGCATGGTCTCTAAGGACTTATCTTGTGGGGTGTTATTCTTCTAAGTCCATTACTATAATGCAATAGGCATTAGAGGCTTCCACTGTCTATTCCCATATCAGTTGAGCAGCATATCGATCAGATATCTTGCCTTTGCTTCGTAGCAATATGAAAAGTAATTTCGTTATAAGTAGTGTGTTTATCTTACTTATGTTTGTTCTTATGGATATCGACAGTTAATTCATGTTGCAATTTCCTGGTGCAGGTGATGTAACTCTGGCTACAGCCTCAAAAGATCAAACTCTTAGACTCTGGAAGGTAACTGGACTGACTTCTTCCTCCCTTTTGTAAAGTTGGCTGCTTACAGCAACCCATGTCCTGGTTGATAAATTATTTATTCCTTTTTCACCCCAAAAGATGGATTCCGAAGAAGGTGTTGATGATGTTCCTGCCAAGATTAGGCCATTCAAGATTTTGCGTGGTCATAGTGCATCTGTAGGGAGTGTTGCAGCTCAGGCATCAGGAAGCATGGTTTGTTTTCCTCTCTCTTGTTGTTGATATAATGATAACCCACGCAAGTGATAATTTTACTTACAATTTCCATTTGATTTGTGTACGAAACAGATCTGCTCAGGTTCTTGGGATTGCAGGGTTAACTTGTGGCAGACAGATGTATCCTCTGCAGAAGGTGATTCAGTATCAATTAAGAAGAGAAAAACTAAAAATGGAACTGAAGAACCACAGTTGGAGGTATTAATTTCACTTGGTTTTTGTTAATTTTTCATATAGTTCCTTCAACTGTGTTTATACAGGAAAATTATCTCCAGTAGTCATTTCTCATTGTCATGTTAACTGGAAGAAGTGGATTGCAAGATTTCAGTAGAGCTTTATGACCACTACTACTTCCTAGCTGTTGAATCTGACAATTTTGTATGAACTGCTTTCAGGGTGCTCCGGTTTCGACGCTAGTGGGTCACACACAACAAGTATCCTCACTCGTGTGGCCAGAGCTTGATACAATTTATTCTGCATCATGGGATCATACTATAAGAAGATGGGATGCTGAGACAGGAAAAGATGTGTCGAGCATTGTATGTGGCTAATGTAGTATCAGCTTCTTTCTCTTTTTTTTATAAGTCCCAGCACGCTAATAGTGTTCTTTCCTTGCAGATCTGTGGAAGACCCTTCAATTGCCTTAGTGTAGGAGGTGAAGGTTCAACTCTTGTAGCTGCTGGTGGATCCACTCCCATACTTAGGATATGGGATCCACGAAAGCCAGGTATAGTTTCTATTCATATCTTGTCAGCTTTTGCTAAAAAGAACAAACTTTTGTCATTCTCTCCTTGTCATTTCTTTGTAGGAACATCTGCCCCTGTGTACCAGTTTTCTTCCCACACTTCTTGGATATCAGCATGTCAATGGCACAGTAAATCTTGGTTCCACCTACTATCTGCATCCTATGATGGGAAAGTCATGTTGTGGGATCTCAGAACCGCGGTAGCGTATCCTCTCTTAAGAAATTTTAGTTCAACTTGTTCCTTTACATACAAGTAAAACTGATTGAATGGTGGTTGAATGAATGTGCAGTGGCCTGTTTCTGTTATTGAGTCGCATGAAGACAAGGTGCTATGTGCTGATTGGTGGAAAGAGGACTGTGTGATCAGCGGCGGCAGAGACTCGAAGCTTCGGATTTCTTCGGGAGTTCCCGTGCTTTGAGAGGGGGCTCAGGAGAAAAGTCTCCGGTTTTCTGAAATCTAGAGAAGCTAAAAGCCAACTGTACCATAGGCATGGAGAAGCCTTTGTGATAGATATCTCAGTTTTGGTTTGTGGTTAAATTTGTATGCAACAGTCTCTCGTGCTTTTTGAAGGGAGTCCTGGGTAATACTCAAATGTAACTGCGGATGAACATTGTATGGGTTTATATCTTATTGTACCCTTAATTTTAGTGTTCTTAATTTATTTGTTTTTTCTTTTGCTGAGTTGATGATGTCTGAGATTGTCTCAAGCTGTTTTTGAAAATTAGATGTTAATTTTGAGCAGGGGGTTTTCTACTTTTTAACTATTAAGTAAGTGATTTTTATTAAGTTTTATGTTACTTATTTGAGTGTTGATGTTATGAACAAGGAAAAATTTATGAATTTATTTGTTTTTATTTAGGAGGCAAAGTCATATTGAGAAGTAATTAAGTGATATTTGTTTGACTGTTATTCATGATATGCATTGTTATTACTATCCGGTTTTTAGTGTCAATTTTAATACGAACTTTGAAATATTACAATTTTAATCTACAATTTCGGTTGTATTTTAATTTTTTTATATTTTACATGAAATCACGATTTTGACTGCAATGGTTAAGGTTTTCCAATATCTTTAGTTCACATAACCAGACATCTCTCAAGCATTCAACTACTGTGCCCAACACATGCATCAGTGGCACATCTGATCATGGTCTCTCCTTCATCACTCACACATCACCTCGGTTGTCCGGCTATTCAGATGGGGTCCGGATCACCTCAGTAACCGACCCCTCAGTAAGTGTCAGAAACCATCCATCGCACCGTCCATCGCACCATCTTTCCAGCCGTCAGATCATGCAAATTAACTACACGCGGGGGCAAAATAGTAATCACGTCTCTGACAATTTGAATTGCAGACGTGACAACGACAACCGTCCCGCCTTCTCTCCTTCTTTCTCTCACCTTTCAAGCGACAGTTCCACTTCCCTCTGCTCTCTAACTCTCCATTCTTCCTCCCGATCCTCAATTCTCTCACCAAAATCGCAGCAAAAACATCTAGAAAAAAACACAAAATAAACTTCAAATCGAACTATTTTCGCAAAGGTTTTCGAAGAATCATTCAACGATACACTGTTCTTGCTTCTTCGTCGAAAAACGAAGGGTTTCCAACTTCAACGAGGCTCAAAAATCGTTTTTGCACAAAATATCAAGGTAAAACCTCATTTCTTTCTTCGAAATCCATCCACAGAACAATAGAAACAGTATTTCAGTCACTCTTCATGTGAAAATTGTAGTAAACTCGCTAAATTACCGAATTGTTACCATGCGTTGCTGAACTGGTGTAGAATCTGTTGTGTTTTGCTTCGTTACCATATGGTAATGTGTGGTAAGCTATGATTGCATGTTGTAAAATAGCAAAAAACCATAAGTCCTGCTGTGTTTTAGTTTGTTACCATATGGTAATGTGTGGTAAGCTATGATTGCATGTTGTAAAATAGCAAAAAACCATAAGTCCTGCTGTGTTTTAGTTTGTTACCATATGGTAATGTGTGGTAAGCTATGGTTTCATGTTGTAAAATAGCAAAAAACCATAACTCCTGCTGTGTTTTAGTTTGTTACCATATGGTAATGTGTGGTAAGCTATGGTTTCATGTTGTAAAATAGCAAAAAACCATAAGTCCTTCTGTGTTTTAGTTTGTTACCATATGGTAATGTGTGGTAAGCTATGGTTTCATGTTGTAAAATAGCAAAAAACCATAACTCCTGCTGTGTTTTAGTTTGTTACCATATGGTAAGGTGTGGTAAGCTATGGTTTCATGTTGTAAAATAGCAAAAAACCATAAGTCCTTATGTGTTTTAGTTTGTTACCATATGGTAAGGTGTGGTAAGATATGGTTTCATGTTGTAAAATAGCAAAAAACCATAAGTCCTTCTGTGTTTTAGTTTGTTACCATATGGTAATGTGTGGTAAGCTATGGTTTCATGTTGTAAAATAGCAAAAAAACCATAACTCCTCCTGTGTTTTAGTTTGTTACCATATGGTAAGGTGTGGTAAACTATAGTTTCATGTTTTAAAATAGCAGAAAAACATAAGTACTTCTGTGTTTTAGTTTGTTACCATATGGTAAGGTGTGGTATGATATGTTTTCATGTTATAAAAATGGAGGAAACCATAAGTCCTGTTGTGTTTTACTTCGTTACCATATGATAAGATGTTATAAGACATGGTTTCATGTAATTACCATATGGTAACATGTGATAAATATATGGTTTGATTTGGTATGGTAGGAAACCATTATGGTACCATATGGTATATTATGGTAAAAAGCATGCTAACAGACTATTCCTAATTTCTACATTCAGGTACACTATGGTAAACCAAAGAAAAAGTTTTCGCAAGGTGCAGCCCAACAAAAGTATCTGCAATTGCAAGGACAATAAAAGATGAGCAGAAAGCGCAACTTGAGATATTAGGCCTAGCAGGCTTAATATCAATCAAGCAGACAAAGATAAACAACCCTTTTGCACGGTTCGTAATGAACAAATACAATCCAGTGAAAGAATCGTTCAAGCTACCTGACGGGACACGCATGAAGATATCACCAATTGACTTTCATAGGGTATATGGTCTGCCGATGGGGAATAGGGAAGTTGTACCTCCCATGATTTCTTGGGACGACGCAGCAGATTATGCAATAGAAACCCTACTGGAAGTAGATGGAACATCCAGTCCAAGGGTAAAGCTAAGTCAGGTAGAAAAAGATCTTCCTACAACTACAAACAGTAAGAGATGGTTACAATTGTTCTTTCTGCTGGTCACCGGAGGCTTGCTGTGTCCAACTTCATCCCTTATGGCTGAACTCAACATGCTTGAGTACTTGAAGACTGATCAATTGAAACATTTCACCAGCTACAACTGGTGCAAATACTTCTTCAACCACATGAATGAAGGATTGAAATCACCAACCCTCTACGTCAGTGCAGATCTTCACTTCCTTACAGTAAGTCTCCATTCCCTTGGTCATTTCAACCTTGTTACTCATATATTTTATATATAAATGATACTCTTTGAAAAAACTAATACAACTATCTGCATAAAAAGGTATGCTTCATGTACAAACTGGACGAAATGGCATTCTCAACCCAGCTTCGAACACCAACAGTAAGCTACTATGATGATCTCAATGTCGAAAGCAACTTTGAGAACATTAAGAGCTACTACAATGGAAAAGAGTTGAACGAGATCGAAAAGGTTGCCAACATTAGTGACAATGAGGCTGATGATGCAACTGATGAGGAAGAGGAGAATGAGCCGGTCTATCAGTCACCGAAAAGACAAAGAAACAAAAGTCCAGACCAGTCATCATCACTGAACTTTGATTTGAAGAATATCAGAACAGTCAACCAAGTAAGTACAAATTATCTATATTACAGTTGTCCAATTCATGCTAACCGCAAAGTCCTTCTATGTTTTAGTTTGTTACCATATGGTAAGGTGTGGTAAGATATGGTTTCATGTTATAAAAATGGAGGAAACCATAAGTCCTGTTGTGTTTTAGTTTGTTACCATATGGTAAGGTGTGGTAAGCTATGGTTTCATGTTATAAAAATGGAGGAAAACATAAGTCCTGTTGTGTTTTACTTCGTTACCATATGGTAAGGTGTGGTAAGCTATGGTTTCATGTTATAAAAATGGAGGAAACCATAATTCTTGTTCTGTTTTACTTTGTTATCATATGGTAAGGTGTGGTAAGATATGGTTTCATGTTATAAAAATGCAGAATAGTGATAATAATTGCCAATACCATGTATTACCACCATGGTAACTAACCATACACCATACACACATTACCACCATGGTATCTTACAAAAACTCCCATTATGCAGGCTGAGAATGCAATCAAATTGCTTGAAGCATCAATGAAGGCAATGATGAAAGCAATCAATGACCAGTACAAAAGCCAAATTGACAATCTGATCAGACACAAGGAGAATCTTGCGAAAGAAAGCTGTGATGAAAATGTTCAGCCAACAGAAGGAGAAAAATCTCAATGTGAAGATGATGAAGAAGAGAATGATGAAGAAATGAATGCCAATTTGGATAAAACACTCAATGAAATATTTAAACAGGCAAAGATAGACGAGAACAAAGAGGAGAACGAGGAGCAAACACAGAAAGAAGATGATTCACAACCATCTACAGTCGATCTTGCTGCATCTACACCGAAGGAAAAAGAAAAGGAGCAAGATGATTCTGCTCCAGGAGCTGTGAATAGGGAAAGCATCCAAGAAGGAGATCCACTGGGGAAAGTTGCAACAGAACCACCAGCACAATCTGTTCAAGAAGGTCTGAATCAGGGAACACCACAACAAGGGGACACCCCGAAAGCAGTTCTAGAACAGACATCTGCAAAAGAAACAGAAGAAAAAGGAGCTACCAAAACAGCAGATCTAATGGATGTTGATAAGGAAACAACAGAAGAAGGGAATACAGGACAAGCTGCACAAAAGACTGCAGAAACTGACAGTGAGAAAACGGTGTCAGATGATGTTGTTCGAGAAGAGGCTCCAAAACTAACAACCAAAGCTGTTGAGAAGCCTAAAGTGACAAGGGAAGACGACATTCCATCCTTCGATCTCAGCCCTCTCAACCATCAAACACCAACAACACCAACGAAGTTGACTACCACCACGGCAACCGATCAACCAGGAGAGCCTCGCAAAAGAAGAATCATGGTGAAGAATGTGCACGGAAACGAAAAGAAGGCAAGAGGAACACCACCACCAGCACAGCCACAAAGCACCCAGTCACAGAAGGAGTCATATGCTATATAGTCAAATCTGTACACAAACAGCCAAGAGAAGCTCAAGGAAGAGCGTGAATGCATAGATGCTTACCTAGAGGACCTGAATACTCCAACTGTTGAACCAGATGCTCCACAATCACAAAGATCACCAGTTGAATGGTCAACACCAACACAAACAACACCTGACGATATGTTCAGCAACATCCTGGAGTACATAAGATGCAAAAACAAGAAATTTGTCAAGAGGTAAGTCATCATCTTAAAACTTCTACTGTTATATGATGTTACTGTAGTGATCTAGTTTGTTACCATATGGTAAAATATGGTAAGATATGGTAAAATTAGATAAATCTATGGTTTAATCATACAAAATGTAGTAATCCACAATTCCAGTTTTGTTTTTGGTTTCATACCATATGGTAAGATGTGGTAAGCTATGGTAAGATTAGATAAATCTATGGTTTAATGTTACAAAATGTAGTAATGCACAAGTCCTGTTTTGTTTTATTTTAATACCATATGGTATGATGTGGTAAGCTATGGTTTGTTGTTAAAGAATGGATTAAACCATAACTCCTGTTGTGTTTTACTTATTACCATATGGTAAGATGTGGTAAACTATGGTTTTGTTGTGATAACCTATTGTTTGATGTGATAAATTAAAGTAAACCATCCGTCCTGTTGTGATGTGCTTTTATACAGTGATGAGATAATGTTTAGAAGGAAGGATGGAACATTCTTGCTGAAAAGAGAGTCAGTACAGTCGATTGACATTCGCTGTGAAATCACATCTGATGTCATCGACTGGTATGGAGATCTAATGAACATGAATGAAGCAAAAAAAGGAAAATTCAAAAGGTGGTTCTTCGATTCATCTTTGGCAGTAAGTAAACCCACCCATATTCTGTCAATAGTTCTTAGACAACACATATATAAAACACATAATAACAACCACAACTTTCAGGGTGACTGCCAATTGGACATTGATAGTGGCAATCCTGTACTAACTCCAGACGATTACTACGACAAAGTGGACTTGGACATCACTAACAAAGAATGGGCAAAAAACCTCAACTTTACAGAATGTAACCTTGTAAGTATCTCACCACAATTTTTGCAGTGGTTACCATATGATATATTGTGGTAAAATTAGTTTGCAGTGGTTACCATATGGTATATAGTGGTAAAATTAGTTTGTAATGCTTCTTAACTTACTGTTCAACACTTATATGACAAGCGCTTACAATATGGTATACTGTGGTCAAATTATTTTGCAGTGGTTCTTCCCTTACTGTGATAACAAGCACTACATCATGATTTATGTCAACATCAAAGAAGAGAGATTTGAAGTACTCGACAGTCTCCGTCACAAAGATTTTAAAGAATACTACAAACCAATGGCAGGCAGGGTTGTCCAGTACGCAATCAACTACATGAAGACACAGTTTGCAGAGAAGACAGTAAAGTGGGAGAGGTTTACCTGGTTCAACCTCGAGAAGGTTACACAACCAGATGACAAGTCATGTGGGATGTACATCATCAGGTGGATGAGACACTGGGAAGGTAAGTACAACAGTGCCCTGACCAAAGACTGGAAGAGGATTGATCTCATAAATGAAGAAAGGGAGTGCCTGATGTTGGACATCATTCTTGATGAAGACAATCTTGAACGGGATAGGATCATGAAAGAATCAACAAAGTACTGCAACATGAAGAACAAGAGGAAGAATTGAAAGAAAGGAGATGAAAATTCTATTATGGTTTGTGTTAAGTAGTAGGAGGGTATAAGTAATCTTTTGAGAACAAACTCACAATGTTCAGTAGCCACTTCATTTTAGTTAGTAGGATGGTATGAAACAACTTATTATGGTGTGTATTATGACTAAGTGAAATGTTCTGTTTTTTTATTATGTTAGCAAATACTTAACATGTGTTCTTAATTCCCAAATTACCACATTTTACCACATAGTATGACAATGTAAAATCAGTTACCACACAGAACTTCCAAACTACCACACTATACCATATGGTATGGCATGGTAAAATCAAACTACCACACTATACCACATGGTATGGCATGGTAAAATCAAACTACCACACTATACCACATGGTATGGCATGGTAAAATCAAATTACCACACTATACCATATGGTATGGCATGGTAAAATCAATTATCACACAGAATTCTCACATTTAACTTTCAAATTACCATATTTTACCACATGGTAATGCACTGTAAAATCAATTACCACACAGGACAACACATGCCACTTCCAAAAATAGCATATTTTACCACATGGTATGGCATGGTAAAAATAAATTACAACACTATACCATATGGTATGGCAAATGTAAACTCAATTATCACACAGAACTTCAAAACTACCACACTATACCACATGGTATGGCAAGGTAAAATCAATTATAAAACAGGACCTTCACATTTAACTTCCAAAATAGCACATTTTATCATCTGGTTTGACATGATAAAATCAAATTACCACATTATACCACATGGTATGACATGGTAAAATTAATTCATCAAGACAAGACAAATATCCACAAAACCAAAACCAATCCACAAGAACAAAATAGCTTCAACAACTCAACCAGCTTCAACCATTCATTCAAATAATCCTCTAAGAAAACTATTACAGCTTCAGCCTTAAACTTTCTTCAACAACCTTCAAATTCTCCTCCTCAAGCCTGCTAGTTTTTCTCTTCTTCTTAATTACAGCCCCTGCAGCCTCCGAAACTGGAATTGGTCGTTTCGAAGGCTTGAATGAATCTTTTTTAGGCTTAAACCCCTTCACTTTTTGGACCGGTACATCATCTATACCAAGATAACAAAAACAAACTACAATCAATGACAGATATATAAAATCATTCTCCTAAAAAAAGTGCATATATCAAAACACAAAACTCAAAACAATTAAAAACTTACTGTCACCGTTAGAAGACGTGCTTGTTCCAGCAGGTTCAGTAATCGATAGGGCTTCACACTTTTTGATCAAATCAGTCATGAAGGCCATGGCTGATTTATACAAATCATCATCCAATGCAACCCTGCTGATCATTGATGCAGAAACAGCTGACAGATTGAAAAGACGAGAACAACATTTCGATGAACTATCAGTAGACGGAACTTCAAAAGAAAAGTTCCCTCCAGTTTTTGCTGCTCTTGTCCACCGCTTCAAAATCAAACTGCTAGGAATGTGCTGGAACTTCAGATTGCATGTTGTAGACCACAACATATCATATCCCTTAATTTGATGCTTACAGATCATACCACTTGACTCCCACTTACGGCAGGAACACTTGATTTCACCGTTATCAAAATCAACCTTCAACACCCTACTATCCAACCTTGTAAGGTCATTCTCTAATATGAAGACATCAAACATTCCTACATGTCCTTCTGGTTCTATCTCCGTATTTGAAAAATATTATACGCAAGAGATTCCTTGTACTGATCCAGGAAAAACTTGAATATCTTCGGCGTATACACATTAGCAACTTGCTTCACAATAGGGCTAGTAGAAAACCGAGAATCAGCCAACCTAGATAAGGCATAATACTCTTCTTGTTCTTCAGCATCCCTCTTATTATCAAGCATCCTCTCAAAGTGCACAAAGAATCTACTAACGCTAAACTCTGACTGCAAGTAATGTCGAATATTACTATTGCAGCACTCACTTAGCTGGGTACTCTTCATTCCCGCACCAAAATGACAATTCACCCAGGCTGAAGACCACTTCTTCCTGACTTTGTAAATGCCCTGTAACCAACTGTGTCCCAAAGGTCCCTTCCCAGGAAAACACTTCTCAATCATCTTCTTCCAATTATACTCAAAATCATCCTCATCATCAGCATTATACATCAAATAACTAAGCTCACGAAGGAAGTCATAGTCACACAAACTTCCCAGATTAACAACTGCATTCTGAGCAATATGCCATGTACACAATCCATGAAAACAATCTGGGAAAACAGACCTTATACCAGCAGCAATTGCAGCAGCCTGGTCAGTAAACATTGATAACGGTCTCACACCTCCCATGCATTTCAAAAAATGATCGAAAAGCCATTCAAATGTTGCCGTTGTTTCATCATATAGAAGAGCAGCCGCAAAGACAGTCAGTTGGTGATGATTGTTGAAACCAACAAACAAAGCTACAAAAACATAAGAAAATGTGAGTAAAAACAATTCTACCAACACATACCATGTGGTAAAAGGTACGAATAACAATAATACCAACCCGTACCATATGGTAAAGACTCATACTATATGGTAAAGACTTCTAAGAACAAAAAAAACAATCCATACCAGACCATACCATATAGTACAGACTTCTAACAACGCAAAAACCACCTCAAATAACCTTGTTACCAACCTATACCATATGGTAAAAGATTTTTAAGAACAAAAACACAATGCATACCAGCCCATACCATATAGTACAGACTTCTAACAACGCAAAAACCACCTCAAATAACCTTGTTACCAACACATACCATATGGTAAAATACTTTTAAGAACAAAAAAGCAATCCATACCAACCCATACCATATGGTACAGACTTTTAAGAACAAAATAACCATGATACAAAATGATAATAATAATAATCATACAAACTCACAAAGACAATAATAAACAACAAACTAGAAAACATACCTAGTGGCCGATACTCTTTGTTAGTCTGGTAAGTAGTATCAAAACTAATTGAATCACCAAAATAATGATAATCCATCCTCATCTTCCCATCTGCCCACAAAATACTAGCAATGTTCTCTTCAACATCAATCTCCACCTCATGAAAGAACTCAGGATCCAGCTGTGCTTGACGTCTAAAGTATTCAAGCAATGCAGTCGCATCACCATACTCCATTGATAACGTCCTCACCGTTCGCAGATGGTTCTTCAAATCATTCTTTGTGAACCCAACAAACTTCCGACCACCACCAGCCCTACTAATTGCATTATACGAAGAAGTCACACCAATACCAGCAACATCATTCACCTCTGCCAACATCTTATACACAGGAGCCATTCGTCTGCTGAATCTCACATAGTGACGCAGAGACTCAGGAATCATGTCATGGTTGTACACATTATACCAACGATAGATCTTGTAGCATTTAAACTCTTTAAACCACCTCAGTCGTATATAAGCACCATTACATCCACCCCTAAGTTCTGGAACATTACGAACACGAACCGTCGTATCAACAACACCAGCATTATCAGGGTTATTCTCGCTACCTCTTTTCCAACCTTCCTTATTGCAACAATACTTGATATAATATACAGCTGAAGAACCACCATTGAGCTTCGGACACGCTGATTGGTTATAAATCCTCACACCAAAACCTTCATGATTCCCATAATCAACATAAAAATTATATGCATCATATGGTGTATTGAACTCTAAGTCCTTCCAAGAATCACGAACAGTAGGATCTATACCATTGAAACCTACAAACATTATGAAGCAACATATTAAATATGTACAAATATAATACCACCATGGTATGATATGATAAAATGGATTCCACACCACAACAGTATGAAAATCTCAATGTATACCAATAATTACAGCCATGATACAAGAGTTACCACCATGGTATGGCATGGTAAAATCAAATTACCACACTATACCACATGGTATGGCATGGTAAAATCAAAATACCACACTATACCACATGGTATGACATGGTAAAATCAAATTACCACACTATACCACATGGTATGACATGGTAAAATCACTTATAGCAGCAACAAAATCCCAAAAAACCACACTATACCACAAGCTATACATGATAACATCAAGTTACCATATTTTACCACATGGTATGACATGGTAAAATAAATTATCACACATAACCCCACCTTTAACTTGAAACTACCACACTATACCACATGGTAAGGCATGGTAAAATCAAATTACGACACTATACCGATGATTCCAAACATGGTAAGAGTAATTACCAGTATGGTATGATATGGTAAAACTTAAATACAGAGCACAATAACATCACAACACAACACTATAGTATCAGCTCTCATCGTATACCAGTAATTACCACCATAGTACCATATGGTATCTAACACATTCAAACTTCAATAAACAAACAAATTTGTATATCTTACCTCCTGATTCACCAGAGTTAGCTGAATGACCAAATACAAGATCGATAGATGAAGAAGCAGTTCCAACAACGCTAGATGAAGAACCAGATCCTACAACGCTGGTTGAAGAACCAGATCTATCAAATGGAACAACATCGCCACAATTTACGTAACTCATCTCACCAGAATACTGCAAAAACACCAAAACACAAAGAACATAACACATGAACAAGTTCGATTAGCTAAACAGAACACACAAAGAAACTCAGAGAAAGTAAATTCTACAAAACCTACAACGAAACCAGTGAAACTCAAACACGCTCGATTAGCTAAACATGAACAAGCTCGACTAGCAGCAATGAAAAACCTCCAACGAAACCAGAGATCAACAGAAAACTCGATTAGCTAAACTGGAAGAATAAAAAAAACTAATATCTAACCTCGTCGTCGATCAATTATGGAGAATCAGAAAGCTCAATTCGATTAACTGCTGCTCTATCGCCGTCGATCAATTATGGAGAATCAGAAAGCTGCTCGCAATTTCTATCGCCATCGACCAATTATGGAGAATCGCCGTCCCCTGTTTCTCAGCTGCTGCTCGTAGTTTCTCTCTCCAAAAACCGAATCCAACTCGCGCACAGAAAGATTCGCAACGAACCTTGTAAACCACAGTAACAAATCCTCTATACTTGAAACATTAACATGGTCCCTATAAATTAATTAACATAAAAAAATGATAAATTCACATCTCCCAATTCATGGTAATTCTGAAAAGTAATACTAATTTATAGATGTACTCTTCCTTCAAATAAATCAATAATGCTCTGTCTGGAGATGATGAAGAAGTCTTAAGTTTGCATCTCATGGTGGACTTTTGCTTCTCTACATACCCCTTAAATAGCATGTAAAAAAATACTTTTTAATTTGTCTACAAGGAAATACAACATTCATAACGAGTGGTTTCCCAACAACTATTAATTCTCCTTAATTTTGGCAGGACAAGCAATTCTTTGCTTTTTTTAGTTTTCCAAGAACGAATGCCAATAATTCTTGCATAAGCGACGATCGAATAACTTAAAAAACTAACTCTTTTTCATAAGAAAAAAAAGAGATGCAAAGTAAGGTAATTAATTATCAAACTATAAACTAAGAATGTAAACAAAATCAATATCCTCCATGAACATTCACAACTTTACCATACAACGAAGTCATATTTATAGATGTAATTAGGAGAATGGAATATAGAATTTTATGTAATTAAATATTTCTTCTTTGTATTTGAGTGCAATTAATATTTGAAAGCAATAGAGTGCGTGTAAACTCGTCCTTTATATGTAGACTGGAAATGCCTTATATTCTCATTTTCTTATACAGCTTCTAATGCAAATGCGCCGACCCAAATAATGCTTTTCCAAATACATATAACATAATAATATAAAATTTAAATAAGATGCAATTCAGACAATGGATATAAAATCTACATATACATAGAACCAAAGGACCCCAACATCGCTGCATTTCTAATGGCGTAAAAATCATGCTCCCAAGTGTGGATCTCATGCACAGTAGAGTCAACATCAAGGTCATCATCAGCCAACAGATGGACAATACTTCCGTAGGCTTGTGCTTGGTCAATAATGCTACTCTTCTCATAATTTTCTTTGAGTATTTTAACTGGTGGCTTTGTTAGCAATGGTGATAGCTTTCTGGCTTGTATTTCGTATGGAAGATTCAGAATAAGAAAAATTGAAAAGAGTATACAACACACCATTAAAGCTGATGATCTCTGAGAACCCATTTCTTAAATCCTCTTTCGTTTCCCAAATCAAAAGAGATTGAAAGGTCTTTGAGGAAATATATTGGTACGTGATTAATTGTATCTTTCGGTGAATGGTATGGGAGATGCGAATCAATTATAATCATGGTATTTGTATCTTTCGCTTAATTTTTACTGTAGTTACCAGGTTGGTATTGCTTCTCATAGTTAGCTTGATTATGATCAATTTGTTAACATGGATATAAGATGCAAATTATATGTAATGGAAACATCTAAAAAGATTTACCCTATAGAGAACTAGAAAACTAATTACTAAGCATGAATTGGTACTTTGTTGAACTTGATATGCAATAATGAGACTTCTAATCATATACATGTGCAACCATATTAAACAAACACAAGAACATTCTCACCATATTAAAAAACTAAATATGATGGTCAAGTGATTAGAGTTTGAATAGTTTCTATTTATAGTGGTTACGTATTGGCAAATTTATATAGTAAAATTATCAAAACAAAAAATGTGCGAATAACCTTTCTTTTTGTTCCTCAAATTATATGTAATGAAAACATCTAAAAATATTTACCCTATAAAGAACTAGAAAACTAATTACTAAGCATGAATTGGTACTTTGTTCAAATTGATATGCAATAATGAGACTTCTAATCATACATGTGCAACCATATTAAACAAACACAAGAA
Source organism: Linum tenue (assembly GCA_946122785.1). Lineage (NCBI taxonomy): Eukaryota > Viridiplantae > Streptophyta > Magnoliopsida > Malpighiales > Linaceae > Linum > Linum tenue. The sequence goes on along the minus strand of CAMGYJ010000008.1, from coordinate 76,515,692 downwards.
CATTCTCACCATATTAAAAAACTAAATATGATGGTCAATTGATTAGAGTTTGAATAGTTTCTATTTATAGTGGTTACATATTGGCAAATTTATACAGTAAAATTATCAAAACAAAAAATGTGGGAATAACCTTTCTTTTTGTTCCTCAACTATTATTGTTATTCTTTGGCGTTAGTGGTTACATACTGACCAATTCCCACCACTACCTAATTGTGTCTCACAACTCATGACCAATGTAGTCACGCGAGTTTCTACTTAGAAACGTTTTGGTGATATAGAATCGTAAAATCGTAAGTTTTTAAGTTTTAAAGCGGAGTTTTTAACTACATAAGTTATAAAAACTGAGATTTTGTGTAGAAACGTTTTAGTGACCTAGAAACGTAAAATCGTAAGTTTTCAAGTTTTAAAGCGCGATTTTGACTACATTGCTCTTGATCATTACCAGGCACTGCCTAGCTCCGCAACCACATTATGAATGCTTTATTTTCTTCCTAGGAAAGATTTTTTTTTGTCATCTCCTAGTGCCCTAGGTATTAGAGGAATTATGACTTCTGAAACCAGGCAATGATATCATTAGATCGTTGACTTGGGGAGGTGCAAGCTCAAGGATATGATAGACTTACTCGATATTTCTTAAGGTTTTTCCGGGATATTGTGTGGAAGATATCATATGAGTGGTATGCCATATCTTCATGTCAAATTCTCTACTTTGGAATTCCATTAATACTTGTTTGCTTTACTTCCTATGACCAAATTAATTATGAATATGAGACATCTAAAAGTAATTATACTTTAGAAATTCATCTACAAGTGCAAAGCGAAGATCATGGAAGCGAGATTAGCAAAAGTATCACCAGAGGTTGTCTCACAATGTCAAAATGCTTTAATCTGAGAAAGGTAAATTGTGAAAAATTTGCTAATTGGCCATGTGGTAATGCACAAGTTTTACGAAAATTGAAGGGAACAAAATATTCATTATGTGTACAACCCTTTTGGTGACTAAAAGCGTAAAAACGTAAGCTTTAAAGCATAGATTTTGACTACAATTGTAAGTGAAAGACGCGATTCTACATAGAAGTATTTTGGTGAACTAGAAGTGTAAAAGCGTAAGCTTTTAAGTTTTAAAGCGGGATTTTGACTACATTGTAAGAGAAAAAGGGACTCACGATCTAAAGCTGGACATTGGACAAGGACTACAACTGTGTGAAGTGGCCTTCTTATATGCATGATATCACATTTGGGGGTTTGTCCTTAGTGGATCTCTTGGATTCGACAGTATGTCACATCCACTCATTTTTCAATAGTAATGGATGGGATGCTTGACCGGGAAAGATGACTAATTATCACCTCTGTTATTCGTACTATGTGAAGAAGGTTTCACAGTATTATTGGAGGGAACTTACAAGTTATGAAATGCACATGATCAATTTAACGAGGCATTGTCTGAATATTTCTCTCGTAGGCTTCACGGATGCCTCATATAATTTTATGAGAGGTTTAGTGGAAGAATGTACTTATTCATTGGCATATTTACAAGAGACAAAGAGAAAGTTTGAATTTTTTTTTGTTGCAATAATAAAATGTCCCAAAAGCATTGTCGAATGCGATGGCCACAATGTTTAGAGTAGGGGTGACTGGGGCAAAGGATAGATGCCTTGACTTAACGTCCTTGGTGGGGAGATCAAAGAAGGAATCATTCAAATTCCTCCAGGAAAAGCTACTACAATGGCTGCAAAGGTAGAAAAGTAAGTGTCTTACATTTGTAACGAAGGAGTCATTGATTAATTATGTGGTTTGGCTCTTTTATTGAATGTAATGCGGTGATGTCGAGTACTGTTCGGTTTATTTCACTCACTGAAGCTAGTTTCATTTAGATCCATACTCCAAGATATTAGAATGCATACCAAGATATCTCCAAGCTAAAACACAAAGACCCACCAACATTGATTGTGTCTAACTATTTAAAATTGTATGTTTGATAATAGCACAGGAATAAAAATCTACCATCAAAGATATGGGCATAACAATTGAGGAACAAAAAAGGTTATTGCCGCATTTTTTGTTGAGAATTTTATTTTAAAGATATGGCAATATGTAAATATTATAAATAGAAAGGGTTATAGGTATAATATGCCTCACTACTATGACGTTTTATCAAACATGCCCTTATACTATTTTTTACATCAAACATGCCCTTTTGTTTAAATTTTCATCAAAAAACCGTTAACCAAGGTCGAACTTTGGTTTGGGCTGCACAAATGTCTAAAATATCCCTAATAATTTCACTTTAGAATTTTTTTTGTTCTTTTGTATAGCCAAATAATTCAAATAATTTCACTTTGAAGAGACCCAGAGAAATAAAACGGGAGAAAAAACTGACATTTTCGCTCCCATTTGCCTATGTCGGGTCGTCTAAATCTCGGTTCAACCATGATTGACGATTTTTGTCAATGGAAATCTTAATAGAAGGGCATGTTTGATAATTTTTTCAAAGTACAGGGGCATGTTTGATGTAAAAAATAGTAGAGGGGCATGTTTGATAAAACGTCATAGTAGATGGGCATATTATACCTATAACCCTAAATAGAAACTATTCAAACTTTAATCACTTGAACATCATATATAGTTTTTAAATTTGGTGAGAATGTTCTTGTGTTTCTCTAATATGGTTGCACGTATATGGTGAGAAGTCTCATTATTGCATATAAGTTTAACAAAGTATCAATTCATGCTCAATAATTAGTTTTCTAGTTCTCTACTTGACATATGTTTTCATAAGTGTTCATTTCATGTAGCTTGCATCATATACCCATCTAAACAAATTGAACATAATTTAGCGAACTATCAGAAGCAATACCAGCCTTGTAAACTACGATAACAAATCCTCTATACTTGAAAAGTAAACATGGTCCCTATAAATTTATTACCATGATTATAATTGATTCACATATCCCATACCATTCACCAAAAGATACAATTAATCTTATACCCAATATTTCCTCAAAGACATTTCTATCTCATCATCTTTCATGGTGTGTTGTATAATCTTTTCAATTTTTCTTATCATGAATCTTCCAAATGAACTACAAGCCAGAAAGCTATCACCATTACTAACAAAGCCTCCAATTAAAATACTAGAAGAAAATTACGAGAAGAGTAGCATTATTGACCAAACACAAGCATATGAAAGCATTGTCCATGTGTGGGCTGATGATGACCTTAATCTTGACTCCTTTGTGCATGATATTCACACTTGGGAGCATGATTTTTACGCCATTAGAAATGCTGCAATGTTAGGGGTCTTTGGTTCTATGTATATGTAAATTTGATATCAATTGTCTTAATTGCGTCTTATTTAAATTGCATATTATTATGTGATATATGTATTTTGAAAATCATTATTTAGTTCGGTGCATTTGTATTAGAAGTTGTATAGAAAAAAGAATATAAGACATTACTTATATAAATGATGAGTTTACAAACACTCTAGTACTCTCAAATGTTAATTGCACTCAAATACATAGAAAAATATTTAATTACACGAAATCATATATTTTATCCATCTAATTAAATCTATAAATATTTGATTTTATTTTGAATGATTTGGCTAATAATTTTAAAATTTTGTGATGTTTGGCTAATAAATTGTAATTACCCTTTTATTAATTATTGAGATATTTGGTTATTTTGGATATTCTTATTGGTTTATATCTAGAAGTAGAATTATCAATATTTTAACTATCAATATATGTGCCTAGTGTATACATAAATGAAAATATTGAACATTGATATAATTGAACTAGTCATCATACTCATAATACATTAATCATACACTACAAATACGACCTAGAATATATTGATCGGATTAACTAATAGATCTACGTGGAGGCATCCTAATATTTTGAGGCCCTGTGCTAGAGGGCCTCCCGATACACCCTCTTGGCCGCCCTTACAAGTCAACTAACTCATTTCCACAGATTCGTACAAAAACGTTGATTGAAAAACTCAAACCACAAACTAGTTACCAACATAAAAAGGAGATGTAAAGATATGTAACTAAGTAAACTAGCTGAGATCAAACTAAAATCGTTTATTAACGAGCTGAGCCCAAACTAGGTAAAAATTTGGCCCCACTTGTCTCATTTGCAATCTTATTTATAATTTAAACATTAAAGGTTTCTAGCAAAGTAGTGCACAACAAGAGTGGAGCTCAGTCGATCAAAACTGGCAGAATGATTTGGATGGTTTGTTCAGTTATTCACTTGAATATATTTTTGACCAGTAAGATCACAGCATGAGGTCATAAATGACATATGGACTGCACTAGAGGATAATTGCTTGTAATAACACTATTAATATTGCTAAAGTTTAGCAACACGTAAGGGCACAATCTATCCTAAAGTCATGAATGAAAACATTTAAAGTTTATAAACATAATTATTAGTTCAATGAGAGTAGGAATCACCAAAATAATTCCCGTTAAATGATCATAAAAGACATGGGCACTTACTTTGATTGGATCCATGTCGTGAAACCAGTTAAATCTTTTTACTGGATACAAATGCTGATACAAGCGCGGAACCTGTACCCGTAGTTATCAAAGTACGCAGCTCCAAGAACGAACAATAAAAAGACTGCTTAGGGGTTTTTGTTTGTTTGGGATAGGATGGAATTGACAGTGCAATCTCAATACAAACAGGGAGAAGGCTCAATCAGTATAAAACGATAGAATCTCGACCGCAATCAAGGGGAACACTTGATTGATACAGAGAAAAGTTCAAGGCTCAAGCTCAAAACCAAGGTAAAATCAATATTCTGCTAAAAACTAACCCTTAAACCCGAGGCACAACCTTTATATATGTCTACGCAATTGAAAAAAAAAACAACTTAAAACACAAAATCCCGTCAGTCAGACCCAAAACCCGGGCAGAATACCCGGTCGGGTATTTTGGGTTACAGACCGGGTTTTTTCCCTGCCTGCTTTCCCCCGCCTTCCCCTTCATTTCCCCGGTCGGGGAAATTCCTCCCACAAAACCCGCTCCCCGCCTTGTCTCCAATTTGGGCCTCGGTTCCAGGAATTGACCCGCATCAGTCCCTCCCCGTTGGAAAAGCTTTGCCCTCAAAACTTGTGTTTTCTTGCAATAGACAACATTAACAACACTTCCACATGGAATTCTCCTCAATGAAGTCAACATGTTATTATGAACCATCAGATGTGATCCTCTTTCGTCCTCCGACTTTGAACCACTGGCACGTCCTTTCTCCTTGGCCCAGTTCATGACCAGCTGTTGTTGATCTTTCCGGACTTAAGCTGGTGACAATGGATTGAGTAGAAACTTTCGATCGCCTTTCTTGAACCTGTAGCTGTTGTGACTTCCATCATGAATGACCTCTCGATCATATTGCCATAGACGAGCCAATAGGAGATGGGCAGGCTGCATTGGAGCAACATCACACCAAATTTAATCTGCATAATCATCGATCTGAAAACAAACCTTGGCCTTCTTGTTGGCTTTGATGTTCCATAGTCGTTCAGCCAATGCAGAGTGTATGGTTGAGGATGTTTGATGGTGCTCGAACCCAACTTCTTGACTGCATCTAGACTAATCACATTGGTGCAGCTACCACCATAAATCACCACAAATAACACCTTCCTGTCGACCAGGCAACGAGAATGGACAAGATTATCCCTGTGCTCCGGCTCTGTGTAAGCTTCAATGGATAAACCTCGGCGGTTCACTCCAAGAAGTTTACCTGCTGGAGGTTTCTCAACCTTTATGTGCTCATCCACATCTTCATCTTCAGAATGAGAATCAGAGCCAAATCCATTTCCTATGGGCTTCTCTTCATACTCCTCCTCAGAAAAGTACTCACCATGACCTCGGCCAAAGCACTTGAAGTATTGGATGTTTCCAGTTGAGCCTTAATTCTTGGCTTGAATGACTGGCGCTATGTTCCTGGTAGCTGGCTTGTCACCTTCTTGCTTAGGATGATTAATGTTAGCCTCAGGAATGTTTTCTGGAACAGATTTGGGTGAAGGTGGGTACCTTCTTCCCGAGGTCACCTTCAGCTGCCTCTCTACCTTCAGCCAAATGTACCGCTTCCTCCAACTCCACAAACTGACGAAGCTCTACTTCATTCTTGATTTCTCGGTTAAGCCCATGCAAAAAGTGAGCAATCATGGCTTCCTTGTCTAATCTCACATCTTCTCTCATCATGAGTAGTTCCAGCTCCTTGAAGTACTCATCAACAGAGCGCGCTCCTTGCCGAATTCTCTGCAAGGCATCATGGAGATCTCTCTGATAGATAGGAGGAACAAACCGATCACGCATCAAGCCTCGTATTTTTGCCCTAGTAGAAACTTCAGGCGGCAGATTCCTTATTCATCGTTGTTGAATCTTTTCCCACCAAATTGCTGCATAATCTGTAAACTCATAGGTGGCTACAACAACTTTCTGATGCTCCGGGTAAGGATTGCACTGGGAAAACATAACCATCTTCCTCTCCCAGTCAAGGTAAGCAGATGCACTAATAATGCCTTGAAACGATGGGATTGAGAGTTTAATCCCTCGAATTAGTTCAACGCCGTAACCCCCTACTTTCGGTGGTCTTCCTCCATATTCATTATAATCATTCTCATACTCATTAAATGGAGGTCTGTACTACGAGATTACCTGACGACGTTGCTTCGGGTATTGGCGCCTCTACATCTGCCGATCTAGGGTATCAGGAAAAGTCTGGTACACTCGACTGCTTGGGGACCCTCTTGGTTCGTGACTCCAGTATGAGCTGCGACATCTGATGGGTTTTCTGGTGGAGTAGATTACCCATTGGTTGCGTTCCCAACCTGGTGATTAGGGTATCTAGTCGCCGATTCGTCTCAACTAGCTGACCTTTGGTAGTGTCCTGCTGGGCCTGAAGCAAAGCTCCCATCTGCGCCATCTGCGCGGCAAGCAGCTTCATGGCTTCTACAAGATCCTGACTCTTCTCTCCCATGACTTGTTCTTCGATTGGGATTTCTTCTTCAGATAGCGATTCTTCCTCTTCTAATGCAAATGCACCGAACCAAATAATGATTTTCCTAATACATATAACATAATAATATAAAATTTAAATAAGATGCAATTAAGACAATGGATATAAAATCAACATATACATAGAACCAAAGGACCCCAACATCGCTGCATTTCCAATGGCGTAAAAATCATGCTCCCAAGTATGGATCTCATGTACAGTAGAGTCAACATTAAGGTCATCATCAGCCAACACATGGACAATGCTTCCGTAGGCTTGTGCTTGGTCAATAATGCTACTCTTCTCGTAATTTTCTTTGAGTATTTTAACTGGTGGCTTTGTTAGCAATGGTGATAGCTTTATGGCTTGTATTTTGTATGGAAGATTTAGAATAAGAAAACTTGAAAAGAGTATATAACACACAATGAAAGATGATGATCTCGGAGAACCCATTTCTTAAATCCTCTTTCGTTTCCCAAATCAAAAGAGATTGAAAGGTCTTTGAGGAAATATATGGGTACGTGATTAATTGTATCTTTCGGTGAATGGTATGGGAGATGCGAATCAATTATAATCAAGGTATTTGTATCTTTCGCTTAATTGTTATTGTAGCTACCAGGTTGGTATTGCTTCTCATAGTTAGCTTGATTATGATCAATTTGTTAACATGAGTATAAGATGCAAACTATATGTAATGAAAATATATGAAAATATTTGCCCTGTAGAGAACTATAAAATTAATTACTGAGCATGAATTGGTACTTTGTTAAACTTGATATGCAATAATGAGCTTCAAACCATACACGTGCAACCATATTAAACAAACACAAGAACATTCTCACCATATTAAAAAACTAAATATGATGGTCATGTGATCAAAGTTTGAATAGTTTCTATTTATAGTAGTTACATATTGGCCAATTTATAAAGCAAAATTGTCAAAACAGAAAATGCAGGAATAACCTTTGTTTTTGTTCCTCAACTGTGTTGGCTATTCTTTGGCGCTAGTATTTGATTTTATGCTTTTTTTAAACATACAATTTCAAATAGGTAGACACAATTAATGCTAGTGAGTATTTATTTTTTTGGCTTGGAGATAGTTTCGTCCGGGGGAGCGGTGCGGTTAACATGACTACCCTCATATGGGGTCTGATTTTTGACACCCCATTTAGATGCCATCCATTTTTATTAGTGTGAAATGAATGGTTAGGATTAAACATCTACTTATTGAGAAGTTTTCATGTAATTATTGTTCTATAACCTACATTGAAAAAGAAAGAAATCGGGTATCGAGGGAAAAATGGTTCCCAAGGTCAATTCAAAATTAATTACCCGTCACCCTTTTATCTCTCCTTCTCGTCTCCTCCTCTCTCCCTTTCAATAACATGTCAACGAAAACCCTCCCCCGCCGTAACCCCTACCCGCGATGGAATTATCACCCTTCCGACCTCCGTTACGATCCCTCAACGACCATCGGCAGTGGATCCCATTGGTCGGCCATCCTACGATTTCACGCAACAGTCTATGTTTTTCGATCGTCGACGCGAAGGGATCGACGAAGAAGACAACGAACCTCCTCACCTTCCGTGAGAAGAAAATGACCCTCCTACCCTTTTGCATTGGCCCTCCTCCCCTTTCCGGCGAAGACGACGAAAAAGAATTTGAGGTAGCCCCCCCCATTATCTCTCTCTCCCAAACTCATATCTCGATTTTTCGTGTGGTATTAGTACTAGTGCAATGGTCTTTTCATCACCCAGATCTGTGTTTTTGTGTTTCAAGATCTGTATGTTTTTATGTGGTATCATTACCTGTGCACTGGTATGTCTATCACTATAGTGGTATAAATTGTTGATTCTGGTACTGAAGTTTATCACTCAAGTGATAGTTGATTCTTGGATAATGTAGTGTTATTTCTACGACTGCAGTCTATCACTACATTGATAGTTAATCATGTGAATGTTCTTGTATTTCTACCATTAGGGCGGTATTTTGTGTACCACTATAAATGTACTAATGAGATATATCACGACAGTGATAGTTGTCTTGCTTATTGATCTCATATTTCTATCATTGAATTGATAGTTCTGATTATTGTGTTTACCAATGGCAGCAAGAATGGAAAAGACGAAGAGACCGTATCATGTGGTTCCAACAGGGAAGAGGCTTGCAAGCTATGTTTCTAGCAAGGTAGAAGTTGGGGTAGGTTAGACTCCTTTCTCAAGTAAGGTTACCATCAAGAAACGGTGTCGTGAGAGCCGGAATTAGGACAACAAGATAGGGGGAAGAGGAAACATACTGATGATGTTAGCGGCAAGAAGTGGATCCCCAACTCTATAATTCAAATTCCGAAGAGTGGAGTTTCAGAGGAGAAATGCTATACTTGATTTTCCATTGTTTAGGATTCTCAGAAACAATTTCTTAGAGACTTCATGTTTATTTGTAACATTGGTTGGATATTTTATTGTTGTTGGCATTTCCCTTTTTTGATAACACATTCTAATCCACGGTTAGTGATGATACTAATGAGAAGTTGCTTGGTTGTTTACGTATCAAATTGGTTGTAAATGTATCAATTCAGTGGTACATTTATCAGTTCAGTGGTACATGTATTAGTGCAATGGTATGTGTATAAGTTCACTGGTATATATATTAGTTCACTGATACATGTACCATTTCAATGGTACCACTCCAAAGTATATCTAAACACTACAATGAAAACATTTAGGATGATTTTCAATTATGCTAATGGTACAAGTACAATAGATCTAACACTGCAAGTGGGTGGTCACATTTTGGTGTGGAAAGTATAACTTTAATAATTGCACTGATACTTGTATCAGGCCAGTGGTACATGTACCACTTCAGTGATACATGTATAAGTACAATTGTATATGTTCCACAACAGTGGTAGATGTTCACGGCCGTGACGCCGTCTGCCAAACGCTGTAGGGATGCACTTTACAACTTGGAGTGGTAAAAAATGAGTCGCCGCTGCCCTTCATGTTCTTCGTTTCCGACGGGTACTCCCTTGGCGGCCAACAGTCCATCCGGAAATCGGGAGGAGAGTCGAATCCCGTCTTCACCTCCCCATCATTCGATGCCACCACAGGAGCCGCCGTTCTTGGCATGCCCAGAATCGCCACGCGTAATATCGGATCCGACTTCCCTCCCTACGTGGCCTTCGCTGGCTCGATTTCCGGCGATATTCCTTGCGTATCGTCCTCCTCCGACGAGAAACCCACTAAGCGGGGCGGAGGTGATCCCACCGCGATAGTGCCTGATGGTTCTGGCAGCCATCGAGTTATGCAGAGGAGAGGGTTGGGTTTCTATTTTTTTTTTAAGGAAAGAAGGGGAATATGGGAGCCCAATTGGATTTCCCCATCCAACGTGATTTACTCCTTCCCCATAAAGCGTAATTAATATGGGAACTTGCCCAATTTTCAAAATTCTGGAAAAAACAAAAAACACTTTCATTAATACTTACCTTAAAATTCGGAATGAAATGGACGACTGATGGCTGGGGTGTCAAAAAGCAGACCCCTTTAAGGGTTAGCATAGTATCTCATCCCTTTGGTCAGGATGCTAGTATCATGTAGTATGCATCTAAATGAAACTAGCATTGGTGAATGACATAAACTGAATGTTTCCCTCTTTGATCTCTAAGCCAAGGACATCAAGTCATCTCATCTATCCTTTGTCCGAGTCGCCCCTACTCCAAACATTGTGGCCATAAGAAATCACATTCTTGAATCTCTCACAAAATTATATGAGCCATTCGCGAAGCTTAAGTGAGAAATATTCGACAATGCTTTTTGGACATTTTAATTATACCACAAAAGAATGAATAAATGAATTTTTTTCAATCACTCTCTTGTACTCCTGTAAATATGCCAACAAAAAAAGCACATTGTTGAACATCTCACAAATTGATATGAGGCATCCGCGAAGTATAAGTGAGAAATATTCAAACAATGCCTCCCAAATTTTTTGTTGTTGAGAATGGTGAATTTATTAGAGAAAAACTGAAAATCACAAAAAACAAAGGCTAGCACAAGGTGTGCGCCTAAAAAGAAAGAAGCAGAATAACAGACAAAAAGAGTACAAGAACAGAGAGCAGCAAAGGATCAAGGAAGAAAAGGTGGAAACAACACCGATTGAAGGGGCTGAGCAAACCAAGAAGCTCATGCCCCCACAACATCTGAACAAGCAAAAAAGAAGTAGGTTGTATCTCAATGTTCAGAACCAATCAAGATACAACCACCTGCTGCGGATTGAAAACCATACTAACCCGAGTATGAGAGCATCAAATAGCACCAGCTGTGGTTCTGGAAATCCGATCATGCAACCATCTAGAACTTTGATCTTTGTCGGTTCTATTATGTGCAACAATCCATTCGACAACAACTTTGAAGATTTTCCTGGCGATTATGCTGTACGGAAGGTAAGTGTAATTGAAGATCCGTTGGTTTCTCTCTAGCGCATGAAGGACACAATAATTGAACCACCCATCAATGTGATCAAGACTGGTATGTGACCAATTCGAAATGACAAAAGTGATCTCTCCTTGGGGTTGAACGACCTGAATGCATCTTTGCTGAATGAACCTCCATATATTTTTGACTAAATTGTAAGTTTGGTCACTTGAATTACTAGTAAAGTTCACGTTAGCCACTAGAATTACTTTATTTCATCTGTAGTCACTTAAATTAGTTCAACAGTTTAAGTTTGGTCACTCTCCGTTAGTCTCCGTTAACTTTGGCTGATGTGGCAGTCAACTTTGATAGTTGACCGTTAACTAAATGACGTGGCAATTAAAAAAATAAAAAATAATCTTTTAAAAATTCCACCTCATTATCACAAAAAAATTAAAAAATTATAATCGCAATAAAAATGCAAAATTGAAAAAGCAAAATCCATTCCCCCGACTGGCTCAAAAGCCTCGCCACCGTCGGGACGCTACCGAGGTTGGTGATAATCCATATGACGGATGGCAGTCCGTCGGCGGAGATCCAGAGAAAGCAACCCATGAATCGGTAGCAACACCTAGTGATGAGATTGAGCGGAATCAAGGAGATATGTTTTAGCAGTCATCTTCAACCGTTGTCAGCTTCTCCTCCCTCGGATCCACCCTCAGTCGTCGCCTCCTCTCTGCCTCCACCGCAAAATCGCACTCCTCTGCCGCCACCGACATGCAATTGTTGTTCAGAATCTACGACGACGATGATTTCGATTTTGTCTCTGACGGCAGCGACAGGTAGCTCGGGGTTAGCCCTCTTTGAAATCCTCTCTTCTTCCATCTCCGCCTTCTGATCGCCGCGATCCCCAATCTTTTTTGAATAGGGGTTTTGTCCTTGCGGGATGACGACGGAGATCGGCGTAGCTTCGGTGACGGGGAGAAACCTACCGATCCCGTCGAGCAAATCCGAGTACAGTTTCAGCAACTCCACCACTTCGCTGCGGAGGTCATCTTCCCCGATCGCCTTTCTGTTGTACGAATCGAAGAGCTTGAGCACCATTTTCTGCAACCTTCGGTTTCCCATCCCAATCCGGTTGATAAAATTGACAGCCGCCTTGCATCCTTCTTCCCTTTCGTCTTCAATCGGAGAGTCATAAACCAGCCGGTAAAACTTATGAATCAAGTCGCTTTGCCCTTCCAGAATCTCCTCCACTATCATCGTCGTTTTCGTCATTGACTCCAGCTGGCCACCGCTACACCGCATTTATGAACCGGACGTACTTCTCGTAGGGAACCCGACGCTTGATTTCTGAGATAAGATTTGTGGGTTCTGTTGCTGTTTATCTACAATTAATAAAGCTTTCATTTTTATCTTCTTTTGCCAATACCCTCTGTTATATTTCCTGACTCTATTCTCTCTGTTGTTCCTTCTGCAGGCATTCTGGCAATACTCCAGCTGATCGAATGCATCCGGCAGCACGTGGACCAATCCTGTCGCGAGAATTACCATGCCGACGAACAACAAAGGTGGACATTTGAAAATAATAATTTTTTATTTTTATTAATTTTTTAATTGACACGTCACATACTTAACTGTCAACTATGAAAGTTGATTGCCAAATAAGCTAAAGTTAATGGAGACTAACGGCAGTGACCAAAGTTGGGCTGTTAACCTAATTTAAGTGACTATGAATGGAATAAATTAATTTGAGTGGCAAACGTGAAATTTACTAGTAATTCAAGTGTCCAAACTTGCAATTTACCCATATATTTTTGGCATAGTCGCAGTCCACTAGAATGTGATCTGCAGTCTCCTCCTTTTGATGGCATAGCGCACACCATTTGGCAAGTTCCCAGCCTTTCTTCTTCAGCAGGTCTTGAGTTGGTATTCTTCTGTGAAAGAGAGTCCATAGGAAGAAGCAGATCTTTGTTGGTACTATACTTTTCCAAATTGATGCAGCTGGAAACTCAGAGACCCTTGGAAAAGAGTCGTCGACAAGGCACCTGTACATAGCAGATACAGAGAAAGAGGACTCCGGATTTGGAGTCCAAATCGGTCTGCAAGGACTAGCATAAGAATCGTGAAAATTTAAGGACTCAAGCAGGGTAAACAAATCCTCCCTTTCCCTTGCATCCCCTCTGCGAAGATTAATGTTTAAATTTACGTTCCAAGGAGAGGTCTCAACTGAATGAGTGTAGATGTCCGAGATATGCGCCTCAGGGAGAGAAGCAGCAGCAACGACACTAGGGAAAGCTTCAGCCAAAACAATACCTGGAATCCAGCAGTCATACCAGAATGAAACATAGGCGTCGCTGCCAGGATCAATATGAACATAATTCCAGAAAGACTTATAGTCCTTGGATATGTTAGCCCAAGGAGAACTGCAGAAGCCCCTTCTGATTGCACAAGTTTGCCAATTAGTGTGAGGGTGTTTATATTTGCAGTCAATTAGCGATTTCCACCAGCTGTCTATCTGAGTAGCGTATCTCCATAACCATTTTGACATTAGTGCCCTGTTAAAGATTCCCAAGTCGAACAGACCAAGCCCACCTTTAGTTTTTGATGCCTTGCATATTTCCCACCTCGCTAGTGGCATTTTGCGGAAGTCTCCATAGCCGCTCCACAAGAAATTTCTCATGATCCTTTCCATAGTACATGTGACATAATTGCGCGCCTTAAACAGAGTGAAGTAGTGGACCGGAAGGCCAGACAGAACAACCTTGTTCAGAATAAGCCTAGCCCCTGAAGATAGATATCGAGCTTTCCATCCATCGAGCTTCTTCTTGTACTTATCGATCATTGGGCTCCAAAATGCGGCAGAGTTGGTATTTCCCCCGAGCGGGTATCCAAGATAAAGGGGTGGATCTCTAGACCACTTGCACCCGAAAATAGCCGCATAGTAACTAGGTTCATGGACGTCTCCAATAGTGTACATAACAGATTTGTCGAGATTGATCTTGAGAACAGTGACCGTTTGAAAACACACAAGAGCAGCTAAGATATTTAGAACCTGTTTGTGGGAGGCGTCGCAGAAGATGAGGGTGTCGTCTGCAAATAGAAGGTGGATGACTTCGCTAGTTCTTTCCCTTTCGTTCATGAAAAAGCCTTCGATCTTCCCTTCACCCTTGAGTTTGGATATCATATCAGAAAGTAAATCCATGATTAGAGTGAATAGTCCTGAAGATAGGGGATCGCCCTATCGCAATCCTTTATGTGTCGGGAAGAAACCTTGCGCCTCTCCGTTAACCAAAATGGAAAGAAAGGGAGAGCACATGGTAGCCTTGATCCTTTTTGTCCATTGCTGTGGGAAGCCTAGTCTGTCCATGACCTTGTAAAGGCATTCCCAGTTTACATTATCGAATGCCTTCTCGATATCTAACTTGAACATGAGCCTTGGTCTTCTACTTCGTCGACGACTATCGAGTAGCTCATTAGCAATTAGATCAGCATCTGAAATTTGTCTTCCTTGTACCGAATCTTGTTGTTGATTTGAGACAAGTTTAGGAAGGACATGTACGAGCCTTTGTGAGAGAACCTTACTAAAGAGTTTATTAATGCTGCTCATGAGACAGATCAGTCTCAAGTCTTTGATGTCTTCGATAGTATCTTTCTTGGGAGACATGCAAACAAAGGAATGCGTGACAGCCTTGGGAAGGTATCCTGTAAGATGGAATTCATTGAAGGCCGAGATAATTTCATGTCTCAACCACGAACAACATCTTTTGTGAATTCAAAGGCAAATCCATCCGGTCCTGGGGCTTTGCTCCCATCGCTGTCTGAGAGAGCAGCCCGGATTTCCTTTTCGCTGAAGTTACTGCTGAGGAATACCACGTATTGATCAGTCATCTCTTGTCTGTTATAGTATGATGGAAAGGGTTTAAGAGGAATATCATCTTTGAGCAGATCATGATAATGACCACAATAGCTTGTCCCAATTCATCTCTGCCTTCAATTACCTGACCTTTTATTATGATTTTTGAGATAATATTAAGCTTCTTCCTGTAATTAGCTACCTTGTGGAAGAAACCTATATTTTGTCACCGAACTTGAGCCAAAGTTCCCTGGATTTCTGACGCCAACTGATTTCCTGCATATTCAGCGCCTTAATCAATTCAAGCTCCAATTGAATTCTAGAGCTTTTTTCATTGTCCGTAAGTGATCTTGTCTCTTCAATAGAGTCAATAATTTTGATCTTCTCAAACAGCTCATCGACCTTAATGTTAATGTTGCCGAAGACTTGCTTATTCCATTCTTTAATCTTCTGTTTGAGGCTCTGTAGTTTTCTTGCCCATATAAAGACAGAACCGGAACCTCTCAGAGGCGCAAGAAACCATATAGGCAAGCTGGCATAGAAACGCTCATCCTCAAACCACATATTTTCGAAACGCCATTGTCTCTTAATCCGTCTATTATCCCCCCCATTCGATGAGCAAAGGATTATGGTCAGATTCGACTCTTTCAAGAGCCAACAAACTACTATTTGGGAACATAGAATCAAAATCAGGGGATATGAGAACTCGGTCACTACGCGAGAGAGAAGTATTACTGGTACCTTGGGTCCAAGTGAAATTACTTCCTCCTAGAGGTAGCTTAAGAAGTGCATTAACGTCAATAAAATCATTGAAAGCATGCATCAAGTCCATGCTTCGCCTGGCGCCAATGTAATCATCATGGCTTTGAACCATGTTAAAATCACCAGCAATGCAGACTGGTCCTTGCTGTTGATGGCAGAATGAATGAAGCTCCTTGAGAAAATCCATTTTATCCGCCCTCTCTTGAGGACCATAGACTGTGATCAATTTCCATACGTTGAGACCCACAATATCCTCAAATTCAACGGCTAGAAAATGTACCTTCGCTTTCCGAAATTAACCTGTGCTGCGATTTGTCCCAGGAAATAAGAATCCCCCCCAGAGTTTTCGACGGAGTTTTTGGCAATCCATCCGATGTCTCTTCTGCCGTAAGTGTTCTTGGCAAGCTGGTCTGAACATCTGACCCATTTAGTTTCAATGAGACCGACAATACTAACATTTTGCCTGTTGATAATTTGCTTTATACGATCCCTCTTGGTTGAATCTCGTAACCCTTGCACATTCCATATATAGATTTTGGTTCCCATTAATTAGCATTAGAATATGAGACGCCACTCCTTTTCTTGCATTTCCTTGGTCCGTGAGGAGGCGGATCTTGGGGTACTAATCTATGAACTTCCATTTCAAGCTTAGTGCGAGGACTTCTGATCTTTCTTTGGTGGGTACTTCAAGCAGCCTTGGATATTATAGAATCGACGAGACCATCCCCCTCCTCATGCTCCAAACCAAGCATCCTTTTGACGGACAAGCTTGATTCAATCAGAGTATTAACGTCAAAGGGGAAGAGCTCCATATTCCAAATGCGCTCTGTCTCTACCGAGAAGCAGGAGGGGGATGGCAGATCGGTGCTAGCTTCACATATCAATGTTGGCGGTGGCAAATTGATGCTAGAATCACTTATCATGGCTGCTGCTGTAGATATGGGTGAAAGTTGAGCGGACGATCCATCGGTTATCTGGGCGGATAGTGTGGCCACGGAACAGGGTGAGAGATTAAGGGGAAGGGGGGTTGAGGGAGACTAAGGATCTTGATCAGGATTAGTTTCAGTTTGCGAGAGGATTGGTGGGAGAGAAGGTAATTTATGCATTGGGAGATTGGTTTGGGGGGCGAATATGGGGTGCAGTTGTGATGATCCAGCGATAGTGAAGGCTAGTGAAAGGGAGTTGCGAGTAGGTGTGGATAAGATTTCGATGGATTGGATGGTTTTGGTGAAGTGTGGGAAACAGAATAATGCTTGTAGGAGGGAATCCAAATTCAGATTGGGTGAAGAAATAGTAGGGTATGGGCAGTGGGTTGGGCTGATAATAGGTAAGGGTTTAGAGACTGACCTATTCATGGGATGGTAAGTGATTAGGGAGTTGGGCTGGGAGAAAGAGGATTCCATGCTAGGCTGGCAGCTATTCTGGCGGGTGGGTTGGGGTGGTAGGGGTTTGGAAGTGGGCCTACATGATGGTTCCAGCCAGATTGGCCCAGCTTTTCGAACCCATATTTTCTTGGAGATGGGGTTGGCCGCCACTGTATTACTACACGGTTTGCTTCCCTTGGAAGAGGAAACATCTCGCATCTCTGCATGGGCATTGAGACTTGGTATACGGGTGACCTCGCGGCAGCCTAATAATGGGTTTTGTTTTGTCGATTCAAGTTTGTTACCTTTTCGTCCAAAACGAGATGACTGACTACTGGTTGACGTTTCAGTTGTCGATGACGGCGACGTCAAGACCTTAACGATGGAAATTTTCCCACCGTGACAGAGTGGGATGCTCACCGGTATTACCGATCTTTTCTTGATTCTGATCCGGATAAAAGGGAAGCACCACGAATTCCAATCGACTTCGAAAAAGATGCCACAGAAGTTTCCAATCGCTTGGATCAAATCAACGCTTTTCAAGTGGAGAGGTATATCATAAACCACAATCCAGACATCATCAGTTGGTGCTTGAACTTCTCCCTCGTTCCAAGTTGTAATCCGCATGGAGAAGTGCTTGTATCGAAGAAGATTACATGAACGGATACGTATGGCATCTGACACGCTAGGAAAAATAAGTAGCCAGCTCCCGTCGGATTTGTCTTCCAGAACGTAATTATCATCAATGGCCCAATTTCTGATCGCCAATTGCTAGAAACCAGTGAGTGATTCCCCGGTGAAGTTATCTCCATCATTCGAGTTGAAAGAGAGTAAGAGGCTTCTGCCGAGTAGCTCACTTCTCTCCTTAACTCCTTCGTTACCGACTTCTATGTATTGATCTCCTTCTTCTTCTTTGATAGTGCATTCTCCAGCGCCATAGAAGCCTATGTATTTAACAACATCAGCATAGCTCATTCTACTGCTAGGATTTGGAGGAAGAGTAGGGGCATAAGGGAGACGAACAGTTCCAATCTCATATGTTTTGTGTATGCGCATTTGTAGTTCTTTTGAGTAGAAATCTTTTGGCAGATGAATAAGCTTCGCCCATCCACCGCTGTATCCTATGGAGGGGATGAGAATTTGAAGACCTTTCCGGTGCTTGTTTGTTCCGAGATCTGGATGTGTTGGCCAAGCCTATTGACAAGTTTGCCGAAGTGTATACAACATCCTCCACTTTGCTTCACGCAGGTCTAGGGAAAGGACCATCCTTTCATCGCAGCTGTTTGCAGTATCCCTTGCAGCTAGGAAATCAGGATATCATCAAGCAAGACAAACCATTTTCTTTTCTTTT
Source organism: Linum tenue (assembly GCA_946122785.1). Classification (NCBI taxonomy): domain Eukaryota; kingdom Viridiplantae; phylum Streptophyta; class Magnoliopsida; order Malpighiales; family Linaceae; genus Linum; species Linum tenue. Next base: position 76,496,933 of record CAMGYJ010000008.1, on the reverse strand, counting down.
CCTGAGCTTGAACTTTGTAGTTGCAGGATGACCCAATGATGCTGCTCTTAACAGATATAAGCTTGGAACCCATGAGTTTCTGACACCCGCTTTTAACCCTCGTGTGGCTGTCTCTTATGTCCCTTGAAGCATCATACATGCAAAACAAAAGATACTCTTTCTCCCTATCCTTGGAACGCTCTCTAGATGTTTCGCTCACGGCTTCATTGAAGCAAACTCTCACTCGCTCCGGTGGCGGAGATCTTTTCCTCACTCTCTCATCTCTCTTTCCTCCCAAAATTGATCATGTGCAGATGACAATATGCAAGTTCTCCTCCAATAATGATGTGAAAACTTCTTCTCATAGCACGAATAACAAAGGTATCAGTTGTTCACCTTTCTGTAACCCACATTGTTGAAAAGAACTTTTGAGCTTCCAATCATTTAATTTTAAAAAATGAGTGGATGATATGACACACTATCAAATTTGACATCATGCATACAAGAAATGCCACTTCACATCTAATTGTTTTTAAATATCTCATATTCACAATTAAATTGATTTTAGGAAGCAAAGCAAGAAAAGTATGATTGAAATTCCAAAGTAGAGAATTTGCCAGAACATCAAGTCGAATGAACAATAGGTTTAAGGTTAAGTGATTAACCGGTGCTAAACCGATATGAAACATTTTAGAAAATCAGTCACCTACAATATGCAAGACAATATGATGACTTCATGGTAATTATGAAAAGTAATACTAATTTATAGATGTACTCTTCCTTCGAATAAATCAATAATGCTCTGTCTGGAGATGATGAAGAATTCTTAAATTTGCATCTCATGGTGGAGTTTTGTTCTCTACATACCCCTTAAATAGCATGTGAAAAAATACTTTTTAATTTGTCTACAAGGAAATACAACATTCATAACGAGTGGTTTCCCAACAAGTAGTAATTCTCCCTAATTCTGGCAGAACAAGCGATTCTTTGCTTTTTTTTTTGGGTGTTTTCCAAGAATGAATGTCAATAATTCTTGCATAAACGACGATCGAATAACTTAAAAAACTAACTCTTTTTCAAAAGGAAAAAAGAAATGCAAAGTAATGTAATTAATTGTCAAACTATAGACTAAGAATGTAAAAAAAATCAATATCCTCCATGAATATTCACAACTTTACCATACAATGAAGTCATATTTACAATGGCGTATCAACATCGCTGCATTTCCAATGGCGTAAAAATCATGCTCCCAAGTGTGGATCTCATGCACAGTAGAATCGACATTAAGGTCATCATCAGCCAACACATGGACAATGCTTCCGTAGGCTTGTGCTTGGTCAATAATGCTACTCTTCTCGTAATTTTCTTTGAGTATTTTAACTGGTGGCTTTGTTAGCAATGGTGATAGCTTTCAGGCTTGTATTTTGTATGGAAGATTTAGAATAAGAAAACTTGAAAAGAGTATATAACACACAATGAAAGATGATGATCCCGGAGAACCCATTTCTTAAATCCTCTTTCATTTCCCAAATCAAAAGAGATTCAATGGTCTTTGAGGAAATATATGGGTACGTGATTAATTGTATCTTTCGGTGAATGGTATGGGAGATGCGAATCAACTACAATCAAGGTATTTGTATCTTTCGCTTAATTGTTACTGTAGTTACCATGTTGGTATTGCTTCTTATAGTTTGCTTGATTATGGTCAATTTGTTAACACGGGTATAAGATGCAAACTATATGTAATGAAAATATCTGAAAATATTTTTCATGTAGAGAACTAGAAAACTAATTACTGAGCATGAATTGATACTTTGTTGAACTTGATATGCAATAATGAGACTTCAAACCATACACGTGCAACCATATTAAACAAACACAAGAACATTCTCACCATATTAAAAAACTAAATATGATGGTCATGTGATCAAAGTTTTAATAGTTTCTATTATTAGTGGTTACAAATTGGCAAATTTATAAAGCAAAATTGTCAAAACAGAAAATGAAGGAATAACCTTTATTTTTGTTCCTCAACTGTGTTGACTATTCTTTGGCGCTAGTATTTGATTTTATGCTATTTTTAAACAAACAATTTCAAATAGGTAGACACAATTAATTCTAGTGAGTATTTGTATTTTGGCGTGGAGATAGGTTGGTCCGGATGCTAGTATAATGTAGTATGCATCTATTTGAAACTAGCTTTGGTGAGTGACATAAACTGATCAATAATCGATATCACACATCACAGGCAATAGAAGAGCCGAACCTAAATACTTAATTAATGATTTTTTTAACAATAAAAGACACTTATCTTTCTACCTTATATCCATTGTATTAGCTTTTTCTCGAGGAATTTGAATGTTTCCCACTTTGATCTCTAAGCCATGGACATCAAGTCAACTCATCTAACTTTTGTCCGAGTCGCCCCTACTCCAAACATTGTGGCCATAAAAAATCACATTTTTGAAACTCTCACAAAATTATATGAGCCATTCGCGAAGCTTAAGTGAGAAATATTCGACAATGCTTTTGGGACATTTTAATTATAGCACAAAAAAATGAATCAATGATTTTTTTTTCCAATCACTCTCTTGTACTCCTGTAAATATGCCAACAAAAAAGCACATTGTTGAACATCTCACAAATTGATATGAGGCATCTGCGAAGTATAAGCGAGACATATTCAAACAATGCATGATCATGTGCAGATGACAATATGCACGTCCCCTCCAATAAGGATGTGAAACATTCTTCTCATAGCACGAATAACAAAGGTATCAATTATTCACCTTTCTATAACACACAGGATTGTTGAAAAGATCTTTCGAACTTCCAATCCATTAATATTAAAAAATGAGTGGATGATATGACACACTATCAAATTTAACATCATAGATACAAAAAATGTCACTTCAGATCGAATTGTTCTTAGATATCTCATATTCACAATTAAATTGATTTTAGAAAGCAAAGCAAGAAAAGTATGATTGAAATTCCAAAGTAGAGAATTTGACCGAACATCAAGGCGAATGAACAATAGGTTTAAGGTTAAGTGATTAACCGGTACTAAACCGATATGAAACATTTTGGAAACCAATCACCTACAATATGCAAGAAGATATGATGACTTCATGGTAATTCTGAAAAGTAATACTAATTTATATATGTACTCCTTCTACGGATAAATTAATGATGCTCTGCCTAGAGATGATGAAGAAGTTCTCATGGTGGACTTATGATTCTCTATATACCCCTTAAATAAAATGTTAAAAAATAATTTTTAATTTGTCTACAAGGAAATACAACACTCATAACTAGTGGTTTCCCAACAAGTAGTAATTCTCCCTAATTTTGGCATAACAAGCAATTCATTGCTCTTTTTTTTCTATTGGAGTTTTTCAAGAATGAATGTCAATAATTCTTGCATAAGCGGCGATCTAATAACTTAAAAAACTAACTCTTTTTCAAAAGGAAAAAAGAAATGCAAAGTAATGTAATTAATTGTCAAACTATAGACTAAGAATGTAAAAAAAATCAATATCCTCCATGAATATTCACAACTTTACCATACAATGAAGTCATATTTACAAATATAATTAGGAAAATGGAATATAGAATTTTATGTAATTAAATATTTCTGCTATATATTTGAGTGCAATTAATATTAGAAAGCAATAGAGTGCATGTAAACTCGTCCTTTATATATAGACTGCAAATACCTTATATTCTCATTTTCATATACAACTTCTAATTCAAATGCATCGAACTAAATAATGATTTTCCAAATACATATAACATAATAATATAAAATTTAAATAAGATGCAATTAAGACAATGGATATAAAATCTACATATACATAGAACCAAAGGACCCCAACATCGCTGCATTTCCAATGGCGTAAAAGTCATGCTCCCAAGTGTGGATCTCATGCACAGTAGAATCGACATTAAGGTCATCATCAGCCAACACATGGACAATGCTTCCGTAGGCTTGTGCTTGGTCAATAATGCTACTCTTCTTGTAATTTTCTTTGAGTATTTTAACTGGTGGCTTTGTTAGCAATGGTGATAGCTTTCTGGCTTGTATTTTGAATGGAAGATTTAGAATAAGAAAACTTGAAAAGAGTATATAACACACAATGAAAGATGATGATCCCGGAGAACCCATTTCTTAAATCCGTTTTCGTTTCCCAAATCAAAAGAGATTCAATGGTCTTTGAGGAAATATATGGGTACGTGATTAATTGTATCTTTCGGTGAATGGTATGGGAGATGCGAATCAACTACAATCAAGGTATTTGTATCTTTCGCTTAATTGGTACTGTAGTTACCATGTTGGTATTGCTTCTTATAGTTTGCTAGATTATGGTCAATTTGTTAACACGGGTATAAGATGCAAACTATATGTAATGAAAATATCTGAAAATATTTGTCATGTAGAGAACTAGAAAACTAATTACTGAGCATGAATTGATACTTTGTTGAACTTGATATGCAATAATGAGACTTCAAACCATACACGTTCAACCATATTAAACAAACACAAGAACATTCTCAACATATTAAAAAACTAGATATGATGGTCATGTGATCAAAGTTTGTATAGTTTCTATTATTAGTGGTTACAAATTGGCAAATTTATAAAGCAAAATTGTCAAAACAGAAAATGCAGGAATAACCTTTGTTTTTGTTCCTCAACTGTGTTGACTATTCTTTGGCGCTAGTATTTGATTTTATGCTATTTTTAAACAAACAATTTCAAATAGGTAGACACAATTAATTCTAGTGAGTATTTGTATTTTGGCATGGAGATAGGTTGGTCCGGATGCTAATATAATGTAGTATGCATATATTTGAAACTAGCTTTGGTGAGTGATATAAACTGATCAATAATCGATATCACACATCACAAGCTATAGAAGAGCCGAACCTAGATACTTAATTAATGATTTTTTTAACAATAAAAGACACTTATCTTTCTACCTTATATCCATTGTAGTAGCTTTTTCTCGAGGAATTTGAATGTTTCCCACTTTGATCTCTAAGCCATGGACATCAAGTCAACTCATCTAACTTTTGTCCGAGTCGCCCCTACTCCAAACATTGTGGCCATAAAAAATCACATTCTTGAAACTCTCACAAAATTATATGAGCCATTCGCGAAGCTTAAGTGAGAAATATTCGACAATGCTTTTGGGACATTTTAATTATAGCACAAAAAAATGAATCAATGATTTTTTTTTCCAATCACTCTCTTGTACTCCTGTAAATATGCCAACAAAAAAGCACACTGTTGAACATCTCACAAATTGATATGAGGCATCTGCGAAGTATAAGCGAGACATATTCAAACAATGCATGATCATGTGCAGATGACAATATGCACGTCCCCTCCAATAAGGATGTGAAACATTCTTCTCATAGCACGAATAACAAAGGTATCAATTATTCATCTTTCTATAACACACAGGATTGTTGAAAAGATCTTTCGAACTTCCAATCCATTAATATTAAAAAATGAGTGAATGATATGACACACAATCAAATTTAACATCATAGATACAAAAAATGTCACTTCACATCGAATTGTTCTTAGATATCTCATATTCACAATTAAATTGATTTTAGAAAGCAAAGCAAGAAAAGTATGATTGAAATTCCAAAGTAGAGAATTTGACCGAACATCAAGGCGAATGAACAATAGGTTTAAGGTTAAGTGATTAACCGGTACTAAACCGATATGAAACATTTTGGAAAACCAATCACCTACAATATGCAAGAAGATATGATGACTTCATGGTAATTCTGAAAAGTAATACTAATTTATATATGTACTCCTTCTACGAATAAATTAATGATGCTCTGCCTAGAGATGATGAAGAAGTTCTCATGGTGAAATTATGATTCTCTATATACCCCTTAAATAAAATGTTAAAAAATAATTTTTAATTTGTCTACAAGGAAATACAACACTCATAACTAGTGGTTTCCCAACAAGTAGTAATTCTCCCTAATTTTGGCAGAACAAGCAATTCATTGCTCTTTTTTTTCTATTGGAGTTTTTCAAGAATGAATGCCAATAATTCTTGCATAAGCGGCGATCTAATAACTTAAAAAACTAACTCTTTTTCAAAAGGAAAAAAGAAATGCAAAGTAATGTAATTAATTGTCAAACTATAGACTAAGAATGTAAAAAAAAAAATCAATATCCTCCATGAATATTCACAACTTTACCATACAATGAAGTCATATTTACAAATATAATTAGGAAAATGGAATATAGAATTTTATGTAATTAAATATTTCTGCTATATATTTGAGTGCAATTAATATTAGAAAGCAATAGAGTGCATGTAAACTCGTCCTTTATATATAGACTGCAAATACCTTATATTCTCATTTTCATATACAACTTCTAATTCAAATGCATCGAACTAAATAATGATTTTCCAAATACATATAACATAATAATATAAAATTTAAATAAGATGCAATTAAGACAATGGATATAAAATCTACATATACATAGAACCAAAGGACCCCAACATCGCTGCATTTCCAATGGCGTAAAAGTCATGCTCCCAAGTGTGGATCTCATGCACAGTAGAATCGACATTAAGGTCATCATCAGCCAACACATGGACAATGCTTCCGTAGGCTTGTGCTTGGTCAATAATGCTACTCTTCTCGTAATTTTCTTTGAGTATTTTAACTGGTGGCTTTGTTAGAAATGGTGATAGCTTTCTGGCTTGTATTTTGAATGGAAGATTTAGAATAAGAAAACTTGAAAAGAGTATATAACACACAATGAAAGATGATGATCCCGGAGAACCCATTTCTTAAATCCTTTTTCGTTTCCCAAATCAAAAGAGATTCAATGGTCTTTGAGGAAATATATGGGTACGTGATTAATTGTATCTTTTGGTGAATGGTATGGGAGATGCGAATCAACTACAATCAAGGTATTTGTATCTTTCGCTTAATTGGTACTGTAGTTACCATGTTGGTATTGCTTCTTATAGTTTGCTTGATTATGGTCAATTTGTTAACACGGGTATAAGATGCAAACTATATGTAATGAAAATATTTGTCATGTAGAGAACTAGAAAACTAATTACTGAGCATGAATTGATACTTTGTTGAACTTGATATGCAATAATGAGACTTCAAACCATACACGTTCAACCATATTAAACAAACACAAGAACATTCTCAACATATTAAAAAACTAGATATGATGGTCATGTGATCAAATTTTGTATAGTTTCTATTATTAGTGGTTACAAATTGGCAAATTTATAAAGCAAAATTGTCAAAACAGAAAATGCAGGAATAACCTTTGTTTTTGTTCCTCAACTGTGTTGACTATTCTTTGGCGCTAGTATTTGATTTTATGCTATTTTTAAACAAACAATTTCAAATAGGTAGACACAATTAATTCTAGTGAGTATTTTTATTTTGGCGTGGAGATAGGTTGGTCCGGATGCTAATATAATGTAGTATGCATATATTTGAAACTAGCTTTGGCGAGTGATATAAACTGATCAATAATCGATATCACACATCACAAGCTATAGAAGAGCCAAACCTAGATACTTAATTAATGATTTTTTTAACAATAAAAGACACTTATCTTTCTACCTTATATCCATTGTAGTAGCTTTTTCTCGAGGAATTTGAATGTTTCCCACTTTGATCTCTAAGCCATGGACATCAAGTCAACTCATCTAACTTTTGTCCGAGTCGCCCCTACTCCAAACATTGTGGCCATAAAAAATCACATTCTTGAAACTCTTACAAAATTATATGAGCCATTCGCGAAGCTTAAGTGAGATATATTCGACAAAGCTTTTGAGACATTTTAATTATAGCACAAAAAAATGAATCAATGATTTTTTTTTTCAATCACTCTCTTGTACTCCTGTAAATATGCCAACAAAAAAGCACATTGTTGAACATCTCACAAATTGATATGAGGCATCTGTGAAGTATAAGCGAGACATATTCAAACAATGCCTCCCAAAATTGATCATGTGCAGATGACAATATGCACGTCCCCTCCAATAAGGATGTGAAACATTCTTCTCATAGCACGAATAGCAAAGGTATCAATTGTTCACCTTTCTATAACTCACAGGATTGTTGAAAAGATCTTTCGAACATCCAATCCATTAATATTAAAAAATGAGTGAATGATATGACACACTATCAAATTTAACATATAGATACAAAAAATGTCACTTCACATTTAATTGTTCTTAGATATCTCATATTCACAATTATATTGATTTTAGGAAGCAAAGCAAGAAAAGTATGATTGAAATTCCAAAGTAGAGAATTTGACCGAACATCAAGCCGAATGAACAATAGGTTTAAGGTTAAGTGATTAACCGGTGCTAAACCGATATGAAACATTTTGGAAAACCAATCACCTACAATATGCAAGAAAATATGATGACTTCATGGTAATTTTGAAAACTAATACTAATTTATAGATGTACTCCTCCTTCGAATAAATCAATAATGCTCTGTCTGGAGATGATGAAGAAGTATTAAGTTTGCATCTCATGGTGGACTTTTGCTTCTCTACATACCCCTTAAATAGCATGTTAAAAAATACTTTTTAATTTGTCTACAAGGAAATACAACATTCATAACTAGTGGTTTCCCAACAAGTAGTAATTCTCCCTATTTTTGGCAGAACAAGCAATTCATTGCTCTTTTTTTTTTCTATTGGAGTTTTTCAAGAATGAATGTCAATAATTCTTGCATAAGCGACGATCGAATAACTTAAACTCTTTTTCAAAAGAAAAAAAGAAATGCAAAGTAATGTAATTAATTATCAAACTATAGACTACGAATGTAAAAAAACATAAAGGATTAGAGTGAGAAAGGAGAGTGAGAAAACGCTCCCGAATGTTGGGCCAGTCTGGTTTCTGATTAGGTCTAGGCTGGCCGTGCCGACACCTGCGTCGGTGCCTGTTTCTTCTTTGATCAGTCTGTCTTTTTCACTGTCGAGTGCGGAGTGTTCCATGGCGTCCGGTAGTGTCCCTGTCCAAGGTGTCCCTCAGAAGCCTTGGGCAGATCTATTTGGGATTTCCGAAGCAAATCACCTCTGTTACATGAAGCTGGAAGTCTATAAGGGTGGGCTCCGGATTCTGAAGGAGGTGAGTGACGAAGGTGCTGCTCGATGGAAGCATAGCCTGGTTGGTCAGTTTCTTCATCCGTTCCTGGCCCTAGCGGAACTTCGGCGTTGGGCAAATTGAATGTGGGGGCGGGATGGTCCAGTGCGGGTTTCTCTACTGGGGGATCAGCTTCTTCTAATTCAACTCCCAACCCAAGCAACTTGTGATTGGATTTTGGAGAGCGGCCCATGGTTCTATCTCGATAATTTGTTGTATCTTCGTCCTTGGCAGCCTGGGTTGGAAGGCGCTCTCGATCTGGGTACGTTTCTCGAATCTCCCTATTGAGTATGTGAATTTTAAGGGGCTCATCAAAACAACAAGTTGGTTAGGGGTTCATTTGGGTGTGGATCAGACCACCAGGGTGGGAGAGAGGCTGGGATTTGCGAGAATCCTAGTGGAGCTTCATGCAAACGGGGAGTTCCCGGACCATGTCCTGATTTGGCCGACAAATGACACTTCAATCCGGGTGGGGGTGACCTATTGTCATCTTCCTCCGGTTTTCCAGACATGTAAGAATTTTGGGCTTGATCGTTGTTGTATAAGGGGGCAGAAGGTTTGGGTGCAGAAGGTAGATGAAAAACAACAACAGGAAGTGGGGCATGAGCTTGTTGCTATTGAGGAGGCTAAGGAGCCTGCTACACCTGCTGTGGCAGTTCAAAACAAGGGTAAGGAAGTTTTGGTGGATGAACTGATGGGGGATACCGAGTTTGATATGCTAATTGGGTCAAATAGGGTGGTAGTGGCAGCTGGTTCTCAATCTCAGGGGGTTAATTTAGAAACATCCTTTCAGCAGGTGTCTGATTACCCTTCTCCAAAGCTACCATCATACATGGAATTTTAGAAGGTGGTGAATGGTGCTAAGCCAAGATGGTCTCCTACGGTGAGCCCAACTAGTGTGCTGTCTACTTCTCAGGCTTTTGCAGCTCTTGAGGGTCTGCAGGAGGAGAGGGTGGTTAAACTTTAGGGTGCTCAAAAGAAAGGTGGTAAGAAATCAGGGCTTTATCAGCCCTCTTCCCCCCCCCCCCCTGATTGTTCTCTTCTGGAATGTTAGAGGGTTCAATAAACCCTCAAAGAGGAAGGACATCTTTTCTGTCCTTCGAAAGTATAGAGTAGATGTAGTAGCAATTCTTGAAACGAGAGTGAGGAAAGTTAAAGCAGAAGAAGTAACAGGTGATTTTTGTCAAGATTGGAAGAAACATTTGAATTATGTGCTGAGTTGGGGAGAGTGTGGTTATTCTGGGATCCAGAAGTGGTAACAGTTAGCATCTTGCTACCTAAGAAGAATTTTGTGCATTGTCTTGCTAAAATGGTAACTGGGGAGTCTTTGTTTTTTACTGCAGTATATGGTTCGAATGATGAATTGGAAAGACGAGCAACTTATTTGGAGATGTCTCAAATAAAGGTTCGTGGGGTTCCCTGGCTGGTGGGGGTCAATGCTTTTTTAAAACCTGGGGAGACATCTAACCTTAGAGACACTATTGGTTGTATGAACAATTTTGGTAACTGGGTGGCAAACATGGAATTGTTTGACCACAGAGCGGTAGGGCCTCAATTCACATGGAGAAATAAGCAGGTGGAAAACCCAATTGCAAAGAAACTGGATAGGGCTTTGGTAAATGAAAGTTGGTTTGACAATTTCCTTGATTGTAGAGTAAAGTTTTTACCAACTGCTTTCACTGATCATTGTGGTGTTCTAGTGGGCACGAAACTAGGGCAAAAAACTCTCCCAAAGCCTTTCAAATTCTTTGACTTCTGGATTGAGGATCCTCAGTTTCTTCCTCTGATTCAGAAGGCTTGGAATTGGAAGCGCAGGGGGTCCCTATAACGGTTGTGAAGGCTCGGCTAAATGAAGCAAACAAACTGTTGAAGCAGTTCAACAAAGAGGTTTATGGTGATTTGAGTGGCCAAGTGAAGGGAATGGAAGAGAAGTTGAATAGTGCACAACTTGCAGGGTTTGATGAGCCTGGGGAACAAGTATTCCAAGAGGTTACTGTTCTTGAGGCTCGATTATTTGAGCTTAGGAAAGAAGAGGAGAGCATGTATAAGCAGAAATCTAGAATCAACTGGTTGTCTCTAGGTGAGAGTTGTACAGGTTTCTTCCACCAAGCAGTGAAAATACGTAATGCAAAGAAAGCAATAAGGAAGTTGGTCACTGACAATGGTGATGAGTTGTTTGAAAGTGATCAGATAGCTGACGAAGTAGTTAGGTTCTATAAATTCTTGTTAGATAGGGTGGAGCCAAATGTTCATCCTGATATAGCGAAATTGGATAATCCTGTTCATAAGAGGCTAAGTGAGGAGGATAAGCAGTTTCTGAGTTCTGATTTCACTGCAGATGATGTTAAAAGGGTGGTGATGCACATGGATCCACATAAAGCACCAGGGCCGGATGGGTTTTCAGAAGGGGTTTTTATAGGAAAACATGGTCAATAATTAGGGGTGATGTTACTGTAGCTGTTTTGGACTTTTTCAGTCTGGGAGATTGCCAGGAAGTGTTAATTCTGCTGCCATTACATTATTGCCTAAAATTCCCTCTGCCTGTGCTTTGAAGGACTTTAGACCAATCTCGTGCATTAATATGTTATAAAAGATAATTTCTAAACTACTAGCTAACAGGCTGAAAAAGTCCTTCCTACGGTTATTAGTGGTAACCAGTCTGCATATATTGAGGGTAGAAGATGATATGATCCCAAATGGTCAACTATACACGCTTAAATTACTTGACGAAGAAGCTATCAAAGTTGGGAAGAAGAAGGGCAGAATTTGGCTAAGTCAAAATCCGTGTTCAAGGTACATACTATGGAGGCTTGGTTCTCTCAATTGGCGTGGTGGAAATTCCATTTCAACGGCTTGTTTTAGAGACAAAATTGCCATGTTTCCAATGGTATGCTTTGTGGATCCTGAAGATGTCATTAAGGTTGTTTTCCAAGGCCTCAAAGTTGCTACCTCAGAACTGGAAAACTGACAGAAAATGGCTAAGGCAGAAAACTGTTTTGTGAAGCCTACTTTGGAGCTCAATTCAAGGAGCATCGATGGGATTCAAGTCAAAAGGCTTCCACAACATGAAAATAGGTATGTTGGTGAACAAAGGGTTGATTGAATAGAAAAGAAACCGTTTGGTTTTGCAAGTTTGCGAACTTGTTTTGGGTTTGGTGGATTCCAAACTTGCTGAGCTTTGTATCGATTGAATAGTCCCTTCAATCGTGGTCGAGCAACTACCCTTTTATACCATACGAGCTTTCCCCAGGTGTGGAATTGTCCGTTGGTTCCGTTTTATCCAAATTTCGTATTAAGAACGCGTTGTTCTTGATTCGAGTTCAATCAATCTTCTGATTGATTGTTTGCTGCGTGACTTTGATAAAAATACACCTCCCCCAGGGTCGTATTAAGTGGTCCCTGGTTCTACACAAGGGCGAAGAAGAAGGCGAAAACGTGTTGTTTCGTACAAGCAGAATTCGTCAAGAAACAGGGCAGCCATGGTGGTCGAATTGGAACAAGCGAATTTGACGACATACACTCGCTGTTTGGTGGGAGAAAAGGTGTGCTCTATGTACATCAATGAAGAGAGCAAATCAAACCTGATTAGCTCACGAGCAGTGTCGAAATTGGGGCTGCCAATTCGAAAGCATCCAGCTCCTTACTCTACTTCATTGCTGGGAACATGAAGCTCTGTTTTTGTGACAGAGGAGGTGACCTTACCTTTCAAAATCGGAAGATACGAAGACGTCGTTCGGTTCGACGTGGTGCCCCTGAAGATGACTCATGTGGTTCTTGGTCACCCTTGGCATGTTTTCCATGAATCTCGACATAGCAGAAGCACCAACAGAATCCGATTGACGAATTGCGGGAAGCATATTGCTCTAAAGCTTCTGTCGCCAAAAGAAGCTGCAGAAGATCGAGCCACCCTGCTGCGACAGCTCCGTGACGAGGAGGAAAAGCTGCTGGAGGTTTCTAACGGAGCGCAGCAGTTACGTAAGCAAGATATCCAGCTCAGTGAGGAAGTTCAGGCAACGGAACCCACTGCCTAGAACATCCCCTGTTATTATTCCGTGACACAGAGTGCCGCGTTCAGTGGCTTGGCCATCGACGAGAAAGGAAACCCAGAGCACGCTGAAGCTTCCAAAACATCCCTGGAGATTTCGGGAAGGTCGGCGAGGCGCGGAGAAGGCACAGGGCAGGCCGTCGACGGACGAATCGATCCTGTGACTAGCATCGTGGAGCTACCCAATTCCCCTGCGAAACAGAGCAGGAGAGAGGGGCAATGGGGTGGAGCTCTGGGGAGCAATCCGACCATACCCAAGGAACCTGAAATGTCACCTAAAATATCGAGAAGCTCATGCCTCGATCAAATTGCAACGATTTCATCTGTTTTGCAGATGTTCGATTGAGCTGAAATCCCTCTGCAAATGCACGAACAGGGAAACAAATTCGCTAAATTGGTTGGGGAGATCGGGTTTGCTTCCACGCAAACTAAAGACGCAGAATCGTCAAAGGTAGACCCAGGAATCTTCTCCAATGGCTGGATCGAGTCGAATACACTTACTTTTCCAAATCAAAATCGAGCTCCTCTACCTCTGGAAACGCAGCAGCAAGAAGGAAAATTCGCCGAATGGGTTACGACGATAGGGCGAGATCCGACCCAAACGAACGATGTGGAATCGTTCGGGGCCATTCCAGGAAGATTTTGGAGCAATCAAATTGGCGCGGAGAAGCCTGGAATGAGAAGCCTGGGTTAAAAATTTCTGGGTATGGAAAATTTGAAAGGGCTCGACGGTGGGAGAGTGAAATCTAACGAATTGAAGACCCTGGTGATGAATCGATGCTAGAGAAGGGATCAAAACTTCAATTGGCCTATTGAAGCATGTGGAGTCATTGAATTGCTATGTGGATTCTTTAATCGAAAACCCCCAATTGTGACGAGCAAGAACTTGAGCCGACCTGCAGTCCGGCGACCTGGAAATTGCTCTGATCAAATCTCGGCGAAATTGAAAGACGAGGAAGGGGTTTTTCGAGCCCAGGGAGAGTTTCCAACTGCTCTGCAAGTTTCAAAATCCCCGGAGAAGCTTGGAGGTGAGTTTGAAGCTGAAAATTTTCTGTCGAACATGATGATTGAGCAGCCCTATTTTGATCCAATTTGGGATCAATTCTGTTGAATGGTTTGAGCAACGAAAGGCCAAAGTGTTGAGGAAAACACTTTTCCAAGAGGGAGGGCCCGATATGATCCCAAATGGTCAACTATACACGCTTAAATTACTTGACGAAGAAGCTATCAAAGTTGGGAAGAAGAAGGGCAGAATTTGGCAAAGTCAAAATCCGTGTTCAAGGTACATAATTTGGAGGCATGGTTCTCTCAATTGGCGTGGTGGAAATTCCATTTCAAGGGCTTGTTTTACAGAAAAAGTTTCCATGTTTCCAATGGTATGCTTTGTGGATCCAGAAGATGTCATTTAGGTTGTTTTCCAAGGCCTCAAAGTTGCTACATCAGAACTGTAAAACTGCCAGAAAATGGCTAAGGCAAAACACTGTTTTGTGAAGCCTACTTTGGAGCTCAATTCAAAGAGCATCGATGGGATTCAAGTCAAAAGGCTTCCACAACATGAAACTAGGTATGTTGGTGAACAAAGGGTTGATTGAATAGAAAAGAAACAGTTTGGTTTTGCAAGTTTGCGAACTTGTTTTGGGTTTGGTGGATTCCAAACTTGCTGAGCTTTGTATCGATTGAATAGTCCCTTCAATCGTGGTCGAGCAACTACCCTTTTATACCATACGAGCTTTCCCCAGGTGTGGAATTGTCTGTTGGTTCCGTTTTATCCAAATTTCGTATTAAGAACGCGTTGTTCTTGATTCGTGTTCAATCAATCTTCGGATTGATTGTTTGCTGCGTGACTTTGATAAAAATACACCCCCAGGGTTGTATTAGAAGAATTGTGGACAATATTCTCATGGCTTAGGAAATGGTGAGTGGTTATCATAGAAAACAATTATCCTCATGTTGTGCTATTAAAGTGGATTTATTGAAGGCTTTTGATTCGGTAAATTGGGAATATTTGTTATTGATGCTGGATATAATGGGATTCCCTGCACCCTTTTGTAAATGGATCTCGCTATTTGTGAAAACAGCTAGGTTTAGTATATGTGTAAATGGTGGGTTGCGTGGGTATTTTGGTGCAAAGAGGGGGGGGGGGGGGGGTGAGACAGAGGGATCCTCTGTCACCCTACCTCTTTACTATTGAAATGGAAGGTTTGTCTATGCTTCTTAATGTTGCAGCTACTTCTAGACTTATACCATATCACCTGCAGTGTAAAAAAGTGGGTCTAACACACTTAAGCTTTGCTGATGACCTGTTGATCTTCTCTGAGGGGTCTGCTAGGGCTATTGTTGCTGTCCAGAGTGTCCTTAATGAGTTTTATTAATTATCTGGATTGCAATTTAATCCTAGGAAGTGTGAAGTGTACTTTGGGGTAGTTCTGTGGATTTTAAAAATAATGCATTGGAGAGGTCTGGTTTCGAAGAGGGCAAACTCCCAGTTAGATATTTGGGGCTCCCACTTGTCTCTGGTAAACTTTCATATGCAGAATGTGATCGATTGGTGGACATGATTACTCAGAAGATTAAGAACGGGAAAGTGAAAAAGCTCAGCTATGCAGGAAGGTGATGGGTGTTTTACAGTTTTGGATGCAAGTTTTTCTGCTGCCAAAGAGTGTACTTAAGAGGGTGCACAAAATTTGTACTGACTTTTTGTGGCATGGAGGTGAGGAGGGCAGAGCTAAAGTTGGCTGGGACAAAATAGCACGACCTAGGAAGGAAGGAGGTTTGGGATTGAAAGAACTCTTTACATGGAATCAGGATTGTACAACAAGGCAGATATGGCTACTCCTAATGCAAAGCGGGACTATTTGGGTTGCTTGGATTATGCAGTATAAGGTGAAAGCTGGTAGCATTTGGACAATAAGATCCTCTTCTAGTAGTTCGTGGGCTTGGAGACGAATACTCAAGGTTCATTCTTCTGTCCATTCTCATTTTTCTGGGCATGGGGCCTCTCTTTGCTGGGATGGTACTCCGATGACAAAATTTACTATAAGAGTGGTTTGGGAATCTCTTAGGAAGAAGTGACCTGTGGTATCGTGGGATAAACTAGTTTGAGGGAAGGGATATATCCCTGGACCTAGTTTTTTAACTTGGTTGGTTTTGCAGGACAATATAGTAACGAGGGACAAACTCCTGAAATGGGGTAGTTTGGTTGATGGAACTTGTGTTCTATGCAACGCTAATCCTGAATCAAGAGGCCATTTGTTTTTCCACTGTGCTTATTTGCATGAACTGCTAAGGATCCTTCGCTGCATGTAGTGGTGTCGAGGGACATGGCAAGACACAATTTCAGCTGCTTGTCAGCTTAGATCACAGAAGACAGCAACATGGAGAATGATGGGCTGTCTCTAGTGCTTCTGTGTTTCTAGCATTTGGAAAGAAAGGAGTAAGTGATTTTATGGGGATACTCCTCGTAGTGCAGTGGTGGTGGGAAATGCTATTTTGCAGGATTTAAGATTCCTGAATGCTTGGAATATTTCTATGACAAGTGATTTGCATGCATTAGGGTTGATTTGAGATGTAGATGGTTGCGAGAGTAAAGTTCTCTGTCATTTGTTTTTTCAGGTTGTTTGTTTTTTAGAATAGGAGAGTGATGTTCTCCTATTCTTGCTTGGGCTAGGCCCACTTTCATTGTATCTGTTTTTTGGCTTTAATAAGAAAGAGAAAACCGATTCAACGAAAAAAAAGAATGTAAAAAATCAATATCCTCCATAAATATTCACAACTTTACTATACAATAAAGTCATATTTACAAATGTAATTAGGAGGATGGAATATAGAATTTATTTAATTAAATATTTCTTCTATATATTTGAGTGCAATTAATATTTGAAAGCAATAGAGTGCTTGTAAACTCGTCCTTTATATGTAGACTGCAAATTCTTTATATTCACATTTTCTTATACAACTTCTAATGCAAATGCACCGAACAGAATAATGCTTTTCCAAATACATATAACATAATAATATAAAATTTAAATAAAATGCAATTCAGACAATGGATATAAAATCTACATATACATAGAACCAAAGGACCCCAACACCGCCGCATTTTCAATGGCGTAAAAATCATGCTCCCAAGTGTGGATCTCATGCACAATAGAATCAACATTAAGGTCATCATCAGCCAACACATGGACAATGCTTCTGTAGGCTTGTGCTTGGTCAATAATGCTACTCTTCTCGTAATTTTCTTTGAGTATTTTAACTGGTGGCTTTGTTAGCAATGGTGATAGCTTTCTGGCTTGTATTTTGTATGGAAGATTTAGAATAAGAAAACATGAAAATAGTATATAACACACAATGAAAGATGATGATCTCGGAGAACCCATTTCTTAAATACTCTTTCGTTTCCCAAATCAAAAGAGATTGAAAGGTCTTTGAGGAAATATATGGGTACGTGATTAATTTTATCTTTCGGTGAATGGTATGGGAGATACGAATCAATTACAATCAAGGTATTTGCATCTTTCGCTTAATTGATACTGTAGTTACCAGGTTGGTATTGCTTCTCAAAGTTTGCTTGATTATGATCAATTTGTTAACACAGGTATAAGATGCAAACTATATGTAATGAAAATATCTAAAAATATTTGCCCTGTAGAGAACTAGAAAACTAATTACTGAGCATGAATTGGTACTTTGTTGAACTTGATATGCAATAATGAGACTTCAAACCATACACGTGCAACCATATTAAACAAACACAAGAACATTCTCACCATATTAAAAAACTAAATATGATGGTCATGTGATCAAAGTTTGAATAGTTTCTGTTTATAGTGGTTACATATTGGCAAATTTATAAAGCAAAATTGTCAAAACAAAAAATGCAGGAATAACTTTTGTGTTTGTTCCTCAACTGTTATGGCTATTCTTTGGTGCTAGTATTTGATTTTATGCTATTTTTAAACATAAAATTTTAAATAGGTAGACACAATTAAATCTAGTGAGTATCTGTATTTTGGCTTGGAGATAGGTTGGTCCGAATGCTAGTATCATGTAGTATGCATCTAAATGAAACTAGCTTTGGTGAGTGACATAAATTGATCAATAATCGATATCACAACATCACATGCAATAGAAGAGCCAAACCAACATACTTAATTAATGATTTTTCTTAACAATAAAAGACACTTACGTTTCTACCTTACATCCATTGTAGTAGCTTTTCCTCGAGGAATTTCAATGTTTCCCAGTTTGATCTCTAAGCCATGGACATCAAGTCAACTCATCTAACGATTGTCAGAGTCACCCCTATTTCAAACATTGTGGCCATAAGAAATCACATTCTTGAACCTCTCACAAAATTATATGAGCCATTCGCGAAGGTTAAGTGAGAAATATTCGATAATGCTTTTGGGACATTTTAATATAGCACCAAAAAATGATTCAATGAATTTTTTTTTCAATCACTATCTTGTACTCCTGTAAATATGCGAACAAAAAAAGCACATTGTTGAATATCTCACAAATTGATATGACGCATCCGCGAAGTATAAGCGAGACATATTCAAACATTGCCGTCCAAAATTGATCATGTGTAGATGACAATATGCAAGTTCCCCTCCAATAATGATGTGAAACCTTCTTCTCATAGCACGAATAACAAAGGTATCAGTTGTTCACCTTTCTGTAAGCCACAGGATTGTTGAAAAGATCTTTCGAGCTTCCAATCCTTTAATATTTAAAAATTAGTGGATGATATGACACACTATCAAATTTGACATCATGGATACAAAAAATGCCATTTCACATCTAATTGTTCTTAGATATCTCATATTCACTATTAAATTGATTTTAGGAAGCAAAGCAAGAAAAGTATGATTGAAATTCCAAAGTAGAGAATTTGACCGAACATCAAGCCGAATGAACAATAGGTTTAAGTTAAGTGATTAACCGGTGCCAAACCGATATGAAACATTTTGGAAAACCAATCACCTACAATATGCAAGAAAATATGATGACTTCATGGTAATTCTGAAAAGTAATAGTAATTTATAGATGTACTCTTCCTTCGAATAAATCAATAATGCTATGTCTGGAGATGATGAAGAAGTATTAAATTTGCATCTCATGGTGGACTTTTTCTTCTCTACATACCCCTTAAATAGCATGTGAAAAAATACTTTTTAATTTGTCTACAAGGAAATACAACATTCATAACGAGTGGTTTCCCAACAAGTAGTAATTCTCCCTAATTCTGGCAGAACAAGCGATTCTTTGCTCTTTTGTTTTTCTATTGGAGTTTTTCACGAATGAATGTCAATAATTCTTGCATAAGCGGCGATAGAATAAATTAAAAAACTAACTCTTTTTCAAAATGAAAAAAGAAATGCAAAGTAATGTAATTAATTGTCAAACTATAGACTAAGAATGTAAAAAAAATCAATATCCTCCATGAATATTCACAACTTTACCAAATAATGAAGTCATATTTACAAATATAATTAGGAAAATGGTTAGAATTTTATGTAATTAAATATTTCTTCTATATATTTGAGTGCAATTAATATTAGAAAGCAATAGAGTGCATGTAAAATCGTCCTTTATATATAGACTGCATGATATGTGCTTGGATTGCTTCCATTCCATGTTAGAATTGTTCGTTCAAGAAGCTAAGCTAACTCATTTGCACAATCTGAATTTTTGGCTAAGTATTATGATGAGTTCAGGTAGCCGACTTTGCGAGCTCGAACCTTCAAACTGGGTTGATAGAAATTCGAGGTTAAGGTGTTGTTTTGAAGATAAACACTTCCTCTACAAGATGGCATGGGATTCGGGTTCATACAAGATCTTTAAGGCTGTGTTTCAAGGCCTCAAAGTAGCTGTCTCAAAACCGTCAAACTGCCAGAATTTGGCTAAGTCTGGAGGCTCGGTAAGGAAGGTCACTTTGGAGCTCCATTCAGGGAAGAAGGGTTTGAATCAGGGAAGGATCTTTGTACCACATGAAAGTGTGTTTGTTTGTCTACAGAAGCAAGGTATTGGCTAAGGAGATGGAGACCTGGAGGCATGTGAACGTGGGGGTCAAAAGTTGCTATGGAACCTGTTTTGGAGGCAGCTTACGTGAGCTACAAGTTTTGGGTTTTATGGACGAGTTGGGATTCCTTTTCTGTTTGGATTTGTTACCTTTAGACGTAGTAGGAGTAATTAGCTTTCCTTGTTTGTTTTGTACTCGAATTAGGTTTTAGTTTGCTTATTTAAAGACCTACAAACTCCATTATAATGGTTAGACGTTAATCAATTAAGAACTTGTTCATCGAGTTTTTAACTCGTGGATTGTTCTTGTTGCTTGGTTCAAATCGCCAACAACGAGCAAGCCTTGTATCGATTGAGTCATCACCTCAATCGTGGTCGGGTTGCTACCTTGAATTCGGTTGAGCCTCTTCCCCGCGCGTGGTTTTGAAGTTGCACTCCGAACCATCCTTCTATTCCCCTGTTACTCTGTTTTCTGGCTTAGAAATCTGATTTCCAGGCTGTGTTCAACAAGCTTCTCGGTTTGGGGCTTATTAAGTGGTATCAGAGCCCGGTTCAACTCAGTGGCCGTGTGACGATTCTTCCGCTGTGGTAGAGAGGACGAGTTCATCGACAGAAGGTGGCGCGGGCACGACGAGGTGGACCCGATCAAAGGGCCCTGTAGAGTGCGATCCTGCTGCTGTTTTGGTAGTGGGACAGAAAGTTTCAAAGAAGCAGGCGGCTGTTCTGGGTTTCCCTAACAAAGAACGGTCGCTCGCGGCAGAGTCTGTGTCGGAAAAGGAGACCACAGCGGGCGACGATTCGGCCATGGCGGAGCAGGTCAATGTCGTGGAATTGCTTCGAACCATGATGGCACAGCAGAATGCCGCTATCCAAGCCCAGTTCGACACTTTGAATCAGCAGCTGGCTGACCTCAGAGTGACGGTGAACTCCCCTGTTCGGCAGCAGAGGGTTGTTGTTGCGGAACAGAATTTCGAGCAAGACCCGCTTCAGGACGATCACGAACGACAATTAGTAGCAGAAGCAGAACACGGAAACAACATTGCCGAGCTAAGAGGTATTAAATTACAAGTCCCATCGTTCGCGGGCACAAACAATGCCTCGGTGTATCTCGATTGGGAAAGAAAGATCATGCTTTTCTTTCAATGCGGCGATTACAGCGAAGCCCAGAAAGTACTTCTTGCGACGTACGAATTCACCGACTATGCCGCACAGTGGTGGGAGAAACCCCAGCTCCGCCGTCGTAGGAATTTACAACCTGAAGTCACAACTTGGACGGAGCTGAGAGGTTTACTGCGAGAACGTTTTGTTCCGGGATACTATCAACGCGATCTGTTTGAGTCTCTGCAGCAGTTACGGCAGGGTTCAAAATCCATTGACGAGTACTATCGAGAGCTTGAGCTCCTCATGATGCGTGCTGATGTCCGGGAAGATAAAGAAGCCACTATTGCACGGTTCCTTCATGGGATGAATCGCGAAATTAAACTCGAAGTTGAGCTGCGACCCTTCGTCGTGCTGGAAGAAGTTGTACACCTTGCAATTAAGGTGGAACGGCAGCAACGAGCAAGTGCGGGGAGGAGGTACTCGAAGACTAATTCAGAGCACGTTCCTGTGATGAATTCAGAACCGGCCAGATTGGAAGGGCCCAAATCTACACCCCGCACTACTGTTCCGGCGAATCACAAGAAGCCGGGAGGATCGACGAGCAACATACAATGCTTTAAGTGCTTCGGCAGAGGCCACAAGGCCAACCAGTGCCCAAACAAGAAGGCCCTGGTGCTACGCAATGGAGAGTACGTGACCGAAGATAAAGCAGAGGAAGGTGGCAGCGAAGGGAGTGAGTCTTATCTCGAAGTCGATGAATCAATTGAAGTCGAAGTCCCTCCTACGGGAAAATTTCTCGGAGTAAATCGACGAGCACTCACTTTGGATTCTCTGGCCAGCGAAGAACAACGTGATAATCTTTTCCACACCCGTTGTACAATTGAAGGGAAGTTATTGTCCGTTGTAATTGACGGAGGCAGCTGCACAAACGTCATCAGCCTTGATGCCGTTAAGAAGCTCGGGCTAGCAACGATTAAACACTCCCAACCATACAACCTGCATTGGTTAAATGAGTACGGGACGTTGAAAGTGAACAAACAGGCGAAAGTTCACTTCGAAATCGGCGAGTACGAGGATGAATTATGGTGCGATGTAGCTCCGATGCAAGCCGCACACCTCTTGTTAGGACGCCCTTGGCAATACGATCGTGGGGTCGTTCATGATGGCCGAGGTAATTCTTACAGATTCAAGCATCGTGAGCGTAATTTCTTACTTAAACCGTTATCCCCGGCAGAGGTCCGAATTGATCAACAACAAATGATGGCGAGTTGGAGTATAGACACCGAGGGAACCACTCAATCGCAACGAGTTGAAGATGGACTAACAGCTCGAAGGTTCATGCTCACTGCTTTTGGCAAAGAGAGACTTCACCCGCTGCCAGAGCGTCAACGACTCTGTTTTGTGTCGGCCGAGTAGAGGAGGAGAGAGGGGCAATGGGGTGGAGCAGCTCGCGCGATGTCGAGATTCGCCAATGCCTCAGACGCAGTCCCCACGACCCTGGGAATCTCCTTCGAAGGAAAAAGCGATGCAAACTCCCCTCATGCGCCAGCTCAAATTCGACGTCCAACGGCCCCGGTTGCGCACAAGGAAGAAGGAAGTTTAGCTGAATGGGTTGGAATGCTCAGGCCTGATTCGACCCAAACGGACTCGGCAGAATCATTGCTCACGTCTTCGATATGCTGTAGGATTGATCAATTGGATCCGAAGGTGGCTAGCATCAAAACGCCCAATTCGGAATCAAAAATTCTGGGTTCCTTGTTTTTAAACACCAGCGTTGGCAGGAAGGAACGTGGAGCTGAGTTGCCGCCCTTGGCGACGCATCGAGGCCCGAGAGCTGTCCAGAAAATTGATTGGGAGTACGGGAAACCTCTTGGCAGCCACGAATTGGAATGGGAGTCCCTAGATCAAAAAGCCCCAGTCTCCTTATTCAAGAACACTGTTCTTGAATTGCAGAAAATGGAGTTTGGGATGCCATCTTTTGACCTGATTTGGACTCAGTTTTGTGCAGATTTTGAGAAGAAGAAAGAGCCAGCTTTGAGGGCAAAGCTTTTTGAAGAGGGAGAGCCTGATATGAGCTTGGATTGCTTCCATTCCAAGTTAGAATTGTTCGTTCAAGAATTAGGTTTTAGTTTGCTTATTTAAACGTAGTAGGACTAATTAGCTTTCCTTGTTTGTTTTGTACTCGAATTAGGTTTTAGTTTGCTTATTTAAAGACCTACAAACTCCATTGTAATGGTTAGACGATAATCAATTAAGAACTTGTTCATTGAGTTTTTAACTCGTGGATTGTCCTTGTTGCTTGGTTCAAATCGCCAACAACGAGCGAGCCTTGTATCGATTGAGTCATCACCTCAATCGTGGTCGGGTTGCTACCTTGAATTCGGTTGAGCGTCTTCCCCGCGCGTGGTGTTGAAGTTGCACTCCGAACCATCCTTCTATTCCCCTGTTACTCTGTTTTCTGGCTTAGAAATCTGATTTCCAGGCTGTGTTCAACAAGCTTCTCGATTTGGGGCTTATTACTGCAAATTCCTTATATTCTCATTTTCTTATACAACTTGTAATGCAAATGCACCGATCTAAATAATACTTTTCAAAATACATATAACATAATAATATAAAATTTAAATAAGATGCAATTCAGACAATGGATATAAAATCTACATATACATAGAACCAAAGGACCCCAACATCGCTGCATTTCCAATGGCGTAAAAATCATGCTCCCAAGTGTGGATCTCATGCACAGTAGAATCGACCTTAAGGTCATCATCCGCCAACATATGGACAATGCTTCCGTAGGCTTGTGCTTGGTCAATAATGCTACTCTTCTCTTAATTTTCTTTTAGGAAGGTCTTTGAGGAAATATATGGGTACGTGATTAATTGGTTCTTTTGGTGAATGGTATGGGAGATGCGAATCAATTACAATCAATGTATTTGTAGTATCTTTCGTTTAATTGTTACTGTAGTTACCAGGTTGGTATTGCTTCTAGTAGTTTGCTTGATTATGATCAATTTGTTAACACGGGTATAAGATGCAAACTATATGTAATGAAAATATCTGAAAATATTTTTCCTGTAGAGAAGTAAACTAATTACTGAGCATGAATTGATACTTTGTTGAACTTGATATGCAATAATGAGACTTATAACCATACACTTGCAACCATATTAAACAAACAAGAACATTCTCACCATATTAAAAAAATAAATATGATGGTCATGTGATCAATGTTTGAATAGTTTCTATTTATAGTGGTTACATATTGACAAATTTATAAAGCAAAATTGTCAAAACAGAAAATGCATGAATAACCTTTGTTTTTGTTCCTCAACTGTGTTGGCTATTCTTTGGGGCTAGTATTTGATTTTATGCTATTTTTAAACAAACAATTTCAAATAGGTAGACACAATTAATTCTAGTGAGTATTTGTATTTTGGCTCGGAGATAGGTTGGTCCGGATGCTAGTATCATGTAGTATGCATATACATGAAACTAGCTTTGGTGAGTGACATAAATTGATCAATAATCGATATCACAACATCACATGCAATAAAAGAGCCAAACCTACATACCAGTTCCGTCAAAGCCGAACCGAGCCGGCCGGTCGGATCGCCAAAGCCGCCACCCGGCAGTAAAGTCGGCTCGGATCAGCTATTTAACCGCCACGGTTCTATACAGCGGCCGGCGAGCGGCCAAAGCGGTTAACCACTCGAGCCGCTCAAGCCGGTCGCGCGGTTCGGCCGTTTGGTTTATCCTAAAAAAAATAGAAAAGGCCAATCGTGGAATCAGCCGTCAACACCTCTTGTCCCGGCATCGGCGCTTTTCGACGGCATCGCCATCCCCAGTCGCCATCGCATCGCCATCGCCAATCCTTGTTGTAGCAAGCATCTCCCCACTCCCGGCGCTTCCATCCCATCGCCACTGTCGCAAGCAGCTCCCCGCTAAGCTGCCCTGTCTCACCAGAGGCTTGGATTGAATCCGAGCCATTTCGCGGATTGGGACGAGGAAGAGCATTTACTGGTTAAGAAAGGATGAGGAAGAATTGAATGTGGTGATGGATTTTTGAGGAATTGCAGAAGGCAATAGTGGCTGAAAAATGAAAATAGGTGCGGCGGTGGGAGAGGAGGAAGGAGAGAGGGAGGGGGGATGGGGAAGCGGAAGGAAGGAGAGTGATGGGTGGGGAAGCGACGCTGTTGCTTAGATTAGGTTAGGATTTTTTTTAGTTGCTGTATATATATGTTGTGTAGAATTATTAAATGGTACCTGTAATTATCATTTTTACTCATTAAATCATTGAATTATTACTTTATGTGTGTTCTACTATGATATTATATTTTTTTATAATGTACCGGTTCTCAAACGGTTTTTAAACAGTCTAATGTCGGCTGGACCAATAATAACCGAGCCGTTCACGTTGCCGGGTCATACTCCGGCTCGGCTTTGACAGCATTGCTACATACTTAATTAATGATTTTTTTTAACAATAAAAGACACTTATCTTTCTACCTTACATCCATTGTAGTATCTTTTTCTCGAGGAATTTGAATGTTTCCCACTTTGATCTCTATGCCATGGACATCAAGTCAAATCATCTAACCTTTGTACGAGTCGCCCTTATTCCAAACATTGTGGCCATAAGAAATCACATTCTTGAACCTCTCACAAAATTATATGAGCCATTCGCGAATCTTAAGTGAGAAATATTCGACAATGCTTTTGGGAGATTTTAGTTATAGCACAAAAAAATGAATCAATGATTTTTTTTTTCAATCACTCTCTTGTACTTCTGTAAATATGCCAACAAAAAAACACATTGTTGAACATCTCACAAATTGATATGAGGCATCCGCGTAGTATAAGCGAGGCATATTCAAATAATGCCTCCCAAAATTGATAATGTGCAGATGATAATATGCACGTTCTCCTCCAATAAGGATGTGAAACCTTCTTCTCATAGCACGAATTGTTGAAAAGATCTTTCGAGCTTCCAATCCATTAATATTAAAAAATGAGTGGATGATATGATACACTTTCAAATTTGACACCATGGATACAAAAAATGCCACTTCACATCTAATTATTCTTAGATATCTCATATTCACAATTAAATTGATTTTAGGAAGCAAAGCAAGAAAAGTATGATTGAAATTCCAAAATAGAGAATTTGACCGAACATCAAGCCGAATGAACAATAGGTTTAATGTTAAGTGATTAACCAGTGCTAAACCGATATGAAACATTTTGGAAAACCAATGACCTACAATATGCAAGAAAATATGATGACTTCATGGTAATTTTGAAAACTAATAGTAATTTATAGATGTACTCCTCCTTCGAATAAATCAATAATGCTCTGTCTGGAGATGATGAAGAAGTATTAAGTTTGCATCTCATGGTGGACTTTTGCTTCTCTACATACCCCTTAAAATAGCATGTTAAAAAATACTTTTTAATTTGTCTACAAGGAAATACAACACTCATAACTAGTGGTTTCCCAACAAGTAGTAATTCTCCCTATTTTTGGCAGAACAAGCAATTCATTGCTCTTTTTTTTTTTCTATTGGAGTTTTTCAAGAATGAATGTCGATAATTCTTGCATAAGCGATGATCGAATAACTTAAACTGTTTTTCAAAAGAAAAAAAGAAATGCAAAGTAATGTTATTAATTATCAAACTATAGACTACGAATGTAAAAAAACATAAAGGATTAGAGTGAGAAAGTAGAGTGAGAAAACGCTCCCAAATTTTGGGCCAGTCTGGTTTCTGATTAGGTCTAGGCTGGCCGTGCCGGCACCCGCGCCGGTGCCTGTTTCTTCTTTGATCAGTCTGTCTTTTTCACTGTCGAGTGCGGAGTGTTCCATGGCGTCCGGTAGTGTCCCTGTCCAAGGTGTCCCTCAGAAGCCTTGGGCAGTTTCTTCATCCGTTCCTGGCCCTAGCGGAACTTCGGCATTGGGAAAATTGAATGTGGGGGCGGGATGGTCCAGTGCTGGTTTCTCTACTGGGGGATCAGCTTCTTCTAATTCAGCTCCCAACCCAAGCAACTTGTGATTGGATTTTGGAGAGCGGCCCATGGTTCTATCTCGATAATTTGTTGTATCTTCGTCCTTGGCAGCCTGGTTTGGAAGGCGCTCTCGATCTGGGTACGTTTCTCGAATCTCCCTATTGAGTATGTGAATTTTAAGGGGCTCATCAAAACAACAAGTTGGTTAGGGGTTCATTTGGGTGTGGATCAGACCACCAGGGTGGGAGAGAGGCTGGGATTTGCGAAAATCCTAGTGGAGCTTCGTGCAGATGGGGAGTTCCCGGACCATGTCCTGATTTGGCCGACAAATGACACTTCAATCCGGGTGGGGGTGACCTATTGTCATCTTCCTCCGGTTTTCCAGACATGTAAGAATTTTGGGCTTGATTGTTGTTGTATAAGGGGGCAGAAGGTTTGGGTGCAGAAGGTAGATGAAAAACAACAACAGGAAGTGGGGCATGAGCCTGTTGCTATTGAGGAGGCTAAGGAGCCTGTTACACCTGCTGTGGCAGTTCAAAACAAGGGTAAGTAAGTTTTGGTGGATGAACTGATGGGGGATACCGAGTTTGATATGCTAATTGGGTCAAATAGGGTGGTAGTGGCAGCTGGTTCTCAATCTCAGGGGGTTAATTTAGAAACATCCTTTCAGCAGGTGTCTGATTACCCTTCTCTAAAGCTACCATCATACATGGAATTTTAGAAGGTGGTGAATGGTGCTAAGCCAAGATGGTCTCCTATGGTGAGCCCAACTAGTGTGCTGTCTACTTCTCAGGCTTTTGCAGCTCTTGAGGGTCTGCAGGAGGAGAGGGTCGTTAAACTTTAGGCTGCTCAAAAGAAAGGTGGGAAGAAATCAGGGCTTTATCAGCCCTCTCCCCCCCCCCCCCCCCCCATGATTGTTCTCTTCTGGAATGTTAGAGGGTTCAATAAACCCTCTAAGAGGAAGGACATCTTTTCTGTCCTTCGAAAGTATAGAGTAGATGTAGTAGCAATTCTTGAAACGAGAGTGAGGAAGGTTAAAGCAGAAGAAGTAACAGGTGATTTTTGTCAAGATTGGAAGAAACATTTGAATTATGTGCTGAGTTGGGGAGAGTGTGGTTATTCTGGGATCCAGAAGTGGTAACAGTTAGCATCTTGCTACATAAGAAGAATTTTGTGCATTGTCTTGCTAAAATGGTAAATGGGGAGTCTTTGTTTTTTACTGCAGTATATGGTTCGAATGATGAATTGGAAAGACGGGCAACTTATTTGGAGATGTCTCAAATAAAGGTTCGTGGGGTTCCCTGGCTGGTGGGGGTCAATGCTTTTTTAAAACCTGGGGAGACATCTAACCTTAGAGACACTACTAGTTGTATGAACGATTTTGGTAACTGGGTGGCAAACATGAAATTGTTTGACCAATGAGCGGTAGGGCCTCAATTCACATGGACAAATAAGCAGGTGGAAAACCCAATTGCAAAGAAACTGGATAGGGCTTTGGTAAATGAAAGTTGGTTTGACAATTTCCTTGATTGTAGAGTAGAGGTTTTACCAACTGCTTTCACTGATCATTGTGGTGTTCTAGTGGGCACGAAACTAGGGCAAAAAACTCTCCCAAAGCCTTTCAAATTCTTTGACTTCTGGATTGAGGATCCTCAGTTTCTTCCTCTGATTCAGAAGGCTTGGGAATTGGAAGCGCAGGGCGTCCCTATAACGGTTGTGAAGGCTCGGCTAAATGAAGCAAAAAAACTGTTGAAGCAGTTCAACAAATAGGTTTATGGTGATTTGAGTGGCCAAGTGAAGGGAATGGAAGAGAAGTTGAATAGTGCACAACTTGCAGGGTTTGATGAGCCTGGGGAACAAGTATTCCAAGAGGTTACTGTTCTTGAGGCTCGATTATTTGAGCTTAGGAAAGAAGAGGAGAGCATGTATAAGCAGAAATCTAGAACCAACTGGTTGTCTCTAGGTGAGCATTGTACAGGTTTCTTCCACCAAGCTGTGAAAATACGTAATGCAAAGAAAGCAATAAGGAAGTTGGTCACTGGCAATGGTGATGAGTTGTTTGAAAGTGATCAGATAGCTGACGAAGTAGTTAGGTTCTATAAATTCTTGTTAGATAGGGTGGAGCCAAATGTTCATCCTGATATAGTGAAATTGGATAATCTTATTCATAAGAGGCTAAGTGAGGAGGAGAAGCAGTTTCTGAGTTCTGATTTCACTGCAGATGATGTTAAAAGGGTGGTGATGCACATGGATCCACATAAAGAACCAGGTCCGGATGGGTTTTCAAAAGGGGTTTTTATAGGAAAACATGGTCAATAATTAGGGGTGATGTTACTGTAGCTGTTTTGGACTTTTTCAGTCTGGGAGATTGCCAGGAAGTGTTAATTCTGCTGCCATTACATTATTGCCTAAAATTCCCTCTGCCTGTGCTTTGAAGGACTTTAGACCAATCTCGTGCATTAATCTGTTATAAAAGATAATTTCTAAACTACTAGCTAACAGGCTGAAAAAAGTCCTACCTACGGTTATTAGTGGTAACCAGTCTGCATTTATTGAGGGTAGAAGATGATATGATCCCAAATGGTCAACTATACACGCTTAAATTACTTGACGAAGAAGCTATCAAAGTTGGGAAGAAGAAGGGCAGAATTTGGCTAAGTCAAAATCCGTGTTCAAGGTACATACTTTGGAGGCATGGTTCTCTCAATTGGCGTGGTGGAAATTCCATTTCAAGGGCTTGTTTTAGAGACAAAATTGCCATGTTTCCAATGGTATGCTTTGTGGATCCTGAAGATGTCATTAAGGTTGTTTTCCAAGGCCTCAAAGTTGCTACCTCAGAACTGGAAAACTGACAGAAAATGGCTAAGGCAGAAAACTGTTTTGTGAAGCCTGCTTTGGAGCTCAATTCAAGGAGCATCGATGGGATTCAAGTCAAAAGGCTTCCACAACATGAAACTAGGTATGTTAGTGAACAAAGGGTTGATTGAATAGAAAAGAAACCGTTTGGTTTTGCAAGTTTGCGAACTTGTTTTGGGTTTGGTGGATTCCAAACTTGCTGAGCTTTGTATCGATTGAATAGTCCCTTCAATCGTGGTCGAGCAACTACCCTTTTATACCATACGAGCTTTCCCCAGGTGTGGAATTGTCCGTTGGTTCCGTTTTATCCAAATTTCGTATTAAGAACGCGTTGTTCTTGATTCGAGTTCAATCAATCTTCGGATTGATTGTTTGCTGCGTTGACTTTGATAAAAATACACCTCCCCCAGGGTCGTATTAAGTGGTCCCTGGTTCTACACAAGGGCGAAGAAGAAGGCGAAAACGTGTTGTTTCGTACAAGCAGAATTCATCGAGAAACAGGGCTGCCATGGTGGTCGAATTGGAACAAGCGAATTTGACGACATACACTCGCTGTTTGGTGGGAGAAAAGGTGTGCTCTATGTACATCAATGATGAGAGCAAATCAAACCTGATTAGCTCA
Source organism: Linum tenue (assembly GCA_946122785.1). Taxonomy (NCBI): domain Eukaryota; kingdom Viridiplantae; phylum Streptophyta; class Magnoliopsida; order Malpighiales; family Linaceae; genus Linum; species Linum tenue. Next base: position 76,466,118 of record CAMGYJ010000008.1, on the reverse strand, counting down.
CGAGAAGTGTCGAAATTGGGGCTGCCAATTCGAAAGCATCCAGCTCCTTACTCTACTTCATTGCTGGGAACAGGAAGCTTTGTTTTTGTGACAGAGGAGGTGACCTTACCTTTCAAAATCGGAAGATACGAAGACGTTGTTCGGTGCGACGTGGTGCCCCTGAAAATGACTCATGTGGTTCTTGGTCACCCTTGGCATGTTTTCCACGAATCTCGACATAGCAGAAGCACCAACAGAATCCGATTGACGAATTGCGGGAAGCGTATTGCTCTAAAGCTTCTGTCGCCAGAAGAAGCTGCAGAAGATCGAGCCACCCTGCTGCGACAGCTCCGTGACGAGGAGGAAAAGCTGCTGGAGGTTTCTAACGGAGCGCAGCCGTTACGTAAGCAAGATATCCAGCTCAGTGAGGAAGTTCAGGCAACGGAACCCACTGCCTAGAACATCCCCTGTTATTATTCCGCAACACAGAGTGCCGCGTTCAGTGGCTTGGCCATCGACGAGAAGGGAAACCCAGAGCACGCTGAAGCTTCCAAAACATCCCTGGAGATTTCGGGAAGGTCGGCGAGGCGCGGAGAAGGCACGGGGCAGGCCGTCGACGGACGAATCGATCCTGTGACTAGCATCGTGGAGCTACCCAATTCCCCTGCGAAACAGAGCAGGAGAGAGGGGCAATGGGGTGGAACTCTGGGGAGCAATCCGACCATACCCAAGGAACCTGAAACGTCACCTAAAATATCGAGAAGCTCATGCCTCGGTCAAATTGCAACGATTTCATCTGTTTTGCAGATGTTCGATCGAGCTGAAATCCCTCTGCAAATGCACGAACAGGAATACAAATTCGCTAAATTGGTTGGGGAGATCGGGTTTGCTTCCACGCAAACTAAAGACGCAGAATCGCCAAAGGTAGACCCAGGAATCTTCTCCAATGGCTGGATCGAGTCGAATACATTTACTTTTCCAAATCAAAATCGAGCTCCTCTGCCTCTGGAAACGCAGTAGCAAGAAGGAAAATTCGCCGAATGGGTTACGACGATAGGGCGAGATCCGACCCAAACGAACGATGTGGAATCGTTCGGGGCCATTCCAGGAAGCTTTTGGAGCAATCAAATTGGCGCGGAGAAGCCTGGAATGAGAAGCCTGGATTAAAAATTTCTGGGTATGGAAAATTTGAAAGGGCTCGACGGTGGGAGAGTGAAATCTAACAAATTGAAGACCCTGGTGATGAATTGATGCTAGAGAAGGGATCAAAACTTCAATTGGCCTATTGAAGCATGTGGAGTCGTTGAATTGGTATGTGGATTCTTTAATCGAAAACCCCCAATTGTGACGAGCAAGAACATGAGCCGACCTGCAGTCCGGCGACCTGGAAATTGCTCCGATCAAATCTCGGCAAAATTGAAAGACGAGGAAGGGGTTTTTCGAGCCCAGGGAGAGTTTCCAACTGCTCTGCAAGTTTCAAAATCCCTGGAGAAGCTTGGAGGTGAGTTTGAAGCTGAAAATTTTTTGTCGAACATGATGATTGAGCAGCCCTATTTTGATCCAATTTGGGATCAATTCTGTGAATGGTTTGAGCAACGAAAGGCCAAAGTGTTTAGGAAAACACTTTTCCAAGAGGGAGGGCCCGATATGATCCCAAATGGTCAACTATACACGCTTAAATTACTTGACGAAGAAGCTATGAAAGTTGGGAAGAAGAAAGGCAGAATTTGGCTAAGTCAAAATCCGTGTTCAAGGTACATAATTTGGAGGCATGGTTCTCTCAATTGGCGTGGTGGAAATTCCATTTCAAGGGCTTGTTTTACAGAAAAAGTTGTCATGTTTCCAATGGTATGCTTTGTGGATCCAGAAGATGTCATTAAGGTTATTTTCCAAGGCCTCAAAGTTGCTACATTAGAACTGTAAAACTGCCAGAAAATGGCTAAGGCAAAAAACTGTTTTGTGAAGCCTACTTTGGAGCTCAATTCAAGGTGCATCGATGGGATTCCGTTTGGTTTTGCAAGTTTGCGAACTTGTTTTGGGTTTGGTGGATTCCAAACTTGCTGAGCTTTGTATCGATTGAATAGTCCCTTCAATCGTGGTCGAGCAACTACCCTTTTATACCATACGAGCTTTCCCCAGGTGTGGAATTGTCCGTTGGTTACGTTTTATCCAAATTTCGTATTAAGAACGCATTGTTCTTGATTCGAGTTCAATCAATCTTGGATTGATTGTTTGCTGCGTGACTTTGATAAAAATACACCCCCAGGGTCGTATCAGAAGAATTGTGGACAATATTCTCATGGCTTAGGAAATGGTGAGTGGTTATCATAGAAAACAATTATCCTCACGTTGTGATATTAAAGTGGATTTATTGAAGGCTTTTGATTCGGTAAATTGGGAATATTTGTTACTGATGCTGGATATAATGGGATTCCCTGCACCCTTCTGTAAATGGATCTCGCTATTTGTGAAAACAGCTAGATTTAGTATATGTGTAAATGGTGGGCTGCGTGGGTATTTTGGTGCAAAGAGGGGGGGGGGGGTGAGACAGAGGGATCCTCTGTCACCCTACCTCTTTACTATTGAAATGGAAGGTTTGTCTATGCTTCTTAATGCTGCTGCTACTTCTAGACTTATACCATATCACCTGCAGTGTAAAAAAGTGGGTCTAACACACTTAAGCTTTGCTGATGACCTGTTGATTTTCTCTGAGGGTCTGCTAGGGCTATTGTTGCTGTCCAGAGTGTCCTTAATGAGTTTTATGAATTATCTGGATTGCAATTTAATCCTAGGAAGTGTGAAGTGTACTTTGGGGTAGTTCTGTGGATTTTAAAAATAATGCATTGGAGAGGTCTGGTTTCGAAGAGGGCAAACTCCCAGTTAGATATTTGGGGCTCCCACTTGTCTCTGGTAAACTTTCATATGCAGAATGTGATCGATTGGTGGACATGATTACTCAGAAGATTAAGAACTAGAAAGTGAAAAAGCTCAGCTATGCAGGAAGGTGATGTGTGTTTTACAGTTTTGGATGCAAGTTTTTCTGCTGCCAAAGAGTGTACTTAAGAGGGTGCACAAAATTTGTACTGACTTTTTGTGGCATGGAGGTGAGGAGGGCAGAGCTAAAGTTGGCTGGGACAAAATAGCACGACCTAGGAAGGAAGGAGGTTTGGGATTGAAAGAACTCTTTACATGGAATCAGGATTGTACAACAAGGCAGATATGGCTACTCCTAATGCAAAGCGGGACTATTTGGGTTGCTTGGATTATGCAGTATAAGGTGAAAGCTGGTAGCATTTGGACAATAAGGTCATCTTCTAGTAGTTCGTGGGCTTGGAGACGAATAATCAAGGTTCATTCTTCTGTCCATTCTCATTTTCTGGGCATGGGGCCTCTCTTTGCTGGGATGGTACTCCGATGACAAAATTTACTATAAGAGTGGTTTGGGAATCTCTTAGGAAGAAGTGACCTGTGGTATCGTGGGATAAACTAGTTTGAGGGAAGGGATATATCCCTGGACCTAGTTTTTTAACTTGGTTGGTTTTGCAGGACAATATAGTAACGAGGGACAAACTCCTGAAATGGGGTAGATTGGTTGATGGAACTTGTGTTCTATGCAACGCTAATCCTGAATCAAGAGGCCATTTGTTTTTCCACTGTGCTTATTTGCATGAACTGCTAAGGATCCTTCGCTGCACATAGTGGTGTCGAGGGACATGGCAAGACACAATTTCAGCTGCTTGTCAGCTTAGATCACAGAAGACAGCAACAGGGAGAATGATGGGCTGTCTCTAGTGCTTCTGTGTTTCTAGCATTTGGAAAGAAAGGAGTAAGTGATTTGATGGGGATACTCCTCGTAGTGCAGTGGTGGTGGGAAATGCTATTTTACAGGATTTAAGATTCCTGAGTGCGTCGAATATTTCCATGACAAGTGATTTGCAGGCATTAGGGTTGATTTGAGATGTAGATGGTTGCGAGAGTAAAGTTCTCTGTCATTTGTTTTTTCAGGTTGTTTGTTTTTGAGAATAGGAGAGTGATGTTCTCCTGTTCTTGCTTGGGCTAGGCCCACTTTCATTATATCTGTTTTTTGGCTTTAATAAGAAAGAGAAAACCGATTCAACGAAAAAAAAAGAATGTAAAAAAATCAATTTCCTCCATAAATATTCACAACTTTACCATACAATAAAGTCATATTTACAAATGTAATTAGGAGGATGGAATATAGAATTTATTTAATTAAATATTTCTTCTATAAATTTGAGTACAATTAATATTTGAACGCAATAGAGTGCTTGTAAACTCGTCCTTTATATGTAGACTGCATATTCTTTATATTATCATTTTGTTATACAACTTCTAATGCAAATGCATCGAACTAAATAATGCTTTTCCAAATACATATAACATAATAATATAAAATTTAAATAAGATGCAATTCAGACAATGGATATAAAATCTACATATACATAGAACCAAAGGACCCCAACACCGCCGCATTTCCAATGGCGTAAAAATCATGCTCCCAAGTGTGGATCTCATGCACAATAGAATCAACATTAAGGTCATCATCAGCCAACACATGGACTATGCTTCTGTAGGCTTGTGCTTGGTCAATAATGCTACTCTTCTCGTAATTTTCTTTGAGTATTTTAACTGGTGGCTTTGTTAGCAATGGTGATAGCTTTCTGACTTGTATTTTGTATGGCAGATTTAGAATAAGAAAACATGAAAATAGTATATAACACACAATGAAAGATGATGATCTCGGAGAACCCATTTCTTAAATCCTCTTTCGTTTCCCAAATCAAAAGAGATTGAAAGGTCTTTGAGGAAATATATGGGTACGTGATTAATTGTATCTTTCGGTGAATGGTATGGGAGATGCGAATCAATTACAATCAAGGTATTTGTATCTTTCGCTTAATTGTTACTGTAGTTACCAGGTTGGTATTGCTTCTCAAAGTTTGCTTGATTATGATCAATTTGTTAACACAGGTATAAGATGCAAACTATATGTAATGAAAATATCTGAAAATATTTGCCCTGTAGAGAACTAGAAAACTAATTACTGAGCATGAATTGGTACTTTGTTGAACTTGATATGCAATAATGAGACTTCAAACCATACACGTGCAACCATATTAAACAAACACAAGAACATTCTCACCATATTAAAAAACTAAATATGATGGTCATGTGATCAAAGTTTGAATAGTTTCTATTTATAGTGGTTACATATTGGCAAATTTATAAAGCAAAATTGTCAAAACCAAAAATGCAGGAATAACTTTTGTGTTTGTTCCTCAACTGTTATTGCTATTCTTTGGTGCTAGTATTTGATTTTATACTATGTTTAAACATACAATTTCAAATAGGTAGACACAATTAATTCTAGTGAGTATTTGTATTTTGGCTTGGAGATAGGTTGGTCCGGATGCTAGTATCATGTAGTATGCATCTAAATGAAACTAGCTTTGATGAGTGACATAAATTGATCAATAATCGATATCACAACATCACATGCAATAGAAGAGCCAAACCAACATACTTAATTAATGATTTTTTTAACAATAAAAGACACTTACTTTTCTACCTTACATCCATTGTAGTAGCTTTTCCTCGAGGAATTTGAATGTTTCTCACTTTGATCTCTCAGCCATGGACATCAAGTCAACTCATCTAACCATTTACAGAGTCACCCCTACTTCAAACATTGTGGCCATAAGAAATCACATTCTTGAACTTCTCACAAAATTATATGAGCCATTCGCGAAGGTTAAGGGAGAAATATTCGATAATGCTTTTGGGACATTTTAATATAGCACCAAAAAATGATTCAATGAATTTTTTTTCAATCACTATCTTGTACTCCTGTAAATATGCCAACAAAAAAGCACATTGTTGAATATCTCACAAATTGATATGAGGCCTCCGTGAAGTATAAGCGAGACATATTCAAACATTGCCGTCCAAAATTGATCATGTATAGATGACACTATGCAAGTTCCCCTCCAATAATGATGTGAAACCTTCTTCTCATAGCACGAATAACAAAGGTATCAGTTGTTCACCTTCCTGTAAGCCACAAGATTGTTGAAAAGATCTTTCGAGCTTCCAATCCATTAATATTAAAAAATGAGTGGATGATATGACACACTATCAAATTTGAAATCATGGATACAAAAAATATCATTTCACATCTAATTGTTCTTAGATATCTCATATTCACTATTAAATTGATTTTAGGAAGCAAAGCAAGAAAAGTATGATTGAAATTCCAAAGTAGAGAATTTGACCGAACATCAAGCCGAATGAACAATAGGTTTAAGTTAAGTGATTAACCGGTGCCAAACCGATATGAAACATTTTGGAAAACCAATCACCTACAATATGCAAGAAAATATGATGACATCTTGGTAATTCTGAAAATTAATAGTAATTTATACATGTACTCTTCCTTCGAATAAATCAATAATGCTATGTCTGGAGATTATGAAGAAGTATTAAGTTTGCATCTCATGGTTGACTTTTGCTTCTCTACATATCCCTTAAATAGCATGTTAAAAAATACTTTTTAATTTGTCTACAGGAAATACAACACTCATCACTAGTGGTTTCTCAAGAAGTAGTAATTCTCCATAATTTTGGCAGAACAATCAATTCTTTCCTCTTTTTTATTGAGTTTTCCAAGAATGAATGTCAATAATTCTTGCATAAGCAGCGACAATCGAATAACTTAAAAAACTAACTCTTTTTCGAAAGAAAAAAAGAAATGCAAAGTAATGCAATTAATTATCAAACTATAGACTAAGAATGTTAAAAAAATCAATATCCTCCATGAATACACACAACTTTACCATACAATGAAGTCATATTTTCAAATGTAATTAGGAGGATGGAATATAGAATTTTATGTAATTAAATATTTCTTCTATATATTTGAGTGCAATTACTATTTGAAAGCAATAGAGTGCTTGTAAACTCGTCCTTTATATGTAGACTGGCTTGTATTTTGTTTGGAAGATTTAGAATAAGAAAACATGAAAAGAGTATATAACACACAATGAAAGATGATGATCTCGGAGAACCCATATCTTAAATCCTCTTTCGTTTCCCAAATCAAAAGAGATTGAAAGGTCTTTGAGGAAATATATGAGTACGTGATTAATTTTGTCTTTCGGTGAATAGTATGGGAGATGCGAATCAATTACAATCAAGGTATTTGTATCTTTCGCGTAATTGTTACTATAGTTACCAGGTTGGTATTGCTTCTCATAGTTTGCTTGATTATGATCAATTTGTTAACACATGTATAAGACGCAAACTATATGTAATGAAAATAACAGAAAATATTTGCCCTGTAGAGAACTAGAAAACTATTTACTGAGCATGAATTGGTACTTTGTTGAACTTGATATGCAATAATGAGACTTCAAACCATACACGTGCAACCATATTAAACAAACACAAGAACATTCTCACCATATTAAAAAACTAAATATGATGGTCATGTGATCAAAGTTTGAATAGTTTCTATTTATAGTGGTTACATATTGGCAAATTTATAAAACAAAATTGTCAAAACAAAAAATGCAGGAATAACTTTTGTGTTTGTTCCTCAATTGTTAGGGCTATTCTTTGGTGCTAGTATTTGATTTTATGCTATTTTTAAACATAAAATTTCGAATAGGTAGACACAATTAAATCTAGTGAGTATCTGTATTTTGGCTTGGAGATAGGTTGGTCCGAATGCTAGTATCATGTAGTATGCATCTAAATGAAACTAGCTTTGGTGAGTGACATAAATTGATCAATAATCGATATCACAACATCACATGCAATAGAAGAGCCAAACCAACATACTTAACTAATGATTTTTTTTTAACAATAAAAGACACTTACGTTTCTACCTTACATCCATTGTAGTAGCTTTTCCTCGAGGAATTTGAATGTTTCCCACTTTGATCTCTAAGCCATGGACATCAAGTCAACTCATCTAACCATTGTCTGAGTCACCCCTACTTCAAACATTGTGGCCATAAGAAATCACATTCTTGAACCTCTCACAAAATTATATGAGCCATTCGCGAAGGTTAAGTGAGAAATATTGGATAATGCTTTTGGGACATTTTAATGTAGCACCAAAAAATGATTCAATGAATATTTTTTTCAATCACTATCTTGTACTCCTGTAAATATGCCAACAAAAAAAGGCCATTGTTGAATATCTCACAAATTGATATGACGCATCCAAGAAGTATAAGCGAGACATATTCAAACATTGCCGTCCAAAATTGATCATGTGTAGATGACAATATGCAAGTTCCCCTCCAATAATGATGTGAAACCTTCTTCTCATAGCACGAATAACAAAGGTATCAGTTGTTCACCTTTCTGTAAGCCACAGGATTGTTGAAAAGATATTTCGAGCTTCCAATCCATTAATATTTAAAAATGAGTGGATGATATGACTCACTATCAAATTTGACATCATGGATACAAAAAATGCCATTTCACATCTAATTGTTCTTAGATATCTCATATTCACTATTAAATTGATTTTAGGAAGCAAAGCAAGAAAAGTATGATTGAAATTCCAAAGTAGAGAATTTGACCGAACATCAAGCCGAATGAACAATAGGTTTAAGTTAAGTGATTATCCGGTGCCAAACCGATATGAAACATTTTGGAAAACCAATCACCTACAATATGCAAGAAAGTATGATGACTTCATGGTAATTCTGAAAAGTAATAGTAATTTATAGATGTACTCTTCCTTCGAATAAATCAATAATGCTCTGTCTGGAGATGATGATGAAGTTTTAAGTTTGCATCTCATGGTGGAATTTTGCTTCTCTACATACCCCTTAAATAGCATGTGAAAAAAAGAAATGCAAAGTAATGCAATTAATTATCAAACTATAGACTAAGAATGTAAAAAAAATCAATATCCTACATGAATATTCACAACTTTACCATACAATGAAATCATATTTTCAAATGTAATTAGGAGGATGGAATATAGAATTTTATGTATTTAAATATTTCTTCTATATATTTGAGTGCAATTACTATTTGAAAGCAATAGAGTACTTGTAAACTCGTCCTTTATATGTAGACTGGAAATTCCTTATATTCCAAATAATGCTTTTCCAAATACATATAACATAATAATATAAAATTTAAATAAGATGCAATTCAGACAATGGATATAAAATCTACATATACATAGAACCAAAGGACCCCAACATCGCTGCATTTCCAATGGCGTAAAAATCATGCTCCCAAGTGTGGATCTCATGCACATTAGAATCAACATTAAGATCATCGACAGCCAACACATGGACAATGCTTATGTAGGCTTGTGCTTGGTCAATAATGCTACTCTTCTCGTAATTTTCTTTGAGTATTTTAACTGGTGACTTTGTTAGTAATGGTGATAGCTTTCTGGCTTGTATTTTGTTTGGAAGATTTAGAATAAGAAAACATGAAAAGAGTATATAACACACAATGAAAGATGATGATCTCGGAGAACCCATTTCTTAAATCCTCTTTCGTTTCCCAAATCAAAAGAGATTGAAAGGTCTTTGAGGAAATATATGGGTACGTGATTAATTTTATCTTTCGGTGAATGGTATGGGAGATGCGAATCAATTACAATCAAGGTATTTGTATCTTACGCTTAATTGTTACTGTAGTTACCAGGTTGGTATTGCTTCTCATAGTTTGCTTGATTATGATCAATTTGTTAACACAGGTATAAGATGCAAACTATATGTGTAACATCCCATTTCCGCTAAAATCGTATTACTGCCACTAGAAAATTTCACGATTTAAAATCGAGCATTTTGGCAATATTTTATCAAAAATTGGATTATCGATCGATTAGATAAGTATACGTATTAATTAAATAATTATATATGTTAATTAAAGTTACACACCTACTTGTGTGTCGCCGGTATAGGTGTCAATCGGGCGGGTTCGGGCTGAGTTCAATCGGGTTCGGGTTCAAACGGGTTGCGGGTTAGTTGGGTTGCAGGTTCATCTTGTTTAGGTTCATCGGGTTCGGGTTCAAACGGGTTGCGGGCTAGTCGGGTTGCGGGTTAGTCGGGTTCGGGTTCAATCGAGTTGCGGGTTCATCGGGTTTTGGGTCGGGCGGATCGGGTTTCGGGTTGTTCGGGCTAGCGCATCAAGTAACTTAACTCATTACTCATTACCAACTTACACATTTTATTACACTAATTTAAAATATTTTCTCAACTTTTTAACCAATTTATCTCTACCTCGTATATATATACTATATTTTTTTGAAAAAAACTAGTCAAAATGTTAAATCAATTTGTATGACTTGCAAACTTGTTATGTAATTAATCATAATTGGTAAAGTATTATAGCTAATAGTAATGGTGATATCAATATTTGCAACCAAAAGACACCATTAATTGTTTATTTGATATTTTAGTATTAATTCAGTAGTAATTGGATTAAAGTATCTCGTTTAGTATAACCATGCAAATCTGGTATTTGGCGTGTGGTAGTTGGCAAAAGCATAGTGATAAAAGGAGTTATTTCGAAATAACTCATTGCTCAAATAACTTCAGTAAACTGTTGCCAAACGAGTTATTTGTAAAATTGTTCGAATTATCCTAAAAATTGAACCATTAAAGATTAGCTATCAAATTTAGTAAAATTATTGTGACTTCAATCATAACTTACTCAATAGCATATATCCTATACACTTAGCCTTACCCTCAATCAACAATATTAAGTTAGTATATGTTGTTGATTGTATACCCTAAACCATCAATACATTATACACTAACCACATAACCTATACCCTAACCATATGTCTTTGAGTTATGATTTTGCTAGTATAGTTAATTTAAAAGTGAAATTCATATTTTGATTTTCAAAACATAGATAAAAAGTGATATTTGCTAATTGTTATACCCTAACCATATATCCTATACTTTACACCACATACCTTGTATCCTAACCACGTACCATAAACATAAATTAAAAAGGGATCTCCTGCCGTTAAAGACTTCAAATGACTTCAAGTGAACATATGTTAATAAAAAACTCGAAACCGTCAAAACCATCAATATCTTATACTCTAACCATATACACCCTAAACCATATATACCTTATACCCTATATCCTAACCATATACTTTATATCCTAAACAACGAACCGTCAAAGATTACTTATCAAGTTTAGTATAAATTGTTGTAACTAATGGTTAATTTATTTATTAGCCCATAAACAATTACATACATATATATATTAGCCTTCAAAGCATATAAGAATAATTTTAACTAGTCATGCCCTCCATATAAAATTTAAAGATTCATATTTCAAAAGCTAAAATTATGAAAAATCAAAAAATTGAAAACACCAAATTTGTTTCCTTCTTTCTTTTCACAAAAATACTAAAATTTCCCTCCTTCTTTCTACTTTCATACATTAGAAAACTCAATTTTCCCTCCTCTTTCTCTTCCATAAATTGGAAGAACCAAATTATCCTCTTCTTTCCTTCTACAAAAAGTTGAAAACTCAAAGGTTTCCCTCCTTATTTCTCTTTAATAATCAAAAGAATCAAACTTTTCCACTTCTTTCTCTTCCCACATATCAAAACCACCAAAATTCCCACTTGTTTCTTTTCCAAAAAATTCAAAGAACCAAATTTTCCTCTTCTTTCTCTTCCCAAAAACTTGAATACACCAAAAATTTCCTCTTCATTTAAAAACATCAAATTACCAAATACATTACTTTACTTTATTTATATTTAATTGATAATTTTATTGAATAGTTAAATTAACCAAAATTTTAATTTGTATATTATATTAATATTGTCATGATCTCAAGTGACCTTCATGTTTCAATTTTTGTAATTTTCTTAAAATACGTAATATCAAGTGAGTTTCATATTTTTTAAATTTCCAATAGGAAACGAAAAAATAATTTTACTTAAGTTTAGAATGAAAAACTTTATTTTGAAAAACTATGTATTGTATATTTTTATAATTATTCAAGTGGATTAGATGAAATTCGGGTTGAGTCTGTCGGGTTACGGGTTATTCAGGTTTGGGTCAATCGGGTTCGGGTTAATCGGGTTGCGGGTCAGTTGGGTTACGGGTCAATCGGGTTCGGGTTAATCGGGTTGTGGGTCAATCGGGTTGCGGGTTAGTTGGATTGCGGGTCAATCGGGTTGCGGGTCGGGCGGGTTATGGATTGTTGACTTTTAGTCAATTTGGGTTGCGATCGGGTTGCGGGTCAGGTTGATCGGGTAGGTTAATCGGGTCGGGCTATGTTTTGACACCTATAGTCGCCGGGAGAGGAATTGCTAAGGAAAAAGAAATAAAAAAATAAAAAGTAAACGAAAAGCAGGCGGCAGATTGCTTTCATATATATATATATGGGGAGTTCTACTGTACCCCGGGTGAAATCCGGGGTATCGCATACCTTGAGTAAGAAAACGTTATCCAGAACTTGAATTGACTGATCTTTCGGACATGATACTATACTCTAACCCTTAAAGATCAAAATCTAGGTCTTAATTCTCTAAATCTTATATCCCAAGATCAATTTAATTATAAATAATAATCGACGGTTATGATTCGTCCAAATATAGGTAAAAAAATGGAGGCACCATCTTAGAGTTTATAGTTTATGATTTAGATAATTAGGACCTAGGGTTCACTCATTAAGGGTTAGGGTATAGTATCATTCCCAAAAATCCTGCTAATTCGAGGTCTAGATGGCATTTTCATACTCAATGTATGCGGTACCCCGGATTTCACCCGGGGTACGGTAGAAGGAACTATATATATATATATGGATACGACTCGTATGCTCTAGGCGCATAGCATGCTTCAGGATTTTCCACCGTTGATCTAATCTATCGGCATTTATTAATTGTTTTTAAAATTAATTATTTTTTAAGAATTATATTACAAACGGCAACCTTTAAATAATTATACGTGCTATAAAGTCCCCAACAATGATTATCATTATATTTTCTTGTATGATACCTTTATTTTGTAGAGGTTCTGATTGAACCCAAAAATTTATATAATTGATAATAAGATTCTATTGGAATTTTGATCAAATAAACGAATAAAAACTTCAATTTCATTGTACCGCACACCAATTAGACCATCATCATCATCAGTTCATCACAACTACACCCATCAAATGCCCTTAATTTTACAATCATCATCCAAATTCAGCAACCAATAAAACCTAAAACCAAAAGCGACCGTTGTCGACTTCAGCTCAAGCTCTGCTTGCAAGCTCTTATAGTACTGGAATCAGACGGGTGTTCAATCGCGACAACCGAACGCCATGGAAAACAGAGGCTGCGGTGTGGTCATTGCGGGAATCGGGATACTAGGCGATTAGTTTTCTCCCATCGTTGTTCTTTATATGACGAGATCGGGATGACCGATTCGTTCAGACGGCAAGGATTTCGATCAATGTCGGAAGCAAGCTTACCATGTTTTCTACTGCGAGATGGAAAAATGTCGAAAAGAAACAAAAGGATAAGAAAACTCGAAGCAGAGTTTCCTCCCATCACGGCGAGCTCATTCTTTCTATTCTTCTCTGCCTCGTTCCTCCTAAGTCGTTCATGAAACATATAGTTCATTGTGTTTTGGGGAAAGGGGCATTGAGAAAGATCATATTTGTATGTTGGATTGTTTACTTTTAAGAAACCTAAAACCATGAAATTAACGAGCAAGCTTTGTCTAAGTCCTCTGTTTTCCGTCGATTTGAATAAGGAAGAAGAAGAAGACTTTCTCTCCTTCTGTTAAGAATGGTTGGGCTCTTTAGCAATAGGCCCAGTCATCTTCAAAATAGATACACATGGGCTAGTTTGGCTAGGGTTTCGTTGGGGAAAAATATAAGGGTATGCGAGCATTGGTATCGAACCATTGTCTCAAATCAATGAGCACATTCAAAGCAAATACCAACTGGTCTGAACGAATTTTGTAATTTTATTAACACTTATATCATTAAAATGCTTAATGGTTCGTCCTAAACAACCAAAAGTTTGTCTTCGACCATCAGCATCCCATTATTTTATCTATGCTATGATTGAAGAGTCAGATTTTTTTTTGGGAAAGAAAGAAGCACATATAGTCATTCGTTTGCTTGTCTAGTTGACACTAATTGTTTCGATTGCAATCGCAAGTGTGAAGACATGATTTTCATCCATTAAGTATATGAAGAACTATGTTTAAAATTGGAAAAATGAGAATGGTTGAACAACATGTAGGTGACATCTATTGAACAATATTTGTATGCTAGTTTGGACGAGGAAAGTGTTCTACAATGCGAATTATCTTCGTGCATTGTTGTAAGCAGTGTGCGTCGAACTATTATTATGTGATTGTATGAATTTTAAGTATTATTATTTAAAATTAAATTTTTATCAGGTATTTAATTTTTTATGATATGGAGAAGACACCCCTTGTCCAATGATCATGTTGAAACTTCATGGTGAAGAAACAAGAACAATTTAGTCAAAGCATACTTATGCCCCCATTTGTTGCATGGTGTTATTGGTCATAAGGAAAGCTCATACATAATTAGAAGTGTGTCTATGAATTACTTGAGTGCATAATATACCTACATGACATTAGAGCTTTTAGCATTTGTCAATTCCTCGATGACTGCACCTAAGAATATGAACTTTCATCGTGGTGATAGAAGTTTGTAGCATGACACATACTTATGTTGCTTATGAGAGTATTTGAATTCAATTATTATCGTCATCAATGTCTAACTTGGTGGCTAACCCGTGTTAAAGGTTCATGTAGGTCAACAAAGCATGTTGAGTTTTTTTTTTTCCCCTAACGAGAAGGCCTCCCCATGCAGGAGACAAAGCTTATTTACTTTGGAACACAAATAAAAAAAAATTGGCCTATAAATGTAGTTTTATCGTGGAAGCACAAATTTGTTATGATTTTTGGTTAACATATTGACTATTTCGTTGTGCGAGAGTCGATAAATTGTGTATTGGGTTAGACCGTTAGAGAGAATGTTGACTATGGCTCGTAGATAGACACCAAGTGTTGTTATTCCTCATATATGTTTGGGAGTTATTATTAATCATAAGTTTGTTAGTATTGACAAATGCTTTACCATAAACGGGTTAGAAAGCTTGTACGTACCAGGAAAATGCATTTGTAATTCAATCGAAGTTCAGGGTGAACAGAGTGCTCTAAGCGCAAGTTCGTCAAAGGTGCTCCCACTAGAAGATACGACAGAGATAAGTGAAAACTTGCACTTTCTTCTCTTATGTCTTTTTAAATTTTTAGGTTTCTGATTTTGTTTCTTTTATTTCCCTTTTTTTGGAAGTGTATTGAAATTTTTGGTCGGATTGGGGCCTATGAATTGGTTTATGAAAATGGGTATGTTTCAAATTTCAAAACTCGAACCGTCCGAGTTGTACTTGTTTTGTTTGTCTCAAACAACTTCACTAGTGGGCAAAACTATATTATGTTGTTTATAAACATTCAAATAATGATAAGGTTAGGCTCCATCCATTTTCACGTAAACTTCTATTTGGAAAACAAAATGCTAAGGTTCCAGCAACCAAAATTAATCTTTCTACCTTAGTATTTGGCGGATAAAATCGAAATTGAAAAGGATTTTCCCCTCCTTTTGGGGTCGTTTGGAGAATAAGATTTGGATTATGGATTTCTTGAATCCATAGATTTAGTAAAATGTTATTTTTTTTGTTACTTTTTATATCGTGGATTGTAGGTTTAGAGATTTTAAATCTCTAAAATCTAGAGATATCAAATCTCTCATAATTAGAGAGATTCTACATCTTGATTTTGGAGATTTTCTTTCTCCTACTATATCTCTTCTTTTTTTCATTTATCCCACTAAATATCCTTACCAATAAATTCTTAATAGTTTTCGAGCCAATCTAATTATGTTGGTTAAGGATAAACATGTCATTTAATACAAAAATAGAATTTCTTTTTTCATTGCATGTTAACAATCGTAGTTACCAAACAATGAACATTTTCAAATCTTTTTTCAACAATCCGGAGATTTAAAATCTTTGGATTGTCTAGAATCTATAGATTTAGACTCTAATTCTCCAAACGAGCCCTTTATTCAAGATATTGAAGCATGAATTTCGATTTTGAATTTTCCCTCTCACAATTTGGAGTGCTCTGCACTCTGCACTGCAGCCCCTTAACTGAATGGCTAAACATCGCCCTAGATTTTCTATTTTCGCCCTATTTTAAAGTAGAAAATTACAAAATTGTCCTTCATTAAACAAATAAATTAAATACAAAACCTCATTGTTCATTTTCGGGGATAAAAACTCCATGGCAGCCGGGTCACTCACCCACCAATCCGGCCACCATAGTCCCTCCACAGTCCACTGTCGTTGCCTCCTTTCTTCTTCCCCACTGTGTTCTTTTGTATGACAACTAAATCCCCTCCATTGGAATAAACTACTCCCTGCAATGTGTTGTCTTGTCTGAATCATCTTTCCCCGAAAATCAACTCCCAGTCGCATCTTTCATTTCTCCCCACTTTCGATATCAACTCCGATCCCGGTCTATTCCTTCTCCCCATCCTCATAATCAACTTTCCTCGTATGCCCGAGGTGCATGTGTCCATTCTCCCTATTATGATCATCATAATAAGGACATTGTTGGAGGCGGTTGACGGTGGGAATCGGCAACGGTCAGCCGCCGGTAGTGGAAATAGTGGTCGGCGGTAATGGCGGCAACCGTGACGGGTGGGTCTAGTTGTTTTGGAATGAAATCTTTTCAGAAAAGAATGAGATAAAGGTAAAAGTATAATTTTCAACATTTAAATTAGGGCGATTACAGATAAGTAGGGCGGTATTTAGCAATCCCCTAAATTATAATCGCAAACACAATTCAAAATAGTGAATCTTTCCCAATTAGTTATAGGCGGATAACAAAAAATTTAAAATGCTTCTGGAGACAAAATTCAAAACATTAAAATTTCCCACTTTTTTTTCTTCAGAATACCGCGTTTTTATCCGGCAAATATTTTTACTTCCCTCCTTCTCCACTGCATGGCATGAATCTGGAAAGCAGAGGTTATGATTGCATCGGGTTGTTGACGGCGATTCCGTTTGCTCGCCGGCCCTGGGATTTGCTTGTGCTATTCGTGGGCGTGACTCGACGATGATGTTTCCAAGGAACGACAGAGTTTGTCTTAAATCGTTCTGTCTTATTCGCTTTCAATCCAAATTCAAGGGTTTGTGATTTCGTTTCTTTTATTACCTTTTTTGCTCGCAGCATTCTGAAAATCTTGGTAAAGGAGCTTCAAAAGCACTGCACGAGTTCTTCAGTGTGTGGAGGACTACTTAGTTTGATCTGTGTGGGAAATATGGACGATTTGGGCTGTACGGTTCATTTCTGAAAATGAGTATGTTTCAGATATCTATTCCGCCATATGCTTAGAAGTTCCGTGTATTAGGGCAATTAATGGGTGGTTCTTATTCTAAGAATTGCATGCTAGTTAGATGCTTGATTGAGGGTAATGCATGGAAAGACCAGTTAGGTTTCTTCTTCTCATGTTTCACTGATTAGGTGTTCGTTCTGTTTTCTGTTTCTCATTGCGGTGCCATGATTTTTACGGGTTATAACTTCTATTTCTTTCTTAAAGCTGTCTCATTTGCTCCTCAATTGCTGTTGTCTTATAATATATAAGTTCACTTACGTGAAGCTGTTATGATTCTTGGTATAGGCACCATAGGAAGCACCGCAAATGGGAAGGCCTCCAATGCAATTTGGAGGGAGCAAACCTAGAAGGAGCCAATTTGAAGGTAGGGGGTTTTTCTGCTTTTGCATTCTCCTTCTGATTCAAAAATACTGTTAGATTTGGTTCTTGATTTTCTCAAGATTCTCTTGTCAGGGTGCAAAACTATCAATGCTAATTAGGATTGTATCATGGGTTTCTTTATTGGCGTTGATTTGCTTGCATCTCTCTGCCATAAGTACGAGACATCAGAGGATCACCTTAAGCAAATGATGGAGAAGACCAATAATTTAATAGTAGAGATGGTGGACGAGACAGACCATTTCGAGCTACTCTGTATGCTCATTTGTGAATTAGCTTTTCCATTTTAGTGGCTTCTGCCTGATACTGTAACTGAAGTTGCTGCCGTTGGCTTTGGTTGTGAGTAGGCGACCAATTCCATACGACGAGTTGAAGGGGCTTGGTATTCCTCCACCACCTGAAGGGAAATACATGTCACCGTTCGAGGTACTTTTCTTTTCTTTCTCTTTAAAAAAAAACACTAGTTTTTAGTATAACCTTCAAATATCATTGCGAGATATTTTGCCTTCTCGTTAGTGTAGTAGTTAAACACTTAAAATGTTAGAAAGGAATCCAAAGTAGTTGCTGCCATTATCAATTTCAGGACCTAGAGTCGGAGAGACAGGAATAAGAAAAAAGCTCCTATCTTTATGATGTGTTTACAGAAAACAGGTTCATCGGTTCATGAATTACTTCTTGGAGTCTTTCATGTGGGCACTGTTCAAGTGATTTTATGCGACAACACAGGAATGTGGGGGCCAGAAGGCCCAGATGGAAGTGAAAATGCTTCCCTTTGACTAGATAAAGGTAAACCATCTGCTCACATACTTTATTAACTCTGTTTCACACACTTCTGGTATTGTGATCTAGTCATACTGAAATTGAATCAATTGAACATGGAATAATGTTCCAGTGTTTGGAACATTATATTCTGGCTTCAAGAATGAATACATTTTAAATGAGCAAAATCCCATTACTTGGATCAGCAAGTTTGAACTTTCAGTTATAATTGAAGCTCAATGTTATGCCTATATTGTTTTCTTAGAGATGGTCTTCTGGAATTTATTCAATTACGCGCTCTTATACTGTATCTATGTTACAGAGAGACTCCACGACATGGGTAGAATTCTTACAACCATATGCAATCATTCATTTCACTGTTCGTACATCTCAAAATGGACAGACTCTTCTTGTCCAGTAAGTGGTTACAACTTCACTGAATTTGCAAACACTTGTCCATCAGGCTGTGTTGGTATCTTACTTTCACTTTCCACCTCTTTTATCCATTTTCCATAGCTTGATAGAGCCGCTAGTAGCCGCTGCTCTCCAACTCTGGTAGTTTATTTGTATGGGTGCCAAGTTGATTGTGCTTATGGCAGTTGGTTGCAGTGATCTAAGCTCATGTAATAGAGTACTTTACTGATTCCCCTGCCTCTAATTTCAGGTTTTTGAGGACTTTAAGGTCTATGGCGAGTCATTGGGTTTGACATCTTGCTGCTTATACTGTTGGTTCTCCTTACAACCCCCAAGAATCTGGTTTAAAAAGAGGGCTGGATATAGTGGTTGGAACCAATGCAGTCAAAATCGCGTTTTAAAACTTAAAAACTTACGATTTTACGCTTTTGGGTAACCAAAACGCTTTCGTTTCCATATAAAAACTTAAGTGCATAAAATCGGACTAAATTGCGCTTTAAAGCTTAAAAACTTACGGTTTTACGGTTCTAATTCACCAAAACGCTTTACGTTTTTACGCTTTTAATTCACCAAATGAGTATTCTTTTCATGAAATTAATTATAAAAAGTATATTTTTTAAGTACATCACTAACAATATGATACATTTGAGATTAAAAGATACATACTAGGTACTTGGATGCATTCTCAACTTCAATAGAGTAATCTAATTCACCAGCTAGGCTTTTTCTACATTCATTAGTATAGAGGGAAAAGTGGCTTACCGTTAAAATTTATGTTTACGAACTTATTATTAAGATGCTATAAGTTGCTCTACTTTAAGCATGAATCCCATGTATTTATTAACTTAACTAAATTCTGTGCATTCATATTTTGTATAGCATATGTCCTACTTAATAGATTTTTAGTTATTTTTCAGTATGCGTTAAAAACTTACGCTTTTACGCTTTGATTATACGCTTTACGATTTTACCCCTTTTCCGCTTCTAGGTAGAATCGCGTTTTTAACTGCATTGGTTGGAACACCTGGGCGCATTAAGGTATAACCGACCTCCTTCAGTATTGAAAGATTTCTAATTTTTTTGTCGATGTTCTTACTCACCATCACCTGAATGCAAATATTCTACAGGATCACATTGAGCGGGGCAATATCAATTTTAGCTACTTGGTATACAAATGGCAATGAAAAATCTTTTTATATGGATAAATAGCAGGATACCATTAATCTCTTATCATAGAATTCTAAAAGTTCATTCTGGATGTTTTACAAATGGCAATGACAATCTTTTTACATCGAGCACCTCATCTTTATTTTGATTTTATTGGCTTCAACTTGTTTAAGGTGTCTTATGTTTGATTGGGTAGTGTGTTTGACAAAAATATGCAGACAAAACATAACAAAATCCATCTATGGTCAGGGCAAAATCAATTGGCAGCAACTTTTTCCAACTTCGGCAGTTTGTGTTGTGTTAATACTTTCTGCTCATTTAATTCAAATATATTGTTACAATATTTGATCTGCAAATTGATGATGCTGACAAGCAAAGAACACTTTGAAAGAGGTTTGTGGTGAAATCATTGAATTCAAAGTAATTTTTGTTGCTTTATGACTGTGGCTTGGGGTGGCTACTAGTATACCACCATTCTGTGTAATCGATGAACTTCCTCCTTGATTCATCTACTTTGATAGCAAAGGTCGCAATGATACATTAAGGATACCACCTTTCACTCCTGCTAGCTCTCCCAAGCAAGAATTCTCAAGGACAAAAACTGATATTGGTAGTTGTACAGGTAGCTCATCCAGATCAAGTTTCCAAGCGTTGAAGGAGTCTTTGGTTTGCGGGTAAAATCACTAAAAATGCAGTGCATTAAGTTGCTTACTGATGGTGAAGCGTGTATGCACTTTGATGATGAGATGCCATCTTTAGAAGGGGCAATTGATTATGGACAAGATCCAACCTATGACTCTGGCAATTTGTAAGGATTGGACATGATCAATTATGATAGGTTTCTGCATACTGGAGTCTAGAATAGAGCTTTAAAATATGGTTAGCTATGCCAAAATTGTAGTAGTTTGAGTTTTGGATAATTAGTTTTCAGCCGTGTGTTCATCAAACTAATTGTTGTGATGATGATATATGATGTCTTGGCTCTATTAACTTCAATAAATTTCTTAAATACATTGGACAAGTATTTAACCTTTCTGGAATGACAAGTTGGGAACTGAAAGTTTTTGTTGTCTTACTAGCACAAGCTTTTCACCTTCACAACTCTTCCTAACTCCTGTCATCAGCATCCTCATTTTTACACTTGGTTGGGACGGCTCCTTCCGTTCTATCTATGATGAGGAAATGCAACCTTTCCTCCCATTATTTCTTCCAGGGAGCAGATTTATCACAATCAAATTCAGACTGAATGTTTGTCAAAAAGAAAAAAAGAAAAAACAGATTGACTAGTGCCACAAATTTATAAAGCCAATCAACGTTCGACTTAGTAACTTCAACACCAACTACAATTATAGCTACTTGCGTATATGAGAAGTTCATCAGAGGTCTGCCCCAAGCTATCTTAAACATTAAAAGTAAGGTAAAAAATTCCTTTCCAGTAAAGCTAAACGCCACCATTATTATATACAAACTACAAAGTCATTGATTTTGAAATTAGATGATGGTTAACTCCAATTTGACCAGTATCATCAAAGTTGTCATCTGGGTAACATTAATTCATCATGCTTCCCTCTTTTCACTTTCAACACCAATTTCTCGTGGGAGGTGGGACTCATCTTAATGACTTCAACCCCATCTTGTCAAGCATCAGAATCCTACTTCAGGGACAAGGACACTAGGAAATTCCTCTTAAATAGGCAAACCATCTGAACTGACTTTAACAAAGATTGCAAAGAAAATAGTGATATTCATATCAGCAACTACATGGCTACACCAGCAGAAAGTACTAATACCAGGTCTAGAATCGATCAATTCTTGAGCAGATTCTTGTCATCGGCTGGAATACCACTCTGGGGATCGGATCATGATTCCGGTGAATCCCATGGAAGGAAGCAGCGTGCTCTTGTTTGTGATCATGATTCCGGTGAATATTCTGAAAGCTTCAAAGAAAGATTCCAAGATAAAGAAGTCGAGCCCCGGAACAGCGGCGCGAGAGGTGGAATCGAGCTATTGACGGCAAACTCGGCATGTCAGGAGCAATAAATGGTTGTTATTCTTCTTGAAGAGGGGATTTGGGGCGGGGCATGGGAAATGGGTTCTGCGTGTTTTCCAGTTGAAAAGCTAAAGGAGATGAAACATGGGCAAATGTCAAGGAGAAAAAAAAAACAAAGAAGTAAAATGGCGGATGCTGTTTACATGAGAGAGTGGGAGAAGGAGAAGTATTTGGAAACCACAGTTCATCGAAGATAATGTTTTGGGGTCTGTGGACGGGAAGGGGAAAGCATAAGGAGGGTTTGGCTAATCAATGAAGAGGGGAAACAAATTTGATGAACAATATAAAATTTGGAGTTGAAAATTATGATGGAAAGAACCCGGGTAATTTGATATAAAAAAGTAACAGTAAATATTGTTGGAGGACTATACTGAACGTATAAAATTTTAATGAGTTCAAATAGTAATTGTAATTATGATTCAATAATTAATTTAATTAGAATTAATAATGAACGTTAGATTAGATCAACGGTGTGGGGAATCTGGAGCATGCTATGTGTCTGGTGCATATATATATATATATATATATATATATATATATATATATATATATATATATATATATATATATATATATATATGGTGTCGTCTTCGGTGCACTCACTTTTTTGGGTGCGTTCAGTGCACTCGCTTCATAACCATCATTTTAAACATGCGATTTATGTAAAAATGACGTCAATCATCACTTATGATGTGATGAACAATAACGCACATGAATTTGCACAAAAACCATTGAAGATTTACTTTAATTTGAAGGATTTAGAGTTTAGAGATTTAGGGTTAGGGTTTACAATTTGGAGTTTAGGGATATAACTCAAAATTGGAGGTCTAAGGCTTAGGGTAATCGGCTAATTAGTTGTTATCATATGTTATATCATCATATTACACTAATTCTACAAATTAAAATTCAACATCCGACACCTTAAGACTAGTTTTTGAGTTGGGTGCATTGAACGCACCCATTTTTGTGAGTGCATATATTGTAAATAGTAAACCAAAATCCCCGGTCCATTTCCATCTTCTCTCTTAGTCTTTACTCATTTAATTACCCTGAGGTAGAGCAGGGCGCGGAACAGTTCAGAGGAGGGACGAGGGAAATTCTCATAGCTCGATTCTCGAGGATTAGTAATCCAAAAATCCCATAAGTAAAGCCTAGTCCATCCATACGTCGTAGTTTATCAGTTTAGAGTTTTAAAACGAGTTTTTGGATCAGGAATTTCTTGAGTTTCCGATCGAAGGAATTAGGGTTTAGGAGTATCAGGAAGCCGGATTGAGCCCAAATTTCATCTACGAGCTTTCTGCAGTGAGGTAATTAATCCTATGGTTCTAATCCATGAATTTCGGCTATTATTTAGGTCGGAGCCGGGATCGCTGAATTTAGCTCCGGCCAGGGTTTGATGTGTTTTTATCAAGAATTTGACCCGGAGCCTAGAACTAATATTGACGGGGATACTGCAGGGGATATTAGGACGGTCTCGGATTTTAATTTGGGGTTTGTTTGTGAAATTGACGTTTTAGTACGGGAAGGTTGAACCGGTGTTTGAACGACCAGAACTGGTGAGGGATTAGCACGACATACCGGGTTTGTCGTATCACGATAATTATATATTGATGCTTAGAATTGACCTAGGCGAACTAGAATGGCATGATTAGGGGCGTATGAACTTTTGTGCTATATGATGAACCCTGGATTACTGTATGATATTATTGACTTGCCCTAATCGATATGGGCCTTGTTTATGCTGATGATTGCATACATGTTGCCATTTGTGGCTTAACTGTTGATATGATTTGATGGTTGTTCGATCAGGTGTTTTGACATGATGTGATATTGTGGTTGTATTTGGATTCACAAGTGGGGGAAATAAACTTCCCAGGGTGATATTATGATGTTTAAGGAGGATGACTTGCACGAGGGTTTATCTCGAGGAAGTGCAATTATACGACTCCCGATTTGCCTATGTTGAGCCAATTATGGCCAGGTCAAGTACATGTGCAAGTAATGAATTATGATTAAGCAAGATGAGATATGAATCATGCATAAGGATACCAAATATGAGTGTTGTGGTCTCATGGTCAACTACATAGTAATTAGGGCTCCCTATGCTATTACTCTATTATGATATGTATGATAGTCACACCTCTCATGTGGTGGTGACTGAAGAATTCTTACAAGATTCGACCACACCCAGAGCGGTGTCGGGGTATGACTACACCCATAGTGGTGTGGGGTATGTATGACCACATCCGACGGGATGTTGGGGTATGTATGACTACATCCAACGGGATGTGGGGTATGTTTCCCGTGAGAGTTATTAGCATGGGAGTAGCCAGACGCCTATAAGTAAAACATGATAAGATGCATATGCATAAGTCAAAGTGGTTGAGTCTTTTGCCCATTGGGATATGAGGATGATTGAGGTCCGATTCTAGTGTTTTGGCTTGTTTGCTAGATGTATGGTAGGGGTATGCTCTGTTATGAACTCACGATGCTATGATTATCTCACTCAGCTATGAGCTGGTCCTCTTTATCCTTTTTCTCTGCTTGTGCCATGTGTAAGCAGATCATCATCATCAGCAGTAGTAGATAGGTGTATAGGTGGAAGCTGAGCAAGAGTTGAAGGCAAGATGAGGTATGGTCTTCAACTATTCTGTGCTTGGACGACTACTTGGGGTTTTGGCCAGTGATCCACACCTTTTTGTAAAAATGTTTTAAGAACATCTTCATGTGCATACTAGCTCTGATATATGTAGTGATGATTATGACATGTATAAGTATGGTATGTAGTTGCAGAGTACGAAAGTGTGACTATAGGTATGAAAGCCAATGTACATGGTTGTGAGTATATATGTTTGTCTATGAATGCATGGATTCAGATGACTTATTTTGCAGGATCATATGGAAGAACTGTTAGCCCATTACGCGAGTAATTCATGTCGAAATTTTATTTGGGTAAATTTTGATAATTAATGTAACACCCGAGATAAATTCCGCTGCAATTGTATGAACAATATGATTAGGTAATACGTACAGGGTAGGGTGTTACAGTTTGGTATCAAAGTCCGGTTCCCTCTTTTTGTTGTTATGGCGTGAGAATTTGAGAATGAACCATGAGAACTGTTTAATGAAAGTTGGGTGTTTTGGGTGAAATTTATATATGCCAATGGCAGATTTCATGGTTAATTAGTGTACTCGGGTATTGAGGTAGGGGTTTTCAATTCTTCTGGTAGTTGGAACTTGATACCGACTCAAGTGTGCTTGTGAGCTCTGGTATAGTCTTGCATTTTTTCAATATTGATAGAAGCCATATATTGAAAACCAGGATTGAACTCATTACCTGGAGAATGTGTTTACCAAATGATTAAATGATTCTTTTCTAGAATGAAACTTTGTCATAACCACGTTTTCTAGAATGTGTTTAACTGTGAAAGTTGCTTCTTTATATCAGTGGAGGATGACTCTGGCTTTGTGTATTTTGTTTGTAGTCTTCGACATGCTTATAATTCGTGTTTCAAGGCATGCTTATAATTTTGTTGTTGTTTTAATTTTGCAGTTTGTTAAAATTGTTCTATAATGAAGACGAAGAGGCATGACCTTTTTAGCACGCAATGTTCTCCGAGGAAAGTATTCTCCCTAGTCTCAAATTTAGAGGCTTGTCAATCAGAGGCCATTAAGAGATGTGGCTTTGGTCGGATTCTTGAAGTCAAAGGAAGAATGTTACAACGTGAGTTATTGGAGAAACTTTTAAAGAGCTTTAATCCGGAAGAAAGCACAATTAAGGCGTATGGGCTGAAAGTGCATATTTCGGCCAAAGATTTCCAGCGAATTATGGGTGTCCCCGAGGGAGGGAGGGATATCGTCTTGGATGGTGAAGAAGTGGTTGGAAGATCCGAGGAACTGAAAGAATTTAGAGTGTATTCGACTCGTGACTGTGATCGACAGGCGATTTCCACAAGCTTAATGCGAAAGACACGGTTGAAGATAAAAGAGAGCAGCGACCTATTTGTTAAAACTTTTATATTGTACGTAATGGGGGTGCTATTAGTACCTACTAGAAGAGATGACATTTCGTTATCTTCGGTATACGCTGTCACCGATGTTGCGGACATTCCGAAGAAGAATTGGGCATCCTATTGCTTCAATGAATTGGTGAAATGCATCTGCAACCATAATGCTGATGGGAAAAAGTATATACCTGGTTGCTTGCTGTTTTTGGAGGTAAATAATTGATAATCCCTACTTTCTACATAGTCGTAATGATTAATCATCATGTTGATTATAGATTTTTTTGTAGTTAATATTCTTGGAGCATGCAAATGGTATTTTCCACACCATTGATGGAAGTTTGGATTTGATGAGTTGGGGGAGCGGAGACGTAGAGTTATTGTTAACGAAAGTGGTAAGACTGATAGTGCAAAATGGTATATTTGTTTCTTTTGACAAGTTGGAGCATGCTAATGGTACATTTGGTTCCCTTTATAATTAATTTATAGGTTTCCAGCAGTTCGGGGAAAAGATCACCTGAGGATGCAGGTTTGAAATCACCTCCAAGGAAACGGGGAAAAAGAGACGGGAAACGGCATAAAACCGACGGGGATGAGATGCTTCTCTGTGAGCGTATTGATGTTCGGTTTAGTACCATGGAGGCTAGATTTGACAACTTCAGTCAAGAATTTAAAGTTGCAATGGGTGATGCTGCTTCTAGAGGTGAGGAACTAATGGGTCGGGTTATGAAAATGGAGAATGAATTTCGGGCATTTAGAGACGAAATTGGTATTGTAGTGAAGTAAATTATAGAGGCAATGAAACCAACTATAGGTGACCCGTTGTCAAGGGAGCATCCTACTGAATTGAAAAAGAATGATCAGAAGGATGCAGCTGATAATATGAAAGCTTCTGCAGCTGTTTTGTTGTCAACGGAGCAGCTTATCAGAGGGGAAAGGGCAATGAGAAGGGTGAGGTTGAAAAACCAAGTGAACCAATTTCTCCTACCTCCGAATGTGTCAAGACTCAAGGGTTAGGTGTTAAGAATTGGGGAGAGGATGAGGGGGGAATTGGAGATGACAGCTTTTTTGAATATCCTTCTGTCAAAGTTGTGAAAAAGTCTCCTTTCAAGTAGGCGAAAGCGTCTAAAGTTGAGAAATTCATACTTTTGAGTGATGAAAGTGTTGCTGCTAATGATGGTTGTGCCAAGACTGTGAAGGTATTACACTTGATTAAGTTTTCTAATTATTTGTTCTTATGGTGTGGTTACTAATGAACTGGTTTTGTTTTTATGTTTTTGAACAATAAAGGGGCGCAAGGGAGGTGGACTACGTAGTGTATCTAAATTGAAGCCTAGTTTGTATGTGGTCTCTCCATTCGAACGGGCAAATCCCAGAGCTAAGAAAGCACAACCTTTGCACCTTGCTCCTCCCTTTGTTGTTAAGATACCATTGACTCTGGAGGCAGTAAAGATGATTCAATTTGTTTTTAGTAGTAAGCTTCCCGGAAGGTACCTCCCAAAATCATTACAAGTAAGATTGTATCATATTTGTAGGATGTTTTTTGTATTTGCCTTATTCTAATGTTGTGGTGTTTGAACTTGGTCTTGTATAACATTGACATGTTGGTTAGTCTTGATGGCGGGGTTCTTCCCTTGCTTCGTGAAGATTTGGTCCAGCTTTTGCCAAGGACCAAACTTTCAACAAGGGTGAGTTCCTTTATGTGTGTAATTTAGACGATTGAACTTGTATTGCTGACTTTGGTATATGTGATGATGATGCATTAGATTATAGAAATGGTGTGTCTGTGCAACAATAGAAGAACGAAGTTGTGGTCGCAGTGGTGGCTTGTGTTGGTTCTTTCCACCTTCAGTTTCGGTACAGTTGTCTGCTTTGTCTATTCTTGTCATGAAATTAATCTATTTGTTTGTTACATGTAGCTTGTGTGGGTAACTGCGTTTTATTTTTCTAGGATCGTGCGTATCATTGCGACGAGGAGCAATTTATGGCTACCATGGGTTCATATAAGATACTTGAGCGATACTGTATAAATGAGCTACCTTATTGTAGTAAGGTATGTTGTAATGTTGTTTTCTAAAAGGAAATGGCTTAACCCTCCTATGTTAAATTGATAATTATTGTTTGTTTGTGCATTATTTCAGATTCATGTCCCAATTTTCAACCTCACGTTGTCCCACTTCTATCTGGCGGTCTTTAACTTGGATACCAAAGAAATTGAAATCTGGGACTCATTACCAGGAACTCATAACCAAGAATATGATGCAAGGATACAGAAACTGGTTTGTTGCTTGTCTTGTTCCTCAATTTTTCAAACTTGACTTATTGCTTAGTTGTTAGTTGTTTTTCATTTGCCGACTTTGTCGTTAAATATCGATGAGGGGGATGTTTTCATTTGCAGAAATTGGGTCTAAACTGGTTGCTTAAGGATGATATCTGCGGGGCGTTTTCATTTGTGGACTTTGTGGTTAGATATCGCCAGGATGTTGCTTGCCAACCAAATGGGTACCCTTTGTTGTTGTTCAATTGTGCACTGTTCTAATTAAGTTCGGTAATTATTTGTTCGCATCATGACCATGGTAATTATTTGGTATATTACAAATTTGATTGTGGACTATTTGTCGCCAATTACTTGCTGGATCCAGATCGATATTCCAAGAATCTTGACCAGTTCGACCGTGAATATGAACGGGCACAACTTGTAATGTACTTGCTCACTACGCATTTGAATGAGGTGCAAGCTACAGTTAAGGCACAATCAGATCAATATTTTGAGAGTCATGTGAGACATGCCCAAATTGAGACTGAGAAGGTGAATTTCAAGACGAACTTACTCAATCGAGGAAGAAAGCCGTTGCACGCGCATGGGGAGAAAAAGGGTAGAAAGTCTAAGAAGCATTGAGAGTTGTGTTGTTAATGTAGAGTTTAGTTAATGTGGATGTTGAATGAAGTTTAGGAAAATGTAGATGTTGAATAAATTTTGGTGAATGTAGATGTTGAATGAAGTTTAGGAAACTGTTGAAATTACAATGAAGTTATGAATGAAGCATTATTAAGTGATGTTCTCTTTTCTCTATATTATGTTTAATGTGTCGACAAGGAAGAAGTTATGAATGATCATATACCGAAAAATGGTTGAAAATGGACCTTATTCACCCTGCCAGCAGGCTGTTTCACGGCCTCAATAATCAATTCTCACAGCCGTGAGATTGGGCCGTGAGATGGTGATTTCCCTGATGCCTTAAGGATGGACCTTTCACGCCCGTGAGACTGTGTTGTGAGATGGGTTTTTCCTTACGCCTTAATGATGGGACTTTCACGCCCGTGAGAGTGGGCCGTGAGAATGAAAAAAATCACTCCCTTTAGTTAAGGGAACCTCACGCTCTTGAAAGGTGTATCTCACACCCGTGAGATTGTGGGTGTGAGTTAGTGAATAAAAAATGTCATTCAAAAAACGATCGAACTCGCGCACTTGGCATAATCTTTCAGCGCATTAACGAGTCAGACTACCTAACATGTTTTGTAAAATTCATTGTCCGTTTTCTTTTTACCACATATGGTTGAATGAGCGTTTGATTATCGGTTTTGGGTTCAACCCATGTAATTGTAAACCGATGTGAGATTGAGGTTAGGTATATGGTTGATTGAGTGTTTGATTATGGTTTTGGGTTTAACCCATCTACTTGTGATCTGATGTGAGATTGGTTGAGAGTATATGGTTTAGTGAGTGTTTGATTACGGTTTTTGGGTTGAACCCATGTAATTGTGACTGATGTGAGATTGGTTGATGATATATGGTTTAGTGAGTGTTTGATTATGGTTTTTGGGTTGAACCCATGTAATTGTGAACCGATGTGAGATTGGTTGATGATATATGGTTTAGTGAGTGATTGATTATGGTTTTTGGGTTGAACCCATATAATTGTGAACCGATGTGAGATTGGTTGATGATATATGGTTTAGTGAGTGTTTGATTACGGTTTTTGGGTTGAACACATGTAATCGTGAACCGATGTGAGATTGGTTGATGATATATGGTTTAGTGAGTGTTTGATTATGGTTTTGGGTTGAACCCATGTAATTGTGAACCAACGTGGGATTGGGTTTATGGTATAGGGTTGATTGACGTTTGATTATGATTTTCGGTTTAACCCATCTAATTATAAACCGATGTGAGATTGATTTACAATATATGGTTTAGTGAGTGTTTGATTATGGTTTTGGGTTGAATCCATGTACTTGTGAACCGAAGTGAGATTGGTTGAGAGTATATGGTTGATTGAGTGTTTGATTATGGTTTTGGATTCAACGCATCTACTTGTGAACCGATGTGAGATTGGTTGAGAGTATATGGTTTAGTGAGTGTTTGATTATGGTTTTGGGTTGAACCCATGTAATTGTGAACCAACGTGGGATTGGGTTTACGGTATATGGTTGATTGACGTTTGATTATGATTTTGGGTTTAACCCATGTACTTTATATGGTTGACTGAGCGTTTGACTATGGTTTTGGGTTTAATCCATCTAATTATAAACCGATGTGAGATTGATTTACGATATATGGTTTAGTGAGTGTTTGATTATGGTTTTGGTTTTAACCCATCTACTTGTTAACCGATGTGAGATTGGTTGAGAGTATATGGTTTAGTGAGTGATTGATTATGGTTTTGGGTTTAACCCATGTACTTGTGTACCAACGTGGGATTGGATTTACGGTATGTGGTTGATTGACGTTTGATTATGGTTTTGGGTTGAAACCATGTACTATATATGGTTGACTGAGCGTTTGACTATGGTTTTGGGTTTGACCCATCTAATTATAAACCGATATGAGATTGATTTACGATATATGGTTTAGTGAGTGTTTGATTATGGTTTTGGGTTGAACCCATGTAATTGTGAACCGACGTGAGATTGGTTGAGAGTATATGGTTTAATGAGTGTTTGATTATGGTTTTGGGTTGAACCCATGTACTTGTGAACCGATGTGATTGACGTTTGATTATGATTTTGGGTTTAACCCATCTAATTATAAACCGCTTATTTTTTGGGTCGGTCATAATGAAGAAATTCCTAGATCCTAAACCCTCACCGTAACAGTGATGCCGTTTCTTCCTTCTCATCCTTCGTCGGCACCAGAGGACTGATCCTCAGTTCCTCCCTGTCGGCTTCTTCCTTCTTGCTTCCCTCTCTCCATCCCAGCCTCTGTTCTGAATTGTCGTCCTTCGTCTTCCCTTCTCTACCCAACCATCGATTTTCCATTCTCCCTTATTCGCCCATCCTTCGCCACCCATCCTTCGCGACGGAGACAGTTCATTTCTAGCCGAGACGGCGACGAGGCAGAGAGAGCAAGTGGGTTTTAATAGGTAAGGGCAAGCGTGATTTTTCGTGGGGGTTTGAGTTGTTAAGGGTTCTGATTTGGGTTTTCTGTTTTAATATTTAGGTTTAATGGTTGGTTGAGGGGAAGAGACAGAATTAGTGTCAATAGGAGGGTAAGGAAAGGCTACCGCTGACAGCTCTGAGCTTCGTTGGCGGCAACGCCAATAACCAAGGGGAACTATCCTTGTGGGTTTTCGGAATTTGAAGTTTAGTACTAGTTGTGTGTTGAGATTATGCATATTGTGTTTGCGAATTTTGAGAAATCGTGTATGTATAGTTGGGTTTTGAGACTGAAATTATGATGGTTTTGGAGCTGGAAATTGTGTTTCAGTTTAGCTGTGGTTATTGTGCATAGTTTGGTATGTGGAAGTTTGTGGTATGTTATGGTGGGTTCTAAGTTTGGGGATTGTGGTGGCTTCAAAACTGTAAATTGTTGGCAGTAATGGTGTTCATGTATGGTTTTCATGTTGTTTGAAAAGAGGATCGGTTCTGGTTGTCTTCTTTGTTCAATTTGGTGGGTGTTGTGAATTGTGATCTTGCTTGGCTTCATTTCATTTGTGAATGGTTGGTTTGTCGCGGAAGTGAAGGGGAAACTTTCGAGTTGATAGGGCACATATCGAGCTGAGTTTGCTTAACTCGGACTTGGCTCGTGTTTGTTTCGTTTCATGGCGATTGAGTGTGTCTGTTCTGCGTTCTGAAGTGGGTATTGAGCACCCTATCTCTGGCCGAATTTTTCTGGAGATATGATGTGTCTCAGCTTTCACATTGTGGAAGAATGTGAATCACTGTCATTTGAATTTTGAGGATCTGCAGAATCATAAGTAAATATATGGGTCGGTTGTGGGTGGTGAATATGTGGATTTCAATTGTCTCTAAACTTCAGTTTGTTGGTTGTTTTCAGTTGATCAACTATGGAAGGGTTGATGGATGATATGAGCACAGGCAAGGACATGGGAATTGACTTGAATGTTGGTTTAGATTGGGGAATGGATTATGGAGATGATACCGGTGGTATTAGAGATAGTGACGATATGGAGGACAATGTCGACACCAGCGATAGTGATTCTGAGGATGATAATAACACTATCGTTGGTGATGATGATAAGGAGAACATCTCAGATGAGCATTTGCACAGCTTCGAAACACAGCCACACAGCTCAGATGCACCTCTACACAAAGATGCTGCAAATCCAGCCATGGGTCCACCGTACTCGAGTATGTATGACTGGACCCTGCTTGATAAAGTCGGGAATGGGAAGCCATTTTCTAAATGGGAGTCGGATGATGTTGTGGGTTATGAGTTTGAAAGCCTTGTGGAGGCTGGCAAGTTCTATTCAAGTTATGATTGTGCCATGGGATTTAGCGTACGAAAGAACACTCACACATATTCAAAATATGGAGTTAGAAATATGCAGCGATGGGTTTGCTCACGCGAGGGGGAGCGTCAGCCAGTGCGCAATGGACAAGGAGAACAGAAAGCGTGAACCTAGGCCTGTAACAAGGCTCCATTGTCCGGCTGCTTTCAAAGTCAGTTTTGTTGAGGCAACTAACCGATTCAAGGTGAAGCAGTTTGTACCAACACATTTTCATCACTTAGCTGGAGCACATGAAGTGCAGTTTTTGAGTTCTCATTGCAAGGTAGATGACGCAAGTAAGGCTCAGATTCGTTCACTTAGGGCTGCTGGTGTTCGTACCAATCAAATCATGGATTATCTAGTGAATTGTGCGGGAAGCTTTCAGAACTTGGGTTTCACTAAGACCGATGTCTACAATTTTGTTAGTGCGGATCGGAGGTCGGAGATCTTGGATAGTGATAGTGAAGCTTCACTTGCCCACCTACAAGCACGGGCAACTACCGATCCTTGATTTTATTGTAGATATACAGTAAGTGATGGTGGTGAACTAGGCAATATGTTATGGGGTGACTCTACTTCACAATTGGATTATAGTCTCTTTGGAGATGTTCTTGTTTTTGACTCGAAGTACAATACTAATGCATATAATCTTCCATTTCTTCTATTCATTGGTGTGAATATTCACAATGCAAGCACTATTTTTGCATGTGCTTTACTTGCGGATGAAACGACGGAGAACTACGTATGGATTCTAAATGCTTTTTTACATTGCATGGGTGGTAAGAAGCCAACCGCAGTTATAACAGATGGTTGTTCTTCAATGAGGAAAGCTATCAAGTCGGTTCTCCCTGGATCCCGACATCGGTTATGTTCTTGGCACTTGGGCAATAACGCAGAAGCGTGTGGTCATGCGGAAGGCTTTCGGGAGGATTTCAAACAATGCATGCTAAACTGCAGTTCTATTCCACAATTTGAAGCTACGTGGAAGGAAATTTTGTCCAAGTATGACCTAGAGCACAATGCGTGGATGATGAAGATGTATAGGGGACGAGCTCTATGGGCCAAAACTTACTTGAAAGGTACTTTCTTTGCTGGGATGATTACGTCACAACGTTGTGAGAGCATGAACTCTTATCTAGACAAATTCTTGCAAAGTAAAATGAAGTTGTTTGAGTTTGTCAAGCAGTTTGACATGGCACTTTTGTATAGGAGACAAACTGAGTTACATGACCAGTTTAAGACAATACATACTAATGTTGTTTTGATGACACATTTACATGAAATTGAAAGACATGCCTCTATAGTATATACAAGAAATGTGTTCAGGAGCGTTCGAGCAGAAATAGCGAGAGAAGTTCATTACTATATTACAGACAAGTGTGTGTTGACCAATAAAAAAATTTACACATTGTCACGATTCAAATACCCTGACTCAAAGTGCACCGTGGTCTCTTACACGAGTGGATATGATGTGCATTGTTCTTGTGGCATTTTTTAGTTCTGCGGAATTCCATGTCGGCATATATTCTGTATATTGAAAGCAGAAAATCAAATACAAATTCCAAAGTCACTCATTTTGAAGCGTTGGACTAAAGATGCAAAAGAGTTCGATCCCTCGAGTATGGGAAGCTGTCCTACCCATCAAAATATTAGCAGGTATTATAAATTTAAGCTGTTGATTTAGTTCTTTGTTTACTTCTATTGTGTTTGGAACAAACTACAAAAGTGCTTATTTATTTGGACAGGTTTGGATTTTTGGTTGGTCAATGTAGTAGAATGTGCCATTATGCTGTGAGTTCGGATGAAGCATTTCATACTGCCAAAGGTTTGATTGAAGACTTGACCTTGCGAGTGAAGACAATAAGTGAAGAAACAACCATCAAAACAAATAATGCTACTACGGATGCTGGAGTGAACTCCTCTCAGTTTATTAAGGATCTCCATCCAGTTCGAAGTAAAGGGAATGTGAAGCAACCTCAAGTGAAAACACGGTTGTGCAAGTATTGTAGGCGTCCTAAACATACAATCAGAAATTGTCCGCTGAAAAGAATGGCTGAAGCAGGTGCAGGTGGTAGTCATTTCACGCAACAAGAATACAACTTTGAGTCCATAGGAGCAGGTGAAAGTAGCTTTCATGTGGAGACTCAAGAATCTGTTCTACTTCCCAAACGATCCAAGCACAACCAGTAATGCTGGCGTTCGGCTTCAAACAACATTATGTTTCATCTTGTAATGTTTGTTTTGTGCAAGTTAGTATCTAGTGATATTGAATGGATCTATGTAATGCTCGTGTCTAGCTTCAAAGAACATAATGACTCATCTTTTCATAAGCTTGTAGTTTTCAAAAACAGTATATTATGTTTCTTACACCATTATAATAAGTACAGGGGTTAGTTCTACAGGTGAATGTCTGTGCAGACTATTTCTGGAAATCTCACGGCCAATTCTGGAAATCTCATGGCCGTGAAAGCAGGCGTGTTTTTGGATTTGAAATTCTGGAAATATCACGGCCGTGAGAAAGGCCGTGAGAGAGACCGTGGATGTAAAAATGCACTTCTCAGTTTCCCCGGGGTTTTCACGGGTTGGCTTCGACAATATCACGATCGTGAGATGAGCCGTGTTTTTGGATTTGAAATGCTGGACTTCTCACGGCTCATCTGTAAATTCTCACGGGCGTGAGACTAACCCGTGAGATGTTCGCAGCTGAAATCCAAAAACACGCCTCATAACTGAAATATCACGGGCGGGAGATGTACAGTTAGATTTTTTTTTAAAAAAGGGGGGAAGTTCCAGGGGTTTTCACGGGTTGGCTTCGACATTATCACGGGCGTGAGATGAGCCGTGTTTTTGGATTTGAAATGGTGGACTTCTCACGGCTCATCTTTAAATTCTCACGGGCGTGAGAATAAGCCGTGATATGGAAACCACTCCTAATTTCTCACGCCTCATAACCAATGTCTCACGGCCGGGAGAGGAACCGTTAAATTAAAAAAAAAAAAAAGCGTCCCAAGGAGTTTCACGGTTTTGATTTGGTAATATCCCGCTCGGGATAAGGAGCCGTGAGATGGGAATCCTAAAAACTAACCTATGCTATATTAGAATTTGAAACCCCCCCCCCCCTTATATTGTTCGAACCCTCTTCTCCCTCTGTTCTACTTCGACCCCCAACCCTCGCCCTCGCTCGCCATCGCCCTCGCCCTCGCTCGCCCTCGAAGATTCTTCCACCGCCTACCACATCCCCACGACTCGTCCTCCTGGTAACTGCTCCAAGGTTCAGCGGCAACGGCGACCATTTCCCCACGATTCCCTGCCCTCTGTTCCACTTCGATCCCCACAAGGCCTCTGGTGAGTTCTTCTTAACCACAACGGCACTCTTCTCTGGTTTCTTGCATTTTTTAGGGTTTAGTTGCCCAAGGTTGGTATGAATTAGGGTTTTGAATTCCTTATCATCGATTTTCTTAGTGCATTCTGATTGTCATGCGGCCCGTGCCTTTGAATAGTTGCCCAAGGTTGGTCTGAATTAGGGTTTATTATCGTGGAAAAGGTACTTGAAAGATTGTTTGAAGGATGCAAGTCCATGGGAGAGGAACTGCAGGAACTACAAAATGTGTACATTGTAAATATTTTCTTAGTGCTGACTTAACTGTTCTTTACTTGCTAACTAGAATCGGTATCCGAAATGGGGCTAACTTGGTGCTGATTGGTTTGCATTCTGAATTGCAAGTGATTTGACTCTTTGAAGTATCAGTTTTATTGGCGCCAGAGTATGTAGAATTGTTCAAGCTTGTTAATTGCTGTCTGCTGGACTACACTTGATCAAGGTTCAAGAAAGCGCTAGGCGTAAGGCAGGCGTTGGTCTCCTGACTAGCGCCTAGCTTGATTAAGCGTCGCCTAGCCGTTCGAAGAAAATTTGAAAAAAAATCTCATAATTTTTAGTATTCTAGAGTAACTTCATATGATAACAACAAGCAAGTAGTGCCCATTTGTCCATAAAGTTAATAGAAAGTAGAAACACTAAACAGTAAGCATATAAAAACAAGATCATTCCTCATCATCCAAATAGATCCGTCCAGCCACCACTTCATCTTCATCATCTTCAAAGGCAATCTCCTCACCATCTTCTTCTTCCTCCTCCTCTTCGGACTCAAATTCTTCATCATGGAGCT
Organism: Linum tenue; assembly: GCA_946122785.1. Classification (NCBI taxonomy): domain Eukaryota; kingdom Viridiplantae; phylum Streptophyta; class Magnoliopsida; order Malpighiales; family Linaceae; genus Linum; species Linum tenue. The sequence goes on along the minus strand of CAMGYJ010000008.1, from coordinate 76,429,004 downwards.
CTCTCACTCTTGCACTCCTGCGAAGCTCAAGTTGTTCACTAGCCATTGCATCTGTAACTCCACTCAAGGGTGGACCATCTGCTTCCTCATCCTCATCCATGAACACATACATAGCATGATCATCTCCTCCCTCAAACAGGAAACCTTGTGCTTCAGTTGCATCAGTACTTAGGAGAATATCAATGTTCTTCTTCACTTTTATCCTCTTCTTCTTGGCCATCAACCTCGAGTTGAACTGTATGTACACTAATTGATTGAGACGATCTGTTGAAAGTCTATTCCTTCTCTTGGTATGTATCTACAAGTAAAACATTGCAATGCATCAAGAATTTAGAATATGAAATATGAATATGCTCTATGGAATATAGATAGAGAATTAAATACTTACCGACTCAAAGGTACTCCAATTTCTCTCACAGCCAGAAGAACTTGAGGTCAATGAAAGGATCCTCATAGCCATCTTCTGTAAGTTTGGTGTATCAACTCCATACATTCTCCACCAAGCCACTAGGCAAAACATTGATAACTAAATTAGAGTTATGAATAACTAGAAAGATAAATCAAAGGTACGAAGTAATAGTGTACTAACCAGGATTGTAATCAAAGTTCTGACAAGTCCTTGCAAGCTTCTTCCCGAATGTGCCTTCTTTCTTTTGAAATTTCTGAAATTCATAGTTCACAACCTGATCTTGCGTGTTATCATCACCACTATAAAATGTCTCAACACAATCCACGAATGATGTAGTAATGTTTCCATCATCAAAGATAGACTCATCAACATAGCTATAATGTGGATTCAACATATATGCAGTGCAATGCAATGGAGCATCAAGTCTTCCTTTCATCTTCTTGTCAACAATGCTCATGACTTCTTTGTAGCGAATTTCCACATTGCTAAATGCCTCTTTGATCTCCCTCTTTGGCTTCACAATTTCTCCATATACAAAACCCATGGATGGTTTGACATCTGCATCAACCAAACGAAGAACTCTTACCAATGGCTCAAAAACCTTCAAGCAAAGGTGAACACCTTTCCAAAAAGTGTTATTTAGCACTGTTGATGTTGCATCTTTGCCCTTCTTTGTGTGTACATCTTTCAAGCTCTCCCACTTTGTATCCACTACCATCTTCCTCAGTGCATCCTTCTTATCCATTAAGCTTTTCAATGTGAGATATTGAGAAGCAAAACGGGTACTCCCGAGCTTATGATTTCTCTCTTCTTGGTGAAGAACCTCATACCTTCCAATGTACGGTGATGCCCATAAATGAAGATAGTAAAACTCTTAGCTTGATCAATTACCTTCTTGAACTTTGGCGAGTTGCCAATTCCTTGAAGCATCAAGTTGATTGTGTGAGTTGCACAAGAGCTCCAAAAAATATTTGGCATTTTCTCCAACAAGAGTTTCTTTGATCCCATATTATTGGAAGCATTGTCGGTCGCAACCTGCACCACATGTTCAGCACCTAACTCCTCGATTGTTTTGTCCACTAGGTTGAAGATGACCTCACTTGTGTGTGACACATCTGATGTGTCCTTTGACTTAATGAAGCTTGTTCCCTCAGCACAATGTGTGACTAGGTTCATTATGCTTCTTCTCTTCATATATGTCCATGCATCAGTCATAATAGAGCAACCATTCCTCATCTTCTCATCATCACGATCCTTGAGAAAACTTTTTGTTCTTGCATATTCTGATTTCAGCATAGGCTCTCTAAGATCATACTGAGTAGGAGGTATAAATCCAGGGCCAAACTGACCAATAGCCTCACACATTTGCTTGAACTCATCATTATCTATTGCATTGAATGGTACAGCTGCAAAAATAAACACACAAGTTAATCATAAAAAGGAAGATACACTAAATAGAAATTAAAGCATATTGTTTACCATGTGTATACACCCATCTTGCAACATATTGTTGCACTTCACTTGAAGTGTTCTCTCTTCCCGAAGTGCTTTGTTTAATTTTTGTTGATGAAGTGCCGCAGATGAAGACAACTTAGGATCAATAGTACGTGCCCACTTATCCATAGGCCCTAACTTGTGAGGTTCTGAGCTACCAACACAAGTCATTTCTTCATCTTGTTGTCCAGTGGAAACAATCACATAATCTCTTAATTGTCGTTCACGGGCAGCCTTATCTTCATTCTTTTTTGCATTTTTCTCCATAGCTTTCAAGCATGCTTCTTTAGCTTCTTGTGTGGCCTTGGTGCATTTAAGCACAGTACTTGCATTTTGAGCAATGTGTTGCTTGAAAGGAAAGATTCCTCCAGTACTTTCATGGCCACAAAAATTGCACCGCACCTTATCCTTGTTGTTAGGATCCACCAATCTCTCATATTCCCAACCAACATCACCAGATTTCCTCTTAAAAACATTGGTATTCTCTTTATTTGTCACTGCTGTCATTGAAGCATTAGCATCATCCATTGTGGAATCTAGTATAGATAAACCTGCTATAGAAAAAAATTTGATAAACAATTGGGAAATCATGATTAGAAAAGGACAAGCATCCTATTGCCTAATATATAGGCTAATAGCCTAGCATTAATTTAGGTTTCACAAATAATTATTCTAGTCTAGCTAGTAGCAGAGGTTTAATTAAAACTTCAAACAAATCATGAATAAAAAGGCATATGATGTACAGAAAAGTGGCTGGGGAACCAATAAGTGGGGTCGGATTCTACAACACATTCAAACAAAAAGAAAATATATTTTATTTCGAGCAAGTGAATGAATAAGGGAATTATTTGGCAGAATGCGTCTCAAATTCCCATATATGTTTCCAAGTGTGGGGTTCTACTTAGCTTGATTTTGTATATTTTAATCAAGGAAATATTTAGTATTCCAGTTTAGCTCTTGCGTCCCCAACCACTAGAAGAAAGCATCAACCAAAGAAGTAGCAGCTCCCCTTTCTAATAATGATTATCAAAACTCCCACACCCATCCAACCACCAGTTTCCCCTCTGTAATTCACGGTAGCAAGCAAGAATCACCGACCGAGAAGAAAGAGAGAGGCAGAGGACTTACCAACTGCAGCAAAATGCGAGCTCCTCCAAGTTTCTCTATCAACGCCTGCCGGCTGAAGGGAGAAGAAGTAGCAGCTGGAGCCTGGAAGAGAAACAGGGATGAAGGGCGAAGGTGTAGCAGCTAAAGCTCGGGAGAGGAAGAGAGACGGCGAAGGCTGTTGGTTTCCTGTGGTCGTGGGTATCGATTTCCAATTGAATAATTAATTCTCATTTTCTAAACTTAGCAACCAACGAGAGATGGAAACGACAGCGTAGGGGTTGAGATGGATAGCACCTAGCAATAACTTAGCAAGCCTAGGCGGCCGCTTAGTCTCACTCGGCACCGCTTAGGCGCTATTAAACAAATTTAAGCGCCCCCAGCGCTTTGTTGAGCGCCTATGCCCAAAGTGAAGCGTTCTTCCATTGCCCAGCGCTTAATTGAGCCTAGGCGTGCGCCTAGGCGTGATTTCTTGAACCTTGCACTTGATTTTGCTCATGGCCTTTGATTATTCTCGGGGTAGTACGTAATCTGATCTGATAGTGCTTCACGGATTAACTTTTTCTATTCTTAGGAATTCTTGTGTTTGTTATGGGGTGTTTAAGATTTCATCTTAGTTTGACATAGTAATGTGCTACTTGATCAAGGAATTGATGGTGTAGACGTGATTAGAATACTCCTGGGATCTTCTCCCTTGACATCACATTGAGTATTCCACCTCGTCAATCTCTAAGGAAGGAAGCAAGGAGAACAAATTTTCCAAGCTGGATACTATCCTTGAACAAGGAAGGAAGCAAAGAGATGGAGATCGAAATACAGAGAGAGATCAAAATACAGAGAGAGATTGAAATGCAGAGAGATCGAAATGCATAGAGAGAAGTTTTGAGTGGGAGGGATGCAATGGGTGAAAGACCCCTGACCAAGGATTGTAGCGAGCTTTGAAAATTTGTTCTGTCTGGTATCAGCCCAGCTCCAAGGGGAATTACAGTAGTAGAGGATACCTTGGAGATCGACGAGGATGGAATACTCAAAGAGACATCGAGGGAGAAGTCTGTACGTCTATATCTTCCAGTATCTTGGTTGAAAACTGGAATGCATACCATATTCCTTGATTTGTGAATTGTTTATGCTTATGCACAATTCTTTTCCCTCTCATTTACTAAAGACTAAATGTGCTTAGTTGGTTTTTGTAGGAATGGGTCGAGCTAAACAAAAAACCACGCAACCATCCGCCTCACCTGCCAAAGTGAAGGCTCCTTCTCGTCGTCGCCACCAAACCCAACAACGAGACACTCCACCCAAACGACAACGCAAAAACAACCAAGGACGGACACGTCAACCATCTCCACCACCACCACCACCACAACCGAAGGCTCAACTTGGAGGAGAGGGACTGCACGACTTCCTCCAACTACCCGACAAACATAGGGGGGCTTTGGAACGCTTCCTTCCCCTCCCATTTGGGCAGCAAAGATGCCTTGATTGGGATCTCCTCGAGCGCCTCGGAGCAGCGGACTCCGTTCGCACATGCCTCCATCTCCCGGCATGGTGTGAGGTTCTCTCCATCAATGAGGTCATCTACCGAGAGCTTACCATTGAGTTTCTCAGTACTCTCTCCATCATGTTTCTAACCGACTTCAACCTCGACAACCCCAAAAACAACATAACTTTTCGCCTTGGAGGACAGGCGAGACAGATGAGCACCACTGAGTTCACTGAGGTACTCCAGATATACCCACCAGGGTTTCTCACCACAGATGGACATGGTTTGATTTCGGAGAAAATATATCCACCAAGAGCACCATTGGTCGATGATATGTGGAGTACGTTGAAACGAAGCCATGTGCCAAAGTCTGACACTGCCCACTATAAAGGGAATGATCTTCTTCCCCCATGGCGTATCATCCACAACATCATCGCTCACTCTATGGTAGCTAGGGAGGGGAGCCCGGGGAGTGTGACCAAGCGGGATTTGAACTTTTTCCTCTCTATGGTTCAAGATCCTCCATTCATCTTGGTTTAGTCATACTGAAAACCCTACCGAAGATGACCTCCAACAAACAAATCAAGACCATCTATGGAGGTGCCTACATCACAAGGCTAGCACGCCATTTTGGCATTGATCCGGGGGGTTCTCATTGCACCATTGCCCAGTCCACTCAACCAATCTCCCAAAAAAACCTTGCGGATCTATATTTGTTGAAAAAGGTAAATGTTTCAACCAACACTTTCCTTTTCACAGTAAATGCTAAAACAGAACTAGTTTAGATTCTAAAAATCTAGGATTGATTTTGTGCAAGTTTTGGATTGCCTACTAATCTAGTTCCTTTTGAACATTGAGCAAATGTAATTAATACTTCTGATATTGATCATGTATGTGTTTGGTGGTTAAGGAGAATGGTGTGCTAGGCATTGTTGGCCTCCCTCATCCTGCTCCTCCTCTTGCAACTCAAGAGGCAAACGCATCGGAGCATGTTGTTCAGCAAATGGTCGAGGAGACTCCGGAACAACCTGCACAACATCACCAAACTACGACTCAAGCCGGACCATCCACCAACACATACATATCCCATTTGGAGGCATTGGGTCGACAGAATCCCAAATTCTGGAGCAAAATGCACTCATTCTATCTCGCCTCGATCGAGAGAAGGAAGCTCGACGCTACATCATCAAATGCAACCATCACATCATGAGTTCCTTGAGGATTGACTACAAAAAATTCCCAAGACCTTGGGAACTATCTTCTACGCCAACCGAGGAAAGCGATAAAGTGGGAAGTGAAGAGGATGACGAGGGTAATGACGATGAGCAAAACAAGGAAAGCAGTAAAGAGGACAATGGAACCAATGAGGAAGAGGGCAGTGAAGAGGATGACGAGAGAAATGATGATGACCAAAACAAGGAAAGAAATCAAGAGGACAAAGGGACCAATGAAGAAGAGGGCAGTGAAGAGGACGACGAGGGTAGTGGTGATGAACAAAACAAGGAAAGAAATCAAGAGGACAGAGGGACCAATGAGGAAGAGGGCAGTGAAGAGGACGACGAGGGCAATGGCGATGAACAAAACAAGGAAAGAAATCAAGAGGACAAATGGAAAAATGAGGAAGAGGGCAGTGAAGAAGACGACGAGGGCAATGGCGATGACCAAAACAAGGAAAGAAATCAAGAGGACAAAGGGACCAATGAGGAAGAGGGCAGTGACTCTAGCGATGTCAATGAAGATGAGCAAATGCAGGAAAACAATGACGAGGACGAGAACAATGACTAGGAAGATGGGCAATGAAGATGAGCCAACCAAAGTCCTTAGTACTTAGCTATGTGTGTTTGCATTTGTGCTTGTATGTTTTCTAATAAGAATATGATGATGCACCGGTGTGGGCTACATGCAGCTAAACTTAAGCATTAATTAGACAGATTTAATCGAATTATGGATGCTTGTTTTATTAGACAACTGTAATTCTTTGACTGCTTTTTACTTTTTGTTAACAGGGTATCTCATCTGATATGATGTACGGTTACTAGAGAACAATGTTAATGGATCTATGTAATGCTCGTGTCAAGCTTTAGGGAACATTATGAATCGTCTTTTTCATAAGTTTGAAGTTCTGGAAAAAAGTCCATTCTGTTTGAAACACCATTATAATAAGTACATGGGATAGTTCAACAGGTGAAAGTCTCCTACTGGAAATCTGACACCTTATACTGGTAATCTCACGACCGTAAAATACTCAAGTGAGATGTAAAAAGCAGTTCTCACTATCCCAGGAAATTTCACGGCTACTACTTGACATTGTCACGCCCGCCAAAATCTCACGTGAAATTGAAACACACAGCTGCCACTTAAACGTTCTCACAGCTCATTCTGGCAAAATAACAGCCGTGGAATTAAGATGTACCTAGACTTTCTAGAGTTGCACCTTTACACTAAACTTAAAGTTGTCCCTACACTTTCCTAAAAATCTTCTATGGTACAATTCACAATTGTACATATACATTATGATACAACTTAATGTTGTACCTACACTATCTAACAAATCCCTGTATGGTACAACTCAAAATTATACCTATACTTGTGGTACAACTTTACGCTGTACCTACACTTTCTAACAAATCTCTCTATGGTACAACTAAAAATTGTACCTATACTAATGGTACAACCTTAAGTTGTACCTACACTTTCTCAATATTCTTCTACGGTACAACCCAAACTTGTACCTATACTATGGTACAACTTTAAGTTGTACCTACACTTTCTCAATATTCTTCTACGGTACAACCCAAACTTGTACCTATACTATGGTACAACTTTAAGTTGTACCTACACTTTCTAACAAATCCCTCTATGGTCCAACTCAAAATTGTACCTATTCTTGTAGTACAACCTTATGTTGTACCTACACTTTCTAAAAATCCTTCTATGGTACAACCGAAACTTGTACATATACAATGGTACAACTCTAAGTTGTACCTACACTTTCTAACAAATTCCTCTATGGTACAACTCAAAATTGTACCTACACTAATGGTACAACTTTAAGTTGTACCTACACTTTCTAACAAATCCCTCTATGGTACAACTCAAAATTGTAGCTATACCAATGGTACAACCTTAAGCTGTACCTAGACTTTCTCAAAATTCTTCTATGGTATAACCCAAACTTGTACCTACACTAATGGTACAACTTTAAGTTGTACCTACACTTTCTAACAAATCCCTCTATGGTGCAACTCAAAATTGTACCTATACCAATGGTACAACCTTAAGTTGTACCTACACTTTCTCAAAATTCTTCTATGGTACAACCCAAACTTGTACCTATACAATGGTACAATTTTAAGTTATACCTACACTTTCTAATAAATCCCTCTATGGCACAACTCAAAATTGTACATATACTAATGGTACAACTTTCAGTTGTACCTACACTTTCTCAAAATTCTTCTATGGTACAACCCAAACTTGTACCTATACTATGGTACAACTTTAAGTTGTACCTACACTTTCTAAAAATCCTTCTATGGTACAACCCAAACTTGTACCTATACCATGGTACAACTTTAAGTTGTACCTACACTTTCTAACAAATCCCTCTATGGTACAACGCAAAATTGTACCTATACTAATGGTACAACCTTAAGTTGTACCTACACTTTCTCAAAATCCTTCCGCGGTACAACTCAAACATGTACCTATATCATGGTACAACTTTATGTTGTACCTACACTTTTACAAAAAACTCTATGGTACAACCTAAAATTATACCTACACGCTAGGTACAATTTTGAGTTGTACGTACCTATACTTATTGAAACAAATTCTTCAATGGTACAGCTGAAACTTGTACTTATATGATATGGTACAACTCTAATTTGTACCTTCACTTGTATACATTGATTCATTATTTACAAGATTGCCATTAATGATGTGGGACCAGACATTTAGTGGGTTTACCTCTTCAACAGGTCACCTTTTTTTTTATAGCATGGGTGCTATAGAGCACAGTAGAAGGGCTCCCTTATTTTAGTTTGTTTGTAATTGTTTAAGCATATAAAAAGCCCCATTCACGTTTTGTAATGGTGATAGTTGAATTCCAGAGGAAACCCCCAAAATTCCCAAGCTTGAGAGTTTGTTTTGGTTTTGGTTGCGATCAAAACCTGCTGAATCTTGCTTATCAATCAAGAATCGCACTCGATTGCGTCGAAAGCTTCCTCATAACGAGTGTGCATCCTTCCAAGTGTAAGGATTTCCGTTCGTTTTCATCCAAACTGAGTTTATGCGAGCTTGACCAAGTTAGGTTTATGTTCTGTTTTAATTTCCAGATCAAACCCTTGATCAAGCTTACTTTCTGCGCGACTTTGATTCCTTGAGACCCGACTTAGGGCTACCAGAGCCTGGTTCTACATAGCGGCAACAAGGACGACGGTAGCAAAGGAAGGCCGCGCTGGAGCAAGTCATTGGACAAGGTCGAAGGGCCCTGTCTCAGGTGACCCTGCCTTGCTGCTCTCGGAACAAAAGAAGAAGAAGAAGCAGGCGGCAGCAGCGAGCAAGGCAATCGACATTGGCACCCAGCCTGTTGACGATCGTGCAAAAAACGCGATGAGTGATAGCCAACCCGTCACCATGGAGGGATTGCAACAATTTTTTCAAGAACAAGTTGTTGGCCTGCTTCAAAATCAGCTGGATAAGCAGGACAAGAAATTTACAGCTCTCACGGCCAAATTCGACAACTTGTCTCGACAAGTCTCGATTTTCAGTCAACAAGGTGGACCAATCGCGGAGACGCCACTCGAAGCTCAGGCCGCCGATGCAACTGATGGACACCTACTAGAAAATCAAGGCACCCCTGCGAGGCCGAGAAAACCGATTGGGGTTTCTTCTTCAGAGAACGATTCTTCTTCTTCTTTGCGTTCTGCAATCGAATATTTGGACCTCGTTCGACAAGCAACAGGTCCTCTCGCTTTCGATCCCGCCACTGTATTGAACGGGGCTCTGATACCACTTGATACGAGCACGGAACCTGTACCCGTATTTATCAAAGTACGCAACTCCAAGAACGAACAATAGAAAGACTGTTTAGGGGTTTTGTTTCTTTGGGATAGGATGGAATTGAAAGTGCAATCTCAACACAAATCGGGAGAAGGCTTAATCAATATAAAAATATAGAATCTTGACCACAATCAAGGTAAAAATAATATTCTGCTAAAAACTAACCCTTAAACAAGAGACTCAACCTTTATATAGGTATAGGCAATTAAAAATAACAAAACAACTTAAAACAAAAAAATCCTGTCAGTCAGACCTGAAACCCAGGCAGAATACCCGGTCGGGTATTTTGCGTCACAGACCGGGCTTTTTCCCTGCCCGCTTTCCCCGGCTTAGCCTTCATTTCCCTAGTCGGGGAAATTCCTCCCACAAAACTCGCTCCCCGCCTTGTCTCCAATTTGGGCTTCGACTCTAGGAATTGACCCGCATCAAATGCATTCTTATCATGTTGTCAAAATCGGACCGAATATCAAGTTGAATTAACAATAGGTTAAGTTTAAGTGATTAAACGGTGCTAAACCGATATGAAACATTTTAGAAAACCAATCACCTACAACATGCAAGAAAATATGATAACTTTATGGTAATTCTACAAAGTAATACTAATTTATAGTTGTACTCTTTCTTCTAATAAATCAATAATGCTGTCTGGAAATGATGAAGAAGTCTTAAGTTTGGATCGCAATATGGTGGACTTTTGCTTCTCTGCATACCCCCTTAAATATCATGTAAAAAAATAAATTTTAATTTGTCTACAAGAAAATACAACATTCATAACAAGTGGTTTCCCAACAAGTAGTAATTCCCCCTAATTTTTGCAGAACAACCAATTCTTTGCTCTTTTGTTTTTCGAGTTTTCCAAGAATGAATGCCAATTCTTGCATAAGCGACGATCGAATAACTTAAAAAACTAAGTCTTCCAAAAGAAAAAAAAGAGATGCAAAGAATGGCAATTAAGTATCAAACTAAAGACTAAGAATGTAAACTGTATCAATATCCTCCATGAAAATTCACAACTTTACCATACAACGAAGTCATATTTACAGATGTAATTATGAAGATGGAATATAGAATTTCGTGTAATTAAATATTTCATCTATGTATTTGAGTTAATTAATATTTGAAAGCAATGGAGTGCTTGTAAACTCGTCATTTATATGTAGATTGCAAATGCCTTATATTCTCATTTTCTTATACAACTTCTAATGCAAATGCACCGACCAAATAATGCTTTTCCAAATACACATGACATAATAATATAAAATTTAAATAAGATGCAATTCAGACAATGGATATAAAATCTACATATACATAGAACCAAAGGACCCCAACATCGCTGCATTTCCAATTGCGTAAAAATCATGCTCCCAAGTGTGGATCTCATACACAATAGAGTCAACATTAAGGTCATCATCAGCCAACACATGGGCAATGCTTCTGTAGGCTTGTGCTTGGTCAATAATGCTACTCTTCTCGTAATTTTCTTTGAGTATTTTAACTTGTGGCTTTGTTAGCAATGGTGATAGCTTTCTGGCTTGTATTTTGTATGGAAGATTTAGAATAAGAAAAATTGAAAAGAGTATACAACACACAAGGAAAGATGATGATCTCGGAGAACCCATTTCTTAAATCCTCTTTTGTTTCCCAAATCAAAAGAGATTGAAAGGTCTTTGAGAAAATATATGGGTACGTGATTAATTGTATCTTTCGTTGAATGGTATGGGAGATGTGAATCAATTATAATCATGGTATTTGTATCTTTTGCTTAATTGTTACTGTAGTTACCAAGTCGGTATTGCTTCTCATAGTTAGCTTGATTATGATCAATTTGTTAACATGAGTACAAGATGCAAACTATATGTAATGAAAATATCTAAAAATATTTGCCCTCTACAAAACTAGAAAACTAATGATTGAGCATGAATTGGTACTTTGTTGAACTTGATATGCAATAATGAGACTTCTAACCATACACGTGCAACCATATTAAACAAACACAAGAATGTTCTCACCATATTAAAAAACTAAATATGATGGTCATGAGATTAAAGTTTGAATAGTTTCTATTTATATTGATTACATATTGGCAAATTTATAAAGCAACATTGTCAAAACGGAAAATGCGGGAATAAACTTTGTTTTTGTTCCTCAACTGTTATGGCTATTCTTTGGCTCTAGTATTTGATTTTAAGCTATTTTTAAACATACAATTTCAAATAGGTAGACACAATTAATGCTAGTGAGTATTTGTATTTTGGCATGGAGATAGGTTGGTCTAGATGCTAGTATCATCTAGTATGCATCTAAATGAAACTAGTTTTCGTGAGTGACATAAACCGATGAGTAACCGATATCACAACATCACATGCAATAGAAGAGCCAAATCCACATACTTAATGTTTGTGCCATCTAGCTCAGGACACGAACAATGATATTTGTTGGTGTGGGTCGACTCGTCATCCGTTCGTCCGATCTCGTCGGGAGGGAGAGAACCTGTGAAAGAGCCGGGGTTGCCCCCCGGATTAAGCTCCGACGATCAAGTCAGTGTATGTTTGTGGAGAGAGTTAAGAGAGTAGATAGAGAGATAAAGTGTAGAGAGATAGTAGAAAGTGGAAAGTGAGGAGAGAGGGAAGAAGTCCCCCTCCTTGGTGGGTTTCATACCTTTATATACTCGTAGCTGGTTTAGAGCGTCATACGTTGTCGATTGGATGCGGTATTACTTAGTCTTCGCGGGAAGTCCCTTAGCAACACCCCCAACAATTGCCCCCCCCCAAGCTGGTGGTGAGTTTTAACTCATCACTAGCTTATATTTTATTTTTTAAATCTTCGTCGGTAATTTTGGGTGGGGCCCTATGTATCCCAGTTGCCCCCCAGCTGGTGGCGCGTTTGACTTACGCGGTGCCAGGTTCTTGCGTCTTGCCCCCCAGTTGGGGTATTTCATTAAGGCGTGTGTCCTTCACCTATTGCAGATTCTTCATGGAGCTCTCCTCGTCGGGGTGTTTTTTAACCCTCAGTTTGGAGTTCTCCTCGTCGGGGTTTTAACCCTCAGTTTGGAGCTCTCCTCGTCGGGGTTTTTAACCCTCAGTTTGGAATTCTCCTCGTCGGGGTTAAAAACCCTCAGTTTGGAGTTCTCCTCGTCGGGGTTTTTAACCCTCAGTTTTAGCGCCATTAACGCTCATGAGAGTAAAATATTTCAATATTTGATAATGATAGATGGATAAAGTACTTAGCTTTAAATTGGAGAGGCGGCAGGATACTGATTAAGTGGGATGCGCCGCACTATTTTGGCACAAGGCGCGTATGTATTGTTGGGGCACGAGTCGAGCCTCTTGCAGTGCGGGCCGCGAGTAGTTGAAAATAAGGTGTTGCGTCATTGAGACACAAGGCACGTATGTAGCCTACTGGTCATAGTTCTTGTGAGGTGGAGTGATGGCGCGGGTTCGAATCCTCGCGGCGATGACATATTTTTGAAGAGTGCTGATCTGTTGAACGCCCGCGAGTTGGGCATGTGCGCGTCGAGTGCTGGTGACGTGGGCCGGACGTGGCGGACTTTGAACACGGGCCGCATTTGGTGCCTTGCGGACACATTCGGCGCACGGGAGTGGGCCTTATGGATCGCGAGTGAGGAGATATTAAAATAAGCGCTCCGCGCTTATGTGACCAATGGAGCCTTGTTGCATACTGGTTAGTGCGCTGCATAGTTTGATAGTGTCGCGGTTTCGATTCCTGGCGCCCACAAATAATTTTTTGAGGAGTAAAACCAGACTGGGCCGCGCGTTGGTCGTTGGCCCATCAGCCGCGAGAGGTGGACTGGGAGGCGGAGGCGGAGCGGTCATGGTCTTGGACCGCTAGTTGCAGCCGCACAAGTGGGCCGCGAGGCAGAGGAGGCGGTGCGGTCATGGGCTTGGGCCACGAGTGAAATCAGGCTGTCGACTTTGCGGAGGGGGTAGTCACGCGGGCGGTTTGAAGCGTTGCGTTTTCTCTTTTTTTTTTTTTATTGTCGAATTGAGTGGGTGCGAATAGTGCATGACTATTGCTATTTTTTGTTCGTTCTGAACTGAATGGGTGCGAATAGTGCTGGACTATTGCTATTTTTTGTTCTTTATAAACTGAATGGGCGCGAATAGTGCGGAACTATTGCTATTTTTTGTTCTTTATGAACTGAATAGGCGCGAATAGTGCTGTACTATTGCTAATTTTTTGTTCTTGCGAACTGAGTGGGCGCGAATAGTGCTGGAGGGACGCAAGTGGCTCAAGTGACCGGGTATCGGGCCGCGAGTTGCGGCAGGAGTAGTTGACAATCAGACGCTCCGCCATTGCAACACAAACTCGCTCGATCCTACTGGTGATGTTGCTTGTCTGGCGGAATAGTAGCGCGGGTTCGAGGACTGTCGTCGACGACATTTTTATTTTGATGATATCAGCGCCTATTGGGCTTCATCTACGCGGAGCGTTGCTTGGGCCGCGAGTTGGATACGTGGAGCGGTCGAGCGGACGGAAACTTGGGCCGCGAGTTGGATACGTGGGGTGCGCGTTGATGATATCAGCGCCTATTGGGCTTCATCTACGCCGAGCGTTGCTTGGGCCACGAGTTGGATACGTGGAGCGGTCAAGCGGACTGAAACTTGGGCCGCGAGTTGGATACGTGGGGTGCGCGTTGGATATGTGGCGAGCAAAACATGAAGCGGGCCGCGAGCTGAACGGTCGAGCGGACTGAAAGAAGCATGCTTGCTAGTTGGAAGCGTGGTGTATTCTTCATAAAAAAGATGCCGCGGGTTTATTGAGCAAGCTGTCCTTGTGTCGTACTGGTCAGCGTTGTTGAAGGGTGATGCAATGGCGCGGGTTCAAATCGCGGCGGAAGTAGTCTTTTTTTTTTAAATAGAATGCATGTCTTGTTGATGCTGTTGAGCGGTCTGGTCGGACTGGAACGGAAGGCGGGTTGTTTCTTTGGCGGGCCAGATAGGCTTGGACTAGAACTAACCTAGCAATTATGGGAGTTGAGACTTGAGCTTGCGCGACTTTTCTTCCCTAATTCTCATCTTCGATTTAATGGCATCCTCTTGTTTTATTTCTCTGGCAGTCCCTTCACTTAGGCGACACTTTCCACTTTACTTCTTAGGCGTTCCAACTGCGTTGCCTCGGGAACTATTTTCTCGAGAACTCCATCTGTCTGCTTTTCTGACCGAGAACGTGGTTCTGACACATATGTGTCACCTCCTTCTCGAGTCCGCTGCAGCAAAGTAGCCTTTTTCTACGAAGGAAAAATGTTTGGGGAGGAGTGAGAGTGACCGGCGTGACAGCTACTCGTGATGGCGGCCGCTCAAAGAAGCCGTCGCTTCCTCTATTTCTCGTCGGAGCTCCGACGTTCTTGTAGCTCAAGCATTTTCCTTTGATTTTGGATCTTTCTTCTCGTTTTGCATTTTCCTTGTGTCGTACTGGTCAGCGTTGTTGAAGGGTGATGCAATGGCGCGGGTTCAAATCGCGGCGGAAGCAGTCTTTTTTTTAAATAGAATGCATGTCTTGAAGCCGATTGGGTCTAGTTGATGTTGAATATTTCGGGCCTGCACTGGCGAACGGGTCCCATGGACCGGCGGGCCTCGAGTTTGGGCGGACGAAGGTTGTCCGCGAGTTGGCGGAGGCGGGCTTGATGCTGTTGAGCGGTCTGGTCGGACTGGAACGGAAGGCGGGTTGTTTCTTTGACGGGCCAGATAGGCTTGGACTAGAACTAACCTAGCAATTATGGGAGTTGAGACTTGAGCTTGCGCGACTTTTCTTCCTTAATTCTCATCTTCGATTTAATGGCACCCTCTTGTTTTATTTCTCTGGCGGTCCCTTCACTTGGGCGACACTTTCCACTTTACTTCTTAGGCGTTCCAACTGCTTTGCCTCGGGAACTGTTTTCTCGAGAACTCCATCTGTCTGCTTTTCTGACCGAGAACGTGGTTCTAACACATATGTGTCACCTCCTTCTCGAGTCCGCTGCAGCAAAGTAGCCTTTTTCTACGAAGGAAAAATGTTTGGGGAGGAGTGAGAGTGACCTGCGTGACAGCTACTCGTGATGGCGGCCGCTCAAAGAAGCCGTCGCTTCCTCTATTTCTCGTCGGAGCTCCGACGTTCTTGTAGCTCAAGCATTTTCCTTTGATTTTGGATCTTTCTTCTCGTTTTGCAGGTTGGATTGGTGGTGGCGGCAGACATGGAGAGGAGCAGCGCCAGCGCTGGCGGAGATACGTAGCTTATGTGGCGATTTGTGATAACGGCGAGTTGTATCGACGAAGGCTGGTGATGACGGCGAATTTTGCGGGTGGAGATTGACGGGGGGGGGGGGGGGGGGGGGGGTTCCTTAGCTCTTCTTTTTCTTCATTTGTGGACTGTGGTGCTCTACGTTGAATGCTCATTTCTTTTGTTCCGGCGGTTTTTTTCGTCGGTTTGTAGCCGCTGCTATTATTTGTCTTGAAAGAAGGATAATCGATTTAGAACTATGCTTTTTCACTTGAGAGAGCCTTCAGATCTGGCTTTCATGTGTCTTTTCTTTTTCTTTTTGCCGTCTGATCCTTCCTATGGATCTGCAGCTGCAGTCGTTGCTTCAATTGGTGGAGGTTTGGTTTCATCCCCTCTTTCGAAAATCAAACGAATGGAGTACCAGAATCTTAGCCCCACGGTGGGCGCCAATTGTTTGTGCCATCTAGCTCAGGACACGAACAATGATATTTGTTGGTGTGGGTCGACTCGTCATCCGTTCGTCCGATCTCGTCGGGAGGGAGAGAACCTGTGAAAGAGCCGGGGTTGCCCCCCGGATTAAGCTCCGACGATCAAATCAGTGTATGTTTGTGGAGAGAGTTGAGAGAGTAGATAGAGAGATAAAGTGTAGAGAGATAGTAGAAAGTGGAAAGTGAGGAGAGAGGGAAGAAGTCCCCCTCCTTGGTGGGTTTCATACCTTTATATACTCGTAGCGGGTTTAGAGCGTCATACGTTGTCGATTGGATGCGGTATTACTTAGTCTCCACGGGAAGTCCCTTAGCAACACCCCCAACACTTAATTAATGATTTTTTTAAACAATAAATTTCAATTATGTTTCTACCTTACATCCATTGTAGTAGGTTTTCCTCGAGGAATTTGAATGTTTCCCTCTTTGATCTATAAGCCAAGGACATCAAGTCAACTCATCTATCCTTTGGCCGAGTCGCCCCTACTCCAAACATTGTGGCCATAAGAAAACACATTCTTGAACCTCTCACAAAACTATATGAGGCATTCGCGAAGCTTAAGTGAGAAATATTCGACAATGCTTTTGGGACATTTTAATTATAGCACAAAAAAGCACATTGTTGAACATCTCACAAACAGAAATGAGGCATCCGTGAAGCATAAGTGAGAAATATTCAAACAATGCCTCCCAAACCTTCTTGTCGTAGCACGAATAACAAAGGTATCAGTTGTTCACCTTTCTGTAACCCACACGATTGTTGAAAAAAACTTTCGAGCTTCCAATCCATTAATATTAAAAATTAATGGATGATACGACACACTATCAAATCCAAGAGATACACTAAGGACAAAACCCCAAATCTGACATCATGCATACAAGAAAAGGCCACTTCACATCTAATTGTTTTTAGATATCTCATATTCACAATTAAATTGATTTTGGAAGCAAAGCAAGAAAAGTGTGATTGAAATTCCAAAATAGAGAATTTGACCCGAAGAAATGGAATACCACTCATGATTTCTTCCCCACAATGTCCCAGAAAATCCTAAAGAAATATCCAGTATTTCTATCTGATCATTGAGCTCGTATCGCCCCCCATGTCAAACACAGTGGGTTTTACCTTAGTTGAAAAGACTAGAGCCACCAAACTTTATTCATCTCCCTTGTGACCTTTGGCTAAATTGTTTAATTTCCCTTATTTTTTGCAATCCAAACTATATCAAATTCTGGAAAAAAAAATGTTATTCCACGACATAGAATGATTGTTTGGTTAGCTATTCTTAACGGGATCACAACGAAGGACAAGTTGAAGCTGTGGGGGAAGATAACGGTTGCAAGTTGTGTGATGTGTGGAATTGCAGAGAGTGGTGACCTATTTGGTGGTTGTGATTATTCCAGGTGGCTGCTCCTTTCAAGTTTTGGTTCATCTCTTTCTTGGCCTTGCACCTGAGAAAGTCGATTGCTTGAGGTGAGTCATCACAGTAAACTAAATGGTAAATATGGGTTGATGTATAGCTCCATTTGGTGTTGGACAATATATTGCATCAGGACTGAAAGATGCACACGTGTGTTTACTGGCCGATCGATGACATGGTAGGATTTTTTTTTATATAATTGAGGGTGAATGTGCATCTATATGCCATAGGCAATATTGATTTTTCCATAAGAGTTACAGAATAATGATGTTTTCAGTTGTTTGAAATATGTAATCTGTTGTAGCCACTTTGTAGACATTGTCTTAGTTTTTTAAGGATGCTTGATCTATTTGATCAGGAGCGATTAATGAAATCTACTAATTATAAAAAAAAAATTGAAGAAAAAAGTTGCTTGATATACTTCTCAACCATCACTGATTTTCCATCCTTCTTCGTTACTGATATGCCCTCATCATTTAAAAAACCCACAATATAATTTCTTCTTCATTGCCTTCTTGTAGACACACGGAATAAGGTTGTATTATTATCCGCTTGAAATCATAAAAATTGAGAATTAGTTTCTAGCCTAATTCTTTCCGCCTCCCAAACGCGTGACAAATGTTGCTCGGGAAGTCTAATTTTCTTCTAGTATCGAGCTCCATGCTTTCTGTTTATCTTCATTTTTTGGTGAAAATGCAATGATAATTATTAAAGGACAATACATGTGGGGTGTAAATATGATCTTTGATTTTCGATTTTAAAGGAATGATTTGTTCCCCAAAAGCGAACAACATGTCAAGTAACAAAGAAGTTGGAATGGAAAATGAAGCTTCGATCAAATTTTGAAACACTACCCCCATGATACAGACACATTATCATCATTCTTTTGGGTAATTATTCCCTTCAATTTAAGCCATTTGAGAGATTGATAGCATAGACTATACTCAATAGATAGGAAATACAACATTGCTCATTTTGCTTCCTTTTTGTTCAACTTGTTATTCTAGTGCTAGTAAATACCTTGATGTTCTAACAGACAATCTCATGTGACTCATGTTTCTTTTGTAATAGTCAAGATGGTGAACGGACATTGTATTTAAATATGCTTAGTTTTCAGTAATGAATATGCCATATGGACTTATTACTCTAACTATATAGTCTAACCAAGGGAAGAACAAAGATAGCTACATTCCCCTAAACGAATCCATCTCAAATACCCTTGATGTGTCCACCGACCCTTCATCAATTTGGAATAACAAATCATGAATCTATTTTCGAAATACTTCTCCTTGTCGCTTATTCCCTTAGACTGATCATTTGCCCTGCTGCTTTTCCCTGTCGCCGACTAACACCTCTCGTAAGCCATTAGCCCATAACTTCCTCATCAATTCAGACACTCAAAATATTCTTTGATTTTCCGCTCTTCATGATCGTTGACTACAAGCACCCAGTAACCACTGACCCACAAGCTCTATATCATTAAAATGATTATGATTATATCATTATTATTTGAAATGTAATACCTTTGTAACATTTTATATAATACAATTATCTATTAGTTGTTGTATTCTCCATGAGATCATTTTCTGTTGTTATCATAGCTTTTTCATTAAGATTTTATTGTATTATTTTTAATACGAATAGGATTTTCAAAACAAAAACAATACTTTAACTATCAATATATGTGTCTAGTGTATGTATAAATGAAAATATTGAACAATGATATAATTAAACTTGTCGTCATACTCATAATCAATTAATCATACACTACAAATATGACCAAGAATATATTGTTCGGATTAACTAATAGATCTACATGAAAACCTCCTAATATTTGGAGGACCTGTGCGGGAGGGCCTCCCAACACACTCTCTTGGTCGGCCTTACAAGTCAACTAACTCATTTCCAAAAGAAACAAGAGATGCAAAGAAAGGTAATTAACTATCAAACTACAGACCAAGAGTGTAAATAGAAGGGTTAATATTTCTATATGGCCTGAACTTTGATCAAAATAAACATCCTGACCAATCTTTTCGATCTATAACATCCTGGTCTGAACTATACATCAAAATAAACAATTTGGCCTGATCTAACTTTTGACCGTTAACTTGGACGGACAAACGCGTTGACTAATGGTTAACGCGCCATGTCACTGCCAACTCAGCAAATTTCAATTAATTTTTTTTTTAATTTAAACCTATTTCTATTTTCTTTCCTTTATCATTTTGAACAAAAAATAAAATAAAATTAAACACATTTTCAATTTCGGGACAAAACCCAACAGACCCCCGGTAAGCGGCGGGTATTTCATTTGTAAGATTCATGATAAGAAAAATTGTAAATAGTATACAACACACAATGAAAGATGATGAACTCGGAGAACCCATTTCTAAATCCTTTTTCGTTTCCAAGATCAAAAGATATAGAAATGTCTTTGAGGAAATATTGGGTACATGATTAATTGTATCTTTCGGTGAATGGTATGGGAGATGTGAATCGATTATAATCATGGTAATAAATTTATAACTTTTCATGTATAGAGGGTTTGTTATCGTAGTTTACAAGGATGGTATTGCTTCTGATAATTAGCTAAATTATGTTCAATTTGTTAACATGGGTATATGATGCAAGCTACATGAAATGAGCACATATGAAAACAGTAGAGAACTAGAAAACTAATTATTGAGTATGAATTGATACTTTGTTAAACTTGATACGCAATAATGAGACTTCTCACCATATACGTGCAACCATATTAGAGAAACACAAGAATATTCTCACCAAATTTAAAAACTAAATATGATGTTCAAGTGATTAAAATTTGAATAGTTTCTATTTATAATGTTTACATATTGGCATTTCTTTAAAATAAAATTCCCAAAACAAAAAATGTTGCAATAACCTTTTTCGTTCCTCAACTGTTATGCCTATATCTTTGGTGGTAGATTTTTATTCCTGTGCTATTATCAAACATACAATTTTAAATAGTTAGACACAATCAATGTTGGCGGGTCTTTGTGTTTTAGCTTGGAGATATCTTGGTCTGCATGCTAGTATCTTGGAGTATGGATCGAAATGAAACCAACTTCAGTGAGTGACATAAAACAGATCAGTAATTGACATCACAACATTACATTCAATTGAAGAGCCAAACCACATAATTAATCAATGAATCCTTCGTTACAAATGAAAGCCACTTACTTTTCTACCTTTGCAGCCATTCTAGTAGCTTTTCCTCGAGGAATTTAAATGATTCCTTCTTTGATCTTCCCAACGACATCAAGTCAAGACATCTATCCTTTTCCCCAGTCACCCCTATTATTAACATTGTGGCCATCGCATTCGACAATGCTTTTGGGACATTTTTATTATCGCAAAAAAAAAATTCAATCAATCAAAAAAAGGTTTAATACACTTGTATATCCAAAACTTTCACGGTTGTGCCAATAATATCCAAATTTTACGAAATACCACTTATATCCAATTCCTTCACATTCTTTAACGGTGTTTTTGGATATACAAGTGTATTTAACCAAAAAAATATTGGGAAATGGATAGATTTGGCAAAGAACAACTTTAAAACATGGATATAAGTGGTGTTTCAGGAAATTTGGATATTATTGGCACAACCGTGAAAGTTTTGGATATACAAGTGTATTAAACCTAAAAAAAATTCAAACTTTCTATTTGTCTCCTGTAAATATGCCAACGAATAAGTAAATTCTTCCACTAAACCTCTCATAATATTATATGAGGCATCCCTGAAGCCTAGAAGAGAAATATTTGGACAATGCCTCGTTAAATTGATCATGTGCATTTCATAACTTGCTAGTTCCCTCCAATAATACTGTGAAACCTTCTTCACATAGTACGAATAACAGAGGTGATAGTTAGTTATCTTTCCCGGTCGAGCGTCCCATCCATTACTATTGAAAAATGAGTGGATGTGACACACTGTCGAATCCAAGAGATCCACTAAGGACAAACCCTCAAATGTGATATCATGCATACAAGAAGGCCACTTCACACAGTTGTAGTCCTTGTCCAATGTTCGGCCTCAGAGCCGTGAGTCCATTCTTCCCTTACAATGTAGTCAAAATCATGCTTTGAAACTTAAAAATTTATGCTTTTACACTTCTAAGTCATCAAAATACTTCTATGTGGAATCGCGCCTTTCACTTACAATTGTAATCAAAATTTGGGCTTTAAAACTTAAAAGCTTACATTTTTACGCTTCTAGTCAACAAAACGCTTGTACACAGAATGAATATTTTGACTTCATTGTTCCCTTCTAATTTCCTAAAACCTGTGCATTACCACATGGCCAATTAGCAAATTTTTCACAAGTTGCCTTCCTCAGATTAAAGCATTTTGACATTGTGAGACAACCTCTGGTGATACTTTTGCTAATCTCACTTCCATGATCTTCGCTTTGCACTTGTAGATGAATTTCGGAAGTATAATTACTTTTAGATGTCTCATATTCATCATTAATTTGATCTTAGGATGTAAAGCAAATAAAGTATTATTGAAATTCCAAAGTAGAGAATTTGACATGAAAAAATGGCATACCACTCATATGATATCTTTCACACAATATCCCGGAAAAATCTTAAGAAATATCGAGTAAGTCTATCATATCCTTGAGCTTGCATCTCCTCAAGTCAACGATCTAATGATATCATTGCCATGGTTTCAGAAGTCATAATTCCTCTAATACCTAGGGCACTAGGCGATGACAAAAAATCTTTCCTAGGCAGAAAATAAAGCATTCATAATGTGGTTGCGGTGCTAGGAAGTGCCTAGTCATGATCAAGAGTTGTGAGACACAATTAGGTAGTGGTGGAAATTGGTCAGTTATCGGTATACCGATTATTGCCAAGTCGCTGTCGACTACCATTATTGAAGGAAATTGGTTAAACGAATAACCGGTTATTGGTTATCAACCGGTTACTATTGGCCATCTTACTCTGTTAAGTCACTACTATATGGGCTTAAAATTTGTCAAAGCCTATTGCATTCTAAAAGCCTATGTTTTGGACGACATGCAAAGTAGGAAGGTAGTTCTCCCCTTTCCTTTTGTCTAGTCTCGATTCTCTAGATCTTTATGTTTCTTCTTTATTCGGAAACCCCAATTCCAGCAAACATTTCAGAACTCCCAGCATGCATTCATGTTTCAAGCCTTCCTCTCTATTTCGTTTTCTCGATCTCTCGAACCTCGATCTCTTGCTCCCGACTCTAAAGTTTCCCCTAACGGCTGGTGGTGGTGGTGGACAAAACGATTGGGGTAGAGATAGGGGCTCAAGATAGGGTGCATAACCATGGGTTATGCATCCATCAATAATCAAATCTGAACCCTTCATTTAGAAAATCCAGATATAATGATGGAGAATTAAATGATATTTTTATTTTCACTAGCTTTCTTAATTGACTCATATCTTTTTCGTTTTAACTCGGATTTTAATTTTTTTTGCACAGATGGAACGAGTTCACCGTGCTCTACAAAATGAGATCAATTTTCAATATTTTTTTAGGAAAAAAAAATTCTGGCCTCTCGGTACCAACTGCATACCATATGGTATCTTCTTCGTTTTTAATTCGTTTTTGAAAACGTTTGCACAGCAGGGACGAGTTCATCATGATCTACTGGATCTACAAATTTCTGGGTGAACAAATTACAGGACCAAAAAATACCACACAATACCATACAATACCACCCTGGTACAGGGTGGTATTGTATGGTATCTTCTTCGTTTTTAATTCGTTTTTGAAAACGTTTGCACAGAAGGGACGAGTTCATCATGATCTATTGAATCTACAAATTTCTGGGTGAACAAATTACAGGACCAAAAAATATCACACAATACCATACAATACCACCCTGGTACGGGGTGATATTGTGTGGTATACAATGTTAAAAGTCGTAAATTACAATTAATATACTTCTACTATCATGTATTCAACCATCCTACAGTATTGGTTTGTTCATACCACCATGATACGTTTTTCAAAACATAGGTATGCTTTTATTTCAATACCAGTCAATACCATATGGTATAGGCTGGTAAAAAATGGCTCATTTTTTTTTGTTCGAAAAATATATTAAAGTGGATATCATTTTGAAGAGCACAATTAATCTGATCTAACTGTGCAAAAAAAATTAAATTTCGACTTAAAATGAGCGAGAAATCGTCCGTCAAAGATTAAAGAGGGAAAAATTAAAGGCTTTCTATGAGAGAGAGGATGCTGATGTCATGTTGATGTGGACGGGTTACTCATTGTTACTCATCATAAGGTTACTGACCTGATCCATTCCCGAGATAGGGAGAGTGATCTTGGAGAACCCGACCAAAATGAAATTTAGAAGAGGATATGGAGAAGAGTTTCTTGGGCCTTTTTGACAGTTGGAATCAGGAATTGCGGGTTCTCCATAATGACTGCATGGGTAGAGGAGGTGGGGAGAAAGGAGGTGACTAGGCTAATTCCAGATCTGGCGGTGACAGTGAATCCCTCTACACATGTCGATCAAAACTTCAAATGATGGCATGGACAAGTACAGATCAATAAATCTCATATGCATGAGAGGTGGGTTTCAATAAGATTATGAGAAAGTGAGGGTGAGGATATGTTTCTATTGTTCATATAGGATTATTTCTTGGGAGATATGAAGAGAATAGGGCGGGTACGTACCCTGATAGATCGAGAAAGAAGGAAGGGAAAATTTCGTGTAATATCCGGTATACTGAGTAACCAACTGTTCTAAACTAGTATAGGAATCAGTATACCGACTGCTGGATTTTCACTACCGCATACTGATACTCCTGTTAATGGTTTAACTAATAACCGCAGGTTAATGGTAGGGTAACTGTTTATACCTTTAACCGGATAACCAGTTACCAACCCTATAATTAGGAAATTGGAGGCACACTTAATTTCAACTAGTGAACTAAGGGAAGAAAAAGAGGTAGCTACGTGCCCCAAAATGAATCTATCTCAAATACCCTCAGGGGTCGTTTGGATTAGCAATTTTAATAGGAGTGATTTCAGCTCAAATTCCTCATTTAAAAAACTAGATAATTTAAATCAGTTATTTTACCCAAATTACTTGTTTGTTTGAGGATTAGAGATTTTGATCCAAAATGTTTAAAGACTACCTTACCCTCGTCTTCTCCCTCCTGCCTCCTTCGGATCCAAAGAAGAAACCCAAAAATCGCCATCATAGCCACCAATGACCAAACCATCATGGCCACCAGTAACCCATAATCACCCCCTTTATCCAATTGAAGAAACCATTATTCATTTATTCATCATCGCTACCAGTAGACAAACTAATCCCACCTTGCAATCAATCTACTCTCCGAAACCCAAAATCCCTAATTTGGGGATTAGGGTTCCCTCCAATCACCAGCAACCATCGCACCATCCTCGACCAAGTCGTCGCCGGCGGTGGCACTCAGAAGGGGATTGTATTTGTCAATGAAGCTGTTGTGACTTCGTTCGGAAACGTTCGGCGGAGTTGGAGGAAGAAGAACAAGACGTCGACGTTTGTTGTGGCTCTGTTGGCAAGACGACCGACGGATCTAAGGGAGAGAGAAGAAGATGTCGTCGATGGCTGCGACATTCTCCGTGAGACGGCTGGCGGATCTAGGAGGGAAAAGAAGACGACGAGTTGTGACGGAGGGAGAGAAGGGATCTGAGGGAAAGAGAAGAAGATGTCGTCGATGGGGGTAGGTCCATAAAAATTGTGGTTAAGGGTACAATTGGATTAACAAAAAATCAGTAGGGGCACAGTTGGCAGAAATGAAAAAATTGGGGCCGGATTTTAAAATACTTGAGGGGTGGCAGCTATTTCCAATTCCGGACTGGGCCGGATTTTAAAATTCCGAGTGGCCCAAATCCCGCATTCTTTAAGAGCTACCAAACGCGGAAATGGATTAAAATACTGGATGGACCGGAAATCTGGCTGAATCCCTCATCAGTTTCCCTGATCCAAACGGGCCCTCAAAGTATCTAACAACCCGTCATCAATTTGGAATCACAAATCATGAATCTATTTTCAAAATTTGCTTCTCCATGTCGCTTTATTCTCTTTTAACCCGACCTGATCATCTACTTTGTTTCTCTTTGTCGTTGCTAACTGCTAACGCCCAACATCCACAAGCCTTGAGTCCTTATTTCTAATTCATCACTTTCTAAATCATCTTTACTTTTTATGGTTAATAAATAATTCATCAAGCTCCAGGCTCCCTTTTATCTTAGGGTCCTCTCATAACAAACTATTCCTTTACATGAATAACACCTACAAAGCACTGTATAAACTATAACAAGAATCTGTCTAACATCTAACTTCCTAACTAATCCGAATCACTAACTAAGGAGGCAACACCACTTTACCATCACCATAACACCTTCGACATCGCTCCTTCCAGACCAAACTCAAAGTAATAGACCATACAAGTTGTCCGACTTTCTGACACTGACTGTCCCCCTTCAATTGATGTAGTCCCTAGCTCAGCATGGATGCCCAGTCATGACATTCGAGAACACACCCAAAGCTCTTCAGACATTCCTACAAAACGTATTGGGTATAGGAGCAAGAAGCAAAGAGGTGATCTTTGTTTTCAAACCCACTAGACATAGCACACAAAAGGTGTTTACTACTTTCCCCCCAAGAAGCCAACTTGTCTCATGTATAGATTCAATCACGGATTATCAACCAGAGGAGAACACTATGCTTAAGGATAAAATATTTACACCAAACCAGGTCACACCAAGGAACAGGGGTAAGGGTGTACGAGTCGAATTCCAAACCTTCTTGATGGAGAACCGAGGCATCAAAGACCCATTACATCGCAAGGAGG
Organism: Linum tenue; assembly: GCA_946122785.1. NCBI lineage: Eukaryota > Viridiplantae > Streptophyta > Magnoliopsida > Malpighiales > Linaceae > Linum > Linum tenue. The sequence continues at coordinate 76,402,470 of CAMGYJ010000008.1, read as the reverse complement.
GACCTTCACCTATGATGAATTGACGAGGGAATGTGTTAGGGTGGCAACTAGAATTCTAGTAGCCACTGTGGCTACATCCGTATCCATCGTCCATTTTTCTTTTTCCCCTTTTATTTTAATCTCACGGCTAGGGTAATTTTGAAAGAAAAAATAGACCACACAAGATTATTCTATATATTATAACCAAACCCTACTTTTACCCTCCCCTCTCTGCAGCTGAACCTACCGCACTTGCAGCCGCAAGCACCCATCGTCGACGAAAGGCTAGCCAAACCCTACTTCTACTCCTTCCAGCCAAACCTGTCGCAGCCGCAAGCTCGGCCGACCACCTCCACCAGCCTCGACGTCCCATAAACCCGGTCATCCACCATCGTCCAACCATGAAATAGGCGGCTCCGCCTATCCCGAATCGGAAGCTAGCGGACGAGAGAAAATCGATTCATATCATTGTCATTGGCTCGAGTAGAGAGTGATAGAGGGGGATGGAGAGACAGAGCGCCATGGATTATATATATATATATACATGGAAGGTAACAAGAACGAGAAGTAGAGCAGAGGTGAAAGGAAGAACCAAAAATTAAACAAAGTGATCTTTGTATGCAATGGTAGTGGTCTACCATTTTCGTAGTTATCTGCGCACATTGGCAGTGATCATGCAATGCTAGTGACCTTTTGGTGGATTGGTATGTTATTTGATCTCACAATGGTAGTGGTCAAAATGAGTTGCATTTTTTTATTATCTTGCAATGGTATGTGTGTGTGATTTTGTTGAGACTAGCATGCATTGGTAGTAATCTATCGTATGGAATGATAGTGTTCATTGTTATATGTGAAATGGTACTGTTCGAGATTTATGGACCCACTTCCAAATAATTCTAGCTTTAGTTTGTACTTTCTGACAAGTAAGAAACCGACCTTAACTGACAAGACACATTTTGGGGTGAAATGAAGGAAATCTTGTAAGAACTCCGAAGTTCAACGTACTCACTATGGTCACTGCAAGTATGGGTGGTTGACACGCTATGACACAACACCAAACTACGACCAAGTATAATCGCAGTCTCGAAATGCAGAATAGTGGGTAAGTTTAATTTATCAACCCGGGGTCTAGATGTACTGCCTAATCCGTGAACTTCTATTATCTAGTGGGACTAAGTGAGTGAAGGTGAATTCAAACTAAACAGAAGGAAAGCAGTAAATTGTTTGAAGTTCCCTTTGGTTAGGTCACTCGGGATTGAGTCCCCATAGCTCCTTAGTTAGGTCCAAGTTGTAATTCCCTTTGGTTGATTTACTGTTGATTAAACTACGGAAGATCCGACAGTAGCTTGGAATCTCTTAAGCAGACCAAGCCCTCTTAGACAGACTAACCGGCAGATGCTTAGTCTTCATCGTGATAGAATGATAAGGCAATAAACACAGAACTCCACTACTGAAAATAGATGCCAGTACAAAGGAGTTAATTGACTGACTCTCGTACAATCAATTCACTCCTATCGATTGAAGAATCTCTAACAACCTAATCAGATTCTATCTATCTCAGGTTGCAGCAGAAATCAAAAGAAGTTTATCAAGATTCAATTTACTCAATAAACAAACTTCAGTCGATTAAAATCAATCATTATATCAATCCAAAAGTCATTACAACTCAAATCCCTAACACATGGAATTAAGGTTCTTCATACCCAAGTGAGAGAGAGGAAAACAAAAATCAAAGCAGTCATACTCATATAGATGAGAATAATCTGCTTTGGGATGTCAATCTTCACTCATGGGGATGCAATCTGGGATTCAATGGTGAGAAATCCACTCCAAACAGCTCCTAGGGTTTGTTCTTCGCACTTTCTCTCTCTAGAACTCTGTTTTTGCTCCAAAAAGTCGAGTCCCCTTCCTTTGGCTCGAATCTGCCTCTTTCAACCCGATTCTAGGCGAATTACGGGCAGAAGCACGACCGTCCTTCTCCCTTGACCGTGCTTTGCTCAAAACGCACATTTCACTTATGGCGCTGATGTGTGTGCTTATTGAGAGCCTAGTCAGCGAACCGTTAAAAAGGTTGACAATGTTACTAACACCGTTAAAGTATCTAATGGAAATGGCTAGATTTGTCATACAACAATTAGAACATCTGGTTATAAGTGGTATTTCTTCAAAATTGGCTATTATTGGCAAAAGCGTGAAAGTTTTGGCTATACAAATGTATTTTGCCTTTAAATTTTTCCGATCACCTTTGCTATTGAGTTATGAGTTTCATTTTATTTTTCACACATGGTGCAATAATGACTTTGGTTTAACTTCCCATGCTATGGAGTATAAGTTACATTAAAACAATCTAATATCCAATGTTGTGAAATTTAGTAGGAGTCATAATTATTATTGAAAATGCAAGCAAATAAATATTATTGTAAGTATTTCAAAATGTGAATGTATTTCAAAGAGATAAGTAAAGAAATAGTTACTTTAACTTTATATGTAATATAGTAAGCTTCATAATTAGGCTTGCAATTGAACAGAGGTGCTCACGAGCTGCTCGACGTTCGGCTAGAAAAAAATCGTTCGACTCTCAGCTCGTTTACTAACTAGCCAAACTTGAGCTAACTCTTGTTTATCACACAAGGCTATTAAGCCAGCTCGGCTCAGTGGTTTGTTGATCTCAAATTCTGAGCTAGCTTTGAGCTATGAGTTGGCTCGACATTATGGGTAGCCTGCCACCTCAACTAGCAACTTATGAGCCAATCGATTATTATCTTATCATTGGGTTGTTGATAATTCATAGATTTGTTAGATTATATACCTCACCACATATGATGCTTAATAATTTTAGCATGAATCCTACATTGCTCAGAGACTGATTACTATTAACTAACATGATACGAACTACTAAAAATTATGAACTAAATGAAATGATACCTTAGTTTGAGTCGATTTTGAGTCAAACACAAACCAATGTTATACCAAATAAGTAGATCGAACTCAAGTTGATTATTAATGAGCTGAGCCCAAACTATGTCAAAATTTGGCTCTATTCGGCTCATTTGCAACCCTGTATATAATATAAACATGACGAGTTTCTGGCAATGTTTGTACACAGCTCATTCCTTTTTGTAAGAGGTTGTGGGTTCAAATCCCTAGACCATCGGTGGTCCTTCATGGATAGTGATGGCAATGGAGTGGGGTGGGCCGGGGCGGGTAATACCCGTGCAGGTATGGGGCAGAGCGGGTCGACCCATTCCTACATGTCATTTGAAAATATTACACGCTAAATTCTACTTTTTACGATAAAACAAATGGAAAACACTTTATGAATGAAAATAGTGATAATATAATGAGTAATTGAGTCAAACTAATTGAAATATCAAGTCTAACTAGTTGAAAAAAGCAAAAATAGGAGAAATATGAATAGATACTATAAGAAATTGCGATAAAATGGGTCAACAACGGGGCAGGGCATGGTAGGGCGGGTCGAATGTAGATACTCATGTCCGCCCCACCGCGTTTCAGGTCGAGTAATACTCGATGGGGCGGGTTTGAATTGACATCCCTATTCTTGGACCATGGATGGTCTAGTTCTTTGTATGCTTGTTATATTTCTATGATGCATTACCATATGTGTTGATTATACTACTAGGATGGTAGACATGGAAACTAATCTTATGTTGTAGGCACCATCATTATGCATGTATGGAGGGGAGGTACAACCCTCAAATGATGATGATCCTTGATGCTTGAAGATCCCCAATACCATAGACATCGTTATGGCTCGAAGAGGCTGTCACTTAATGATGTACTATCCTTAATTTTTCGTACTTTATTAATTAGTTGATGATATGAAGCGAAAGCACATTATCTAGTTAAATCCCTACCACAAGATGCACATGCACAGGTAGGAAACGACCTTAGTGGAAGGGATATGATGTTGTCATAGCATCAATGCATATAGACATCTTATCAAGGAGAAAATATGCATGATGATTTAGATGATACTTTCAAAACAATTATTTCTTACTTTCTCTACTTTCACTCCTTGCCTCGTTTACTCTTGCTTCCTTTAGTATGTTATTAGAATTCATTAGGGAACCAACACATTAGTTTACTTTATGTTATTTCTCCTAATCACTTGAGCATCTAATTTTGAGTAGCTACCATCAAAATACCACATGGAATACAACCCTAGACATCTCTACAATTATCACTTGTTTTCTACATCAATGGAAATCTTGGGTTCCATTAGTATTTTATTATAATAATTAAGATATGTATTGTTAGGGTTAGTAGTAGTAGAGTAGTATTAGGTTATTCATCTTATTTTTCAATTATTTTCATACAAATATGTACTTTGAGTATTCATTTAATTTAACCAAAGACGGTAAACATACATTATCCCAACACCTAATCTCTCCTAATCCTCTAAAATCTTGTCTCACTTTCCTATCAAGGTCACCGACCTTTCTTCCCGTTCTACCCCAATTATGTTCTTCAATTGCTAATTCCCAAAATTTCCAATCAACCCCTAATTCTCTATCTTTTTCTCAATCCCTAATTCTCTATTTCCAGCTAATTCCCAATTTCATAACCGATCTGAGAACGCAGTAGATCACGGAGTTTCCGTCATGAGTCATCAGGTCGACAATCTCCATATTCTATTCACATTCAAAATGACAAAAGCATTCATAAAACTTGATCATGTTTAAGAAATTCGTTGGATTTTGAAAATCAAGTTTTGGAGTGTAGCGGTAGCCAAATATCATGTGTTTCTTTTAGTATTATAACTCTCTTGGTATTCTTTAGTGCTTTTGTTTACTTTCATTAATATGTGATGGTCGGAAAGTTTTCAATGAACATGTCTTAGTTATATTATCATCATGTATTGTGATAATGTGTTCTTAGATGAAATTTCAAGAATTTTTGTTCTTGTTTCTGAGAATGGTAGTATCTCAAGATTACCCGAAACCTTACCAAATTTTTTGCATTGGGTCAATATTTAATATGAAATAAACCAACTCAGTGTGGCCAAATCGCAATGAACCTGTAACCCGAAACCACCAATTCGAAGTTACCCAACCGAACCTGATTACCAGGTCTAACTGTCAAGAAACATTATCAATCCATATATATAGCAACACCTGTACAGATGTGCATGAAGTCGTCTGTATTAAGGGTGACACCTTTGAAAGAGGCGGCTTTCATAATATCTCATCCTCCGTTCCAGCAAACAAGGCGGGTTTATATATTGATCCGTCCTTATCCGTGAAATTCCACACTACATCTACATGTATCCAACCAGAATGCGTTGTTCAAAGAGTGAAATTTAAGTCCAAAATAAGATGACAAAACTAAGTCCGGTGCTCATGGAGAGTATGTTTTCATTTTTTTTAGTACCACCAAAGCCATCAATTGCATTTCAGAAAAGGAGGGAAAACTCAAAAAGGCAATCAATTGCATTCTCACTTCTCAGTTCTCATTCTATAGAGACTACTGAGTGTAATGAGAGCATGCATGACCAAAAGAGCAAACGAGCAAAGCAGAAGGATCGCAACCCATAATAAGGAATTTGGAAAGGGGAAAAGATGAACGTCATTTGATTGTGAAGTATGATCCACTTAAAACTTGGTTCCAAAGTAACACAATCATCAAACCCCATCTACGCAAATGACTACTCATACATGAGTCCGATGTGAAACAGACTGGGACATTTGTGGCATAGTAATGCAACTATTAGACGAGAAAAAGGGAGTCACGAATCACTCTTCTAACAAGACCAGTAGTTCAAGCAGAGAAATTAACCAAACCAACTCTGCAGGCCTCCTCGTCCTTACATCTTCGACGGCTTAGGGAAGATATCAGGGGTGAACTTCTGAGCAGCACTCAGGCTGCCCTTAATCTTCAATGCTCTCCTGTTTCATTTGCCAACAAACATCAAACATGAAAACCCAATTGTCAGAGATCAATCTTCGATAAACAAGAAAGATATACAGTAGCTTGCAAGCCAAACCTCATGAAAGCAATCTGAGGGTTCATCTTCCCCGTTGCAAGCTTAATAAAATCCTCATCTTTAAGTGAAAACACAGCATCGGGCTTCCCTCCTTCATATGCACCTGACTTCCCCCACAACACAGCAAACTCCGAACAATCAAATCCCAAGTACTAATTGAGGGTGTCTCAATGTGCACCACATTACAAGTAAAGTAAGCAATCATTTCACCATATCCTAAGAAGAATCACATAGCTACGTTTGCAGACCCAATTGAGGACATTCCATTTCAATTGTGTGTATACCCATTTAACTACAGTACATATACTGCAGGAAAGTTGCAAACTTCCATTGCATCAGAATTCCAAATGAACATAATGAACACAGAAACACCACGCTTCAAAATTTCCCATACACAGGATCGGGGGAGGGGGAAGAGATTGAAAAGCCTAACCTTTAGTGACCTGGCCTGTCTTGAGATCAATTGTGAAAATCACCTCATCGAACCCAATTTTCTGAGAGGCCGAGGAGAAATGTTTCAAAGGGATCACGCAGACTGAACTCGATCAGAGAGGGGGGAAAATATATCGAACACAAGAGAAGGGGAAGTGACCTTAAGGGCGATGTTGAATTGGTAGACGAGATTGACCTTCTTCCTGATTTGGAGGCCTTCGTTTGTCTCGAGGAAGGCCTTGAGGAGATTAAGAATGGCGGCAGACTTGAGTTCGGTGGCAGTCATGGCTGAATGTCCTGAGTTTTGGGATCCTGGAGAAGAGAAGAAATTGGATGGGGAGAAGGAGAGAAGTGATGGGGAGAGTGCAGAGCTTTTGTCGTTGGAACAAATCTTGATGGAGGCGAGCGGCAAGGGAAACGAAAGAAGGCATAGAGAGAGGGGGGGAGGGGAAGTTCAGTGGCAAAAATTTTACTGAATTTCTATTTGACGCCCTAAGTATTTGAATTTATCCTCCCTAAAACATCCAATATTACTTAAATGTCCTCGTTTTAATTAATAATCCACCGACCCGTTGAGCGCCCTTCCTTCCGCAACAACACCGTCATGTCTCCATTCTTCCATGCGCCTTCTGTGCTATATCGTCTGGCCGCCTGTCCTCCCGCAGCATCCGCTTTCCCAGTTTCACAACAAGACTAAAACTAATTAACGAAATTACTAATTTCACAATCATTCAATAATCACCATTTTCATCATCCACTGTTTTGGAAGCTTCCACCAATGATGCATGCAGCTTCGTCCCCGAGCTCACGTGCCCCTCCCCTCTCCTTACGTCGATGACGCGGGTTGAAACCCATCGTCGACGGGGTAGAGGCGGATCTCCAACACGTTTCTACCCTCTCGGTGATGGTTTAACCCCCGTTGTCACCGTTAAACAAATAACCAAAAAATTGAAGCATATTAATTCTCCTTCCTTCTCGGCGACTGTGGCGCTGGTTTTAGGGTGACGGTGGTGCTGGTTTTTAGGGCGACGACGGCGGTGGTTTTGAGTGGAGGGCAGCGGCTGCGCTGTGTGTGCGCTGGGGAGTGAGACGACAGAGGGGTTAAGTCGGGGGCAAAATCGTCCGTGTCGTTAATTTAGGGCGGATAAATTCAAATACTTAGGGCGATAAATAGTAATACCCAAATTAAATGCCCAAATTTGCTGCCATTATGGGATCAAAAGAGATTAGATGAGGTGACGAACTTACTAGTTACTACGGAAGTGATCTCTCTAGCCTCTACGACACCCAATTCAATGTCGTTTACTTTATTTTTATTATCCATAATTCTCCACCTAGTTTTGGGTTCATCAAACGATTGACACTATGTTTGACAACAAGGGTGCAAGTTGGTGGGGTGTAAGTGGAGGAGAAATTGTTGTTTGGATGAAAAAGTAGGGGTGCAAATTGGCTGAAAAACAAGTGATTATATTATTATAAAATAGATTTATCAAATTTATAAAATATTATCATAAAATAATAAAATTAAAAATCAATATATAATAATAAATATATTTTAATATAAACAATTATTTTATAATAATGCTCAAATAATAATTAATTATAATAACAATAATAATCGTTGGTCGAGCGACCACGAAACTCGAAACCCAACTTGTAACTGGTCCTCCTAAGTAGGGCTGGAAGTTTGGTACCGGTATTTGGGATATACTGAATACCGTACCGAATTGCCTATATTTGGTATTACCGAATACACGTATTATTTTGTGGGATTGGGATTGAGTTTCAATTGTTATTCGGTATTAGGGATTACGAGATTGAGATCGGTATATACCGACATATAAGCTAGTGTGTATTTTATCCTCTCAACTAAACTCTCTCATTCACTACTACGCGACCTTCAACCACCAAGAGTGTCATTTAATTATACATAGATCATTATATCACTATTCACACTAGTATTAGTCGTCTCTCAACCTCAAATTCATCAAATTAAAGATTACCAATTACAAAAACTTGAGATGTTAGCTCTAGGCAACTCAAGACTCTTTGCTTAGTCTCTTTGCCCTAAATTAAACAATAAAATCAAATTTATATATTTAATTATTTATGGCAAAAGTAATTAATTTTGTATTTGATAATACCGATTGGGATACCGAGTTACCGATTGGGATACTGAAATATTTAGGGATTGGGATTGGAATACGGAAATTATTAAGGGATTGGGATTGATTTCAAGGTGTAATTCGGTATTCGGGATTTCGATATTCGGTATTGGGATACCGATACAGGACCGATTTCCACCTCTACTCCTAAGGGGGTTCTCGTGCCTATATTTAAATTGAATATGGTCAAACTTAGTCAAACACGTTCGAATCTGTAAGTTTTACCTATTTAGTTAAGTAAACTGAGTCAACTAAACCGTTACTCTCTATCTTTTCCACAAACGCTTCTTATCTCTAATTTTCAATGTAAATTTGAGTCAACCAAGAGATATCGATTTGACTGACGAACATTGACAAACTTGCTCTCGAAGTCAAACGGTCAACACCGAACAACGTTGATAATTGTCGAAAACATATTGATTTTGTGTGCATAATGTGATTATTACATGATATGTTTGAGACATATAATACTTGTTTTAGGTCCAACTAAGCCTGGAATGGTTATAAAACCATTACCATCAAGTGCCAAATATTTTATATATTTCAGGTAAATGAAATGAGAAATTTGCATTGGTGAATAGAATAATTCAAGTAGACTGGATGTACATTGGACCGGAACTTACTGAGGAGTTGAACCGAAACTGGACTTGTGTGGGCTGGGGATTTTTTTTGGGCCGGCCCACTCTTCTCTCCGAAAGCAGCTGGGACACGGAAAGGGGGATGGAGGCAATTATTTGGGACAGTAATTATTTTGGGCCAGGGGGCAATTTATGGGACACGGAACTGAAGGGAAAAAGAAAGGAGGAAGGCGAGAAGAATTGGACTTCTCTGGGGGCGGAATTTTTGGGGGGAGCAGCTTGTTAGCGCGGACTGGAGGAGTTTTTTGGGACAGAATTTCTTTCGGGGGAGAAAAGCAGCAGGGCGCAGCGCAGGGACTTGGGGGCTGCGATTATCATCGACGATCGACTTTTCCAAGGCAATTTGAGTTGAGTTCAACGAGAGCGATTATTTGGTTGGATTTTCTGAATCAAATTAGTTGTTTATTGTTGATTTAGAATATGATGATCAAAACTTTATCGATTTATCTCAGTTTCATCATGAACTAAACCCCGATTTCTGGGGGAAACACCATAGGATGTAGCTATTTCTATACTTGATGGATTAATTCGTATTTCTTTTCTTCCAATCTTTATCGCATGGAGTTACTTAATGCTTTGTGTTGACTGGCCACCAATACAATGAATCGTAATTAATTAGGTTATTAGCGACAGTGAAACCCTAATAACTGAACCTATTTCATTTTCATGTGACATAGTAACTTATCGAAGCAAAAGTGGATTAAATAAGTTACTATGCGGTCTTGATTGGGATATCGTTCTTCAGGCTAAATAATTAACTCATTGAGCTACGACAGTAGGATTTGATTTAATTGTTTAGTACGTAGTAATTCCCGACAGGGATAGCTGTTGGGCGAGATCAGAGTTGCAATCCCTATTTGAAAAGGCTGAATTATCAGAGCTACAACCTGGCGAGTTTCAGAAATGGAAAGACATATGTTGAGGGAAACTTCTTCAATGCTGGGACAATTGGCAACGGTCCTTTTCCTCCTCAACGACTACAGACTTAGCGGCTATATATTGGTGTTTCCTTGGCTTAGTCTTGTAAGCTTTTGATCTTAGAAACATTAAGCGGTAGAGGGCTGTGTTGTTTAAGTGAAAAGAGTGTTCTTTCTCCAGAGGTATAGGATCTGAGAGAGTGGCAGATAAGTGCAGAGTTTCGGTTTGGAAACTCTGGCTGACTGGTCAATTTCCTTTGTATTTGAGTCTTGTAAAAGCAGAAAATTCATAGTGTCTCTCGGCAGTAGTGTTGACTGTTGCCGGGACGAGGAAGTAGCCATTGTTGGGTGCACCTCGTTAAAAAGTACTTCTGTGTTCTTTACTTTACTGCTCTTCTTTTATCCTTCTCCCCTGTCTTTGTTTTCCTCTGTTTCTGGTTGTGCAGAGTTCAAGCAGAGAGTTTGTTCTCTGCTGTTGCTTACTTCTGGACTCTACTTCGCCAAGGCCCATCTTCTTTGTTTTGCTTCTCTACTATCGCGATTGGGCTTTAATTGTCTTAGGCCCATATCGTCAAAACGCAGAGATCAGTCTCTATTAGTTCATCTCATTTTCTTTTTGCTGTGCTCTCCAACTTTACCTTTCTGATCTAAAATCCCTAATATGAGATCGACCTTCAAGTGGTATCAGAGCCTTCCTTTGAAGGAGTTCACTACTGCCAAAGGGTAAGCGATCCATGGGGTCAAGTTCTCAGTCAACGTTTGGTCCCGCTTCTCACCATAACCCACCTTGGTTCACCGGCACAAACTATAATGCCTGGAAAAAACGCATGAAAACCTTCATGTGGGGCATCGATGCCGACCTTTGGGTTATCGTTCGAGACGGACCTGTCGAGATGGATCTAGAGCGTCAGGATGAATGGACGGATGCACAGAAGAAAAGCGCACAACTAAATTGTCGCGCTATGCATATATTGCAAACCGCCATCTCACCTGATGAAATCGATAAAGTGGAGCAGTGTGAATCTGCTCAAGAAATCTGGTCCATTCTCGAAGCAACCTATGAAGGTACGTCAAACATCAAGGAAACTCGTATTGACTTACTTAAGCATGAATACAAGACCTTTGATATGTTGTCAAATGAAGGAATCCATGAGATGTATTCTAGGTTTACTGGATTAACCAACAAATTGAAGGGTCTAGGTAGAACTATTCCCTCCAAAGATATGGTTAGAAAGATTCTTCGTTCCTTACCTAAGGAATGGCTTCCTAAGCGTATTGCCATAGAAGAAGCCAGAAATTTAAATACCCTATCTGTTGATGAACTAGTTGGTTCCCTTCTAAGTCATGAACATTTTATTCGACAGGTAGGAAAAGAGGATGAAAAACGCAGAAAGCATCTTGCTTTTAAAAAAGTCGTGAGTATGAGTATGAGTCAGAGAATGAAATTGATTCTGACTTTGAAAGGGAACTTGCCTTAGTTAGTAAGAAGTTTCATCGAATGATGAAGCATAAGCATAATCAAAGGCAACGATCAGCAGAGAATAGAGGTCGTTTTGAGTCTCAAAATCGTGTTCAAGAGTCAAGTAATCGATTTACAGGAGCTAGCAGTCGGTATTCTGACTCAAATAATAGATTTCCTGATTCATACACTAGGCAAAATGAATTTGCTAATCGAAATGGTGATAGTAGTAGAAATAGTGGGGGATCTAATCGTACTAAGAATGTTACTTTTGAAAGATTTGCCTCACAGGGAAGAGAAGCTGCAGGCTCTGATCGTGAGCCTCAAGGATGCTATAAATGTGGGAAAGTAGGACATGTTCGTGCAAACTGCCTCCTAACAATAAGAGCAAAAGAACGAGCTCTAGCAGCTACATGGAGCGACTATGAGTCTGAAGAAGATTTAGAAGGACAAGCAGAGGAGGCCTATATGGCAAAGGAGATTGATGAAAATAGAGATGGCTCGGTGTTGGTCAAAGATCAAAGCAAATGGTATCTCGATAGTGGGTGTTCTCATCATATGACAGGTAATGAATCTCTATTTTCTACTCTTAGCTACAAATTAGGTGGGGAGGTTGTCTTTGGGGATAACAGTACAAGCAGAATTATGGGACATGGCACTATTGGCCTGTCCCCAATGCCAACTGTTAAAAACGTTATGCTTGTTGATGGACTCAAACATAACCTGCTTTCTATTAGTCAGTTGTGCAGTAGTGGTAATAAGGTTACTTTTGAAACATCACACTGTCTGGTTGAGAGAACTCGTGACAATAAGATGATGTTTATAGGAAATAGAGTGGGAAACATGTATGTTATTGATCTTCTTGACTTAAATGCTTTCAATGAAAAGTGTTTAGTATCCCAATCCTGTCACCAAGAGACTGTGTGGCACAAAAAATTGGGACATGTTAGTCTGAAAAAGCTAGCTTCGTTGTCAAAATCTAAACTTGTTCGTGGGATGCCTGAGTTAAAAGAGCGAGGGGATTTCTTTTGCAGTGCCTGTGCTGCTGGAAAACATTCCAGAAAACCTTTCAAAGCAAAAACAAATATTCCTACGACTAAACCATTTGAATTGGTTCACATGGATTTGTTTGGTCCCTGCACAGTCACTAGCCTTGGAGGCAAAAATTATGTTTTTGTCTTAGTTGACGACTTTTCAAGGTTTTCTTGGGTCTTTTTCATTAAGTCTAAAGATGAAACCTTCAAACAATTTCAGTCTTTTGTCAAACTGCACTCAGAAATTGAGTGTATCAAAAGTGACAATGGGGGTGAATTTGTGTCTGATGAGTTTTCAAACTTCTGTGAGTCAATGGGGATTAATCATACTTTCTCAGCTCCCCGCACTCCACAGCAAAATGGAATTGTGGAGAGAAAAAATAGAACTCTGATTGAGACTGCCAGAACCATGCTGTTAGATTTTGATCTATCAAAACACTTCTGGGCTGAAGCAGTTAGTACTGCTTGTCATGTTATCAATAGAGTCTTGATTCGCAAGTATCTGAACAAGACCCCATACGAAATTTTAAAGAAGAAGACACCAAACATCTCATATTTTCATCCTTTTGGTTGTCGATGCTTTACTCTTAACACCAAAGATACCCTTGGCAAATTTGATGCTAAATCAGATGAGTCAATTTTCTTAGGGTATTCTGTAAATGGGCAAGCTTACAGGATTTTTAACAAAAGAACTAAGAAGGTTGAAGAATCATTTCACGTTTTATTCGATGAATCTGATTCCACTTCCAAGTTCTATGAGCCAGGTAGTCAAATCCTAGATCTGCTGAAGATGACTAACTGGGATCACTCAGGATCAAACACTTCCTCCCAGAGCAAAGAAGCTGTCAAGCCTACTTCAACTTCCTCATCAGCATCTATTCAGCAGAAGTCCACTGAAACAGAAGCAGAAATACATGCTCCACCTCACATCCAAAGGCGCCATCCTGAAAGTCAGGTAATTGGAAATATAACAGATGGTCTGCGAACTAGAGGTAAATATACCCCAGGTCAGTATGCTTATGTTTCGCAAATAGAACCTAAGTCATACAAAGAAGCATTACATAATGAGGAATGGGCTTATGCTATGTTAGAAGAGTTAACTCAGTTTGAATATTTAAAAGTCTGGGAACTTGTTCTAAGACCCCTAGGAAAATCCATTATAGGTACTAAGTGGGTCTTTCGAAATAAGTCAGATGAGGAAGGTAATATTACTCGAAACAAAGCTCGTCTTGTTGCCCAAGGATACTGTCAAGAGGAGGGCATAGACTATGATGAGACTTTTGCTCTCGTAGCTCGATTAGAGTCAATAAGATTATTATGTGCTTTTGCTTGTCATATGAATTTTCCCTTGTACCAAATGGATGTTAAAAGTGCCTTCTTGAATGGAGACATTCAAGAAGAGGTCTATGTGGCTCAACCCCCTGGTTTCTCAGATTTTCAACACCCTGACTACGTGTATAAGCTGAACAAAGCTCTTTATGGGCTTAAACAAGCCCCTAGAGCTTGGTTTGATCGATTGACTACTTTCCTTAAAGCACAAGGCTTTACTCAAGGGTTTGTTGATCAAACTTTGTTTACTAAATCTTCGGGTCAGGATTTACTTGTGGTGCAAGTCTATGTCGATGACATAGTGTTTGGCTCTACAAACTCCTCTATGTGTACCGAGTTCTGTGAAGCAATGAAATCTGTCTTCGAAATGAGTATGATGGGTGAGCTTCAGTTTTTCCTAGGTCTACAATTTAAACAAACTCAACATGGTACATTTATAAATCAGTCTAAGTATATTCACACCATGCTCAACTTGACCAATATAAATTCCAGCCCTACTCCCATGGCTGTGAATACAAAATTGGACAAAGATGACAATGGTGTTCCTGTGGATGAAAAACTGTTTCGTGGGATGATTGGCTCACTGCTTTACTTAACAGCCAGTCGTCCCGACATTCAGTATAGTGTTTGCTTATGTGCTAGGTTTCAAGCAGCCCCTAAAGCTAGTCATCTTGTAGCAGTTAAAAGGATTTTTCGTTATTTAAAAGGGACCTCAACAGTTGGATTATGGTATCCTAAGAATGACAGCTTTGATTTAGTTGGCTATAGTGACTCTGAATTCGCTGGAAGTCTAACTGATCGCAAAAGCACGAGTGGGGCTTGTCAGCTTGTTGGGACTTCTTTAATTTCTTGGTCTTGTAAGAAACAAGGGGCTGTTGCCCTTTCAACAGCTGAAGTAGAATATATAGCTGCTGGAGGATGTTGTACTCAGCTTCTTTGGCTGAGATATCAATTACATGACTATGGAATACAATTTGCTAGTTTACCTCTCTTTTGTGATAATACTAGTACTATCTGTATGACCAGAAATCCTGTGCAGCATTCCAGAACCAAACACATTGAGATAAAGTACCATTTCATCCATGAACTAGTTCAAAAACAGGTTATCTCTCTTAACTATATCTCAACCGAATTTCAGTTAGCTGACTTATTCACTAAACCTTTGTCCTCTGATCGGTTTGTGTTTCTTTGCTATGAGATTGGCCTGCGATCATTGGAAAATCTTTCTGATTTCCTTGATTCATAGTTTCCTTTTCTAGTTGCTTAATTTTTCTTTCCTGTCTTGTGGTGAATTTATTTTCTTTCCTTGCTGTTTTCTTATTTTCAGCGATTTGAGTGCAGTGGCGATTCACTTACTCTTTCTTTACTCTCTCTAGGTGCTATATATTGTCTGTTTTTTATGAGTCTTTTGTTTTGTGTGTGTCCAGTAATTATTCTCTGAGTGTCTTTAGCCAGGAATCGTGTGTTTGCTCACACTTACACTGACTCTCTCTTCTCTGATCCTGTTTCTCTCAGTCGTCATCGACACAGTCTTTTTTATGAAGATCGTCCCATTGCCACCCCAATCCGTGTTCATCTTCCTGATTTTGTGGATTATGGCATTGATGTTAGGGGATTTATTCACAATCTTGGCTGGGATTTTCTGTTAGTAGATCCTCCCTCTTTGATCTGTCCCGAGCTTGTTCGTTATTTTTATTCAAATCTTCGCTCCTTCGGTCTCCACAGTCAAAGTTTTTCCACTGTTATCTTTGGTCATCTATTTACCATCCCTGTCCCTGAGCTTGCTCGTCTCCTAGATATTCCCTCTGTAGGGGAGGCTTTAGCTCATGAATCTGAGTTGTGGCGTTTCAACTTCAATGTTGGGAATGAGTTTGCTCAGTTGACTGGTATCCATCCTGGACTAGCAACTTCTCTTCCTGTGTCATCTGTTCTTCCCAGCATGCGTGCTCTTCATTTTGTTGTCTCCAGAATCATGTTACCTCGTACTCAATCTCTTGATGTCATTCTCCCTCTGGATCTCTGGGTTATGTCACATGCTGTGTTTGGAGTTCCTCTGGATTTTTCCTATCTCCTCTTTGGTGTCTTCATGACTTTCGGAGACTCCAGTTTTCCTGGTCCTCTTCCCTTTGGCCCTCTTATCACTCAGCTTATTATTCGCCTAGGGATTAGGCTTTCTCTATTTCAAACGGAGCATCCCTCCTGGTTCTTCTCTGTTGATCAAGTCCTCGATGCTCTGGAGCTTGCAAATGAGGGGGAGATGGATGAACCTGCAGAAGCTGATGATGAAAACGAACCTGAAGAAGATCCTGATGAACCTGTAGAAGAAGCTATGGCGGAAGAAGTTATTCCTGGAGGTGGAGAAAAAGATGATTCAGTACTCGATCATTTTGCTGCGGCTCTAGCTTTTGCTGAAGAAGGTATTCATGTTGCTGCTGCTGCAGCAGAAATGGCTGGTAGACTTGTGGACTACAACTCGGATGATTTTGGATCAGATGATGATTGAGGGGGAGCTGTCAGTGAGGGGGAGTGTGTCTATGTTTCCTTGTTGAGCACCAAACTTGAAACTTTTATGGTGTGTTGTTTTGGGAACTTGTCTTTCTGTGGTTTGATGGATCGATTTTTGAGATGGATGTTTGTGATGCTTTGCTTGATTGGTCTGTATTTTTTTTGGCATCTTGGTTGGTCTGTGGTATTGCTCTGTGCTTGTTGACTTCCTTGCAGGTTGTTGTTCTTTTGCAAGCTCTGATCTAGGGGGAGATTCTTGGGCGAGATCAGAGTTGCAATCCCAATTTGAAAAGGCTGAATTATCAGAGCTACAACCTGGCGAGTTTCAGAAATGGAAAGACATCTATTCAGGGAAACTTCTTCAATGCTGGGACAATTGGCAACGGTCCTTTTCCTCCTCAACGGCTACAGACTTAGCGGGTATATATTGGTGTTTCCTTGGCTTAGTCTTGTAAGCTTTTGATCTTAGAAACATTAAGCGGTAGAGGGCTGTGTTGTTTAAGTGAAAAGAGTGTTCTTTCTCCAGAGGTATAGGATCTGAGAGAGTGGCAGATAAGTGCAGAGTTTCGGTTTGGAAACTCTGGCTGGCTGGTCAATTTCCTTTGTATTTGAGTCTTGTAAAAGCAGAAAATTCATAGTGTCTCTCGGCAGTAGTGTTGGCTGTTGCCGGGACGAGGAAGTAGCCATTGTAGGGTGAACCTCGTTAAAAAGTGCTTCTGTGTTCTTTACTTTACTGCTCTTCTTTTATCCTTCTCCCCTGTCTTCGTTTTCCTCTGTTTCTGGTTGTGCAGAGTTCAAGCGGAGAGTTTGTTCTCTGCTGTTGCTTACTTCTGGACTCTGCTTCGCCAAGGCCCATCTTCTTTGTTTTGCTTCTCTACTATCGCGATTGGGCTTTAATTGTCTTAGGCCCATATCGTCAAAACGCAAAGATCAGTCTCTATTAGATCATCTCATTTTCTTTTTGCTGTGCTCTCCAACTTTACCTTTCTGATCTAAAATCCCTAATCTGATATCGACCTTCAATAGCTAGCACAGCAGAGATATCCTGGCTGTAGAGATATGGATTAAACTGATTGGAATATGTGAATTAATTTTGATATGATAGGTAGTGAGTCCCGGTGTTTCTCCGTGAGCTTTCTCCCATTGAATTTCTCCCGACACGTTTACTTTGCTTAATTAGTTTAGTTATTTTGCTATTAGTTAATAATCTCATCAACCAAACCATTTTTCACCTATAGTTTGCTCCATAGAATTGATAAATTATAAGGTTGTACCAGTCCCTGAGAGACGATACCCGGACTTTCCGGTTTTACTAAAAGATAGGAATTGAAGCATTACGCTTTTGCCTATCAAGTTTTTGGCGCCGTTGCCGGGGACTGCCATACCTTATTTTTGTTGATTTTTGTGAGTGAACTATTTTGATTTGGGTGTTAGTGTGCAGAAGAATTTTCAGGTTTATCCTCCTCGTGCATGCCTAGGAGGACGACTGGCTATTTACTGCCACTAGATCCGGAGATTGAGAAGACCTGCCATCAGAACAAGAAGCAAGTCAAGTTAGGGAAGCAGCCAACCACAACTACTAGGCCTTCCCTAACCCAGAGAGGGCAGGCTTCATCACCTGTCGTCCCTACACCACCGACATCACCACCACCACCTCGTGACATTGAGCCTGTCATCATGGCAGACGAGGATCGTTCGATCAGGGCTCGTTTGAATCGACGGACTGGAGCCCGAGCTTCATGTGTTGTCATTCCGACTGGAGATGCAACCATGGAAATTACCCCAGCATTCATCAATATGTCACTACCTATCATATCAAAATTAATTCACATATTCCAATCAGTTTAATCCATATCTCTATAGCCAGGATATCTCTGTGCTAGCTATCCCTTTCGGGAATTACTACGTACTAAACAATTAAATCAAATCCTACTGTCGTAGCTCAATGAGTTAATTATTTAGCTTGAAGAACGATATCCCAATCAAGACCGCATAGTACCTTATTTAATCCACTGCCGCTTCGATAAGTTACTATGTCCCGACAACGGAAACACTACCTCTCTGACAAGGAGAGGCTTTCTCTCTTTCTGATTTTGCTTGCCGAGTTGTCGTATTTAGTACAAGTGGGATTTGTTTCTTACTACCGGTGACCGAGCAAGAGCAATTTCTGCTTCTTAGCACTCGCATAAGGGCTTCTTTCAACTCCTTTTCCTCGGTCTATCTCACTTCACTCAACTAGGGATCGTACTTGATAAGCAAAAACGTACGGTCGCAAACGGATTCTCAATTGAATCTTTCCTAATCCCCATGTGCAATGAGTGGTTGCTTCACACGATTTTGGTATTTTACCCACACTTTAAATTTTATGGCAACTTTCTTATCTTTTACTAGTCAGGTAGTTTTCTCATTTTATAAAGATACAGTTCACCCCCAACAAGAGGCTTACGCCAAGGTTGCCCTCTCTCCCCGTATTTGTTCACGCTCTGTATGGAGAGACTGAGCCATTTGGTGAAGGCGGCAGTACCCGACGGTTCTTGGAAACCCATCAGGTTGTCAAGAAATGGACCGACCCTCTCTCACCTATTCT
Source organism: Linum tenue (assembly GCA_946122785.1). Taxonomy (NCBI): domain Eukaryota; kingdom Viridiplantae; phylum Streptophyta; class Magnoliopsida; order Malpighiales; family Linaceae; genus Linum; species Linum tenue. The sequence goes on along the minus strand of CAMGYJ010000008.1, from coordinate 76,383,418 downwards.
TTGCAGATGATCTGATCATGCTGGGCGAGGCCACTATGCAACAGGTGGCGGTCATTTCTAAATGCTGGAGGACTTTAGCGCGGCTTCTGGACAGCAAGTAAGCAGGCCGAAATCGCAGGTTTTCTTTTCGAAGAATGTAAGTGGGGAGCGAGGGATGGAGATCACGGCAACACTAGGTATCCCGGAGATGAAGAATCTTGGGAGATATCTGGGGGTACCTGTTATTCATGATCGAGTTTCGAAGAACACTTTTACTGATCTGATTGATAGGATCGATTCCCGACTGGCAGGTTGGAAGGTTCATACCCTCTCGTTAGCCGGACGCATTACTTTGGCACAGTCAGTCCTACCGTCTCTGCCGTCTTACATCATGCAGACCACATTCCTACCGGCATGCGTTAGGGAGTATATAGACAGGAAGATTAGAGATTTTGTATGGGGGAGTTCTGAAGCGGGAAGGAAAGTTCACTTGGTCGACTGGGATACCATCTGTAGGCCGAAGGAGGAGGGAGGACTTGGTCTTCGCAATGCCACAAGGATGAATGAGGCTTTTATGATCAAAATCGCATGGAGGTTGATGACCGAGCCAGATAGCCTCTGGGCCAGAGTGGCCCAAGCGAAGTACTTGATACATTCAGCTGAAGGATGGCGACCGCGAGAAACAGGTCGACTATCTAACCTCTGGCGGGGAGTCCTCCGGGTGCTACATATCTTGCCGTCGGCGACTATGTGGAATATTAGGAACGGTGAACAAACCCTTTTCTAGACATATAGATGGTTACAGAACAGGCCCACCCTAGCATAATTGGCTCCATCCCTTCCGCAGGAGGCTTTGCCAATCCCAGTAACGGATATGGTGCTCAATGGTGAATGGAATTTACCTTATATCCAGTGTTCTCTGCCACCTGATATTGTTATGCAGTTACAGATGCATCAGGTCCCCCAAGAAGAAGAAAATGACGTCCCGGTGTGGCGTTTTACCCCGGACGGATCTTTCTCCCTCAAGTCGACATATGCACTTACCGATGAGGAGGAGCAACCGGGCGGATCGCATCCGATATGGAGAGCGATTTGGCACATTCTAGCAACTCAACGTGTACGTACGTTTTTCTGGCTAGTAGCGCATCAGCGGCTGCTTACAAACATAGTGAGAGACAGCGTCGCCACCTCTCATCGTCGGACAAGTGCCTTATCTGCGGGGATGATGGTGAAACGGTTTTGCATGTAGTCAGAGACTGCCCTTATGCTAGAGAGGTTTGGTCTGAAATCTTGGGTACCGAACCGGACGCCACCTTTTTCCAACAGGATATGACGAGATGGATCCTACACTATATATCAGGAAGGAGCGAGGTGGTTCACCCAACGAGGTTTGCAGTTCTTTGTTGGTTGCTTTGGAAGAATCGAAATAAGTATGTCTTTGATAAGCAGCTTGAGTCGGCCAAGAAGATCAGTAGTAATGCAATTGCCCTCCAAGCTCAGATCCAGAACGCGTTTGATGCAGCTGCAAGGGTTTTTGAAGGCCAAGGGGTGCGAAGAAGGCAGATGGTTGGATGGAAGTCCCCTCCGGAAGGGTGGTCGTGTTTGAACAGTGATGGTTCACTGGTTGGGGGGGGGGGGCACGCGGCAGCAGGTGGGGTGATTAGAAATGATGAGGGCAGGTTCATGGGAGGCTTATCGACGAACCTTGGCGACGGGGCGATCACGAGAGCAGAACTTGCAGGGATTGTGTATGGTATGCGAAAGGCTTGGGACATGGGTGTTCGATGCTTGGTGGTTCAAACTGATTCTGCAGCGGTGTTGCAGCTGCTCTCCTCAGCGGGGGTTCGTCATCCCCACTACGGTTTGATCATGGAAGCCAGACGCCTCCTCAGCTTAGAATGGCAAGTGAAGCTAGAACATATCTACAGGGAAGGAAACTGTGTCGCCGATCACTTGGCTTCGTTGGGTCATGGGCTTCCACCGGGGCCTCACGAGATCAATCATCCTTCTTCTATGCTGTCATATTGGTTGTACCACGACTTGATTGGGGTCTAGACCCCACGATTGGTTATTAATAGTTAAAGATTGGAGCGCCCTTAGCGCTCTGTTTCCCACCAAAAAAAGATTTATCTTCTTTGTCCAACTTAGTATAATATTTGTATTCTAATTTATAAACATGAATGGTTCCATAAATGACTGGCCAACAGATCTATATGAATAAATAAGTGAATCATCAACTGCGACAATTTCTAGATCAAGGTCCAGTTCAATTAATAAAATTAGATTTTTTCCATATGGGTCAATCCTTGGATTGGATCAATTCTTGGATTGGATCAGTCATGTATGGTTCGGCCGGTTGTTTGCGATTAGACGTTGAACGACAAGAATTAGGGGTGAAAATTTTTCCCTAATTCTTGTGAGAGATCCATGGTTCATAAGTAAGAAACCGAACTTAACTGACAAGACGCGTTTTGGGGTGTAATGGAGGAGTTCTTGTGACAACTCCGAAGTTAAACGTGCTCAAATTGCACCCAAGTCGAAAACCGTACGGGTGTAGAGGCCCAAAGCGGACAGTATTTTGTCGGGAAAAGGTTCGGGATGTTACAAGTGGTATTAGAGCCTCTCCACGTCCCTCTTGAACGATGGTGGGGCAAACCTCAACGAGGGCGTTGAGTCCCAAGGGGAGTGTATGTAGCACTTAGGCGAATCCCACATCGACAAAGCACGGGAGAGATCCATGGTTCATAATTAAGAAACCGACCTTAACTGACAAGACGTGTTTTGGTGTGTAATGGAGGAGTTCTTGTGAGAATTTCGAAGTTAAACGTGCTCAAATTGCACCCAAGTCGAAAACCGTGCCGGTGTAGAGGCCCAAAGTGGACAGTATCTTGTCGGGAAAAGGTTCGGGATGTTACATTCCATCTGTGCAAAAAAAAATGAAATCCTAGTTAGAACGAATAAGATAAGAGCCGATTAAGAAAACTAGGGAAAATAAAATGCATTTAATTCACAACCCTTAGATCTAGATTTTCAGGACCCACTTAGATCTAAATGTCCAGATTTAGTTACTCATATGTCAGTAACCAATAGTTACTGACAGTATCCCTAGCCGACATTAGAGGGTATGAGCTTTGATTATGAATCTGATGGAACTAGAATTGAAGCGACTCTGATCCGGATGTTGTATGGATATATATGTGTATTTGATGTGTGTATAGAAGAATGTTATAGATTATCTTGTTTGATGTACTTTAACGTTTAATACCCTTGGAGATCAAGTGAAAAGAAAAAATTGGCGGTTCTAAGTCTAGGGAAAACAAATCCAATTCACCAATTCAATTCATCCACTAACTTATACATATCCAATTAGTGCAATCCATTTATTTGTTCAAAGTAAATAATCATTGAAAAATTATGTTTTGGGACCTAAAATATTTTATTATGACATTTTAGTACTTACATATTTTAAATTTGCACGTTGGTCCAATGTTTAGATGTAACATGGATCTATGAATTTAATCCGTCAATTCATCAATCTAACAATTCATATGAACCAAATTCATGAATATAGTCCGCTTGTCACCTCTAATTATTAGGGGTGGTTATACGGTCCTATCTGGTTAAATTGATCCGAATTGATCCAGTCCCAGTCCGGTCTTTTCGGGAATATAAGGACCAAAGATTGGATTTGATACAGTTCGGTCTTGATCCGGTCCGATCTTGACCCGGTCCGGTCCCAATTCGGTCTTGATTTTAGATTGAGCTTGTGGGGATTTGAGTGGTCTGAGGTCTCAAAGGGTGAGGAGTTGGTTACGTTTTGGTTGTTGGGCTCTTTTATCCGGTCTTTATCCGGTTTTCGATCCGGTCCCAAACGGTTTTTTACGTCAAATCTAAGCCCAAATATGGCATTGAATTGTTTAATATTCGGTCCCGGTCCGGTCCCAATTCAAATTATACGATTCGGTTTCGAGTAAAACCAAATAGCCCGAACCAAATAGCCAGTCCTACTAATTATTATGTGAAATGGTGGTCATGCTCATACCTGACTCGATGGAGATCAATCCTTTGCTTTTGCGGTTGAACAACTAGTTCTATTCGACGACCAGGGTTTGAAACAAATTGGTATTATCAAAACTCCCTTTAAAGTAAGTAAAACTCAAAGATTACCGTCCTTCATTGAAGTCACTGATATTGTCAGTCTGTTTGACTGGGCTTTCTGACAACACGTGTTTGGTAAAAACTCTCAGGAAGCTCAACTGCTGAACATGCCATGTATATTATTGTTGTGGTGTTCTCGTCACAGTAGTAAGTAGATCACCAGGGGAAGCCCTGTCATGAAAGAAGGACCAGTTTTCTGAATGCAAAGTGGCCCAAAACTTAGTAGCGCACAACTCTGACAAATGTTTACAAACAGGTATATATGAATTGATGATTCCATTTGAGGATACAAAAAAAAGTTACTGCGTGGCCACAGTGAGTTCTCTTCCGTGAGTTTAGAAACAGAAGTAGCTATGCTGCAAGGCAAAACTGTCAGTGGACACTCTGTGCTTTCCCCGCGTACCACCATCATTACAGATTCACGTGTTTTCTTCAAGGGACACCCACATTTGTTTCATGTCGCAGAAATGGTAAACTTTTCTTTCATGGCTTTGAAGAGGAAATGGTAAATTTTCTGTGAGTTGTCAATGTTCAGTCATTTTCAGTTTGAGTTGGCTCATTTGAATTGGCGAAAAATGTAAATTGCTGCTCTAAAAGATTTCTTTTGAATGATAAAAATATGGTAAATGATGTTGGAGAGGAGTATCAGAGATATTTCAGTTTACAGTCAATACTATCAAGGCTAGCTAGTGGCGGACACAAAATTTTGATTAAGGGTATTCAGCGGCATAATATAATCTTCAATGATTATTAAATAGTTTTGAATTCAAATACTATCATCATTAAAATATAGTTTTATAAAAGCCTTTTACACATAGTTTGGATATAAGGTTTGTCAATTAATAATCCATTCATCTACTTGGGGTCGGGCTTGAGCAAGGTGTTGGGTTCGAGTCTCAATCGAGATTATGTCAATTTTCCTCACTCCTTCTCAATAATTGTAATGACAGGTTATGTTTATGTAACAAAACAAAAGGTAGGAAAATGTGCTTTATACGGAGGGATAAATTGAAACTTGTGTTTCAATAGTCTATATAGTTCTCAATACTTACACTATTGCTACATTCTTTCTTGCTTATTCAAACATTATATAAAGGATAACTCGATTGTATTTTGTACACTCATAGCTCATGACTCTGATCATTCTCCATACTGTATAATCAAGCTCCATCGTTTGTAGGGTCATGTGGTATTGTGGTGAGATCAGATCAGTCTCAAAAAGGTCTGCAATCTTTGTGTACCAAACCAAAAGAGGGAATGGAATTGATGATGGGTGCCTTCCAGCCAGAAAGGTCGTGACTTTTTCTTCAATAAGTGAACAATTATTAAGGCAAAACAAAGATTGCAACGTACCTCGATCATGGCCTTCCTTGTGAGCCCTGGTTGCCTCTTAAGAGGAAAGAGAGGGGAGGGCCATTGTTGATTGTGTGGTGGCTGTTTCTCAAGGTGCCACGCGGCCCAAAATGAACACTCAGAAATCATATGTATAATCGACTACTAGCTGCCACACACCAAGTTTTATGCGCCGGTGGGGATGCGATTTTAGGGGAATGTCCAACCAAAGAGGAACAATTAGTATGTATATATAAGACGTCTGGTGAATGACAAAAGGGAGCAGCAATCAACTGAAGAAACCTAGCTAAAGTGGGGATATTAGTGGTGTCCTAATTCCTAAAATATCTATCTCCTCCGCACAAGAACCAAAGGAACTAACTAGCTAAAGTTTAGGTTCTGGATCTGAGATTTTCATTTTGAAAAAAAAAAAATGCATCTCTATTTCTGATGATAAATATGTGTAGCATTCATCCAATCATGTAACATAATCGGTCGGTATTTCAATACTTGATTGAATTAACAATGTAAAGGGATGGTGACGAGGAGCTAATTGTGTCGAAAGTAAGTTAACCTGTTTTGTATGTAATTTGAAAAGAAATCACACATATATAATGTTATGGCTTGGACAAATGCATATCCTAGTAGATGGAGCGGTCCATAGTGGTTCTCATGGGGTTGAGGGTTGGGTTATGTACGTATGTAGGGCTCCGAGGGTGGAGTTATTGGCTCTCTGGGAGGCGGTTTGTAGGTGTGTGCAACATGGACTGGCAAAAGTGGTGTTTGTTGGAGATGCGATGCTAATCTCCGATAAGGTCAAGGAGGGGATTGCCTCAAAGGCTTGTGTATGTCAGGTTTAATGTCAGGTTTATTGGTCGTCAGACAATTACAGGGTTGTCTATTTGATGGCGGGAAAAATCATTTCATTGTACCCTAATTTATTGGGGGGTTTGATGTTGCCTCATGGCTTCAAGCATTGTATTCACTTTTTTATCTTCCTTTTACTAGATAAGACGAGTGATTTAATTGCAAAAAACAAAAATCACCAAATAACATTATAGTCAGATCTGAAAATAAGATCCGTGAATCAGCTTGAGAAGGGAGAATGAAAGAAAGATATGATCTCAATCTCGCCCAAACTTAATGCATCGAGTAACACTCATCTAAGATAGGCAATAAGAAGTATTTGAGCCAAACATCAAAGACCCAAAATTTCATCAAAAGAACTAACAGCACGGGTTATGAGATTCATAATTAAGGCACCATCTAAGTGCTTCGGTTGAATCAGTCAAAAAAAAAAAGGGCTTCGGTTGAACAACTACACTAGAATTTATAATTGAACTTTTTATAATCACATGGGAAAATGCAGCCGATGAAAAAGGGTATGGGCTTGGCTGGGAAACACTCATCTTAGCATTCCCTAATAGGGGGTTTTCCCCCAATTAACTGGATCAGGCATTGATTATGGCCAAAATTGGGGCCAAAGATTGGGTACAAAGAAGTTGAAAATTGGTTGGTCCAATAACATAATAGCTAAGATTAAGCTAATTATATGGGTAAATTGTAACCCAAATTGATGATACTCATTCTCTACTATATATCTTAAACCTAGCTAGGCCTAGCTGCTGGGGACTTGTTTCCAATATCTTGCTGGGAGTCCATTCATTGGCACTGGAAATGGGCAGTTCTGCGTCCCACTCTCAGATCCTACCACTTCCCACCTGCAATATATTCAATCAATTGGACCATCAGAAGATTAATTATAGACCAAACAAAAGAAAATGACAAATCAAAATATTATTCCTTTCAATTTCGTCCCCCCAATTTTTTTGTTGGCTGAGAAATATTCTCCAAGATCCCCACATCTAATTTTACTCTACCATACAAAAAGAAAAAAAACCCAGAAAGATATTTTTATTTTTTGTTTCTTCATATTAGTAATATATATTTACCTGAACTTGGTGACCAAATGGTGGATCATGGTAAGCATCTCCAGCTTGGCAAGCTCATTCCCAGGGCAGGCATGTACCCCATTGCCAAATGGCATGAACGTATTGGGCTTTGGTGCCACCTGTAGGGAAGCAGGTTAAAACTAAGATCAAAATCCCATATCTCCCACACTATCATTTTGGGAGGAAGGGAAGAAAAAAGATTTGATTCACACACCATACCTCAAATCTTGAAGGATCAAATTTATGGGGGTCACTGAAGTATTCTGGATTGTGATGAATGTTCCTGAACAAAGGCATCACCTTCCAACCCTTTGGAATAAGGTACCCTAAAAATACCACACACAAACACCCAATAAAAATCCAAGTATCTGGTCACTCTCCAATTTCCACAAGAACAAAATATTGACCAAATTTTAAAATAGCAGGCCAAAAAAAAGGTCATAATACGCATTGTTCGTGAACTTTCTAACATATGTAGTAAGATGTTAGATATGATACCTTTGTATTCTACATCGGCCACGGCTTCTCTAAACGTGAAAGCAATAATGCTTGCCATCCTCAAGCTCTCTGAAACCACCTGAAATCAATTTGGTTGACAAATTAGTTCCCTAAAATCAAATCATTTGGTGACAACTTACAACATGGTTTATAAATAACTGAGTAGCAATTATGCTATATATACCTTGTGAGTGAATGGCATATTGTGACGAGTTTGACTCCAGGTCAGCGTCGACTCACTATTAGTGCCGTCTCTTTCATTCACCTCTTGAATCGCCTTCTGTTCGGCCTATATGCAAAAAAAAGAGTTTCACAAAATTCAAACATTTTAGTCCCTCAAAATTTAATGCAAACAACGGGGAGGTTTCTAGAGCTACCTACACCGGCTTCGTTTTATTACCTTGACAGCGTCGAGAAGCTTCGGGTTGTCGTGGAGGTACTTGACAATCCACGTCATGGCGCTGGCCGTCGTGTCCTGTGCGGCGAACAGAGCTCCGATGATGTTGTCGGCGACCTGCTCGTCCGTCAACAACTGCCCTTTGTAGTCCTTGGAGTTGAGCAGACAACCCAACATGTCGTTCTCCAACAGCTTCTTCTCTTTCCTCTCGCTGATTATGTCCCCCAATATCTCACTCAGCTTCCTCCGAGCCTGCAACATTATTTATCATTAACATTAATCAAGTGATGATGACATGGGAATTGTAAAATTTAATAATTAATTAATTAATTTCGTTTGTTTGTTTGTTTGGACTCACCGTAAGAGCCCTCTTGTAGGGAGTTCCAGGCATGGTGGTGGGAAAGGAATTGTAGCCTTTTTCGACGATGCCGTAATTCTTTTTTAACTCTATCCTGTAATGGGCTTCCAGGTGTCCGAAAACCGCCAGGATCCCAACCTCGAAGGACAACTGCAAATAACAAATAATGCAATGTGTCAAATAGTTCTAATCTTTACCGACGTACAAAACAAAATTACCGTCCGTAAATAAAAAAACAAAAGCGGGATATTGAGAGAGAGATATATATATAAGTATGAAAACCTTTTTGAGCTCTTCGAAGGTGTTGATGACGTGGCCGCCGTCCCAAGATTCCAAGGCGGAGGCGGCCAGGGCGGAGACGTCGCCGGCCAGGCTGCGGATGGCGTCGAGGGAGAGGGCGCGCTGGACGAGCTGGCGGAGGCGGGCGTGGTAATCGCCCTGGTGGAAGAACAGGGCCGAGGGCCCAATCAGGCGTTCTTTGGACTTGGGGTAAGTGGGCTTGAAGAGGTGAGATTGGGTTACGAGGACGAAGCGGGCAGCGTCCGGGCTGGCGAGCATGACGCAAGGGCAGCCCAAGATGTGCGTTTTGAAGATCTCGCCGTGCCGTTTCTGTTTGTTGGAGAAGAAACGGGTGGGATCTTGGGAGTAGAGCTGGAGGGTCTCGCCGATGAGAGGCCAGCCCATTGAGCCCGGCGGGAGCTTCAGTCGAATGTGGCTGACGTCGGAGTCGCTTCGGCGTCTAGCGAGTTTGATGAGCAGGCAGGTTATGAAGAGAGTGAGAAGAATTATGAGCAAAGGAAGGGTGTTGGGGATGAATCCATAGGCCATATTCTCGTAGTTGTGAAAATGTGGCCTGAAGCTGAGCGAGTTTTTTATTTTTTTTTTATTTTTGGTGCTGAAAATTTCTTTGTTTTTGTGGGTTTGATTGATGTCGCTGGAAGAGAAGGGGAGGAGGGGTTTATATAGGGATGGTGAGGGCCAAAGTGAAGGGGATGAAGACAAGGAGGGAAAAGGATATATGTAAGCGATGGTCCCTGAATTTTTGTGATTGGTGGCTTGCAGGAAAAATGAAAAAAATAATATTTAGGAAATAAAGTGAATTTCAGATATGGAGGTCCTACTAGAGGCTACAAAACCACAACTGTGTTTGATTTTTTTTCCTTATTCGCCCTCTTTTTTGACAATAACAATAATGTTGAGTTTCACAAGGCTACCAAGGAGGTAAATTGAACTACCCTTTACCATACTAGAAAAACTTCAAATCGAAACGTCTGTTTTTATATTATACAAAAGCGTCTTCTGACTTTTCAAAAGCCGAGCTTTTATAGGTGTTTGACCCTGCTTTACCTTTTGAAATCAAAAAACACTTCTAAAAATCGGGCCAAACATAGACAATACAGACCATGGACTAGACTAGATTATTCAATTAGGAATATATTACTCCCTTAATTAATAACATGCTGATAAGGTAAGACAAATATTCCCTTATTAACTATCATTTATTATTTTCCTTTTTCGTATTAGAAAAGGAATTATAGACTCAAGCAAACCAATCCCACCCACCTAGTCGCTTCTAGGATGAAAATTATGAATATTCCCTCTTTTGTGAGAAACATGTCATGTGGTTCAGGAAAAAATTACTTTCATACTTCATCGTTAACGGATCAGGTAAGATAATTATTATGTTATTAATTATCATTTATTACTTTCAATTTCTTATCAGAAAATGAATCAGATAATTAATTTGAGATTTCTAAAAAAAGTTATGGTCTCAAGCCGACCAACCTCATTCACCCGCCCAATTGCTTGCTCAACCGAACAAACGGTGTCTGCATGTGTGGTTTGTAGGTCATTATGTTCGAACACCCCTTCCACAAAAGTGTGTAACCACAAGGGCTACATCTACAAATATATTATAGCATAGTTTTTCCGTATTTCAAATTTCGTGCAACGAGAGGAAAAATAGGAAGGGTAATTGTGTCTTCACAATCGTTATTTATTTTTTATTCATAAGAAAAATATACATCAATCTCGAGATTTGAACCATAGTCTTTCCAAACAAAGACAACAACCATTGCCAATTACACTAAAGAAATGTTATGTATCTTTATAAATACAAAATCTGTAAATCTAAACTCTAAAAATCATATTACTTTTTCACTACTGTTAGCTAGCTCACTAACTCTCCTGTAAGTACTTTATTTGTTATTTTATATTTGAATTTTTATATTTTGATTATTTTAATTTGATTTTAATAATAAATTTAATTTATATCTATCTCATAAATGGAGGATAATTTTAAAATTGCAACCCAAATATCATGGATTCGAATATTGCATATTGAATTACAATATTTAATGTGCAGATGTGATGTAGAATTCTTAACTTGGTATTAATTTTTAGAACTATTAAAGCAACAATATTGTTATGCAAACTGTAAATGACCAATTTTTTGAAAGTTTTCGTTTGGTTAACCGTTAAATCCTAAATCTCTTGATAATATGACATGATTGGAAAATGAGTGTGTTTAAAAGAACATGATTTCTGAATACCAATTTTTCTAGATAATTTTAATTATTTTAATTTTTATATTATAGGATAATTGATCATATGTATCATACATAGTTACTTAGTTTAATATAAAATAACCGAAGTACAAGACAAATCATGAAAGTCGAGCTGGAGTTTTCATGGACGCATTGATGTGGTCATGTGCATTAGCAAGTTAGGTACCACAAGATAGGTTTAATTTTTTGTTGAGTGAATAAGATTGTCCTACAACTAAATGTAGAGTATGTTGGTTGATAAATAATTTTTTCATTGCATAGAGTATGGATGGAAAATGTTATTCTACATAATACTTTAAGGTTTAGATATTGCTATACATGTATCGTTTCTCAAGCAAAAGAAATAAATATTCACTAAAGGTTATGTTCATGAGTTTCATATTTATGCTACGCTTTTTTCATACATTTTTTTTTTGTTATGCCAATTTTCTTTTCAACCATAGGCAACTAGTGACTACATCATTAAATAGACAAGTTATGAATGGTTATTCACGAGTCTTACAACCAAGGTTGTTACACCTCTACCGAGAAGCTGCTTGGACTAGGTCCGACCATAATCGTGCTCCAAAACGGGCTCTACAAAACTAAGGGTCTGATCATTAGAGAGGGAGAAGAAGAGAGGGCAAAGGGAGGGGGGAGGAGGCAAGGGGATGGTGGGTGAATCTTGAGATAGGTATTTTTTTATGGAATTTGAGTTTTAATAGATATAAGTTAGTATATTTCATTTCAGTCACAAAATTTCTATATTTTATGTAAATATATTTAGAAAAGGTATAAAACGTCCCAAACAGGCTGTACTTCAATCAAACCATTAAACTTCAAAAACATTGCTTGACCGGCTCAACGATTTAAACCGGTTTGACAACTTTGGTTGTCCATAGATTACAATGTTCATCATTGATGAAAAGTTATAAGAATTTCAAAAATGGAAAACTAATTTCGATGTCACATTAATGTCATACGAAATTCAGCATTACAAATAATTTTAAAAAACTTAAATACATATCATAAATACATTATATTGAAATGACACTCCGACCAACGGGCCGGACAACAAACTAGTTCTTTAGAGAGTGATGTATATTCTGATACAGTTTTTATACGACTCTTTCATAGCAATATGATATTTTAAGAATTCACTGTAGCTTTCAAAAGCTATTCATCATTACCAACATATTATAAAATTTTAACAAAATCCTTGCTCCGGAAAAGACGGAGCAACGATTTTTTTCCCTTTGCTCTCACCCTGCTCACGCGGCAACACCATGGTAGCGCCGACGCCGGGGGCCTCTCCCCCGGACGTAGGTATGCTTGATCCTAGCACAGGTGTACGTCGCCCCCCTCCGATAACTTCATCACCAGATTCCAAACGAGAGCGAGAAACCCAACAACCAAAGAAAAGAGCAAAGCCTATGCGAGATAATCCCCTCTTTGGGGTCAATAGCACGAAGGAGCCTGTCCCTGCCCCTATGGAAGAAGGTGAAGCCAGTGAAAGGAATGAGAACACTGAGAATGCATGCAATGGAGGAACACGTGGGCTATTTAGTACCCTATACCAAGAAGATGAGTGGTACGTTGCGGAATCGGACTCCGAGGACGTAGCTGTCGCCATGAAGGAGGATGACCTCGATGATGAAATTCCAGAAGATGATGACCCCTTGTGCCCTACCATTGCTTTTACGGCGATGGTGAAGAGAATGGCGCTCAGCGCTTATAGTGAAAGTCCTTGGCAGAACTTTCCCCTTCCATGTCATCTCTTGCAGACTGGAAGTCCTATGGGCTAAGTGCGGCAACATCCAGGTCTCGAGCTTGTCGTTTAGATTCTATGTTGTGCGGTTCACTAGCCAAGTTGATTATGAATACGCAGAAGCGGGAGGATCGTGGATGATTAGTGATTTCTATATCACAGTGCAACCATGGCAAAAAAAAACTGACCCGAAATCGGCAGAGGTGGCTTCCACCATGGTATGGGCGCGATTCCCGGGTCTCCCAATGGAGTTAATTAACAAACAAGCCGTTGAGCGCATTGCGGAGAGAATCGGACGTCTACTCCGGGTGGATCAAGCAACGCAGACAGGTGATCGTGGCAAATACGCCCGAGTCAGCATTGAAGTTGACCTGACGAAACCGTTGCTATCGAAGTTCAAAATTGAAAGAATCACCTATTACGTGGAGTATGAGGGACTCCACCGAATCTGTACTGAATGCGGTAAGTATGGTCACATGAAGGTGACGTGCCCAGTGCTCTTTAAGGTTCCCACTCCAACACAAGCTCCTACCCAGGAAGAGCATGGCCGCGAACCTAGCAGTAGTTATGGTGATTGGATGATGATGAAACCGCAGGGAAAGGGTACCAATAGGAACAAGCAAGAATCGACTACCAATGTTGTCGGGAACGAAAAACCACCGGGGGTGGCTAAATCCCAAGGATCCTGTTTTTCAGTGCTCCTGGATGACACAAATGATGAGAAGCAGGAACCTGAAGGAGTAGAACATAAGGCAATGCCGCTACAAAATGAGGCAGTGGAAGGTGGGAGCTCTCAGATGGAAGCTCCGGTGGGAAGGGCTACTTTGCCACATACAATGTTGAATAATGAGGTGGAAAATCTTGGGGGAAATCATTGGCACAGGATGGGGATCCCATTCCAGATCAAGTGACTATGGCTATCAAGAATAACCTACAGAGGTAGATCAACTCTCCGTCCAGCCTATGGGAACTGGGAATACTACTAAGAAACCTGACCAATCCAGCAAGGTTAGTCAGGGTCGGCAGTCGGAACAAGAGAGATCAGGAGCAGTCCCGAAACCTAAGTAAAACACAACTCAGGCGGATAAGGATAAGCTGGTTCGTGGAACTTCTAAAGGTACTGGAACAAAACATGGCGCGGGGAGTCTATCCCCTTCAGCTCATAAATGAAGATCTTGAGCCATAACTACCTCGGGTTGGGGAATACGCGGTCAGTTAATGCTCTTCGCGCGCTGTTGCGCAGATCATCCCCTTGTGTCGTTTTTCTCATGGAGACGAAGTAGAGTGAGGCTGAGAATGAAGTCCTTCGCGACACATGCAGGTATAAGTTTGGAAGAATTTTTTCGGCAATTATCTCCCCCCGGAGTCGAGTAGGGGGACTTAGCTTATGGTGGAACGAGGAGACGCAAATTTCAGTAATGGATCTAGACTAACTTCATTTATGTCGCTATCGAGGAAGTAGCGGAGGGGAAGTGGAGCTTCACGGGTGTCTACAGGTGGTGTCAGAACATAAGCGTGCAATCGATAATCCAAACCAGCACAAACGAACACAAATTTAATGTGGTTCACTAACACAATGTGTGCTAGCTAATCCACGGACAGAGGAGACAAATTTCACTAATTTGAGGAGAGTACAGGTTACAAACCAAATTCTGTAACGGACAAACCAAACAAACTAACCTGACTGACCTTCCTACAAACTAGGGTGGTGAAAAGTATTTATAGAACTCTTCTCCTAATCCCAACAGAAAACCAAATACCTTTTCCCAAACATACAAGGAAAAGACCAAAACAAAGCCCAATTACAAACCCAAATCAAATTCAAGTCATATTCTAACAATATCCACCTTGACTTGAATTCTCTCTCAAATACCAAATGTACCAGACACAACCAAAGTTGCCAGATGTACCAGATGCAACCAAAGTTGCCAGATGTACCCAGACGCGATACATATCGCTAAATTTACCCAGATGCGATCGAAACTGCCAAACTCAAATGCGATGCAAATCACCAAATTCAGATGCAATCAAAATTTCCAGACATACCAAACTCCTCCAAATCAGCTATACCAGAATCTCCCCTGCCTCCAAATGCCCCTAAGGGCGGTCAACAACTCAAACCATTCGGCAAATCCAACCTATGTTGAGACTTGCCATTCAGAACCAACTTGGTGCACTTATCACCAATAGAGCATGTCAAAAGAGAACCTTGTAGATTATACAAGGCACCCCGTTTGATACCTTTCAAAATCACCTTAGAACCCTTGTAGACAGACAACACTCCACCTTCACCTTTGAAACTGAAACCCTTGACGTCGAGTAGACTCAAAGATATCAGATTCTTAATCATCTCTGGAATATGCCTAACATTGTTCAAGGTGCGAACATAACCATCATGATGTGTCCTCATCCTGACGGAGCCTCTTCCAACAATCTTACAGATAGCACCATTGGCCATAGAAACATGTCCTCCATCTATCTGCTCATAAGTTGAAAAACACTCCGTGCTTGGACACATATGATAATCAGCTGAAGTATCCAAATACCACACATCCTGATGATGTACCTGCTCATTCACTGCTAAGGCTAAACCATCTTCAGAATCAGAGTTAGTTTCTTCCGCCACAGCAGCAGATGATTCCTTCTTCTCCTGATATTTCTTTAGCTTAGGACAATCAAATTTCCAATGTCCTTTCTCCTTGCAGTAATGACAGATATCATCCTTCAAACCAACAGAATTCGAATTTGTATTCACCTTCTTATTACCAGATTGTTGTCTCCTACTACTCGTAGCAGCCAACCCAGATGCCTTATTTTCCGAACCTGAACCAGATGCCTTATGTTGAACCTCTCTAGTATGTAGTAGAGCAGATCTGACATCTTCAAAAACAAACTATCTTTCCCAGCAATAAAAAAATCCACAAAATTCTCATATGAATGTGGCAAAGATACTAACAGAATTAAGGCAGCATCCTCATCATCTACTTTAACATCAATATTCCGCAGATCTAACAAGATGGTATTGAGTTGATCTAGATGATTCCTGATAGACGTACCTTCCTCCATACGCAAACTGAACAAACGTTGCTTCATATGCAACTTGTTGGTTAAAGACTTTGTCATGTATAGACTTTCAAGCTTCAACCACAAACCTGCAGCTGTCTTCTCAGTAGCAACCTCAGTGCTGATGTCATCAGACAAACAAAGCAAGATTGTAGAGTGAGCTTTCTCCTCCAAAGTAATCCACTCCTCTTCATCTATACTTTCCTTCTTCGATTTTCCAGACAACGGAGCCCACAAACCCTGTTGTTTCAACAGTGCTTGCATCTTGATCTGCCACAAACTGAAACTGTTTCTTCTGGTAAACTTCTCAATCTTCATACTGATAGCAGCCATTCTTACTATCAAACAAACTCCAACCAAACTTCTCACCAAAAAAGCGAGACCAAAACACAACTACCCAAAGTCAACTTCAAAGCGATTCCTCCACCGAACCAAGCTGAAGAATTGAAAGCTACCTCCACAAAGCAAAACTTCAGTCCAGCTCCAAATTCCCAAAACCGCAACCAAAGGCTCTGATACCACTTGTCAGAACAGAAGCGTGCAATCGATAATCCAAACCAGCACGAACGTACACAAATTTAATGTGGTTCACTAACACAATGTGTGCTAGCTAATCCACGGACAGATGAGACAAATTTTACTAATTTGAGGAGAGTACAGGTTATAAACCAAATTCCGGAACGGACAAACCAAACAATCTAACCTGACTGACCTTACTACATACTAGGGTGGTGAAAAGTATTTATAGAACTCTTCTCTTAATAGCAACAGAAAACCAAATACATTTTCCCAAACATACAAGGAAAAGGCCAAAACAAAGCCCAATTACAAACCCAAATCAAATTCAAGTCATATTATAACAGGTGGCCTGAGGGAGGGGACAAGTGGAGAATATGGGAGCTACTACGATCACTTCGTGCTTAGTGGGATGGTACATGGTTATGCGGTGAGGATTTTAACCAGGTTTTGTCGACGGCTGAAAAGAGTGGGGGAAGAGGGGTACATGAGTCTGATATGTCCCAGTTCAATGATTTCCTGAATGATATAGGATGCCATGATATGGGATTCCACGGTTACCCATATACATGGGAAAATAGACGTACACGAGGAGGTTACATTGAAGAACGCTTGGACAGGTTTGTCGCAAATGAAAAATGGACTTCTCTATTCCCTAATAGAAGAGTGCATCATGGGGATAGAGCTCATTCGGACCACCGGCCAATTATGTGTGAATCTAGGGGGGAGGAGGATATGGACGTTAAGTGTGGCTTCTCTTTTTGTTTTGACACGCTGTGGGCAAAGCATGATGACTGTTTCACCACAATTGAGACTGCATGGAAAAGCTCCTCTTCCAGTGATGTTCTAGACAAGATTGCTTGCTGCCACAATGAGCTCGAGTCTTGGAGTAGGCAGGCATTCCCGGCTTTCGCAAAACAGAAGAAGAAGGTGAACACAACAATCTGAGCACTGGAGAGAAGAGAGAAATCTGAGACGAACCTTGCTCAACTTCGAACTCTTGAAGACTAGTTGGTGGACATCCTTGACAGTGAAGAAAAATATTGGAAGCAACACTCTTGTTCCGACTGGTTGCGATCAGGGGACAAGAACACGGGCTACTTTCATAGGAAAGCCTCATCACGACGGAAGAGGAACATGATTAAGAAAATCCGAAACGAAGCAGGGCGATGGCTCACGAGGCAGGATGAAGTTTCAAATTTTTTGGTTGATTATTATGGGACACTCTTTAAAGGCAGGGATCTCCCTACTGATTGGCCAGTGCTCGACTCCATTAGTCAAAAAGTTGGCATTGAGGAAAACAAGGTTCTCCTATGGCCGTTCGATAAAGATGAAGTATGGACAGCCCTGAAACAGATGGGGAAGCGCAAGGATCCCGGCACGAACGAGTTATCCATTTTCTTCTTCCGAAAGTATTGGTCGGTTGTTGGGGGTGATGTTACAAAAGCAGTACTCCAGATTCTGAACATGGGGGTCATGCCTACTGGCCTTAATCACACCCTGATCACATTGATCCCAAAGATCAAGCAGCCAGCGACACCTAAATACTATAGGCCGATAAGTCTGTGTAATGTGCTTTACAAGGTGGTGTAAAAAATCCTCGCTAACTAGCTAAAGCCGCTGCTGGACAAGATCATCTCGCCCTCTCAGAGTGCGTTTATTCTCGGGCGCTTTATCACGGATAATATTATGGCCGCTTTCGAGTGTTTCCAACCATGAAGCATAGCAAGAGATGGAAGCATGGATATTTTGCAGCCAAGATCGATATGACCAAGGCATATGACTGGGTGGAGTGGCAGTTTTTGGAGGGAGTGATGCGGAGGCTTGGATTTGAGGAGAGATGGATCCAGTTTGTTATGATGGGCGTGACTACCATGTCCTACTCTGTCATGGTGAACGGTCATCAATCACAAACGTTCACTCCGGGAATGGGGACTCGGCACGACGATCCGCTTTCACCTTTCATCTTCCTGCTTTGTGTGGAAGGGTTGTCGACCTATACAGCCAAGGCGGTGGAGGAAAAACGGTTGCATGGGTTGCATGGAGCCCCGGTGATTGCCCATCTCTCTTTTGCTGACGATAGTATTTTCTTTGGCAGGACAAATCAGCAGGAGGCTTTGGTTCTAAAGGAAATCCTACACGCTTACGAAGTGGAGTCCGGTCAGATGGTAAACTTTCAAAAGTCGGAGGTCACGTTTTCTGCAAATGTGAAACCTCATGGTCGGCTAATCACGAGCGGTACACTGGGGATGAAACAGGTCGAGAAGCACCAGCAATACCTTGAGTTGGTTACAGAGGTGGGGCGTGCGAAGGACCTATTTGCAGGGCTCAAGAAGAGAGTGAGATCGAAGCTGAAAGGATGGAAGGAGCGAATGATTTCGGTAGAGGCACGTGAGGTACTCATCAAGTCGGTTGAACAGGCACAACTCACCTATGCGATGTCAGTTTTCAAGATCCCGGATGGTTTGATTGATGAGGTTCACAGTCTAATAACGAATTTTTGGTGGGGTCAAAAGAATGAGGAAAGAAGATCTCATTGGCTACGTCGTGAAGAACTGGTGAACTTAAAAGAGGACGACAGATTGGGGTTCGGAGATCTTCGCGGCTTCAATCTGGTGCTTCTTGCGAAGCAACTCTGGTCGCTCTACCTCCGTCCTGAGTCCCTGATCGCCAAAATCCTAGCGATGAAATATCACAAAAATTGCTCGATTCTGGATGCCCGATTGGGGAGCAGGCCGAGTTATATATGGATGAGCTTACTGAGTGCGCAAGATTTTATGTGCGATGGACTTCGATGGAGGGTCGACAATGGCGATCAAGTAATGATATGGGGCGATCAGTGGTTACCCGGTGAACCAGCTTTTGTTTCATCCGCACCGACATCCCTGCTAGTGTATGCCAGAGTCCGGGACCTCATTGACCCAGTTATAGAGGGGTGGAACGTGGACCTAATCTCAATATGCTTCTCGGAGCCTATTGCCCAGACAATTATCTCGCTGCCGCTAAGAGGACCCTAAGAGCAGGATCGCATTATTTGGCGGCATAGTGACAATGGGCAGTTTACGACCAAGAGTTGCTACCGGAAGTGGCTAACGAACTTTATGGCAGCGGAAGGGATCAATCCTAGCGGTGATGAGAAGTTTTGGAAGACAATCTGGACTATGAAAGTGCCGCCAAAGGTCAGGCACTTTATGTGGCAGTTTGCTAGGGCTATTTTGCCTAGTAGAAGTGAGGGTGGCGACAAAGAACCAAGATGGACGGATAGATGCCCGTTTTGTAATGAGCAGGAGACCCAACATCATATTTTCTTCGATTGTAGTTAGAGCGGTAGGATATGGCGAGGGACTCCGTGGGCAAGTGCTTTCAGGATGCCGGGAGAACAACATTGTCTTTCTTGGGTGGCGGAAGTGATTAAACTGGAGAGTCAAGATGCTGTGGAGCGGTGGGCAATGCTGATGTGGGCCCTCTGGAAGGAGCGCAATGCGCAACTCTTCAATGGCATTAAATGGCCCGAAGATGAGATTGTCTCCCGGGAAATCTTGCTCCTTGATGAGTATCGACGTAACCAGGGATCGGAAGAGGCAAGCAGTGAAGACCAGTCGATGGAAGTTTGGAAGAGACCACCGGATGGCCATATCAAAGCCAATACTGATGTAGGACTGTTCGCCACCAGAAGCATTGTCTTAGGCGCTGTGTTTCGGGATCATCACGGTCGCTTTCTAACGGTTGCAGCGAAAAAGGTACGTGACACTACGGGAAAAAGGCCTTCTTGCAACACTTAGATTGCAACACTCTGAGAAAGAGTTGCCTTAAATATATAATAACTTAGTTGTAAAAAATACCCTCTTGCAACACTCAAATTGCAACACTATGTAAAAGCGTTGCCTTAGATATACAATATCAACACTTTTTTTGAAGTTGCGTATTACATAGTTTACGCAACTCAGATTAATTATATGTTGCGCTTGCCCTATTATTCGCAACACATATATCACACTTAATTTTTGGATTGCCTCAATGTATTGCTTAAATATAACAACGACAATTTCTATAACAACAATATCTTCAAATTTTTGGTGGGATAATTTCTTTTTGCTTCAAATTTTGATTTGGCTCCAAAATTTTGATTTGACTCCAAAATTTTCGTATGGTTTTGGCTTTTGGGTAAAAGTGCTCAAAATTTCATTTGCCTACACTTTTCTCATAATTTTTGTCCCGCACCTTAGAGAAACCCAGTTATGTTTTGCGAACAAAGAACCTACTTACTTGCACGTTCATTTTCCTAATTTCCTCTCCACTTTGTTTCTGACCTTTCTGTGCTAATCCCCTTTCTTCTTTGACGAATCGAACAAAAGAGAATTAAGGAGGACAGATCGAGGTTTCCCCAATGTTTTCGCCTTCTTACTAGAACCAGAAACCCTAACCATCTTCTACTTTCGTCTTCTCCGTTCCTCTCCCCGTTCTTCGATCAGTTTCTCATCCTTCTTTCCTCTCATCTGCTCGTCTTCTCCTTCCTTTCCACCGTCATTCTCTGGTCACTCTACCACCCAGAAAACGACAACCCCAAAGCTCGCAAGTTGAAGAGGTATGATGTATTTATCCACCCTTGCTTCTTTCCTTCCATTTTCATCAAATCTTCGCATTTCAAGATTCGTTGTCACTTTGCTTCCTCCTTCCCAAGTTTGGGATGGTCAAATATCGATGTTATGCAGAATTTGTGAATCAGGATTGAAATTTTGGAATCAGGGTGTTTTTAGGGTTTGAAATCGAACAAATAAGGGGTTTTCAGTTTTGACTGAATTCGATCTTCCTTCTTTCAATTGAACTTGCCTTTGATTATCTGTGGGATTCCTCTCACCCTTGGAAGCTCAATCAATGCTTCTTTACCTGATTGGTGGTTGAATTCGAATGGGGGATCCTGGAGATTCAATATATACTTCAATTCTCGATATGTATTTCTTTGTTGATTTTCTCCTGTCCCACTACTTAATAAATATATATACAATATGTTTTGGTTGCGTTACTGATCCTCTTCTTCGTAGGATTATTCAGAATCCCCTCCTTGCTCCCTTGCAGTCGTAGAAACAGTAGCAGCTGCAGCTGCAGAAGCAATAGACATTGAAGGTCTACTTCTTTTCTGAACATATCCTAATTTATTTACCTTTTATGTTTTGTTTGACATCCTTTGTGTTGATTTTGCTCGCACGAGAGGTTTCATTTTAATTAGATGGCGGCTAGGACTTGCTTGAATTCCTTTTTTCTCTTGCTATTTAGTATTTACCCATGGTTTCACTTATATGGGTGGCTCTTAAAGTGCTCTTGATAAGGTTCCTCTGCTATTTCGTGTATGAAATTCAAAGTCATTGACTACTGTGTCTGTGAGCTGTGTCTGTGAACTGCTTCTATGACTCTGCTTCTAGAGATGTTTTAAAAGGTAGTATTTGCACCACGACTTTGCTTCTAGAGATTCCTGCTTTAACTAAAAGCGCGCATAATAGAGATGAAGAAGATTGATGAATGCTAGCTTGAACAACTTGATGAGAATGCTATTATTTGATTGCGAACAATCATGAAACCAGTATCTAAAAGTTACTTATTTTCAATTTATAATTTTTTTTGTTTCAGGTCCTGGAACTTAGAAGCGGGCAATGATACTTAAACATTGAGTTCAAATCATATGTATAGTGCATGCCGAAAACTATAAAGCTTCATCTCCTTGTTAGCAGCTAGGCAAATTTCAATTAAGTACTTGCTCTTTTATGTATACCACTCAGCAGATGAGTTCATGTGTTGAGATGAAAGGATGTATATAAATTTTATTACTATGAGTGTTGTATTATAGGGGATGATGATACGATATCAATAAAGTTAAGTTTAGCATATTTCTCATTATTTGAACTTGTTTTTATTTATAGAGAAATTGGGTCCTTAATAATAGTGTAAATGCAATGGAAAATTATTCATTTGTGACTATTTAGCTTTGTAACAAATAAAATTTAGAAGTTGCAAAAAACCTGTAAAATATGTTGCCTACGTTTCTAAAATGTGTAGCGAAAGTTTCGTAAAAGTGTTGCCTAAAGAGGTGTTGCCGAAAGTAAGGATGTGCAACTCTTTTTATTTGGGTTGCAAAAAATGAAAAAAGTGTTGCCTGTATCTTTTGCAACCCCCACTATATGAAACCCTAGTAAAAGTGTTGCGATAGGATTTCGCAACTATTTTAAGGCTTTACGCAACACATTTTTAGGGTTGCAAGAGACCATTTTTCCCGTAGTGTGGGAATTATGAGGTGGAAATGGCAGAAGCTCTCTCCGTGGGAATTTGGCATACAGCTTGCGCATCAGCTTGGTTTCCAGCATCTGCAACTTGAACTTGACTGCCTCTCGTTGGTTGAGAAGCTTCGATAACCAGAAGGTATCCAGACTGAACTTGGGCTCATATCTAAATGCGTCGGCGATCTCCTGCAGGAAACGGGGTCGACACTAATTGTATTTCCCATGTGAGACGCTCGGCGAACAACGCAGCGCATATTATGGCGCACAGTGAGACCCGTTGGGATAGTAGAGAAGTGTGGGTAGATAGACCACCGATTTTCTTTATTGACCAGCTTCAACTGGATGATGTAACCGCTAGTTCTTAATTAATATACGTGTGCAGGTTACCTATAAAAAAAAAATCATTACCAACATATTTCCTTCCCTATTGTAAAATGTAAATTGACTTCCATCTAATGGAGAGAAAAAAAAGAAAGCCAATACTTAATCTAATATCTACTGTTTTAGAATTTGTTAAACGTTGGTACGTAGGGATGACAATTTGGACCTGATCCGTTTTATCTGACATGTTTGGCTTGTTTTGGCGCGGGTCCGACAAGCCCCGTAGGCGGGGTGGGAATGGGTACCTCTCATCGACCCGACTTGCCCTGACCCACCCTATTCTCGACCCGTTCTTGCCTAAATTACGTATAATCGTACTCAAATTACTTATGATTTTCCTTTTATTAGCTCATATTTTAGTTATAATAAAGTTGTAAATAACTGAAAACCTCAATTTCTCCAATAGTTTAACTATATTTTATCATATTATGGTTTGTTTCTTGGTCTTTTTAAATTACGTATTCATTGGATCGACCTGCCTTCACCCGAGTTCCACAATAAATTATCTGACCTACCACGGGCGGGTATAGATATCGAGACACTTGAAGCCGGCCATTGCAAAGATTTCCACTTTAACTTTCATCTAATTATTATTAGAAACTAAATACTAATTAGTATAGTACGTACATTGAAGCCGGTGTTAAAAAAAACATTGAAGCCGGTGTTCAAGAAGCCTCTGCAAGACTGAATACAGTAGCAGATTACGTAGCTATCAATCCTCCGACCCTTAATATTCCCACATGACCAATTATCTGCTTAATATAGGCAAGACAGGTAATCGACATTGCACCGCCATGGGTAATAACACAACACCCCTAGCTCCTAGAAAACCCTAGTGTTTTCTTCTTGACTTTCTTAATTCCCTGACAGAAGACTAATTATGTCTAATTGCATGCACACTGTTTAACTGAAAAGAAACCACGTACAGTTTGTCCCCTCAGTCTTTGCCTCTTTGGTCGAGACTAGAAGAGCTAATATTAATGAGACGACAATGAACAGCGGTTAGCATTTAGCAACAACAATACACCATGTATACTTCTAGTCATGTCTTCATGAAGAGGTAACCGGTAATTTCCTGAATGAATGAATATTCTGTAGTAGCGGGAAAGAATATAATAAGATACAACGTTGATAATGTATTTGGTCCCTACTTTTAAGAAATGACATAATCCTACATTAATTGATGTCCCCATCGACGTCGATTAAAAGTAATGGAGAAAATGGCCCCATCTACAAAAATTAACTATCTCCGAAGAATGTTACACATTAGCCTGTTTAGTGTAGGCTAAACTCCAAAGCCGACTGCCAAAGATGAATGTTACATTGTAATTTGTACGTGTGAGGTTCTGAGTTCGACTTCTCTTGATCAGGTCCTTTCGTGGTGTTCTCGGTGGCGCTAATGAGGATCTTAATGGAGGGCTCAATGGGCTTAAGCAGGTGATCCCCGGGTTTGGTCTCGCTCCGTCATCGCTCAAGCGGTGTGCGTGTGGATGTTACGGGGTTATAAAAAAACACTACAACCCCAACTTTGGACCGTTTATAACATATGGAGAAAAGTTGTAATGTTTTGTGTGATAAGTTTTCATATATGTAAACTTTTACCTTTTCATGTACGAGAGTATAAATTTTTTGGGCACGATTATGATAATATGTGACGAAGTCCAATTAACTTTACACATTTATAGCGCAATTTCGACCGTTAATTTGAAAATTGAGGAATGAAAGATATATATCTAAACTGATTGCGCCTGGTTAACACCCTTAAAAGAGTTTTCATACTTAACCTATTCCGTTTATCACAATTCGTAGTAACTTCACTTATTTTATTTGCCCTTAGGTACACATTAACATACATCCTTTTCCTTTCCTTTTTCTGGAGCAACACAACCAAGAATGAAAACTCTGGAGGGTCTTGATTACCCTCTGGTGACGCTCCCTGGGGATGGGCCCCAAGATAAGTCACACAAGCCAAGCAGAGTGGCATCCAGCTCAAATCTCATGTTTGTTGCAAACCCTAGCCTAATCCCCCCCAACCCTAGCTAGCAAGCAACCTCAATTCTCACCATAAATCCATAATCCTAACTCCTCATATATCTCCGACCATCCTTCTTCAGGGCCCACAGAGTATATATCGGTCAAAATGCAAAAGATGGTCACCAATCTTTGACATATTTTCAAATTTATCACTTAGCTTTTTTGTTTCTCACGTTCAGTGCCACGCCAATTAATTGGACAAAAATGAGATGGATAGGAGTAGGTACTTTTTTGTTTACTTAACTCCACTCCGTTGACAAATTCACACACTCTGTGGTGTGATCTTGTTATTAGAGCTGGCAATCGGGTCGGGTTGGGTAATTTCGGGTTGGGAATTTCGGTTACGGGTCGGGTCATATTTGGTTGGCTGATTTCGGGTTAAATATTGACCCAACCCATTTGGTTTCGGGTCGGGTTACAGGTCATTTCGGGTTATGAGCGTTCTTAGAAACAATATCAAACATGCTTCATATTTTCTTAAAGAACACAAATTTTCACATATGCATGACAATAGTTTACCTAACACATGTCAATTAACATATTCTCAAATCCTCCCATGCTAATAAAATGAAATACAAATTGCGCAAATCATTCAAAAACAATCAGAAGAGTAATACTACTACAAGAAACACATGATATTTGATTATCCTTAAACTTCAAACATGTCATTCAAATCCTTGTGATTTTTTTTAAACATCTCACCAATTTATGAGTGATTTTATCATTTTGGGAGTGATATATAAAATGGAACGGGTCTAACGGGTCGACCCACCCAACCCGACCCAAAAAATCACGGGTTATCGGGTTCGGGTCATTCTGATTTCGGGTTACAAAAATTTCTAGTTTTCGGGCGGTTTCGTGTCGGGTCAACAGGTCGGGTTGTAATTTGCCAGGTCTACTTGTTATATTGGAGAAAAATAGAACATTGTATAGTTACTTAATTGAATCTCGTAAAAGTTGTATTTGGGTTCAACCGATTTGATTAATAGCATATATCGATATATTACTCAATGAGTACATTATCTTACTATAATATTATTTTAACAACGGTATCATATCGTATGGGTTCACCCCAGTGGCGGATCCAGGGGGTGGCCACCCCGGGCCATGGCCCAGCACTCCTCTGGATCCGGAGTTAGTATAGCCTTTATGAGTTTATCGAGTTTAGCCATTTGGTTCAGTGTTAATTTATTAATAAGATTGTGTGTAATTGAGAAAATGAGTTAGATGAACATATTCAAACCACAACTCTAAAATTAGCCTGAAAATTTTAGCTCCAGTGATTCTCTTCTAAATAAAAACAAACTATGTAACCTAAAATTCTATAAGTCTAAAATATAAGAGACTAAAAGAATTATGAGGTTTGTTTCCTTGAAAAATTACTAGAGCAGCTGGTGGAAATAGAGATGAACACAAAATACAAATTGATTAGTCGATTGATTTGTCTAGTGTTGACAATGCCATTTTCAACAGCTACTATGGACAAAACATTTTCTACAATGGAACAGGTGAAGTATGATTTGCGCAACAAAATGAGAAATGAATCTCTCGCTAATTGGTTAACTATTTATTTGAAGGAGAGTAGTATGCTATTGGTATGGATATAGACTCCATTATTGATGAATTCGCTATATTAAAAGATTAACATGTACAATTGATATTGTAAAAAAATTTAGGGTTAATACCCTAGTTTGGCCCGAATTTTAACGTAAGTGTCAGTTTTGGCCCGATTTTTCTAATAAGACATTTATGACCTACTTTTCAAATTATTAGACAAATTTGGCCTGAAACTTATTTTGACCGCTAAAACTAACGGTCAACTTTTTTCCGTCGGTGACTCAGCATCAAAATGCTGAGGTGGATCCGAGATGGTTGCCACATCATTTATTTAGATTAAAAAAATTCAAAAACAAAAAATTAAAAATAACAACAAAAATTAAAAACAAAATACACTCTCCAATCTCCACCATTAATCCCTCCCATCCCTACCCAATGAAATCCCTAACATCATCATCGCAACCCCATCCTCCCCACCGACCCACCCAATTGGAATCCCTAACATCTTCATCATCGGAATCCCCTTTATCATTCCTGCTCTCCTAGGTTTCTCTCCCCTTTACTGTTTGCCAATTGCCCAGTTATGATCGTTTGTTAGTTTTGACTCAAGCCTTACTGGGGTTTCTGTAGTCCGAGCTTTCTGGGTCGTTCAATTTTCTGGGTCGTGGCTGAGCTGCACCGAGTTTTTGTATATTGGAGAATAAGAATCGGGGGTCGGGTCTGGCGCGCCACCCACTTGCGCTTCGGAGGCTGGTTGCGCACATAGGAAGTAGGGTAGCGACTGGTTTGACAAGAGCACGACGGCGAAGACGGCGGCGCTGGATTTTGTTTAGGGCGGCGATTTGGCAGGGGAGAAAGAGGAAGAGGGGTTTGATTATTTAGGGTTCAGGGGTAAAATCGTCCATCAGAGAAAGAGGGATTTTTTTTAAATTTTTTAAACTTTTAAACTTTTTTTAGTTTAGTTGAATTAAAAAAATATATTATTTAATGACGTGGCACCACATCAACTGTTTTTTTGCTGAGTCACTAACGGAATAGTGTTTGACCGTCAATATTAACGGTCAAAGAAATTTGTGGGCCAAATTTGTCCAATAATTTGAAAAGTATGTCATAAATGTCTTATTTGAAAAGTCGGGCCAAAACTGACATTTACGCTAAACTTCGGGCCAAACTAGGGTATTAACCCAAAAATTTATAACTTTTTACGACATCTAATTTTCTAATATATAGACTGTAAAAAAAAAAAAAAAAAATTCTAATATGCTGTCCAGTGCTCTATTATGTTTTGTATCCGCCGCTTCTTCACCCCAATAGTTATTTGCTTGGAGACTGTGGTAGCTGCTAAGCAGTAACCCTTTGTGGGACTGGACTTTGCTAAATCGTCCGATTATTCGTGACCGACGTGGAAACCTCTGGAGCAGAGGGGGGATTGGGCCCACCGGCGTTTCATCACCGGCGTTACGACCAATTCCTCCGTCACCACCAGACGAGCCACTGTTCACTCACTGTTACGAGTCACTGTCAAAGCTAGCTGGATTGTTCGACACTTGTCCAGGGCACATTGGTTGATTTCGGGAACCTTCAGATACGGTGGTACGTACGTACCCCACTTTGCTTCTTCCTTGTTATTATAAGTTCCCTTGCTGATCGAGAAGCAGTAGCTAATTGCTATTGGTCGGTTACAACTTACACGCGTGTGGGGACTGGCCGTCTACCTTCGTCTTTAGTTAGTGTAGATTTCATAACTTTAGTTAGATAGTTTATAGTTATTTTGTAAAAGTAATTCAAATTAATTAAGACGAATATTTTGATGTAATTTTTTTTAGTTTGGACATAAAACTATTCCATCATTAAATGTCACATCATCAATTATGAGAACAAAATATCTAGTTCAGATAGCTATATTTTTTACGTTGTTCTCCATTTAACGAATCAACATGATGCGACTTTTGCAATGCATTAAATAATCCAAAAAATCACTAAAAAGTACAATGTGAATCGCTTTAGTAATATATCGGGTATCATTTTGGTGAACTAATTAGTTATTAGGACGTTGTTGGTAGAAATTATTATTTTTATGTATTTCATTATTTCATAAATTAATTATTATTTTTTGTGAACAACAATTAATAATTCGTAAGCTTCTTGTTAAGAATGGTAGTTATAGAATGCAACCTCTATAGGATATAGACAATTGATCTAGAACTAAGGGTAGATAGTGTCAAGAACCAGCTGATCTCATTAACTCGAGTTGTTGGAAGAAGTTCAATTGTGGATTTATACCGTTTATAACACCCTCATTTAACGAATCAATATGATGCGACTTTTGCAATGCATTGAATTTTAATCCAAAAAAATCACTAAAAAGTACAATGTGAATCGCTTTAGTAATATATCGGTTATCATTTTGGTTAACTAATTAGTTATTAGAACGTTGTTGGTAGAAATTATTTTTTTATGTATTTCATTATTTCATAAATTAATTATTTTTTTGTGAACAACAATTAATAAATCATAAGCTTCTTGTTAAGAATGCTAGTTACAGAATGCAACCTCTATAGGATAGGGACAATTGATCTAGAAGTAAGGGTAGATATTGTCAAGAACCAGCTGATCTCATTAACTCGAGTTGTTGGAAGAAGTTCAATCGTGGATTTATACCGTTTACTAACACCCCCCTCCCCCCTCAAATGAAAGCCACAAATATATGGAGTTAAAATTTGCACAGGTCCGGACACCATGTGTTCAACAAAAACAAATGTGGATCATCAGGATTCGAATAGGAGACCTCTTGGTCACAGAAGACTCTGATACCATGTCAAGAAGCAATTGTGGATCATATACCGTTTACTAACAGATAGTTCAAATCTCATATGAGTAGTCTTTCATTTGCGTAACAACATTCTATAACATTACTTAAATTATAAATAAATTACATAAATCTTTTGAAATGATAATTATTTCTTATATAAAATTAAACAAATGTAAGAGCTGGCCAAAAAGCTCGTAATCCATGAAATATAGTGTCACTTTTTTGCTATAAATTTTGCCAACCCAGTTACTACTGTGAGTCCCTTAATATAGTTGTCGTACTCTTTGATCTTTTAGCTCCAACAATTCGAATTGTTGAGAGATGTTTCATAATAAATCTTATATTATTTACTAACACTCTCTATCAAAAGAAAGACAACCCATATGAGTTTTAAGTTTGCACAGTTCTGAATATCATATGTATAACAATGGGGAGTTGTCGGAATTCGAACAAAAGACCTCTCAATTTTCGAACACTCTGATTAGGGCTGGGAAAATAGACCACCATTAGAAAAACCGTGGTCCAAACCATACCACACAGTTTGGTCCGGACCGTAGACCGTTAAGTATGGTCTAGTCTGGTCCATGGCCTGTATTATTTTATGTTTTGATCTCTTGGTCTGGTCTGGTCTAGACCGCGCGTTACTGGACCAAACCGTTGACCCAACCGACTTTCAATACGTGTTAACATCCCATTCGATCACTCTCTCAACTCCCACAACGACATCCAAGTCTCAACCTTAGTTTTGTGAATCTCATCCCTCCTTCATGCACAACCACATTTAACCAGAGAGCAGATATAATCGTGTCTTCATATGATATTATGTTAATGTTTATGACGTTATGGTGCAAGTTGGGATGCTTTTACTTTGTATCTTTGTTATGTACTAAGATATAGGGTATCAAAATTATTCATGCATGTTAGGATTAATGTTTTAAGGCAAATAACAATTATTTTTATTGGTTATTGGTTCAATTTTTTGTGTGATTGACTAAACAAATTATTCATTTTTCGTTGAGTGTGGTCTATTTGGAACAGACCTGACCGAACCAGACCGCACAGGCGTGGTCTAGACCGGTCCATATAGTCTGTGGTCTATACTTCAACCTCTCAATCTAGACCATAGACCGTATATATGGTATGGCCTGGACTAGACTGCACTATTTCCCAGCCCTAACTCTGATACCATATAAAAAAACTATTTAGCCCCAATAAATAGAGTTGTTGGAAGATGGATCTTAGACCATTTACTAATATCCGTAATAAAGATTAGCATGCGCCTATGGTGACATGCATGTCACTAGATGTGGAAATTGGATTGGATTGCTGGATTGCTGGATTGGTGGATCCATGGATCAAATGGATTGGTGGATTCATGGATTAGATCAAGTGGATTGGTGGATTATCCATGAATCCAAATGACATCCTTAACCAAGGACCAATATATAAAATTCAAAAAGTTTAGGTACTAAAAAGTCATAATGAAAAATTTTGGGTACCAAAATGTACATTTTTAATGATATTTTTCGTATAAAAAATAAATTTTAGGTACAATATGTAAAAAATAAAAATTATAAGTACTAAACTGTAATTTGCCGATGATCGATGGATCCAATCCATGAATCCATCAATCTAATTGGATTTGGATCAAATGGATTGGATTTAAATAGATTGGATTAGTTGGATATTTTTAATGGATTAATGAATTGGATTGAGAATTGTCACCTCTACATGTCACCGTAACATGCACTTTTCGGTCGACCTAATCCTAACAGAGGTCGACCAAATTCACTAATGCGGGCACCCTTATGACTTATCACGGTCGACCTTTAAAATGTAGTGGTCGACCATTTTTAGTTTAAGTTGTCATTGTGAGTCGACCACAGTAAAACATCGGTCGCCCTTTTCATTATCGTCAGAAACAAAATGGTCGACCGTAACGGTATATAGGTCGACCACTTCATGGCGGTCATTAACAAAATGGTCGACCATTTACAGAAAGAGGTCAACTAGATAGAAGAGAAGTGTTGTATCCATATATCCATCATCATTTGACGTAAAATCCAGTTCAAGTGTTGGTTTAGAGGTCGAACTAATCCGGTACGAGGTCGACCGAATACAGGAAAATCAATCTATGACCTGCGTCTTTTTTGCTTATGTATGTCGATGTGAGTGGTTCTTTTGCTCGTACAAATTACATTTCAAACCAACAGAATCAGTCCTAAATAATGATAGCAATGACTCATAACTTCATAACATAACAAGTAAACAAACTAATAAGAAACACAATAAAACACACATCATAATTGTTCACACATAACTCAAATCTAATACCACATGATAATATCAATCCACAATCATTTTCAAGACTTAACAACAAAAACACAAAATCTAAAATCGTTGAGTTCCTACTCCTCTCTCCCTCATCCGCATTTTCTTCATTGGTGGTGCTAGCATTATGGTAGTCGGATGTGGTGGATGCATGTATCTTCCACTGAAAGATCGAAACTCATCTCGCATCTCATTCACGGTCACCTGCAGTGTGCTCATCTGGGTGGTCATTTGTGCCCCATGTAGTCTACATGTCAGTCATCTGGGTGGACATCTGCCTCATGTAGTCGTACATATATTCGTATTTATAGATATTTAGGATGTGAATGGGTCGAATTAAGTGGTAGATAAGTTAGGGTTACCTTTCTGGTGTTGGAATCCTTATCCAATACGGATATGGTGTGCACGCGGTTGACCTCGTACTTATGCGGTCGACCTATTAAGTGCAAAAATGGTCGGCCTATGAGGTATTTGGGTCGACCTTTCATTATGTTCGCTTCCCAAATAGGTCGACCATTTGCTATAGAAGGTCAATCGCGTTGTTGAACATCACAAAACTTAAACAACATATTAGGATTAGGTCGACCGAAAAGTACATGTTACCCGTTCTAAACATTATTAGCCTCATGAAACTTTCTTTTGACTTGCTACTTTAATTAACTTATCGTGCTAATCTGACTTTGAGTTCAATTCTCGATAATACAACGTTCAAGACACACACTTGCAGAAACATTAATTAGTTCAAAATGAAAACAAACGAAAAGTTATCCATGCAAGAACCATCAACCGAGGTGTACAGGTGGGTACCGCAGAAGAACCGGTGGAAGATCGACACGCATTAGCCATAGGACAAATGATAGAGGAAAAAGCCATGAGCCCTCCTAGCTACGTCGTACTGCACGAATTGGAACAGGGGAAGCCTAAGCGATCATTACAGTTTCAACTTCTTCATGAACCTTGGTATTGGTTACTGAGACTGAGACATTCAATCAATCAAATATTTTACAGTACCAGAAACCTGCGCGCATATCTTGTTTTATCTTACCTAGCTATAGGGCTGCAAATGAGCCAAGCTACTCGCGAGCAACTCGAGGTTCGAATCGGGAAAAACTCGTTCGAAACTCGATTCGTTTACTGACGAGCCAAGCTTGAGCCTAGCTATGTTCAGCTCGTGAAGCTCGCGAGCTAGCTCGACTCGGTGGCTTGTTGAGCTCAACTCGTGAGTTAGCTCATTTAGAGCTCATGAGATGTCTCAACATTGTGGTTTGAGGGCCAACTTGATCACTGACTTATGGACTAATCGATCTAATTTGGACTTTCATAATTCATAGGATTGTTAAATTATATATCTCACATCATGTGAAGTTTAACATGTTGAACATGTAAGAAAATATGCCTTATTTTTAACTCTATAAAGAAATTATGTACAAAATTATTTCGATACTATGAAATAACATGATTTGAACTAGTTAAAATTTATTAACTAAACAATATGACACCTAAAAATTATAATATAAGATTAATTAATGTTGAACATTTGATTATTTTTTTATCACTACATCAATCACATGTACCATACACGACATACAAAATGAATGTATTAAATACGATCTAAGAATTTAGTAAACAAGCCTAACTCGAACTCGACTCGACTCAGCTCGTTAATAAATGGCTCGGGCTCGAGCTCAGCTCATTTGTTAACGAGTCAAGCTCAAGCTGGGGTAAAACTCGGCTCAGCTCGGCTCATTTGCAGCCCTACCTAGCTAGCCTGGGTAATCTTGACTAGATTCTTCATTACATGCATGCACGTTTTGCATGTAAAAGTTACTGCACCCATTTTTACCACAAAACATAAACCGCAGTCGACACACACACATATATATATATATATATATATATATATATATATATATATATATCGTACGTATCATTACACTCAAATACCATGGGGCTTTGAGAGTACGTATATACTGTTTCTTTACAGATCCATGGAACTCACGCCATTCAATAAGATAGATTTTGCATATATAAGAACTACGCACGTACTGATATGGTAACCACATACACAAGTGCATATATGGGACAAGCTACGGTGCTAATCCCATAGAGGGTTAGCATCTTCCTAATAGTCGTGGTAGTGTTTTTGAATGGAAGTTTTTAGTAGTCTTTTTTTATTGATCGCCTGTGTTGTTAATATGTAGGGTCTGTAGTAGTTTGATGTGCAGTCATGGTAGTGTTTCTGGTCATAGTTGTCTTGGGACTATGTAGTTTCGTCAATATTGAGGTGCAATATATTGGTAGTAGTGGTTTTTAATAATACATGTGTAGTGTTTGTATGAATACGTGTGTAGCGTTTTTGGGGGTTAACAGGTGCTAACGGGGTATGGGGTTAGCATCCCATCCCACCCGTATATATGGCTGCTTAATTATATTATATTCTCATGATTTCATCGGGTATTCATCAAGTCGACCAACTCAGAGATATATAACATGTCCTAATCATTATGACAACTATGCACATATATATACTAATGTGGTTTATTAGGTGCCTTACAACATTTTCATATGACATACGACACTCAAGTGGTATAATCAAGGACATGATGATCTCTGACATTAGTGATAGTCAAGATGATTGCCATGTAGATGTCTCCCTCCAACGCACCCAAACCTACAGAAGCCTAACACGAGTAAAGAGCTGGGACAATTATGTTTTAGTGGTTAGGATGGATCCAAAGGGAGTTGGAAACTCACTACTCCAGAAACCCAACATGCCAACAAGTCCTGTGGTGCCACGATCCACCATTTCTATGATCGCATTCCAAGAATTTCACACCATTGTGTTGGGTCTTTGCCTCTATCATTTTCAGCATCTCAATCAACATTATTCCCCTCGACTTCAATGCCTAGGCTATAGACAACAGACAAACAACTCTGTTATGAGACAATCCAAATCCAAGTAACACATCGGTTATACAAGAAAAGAGACATTTGTATATTAGTGTCCATCTAGCCCAATTAGTACGAGGGCTGATACCATTTGTCATAACTGGGCAGCTCGTTAGTACCATATTGTCCGCTTTGGGCCAAGCCCGCACGGATTTACTTTTGGGTGTCCTCCCCAAAAGACCTCGTACTAATTGGGCTAGATGGACACTAATATACAAGGGTCTCTTCCCTTGTATAACCGATGTGGTACTTGGATTGTCCCATAACAATCCTCCCCTCAAGACAAGGACCACGGACTTCGTGTCCTCACCTCAGCAATTATCTTGATCCGCCAGACACCTTGTATCGATGGGCTTCTCGGTACAAGGACTTTTCTAGATGAAGAACTCTCTTTGATCTGCCAAATCAAACGTGGATCTCCCTTGATCCGCCAAACCAGATGTAGCCCAAACTTGAATCTCTCGTGGATCCACCAAACAGACGCTGATCTCAAATCCCGAGGCCACCGAATGAGGGTCCATCAAACTGACGTCCATGGCCCTAAATCCACCAAACCAGGCTCTGATACCACTTGTCAAACCGGGGAGCTCAATTAGTACGATATTGTCCGCTTTGGATCAAGCCCGCACGGTTTTACTTTTGGGTGTCCTCCCCAAAAAGCCTCGTACTAATGAGGTTGGTGGACACTAATATACAAGGGTTCCTTCCCTTGTATTTCTGATGTGGTACTAGGATTGTCCCATAACAATCCTCCCCTCAAGTCAAGAACCCCAAACATCGTGTCCTCCCCTCAACAATTATCTTGATCCGTCAGACACCTTGTATCGATGGGCTTCTCGATACAAGGACTTTACCAGACGCAAAACTCTCTTTGATCTGCTTCCCAAATGTGGAACTCTCTTTGATCCGCCAAGCCCAAATGTGGATCTCTCTTGGATCCACCAAACAGACGCATATCTCAAATCCTGAGGTCACCGAATGAGGGTCCAACAAGCTGACGTCCACCGCCCCGAACCGAACCAGGCTCTGATACCACTTGTCACAAATCGGGTTGCTCAATTAGTATGATATTGTCCTCTTTGGTCCAAGCCCGCACGGTTTTACTCTTGGGTATCCTCCCCAAAAGGCCTCATACTAATTGGGCTAGATGGACACTAATATACAAGGGTTCCTTCCCTTGTATTTCTGATGTGGTACTTGGATTGTCCCATAACAAACTCCCTGCGGTGGGACAACAAACTCCATGGGGTGATTGTCTTGGTTTATATTCCAATGTAAAGGCAAGATTAATGTTCGTTTTGCTTTAATTATATCCAAAATGTTGAGCTTTAATTATTTTGAGTAATAGATCGAGTAATGCAACAAAAACAAATGTTATAGACAATGAATCTTAAATTTGTATGTATAATTTCCTTATGTGCTCTTTCAAACATAAATCGGAATGCAAGTCTGCGAGAAAAATTCTAATACATTCGATGAAATCTGAAAGTGATTCTTCCACAAAATAGTTTGTCCATTTCCTTTTCCATATTTTCTTTTTTAGATTCAAATTGATTGGACTTAACCTGGCAAGTGAGTCAAGGATCAAGAGTAGCACATACTTCAGTGCCATGATGTATATGATCAATTAAAACTCCTTATGAACCATTCAACTAAGGAATCACGCCTTGTCAAAATGTTTATCACGAACTCACTTTCAACTCGTTCAAATCAAGAGGAGGGGTGCAAGCACCCCACTTGGGTTTGGAAAAAATTCTCCCAGTAGGGGTATATACAAATTCGAACCAGTGACCATTCAGCTGCAAGGAGAATTCCATACAATCTAGACCGAGTGAGTTTTGTTATGTAATGCACTTTCGTCTTTATTTATAGTAATAAACTGTTGTCTTTTGTTTAAACTTGCTCATTTCTTTTGTAGCTCTACAGCAGAGGAATCTCTTGTCTTTTGTTTAAACAAAACTGAAAGTGAAGAAGTAGCAATTGAAGTTCACTTGTTTGTTTCACAAAATCAATTTCAAGGTACTTCTGAGTTCTAATTTGTAATATTTGATGGATAGAAGTCTTGACTTTTATGTACTGAACTTATTTGTTTGACGTTGTAACCGATGTACGTGAAACTATTTTTATGTAATTGTATGAATTTAGAGTATTGCGTTGTTGACTTTTTGTTTCATTTACCCCATGCCCCATTAGAATTCTCCAGTTGTGCATCACCTCCTATGTCTTAAACATATATACCAAAATACATTAAAAGTAACTAAGAGCTTATATTGTCTATAATTACATCTCACCTCATAGCTACAATCTAGACTTCATACCAACTTTCAACCTAAGTACTCTAGTTTTTTACCGCATATATGGATTCCTTGTAAACCAACTTAATTATATTATCCCATCCTTCTTCGAGAAAACAAACCACTAACCATGAAGAAATTGACGACACCAACGATAATTCCTTAGGCGACATGATGAAAGCAAGACTAGTGAGGAGGAGATGAATTGTTATGGACAAAAAATAAAACGGATGTGATTTCCACTCTAGTGCTTGAATTTGAAGGATGTTTGATACGCTAGCCGGCTAGTGGTGTACCACAAATAAGGGCTCTACTGTCCCCTCTGACTGTATGGGGCATGCACAGTAGGGTAATGGATCCTACACAACAATTATGAATAGGGCCTCTTTGTTGGGGGTTCTCTACTTGTATTGGCGCTTCGACACCTGCCGTTTCCCACCTGACAAAGAGATCTAAAGAGAGATCTTTCATGTTTCAGTGTTTTTAGCCAAAGGACAAGGGTTTTGGCGATGAGGTGTCGAGCAGCAATATAAGTTGTTCTTTGCCTAACTCCTCCCTCCCTCCTCAATTATTCCCAGTAATGTTTGCATAACCATCACCCGAATTGTTATGAGAAAGTTTTAGAATGAAATTAATATCATTCTTTTATTTATTTATTCAATCAAAAGCTAATTTCGAAGTTTCACACTTGGATAATGACTCGTCCTAACTATTATTCCAATTGAAGGTCAAGTATAACCAACGATCAGGTGTAGTTAGAGTTGCAAATGAGCCAAACCGCTCGCGAGCAACTCTGCATTCGAATCGGAAAAAACTCGTTCGACACTCGGCTCATTAGTTAGCAAGCCGGCTCGTGAGCCGACTCATTAGTAAGCGAGCTAAGCTTGAGCTAGACCATGCTCAGCTTGATAAGCTCGTGAGCTAGCTTGACTCGGTGGCTTGTTGAGCTAAGCTCACGAGCTGGCTTGTTTAGAGCTTGTAGAATGATTAATTACTCTTCTAAACATGAACGTTATCTTGTTAATACAGATGTGTATAGAAGTTAGCTATTATTATTAGTTTCTAGTGTTCTTTTTATCATTTAAATTCTTATGTGTACACATTTTTCAGCAAGAATGATTTCAGATCGAGCGCATCTTGAGTCGAGCTTGTACTCAGCTTGACAAGCTGTGTTAATGAGCATTTACCGATTTCTACCAAGTCGAGCTCGAGCTGGATTATTTTTAATCGAGTCGAGCTCGAGCTGATTATCAAAATTTGATTTCGAGCCAAGCTCGAACTTAAAAATTTATAAATGAGTCGAGTTCAAGCTAAGCAAAAACTTGACTCGGCTCATTTGTAGCCTTAGGTGTAGTATAGTTGAAGTAAATTTTAATTATCAATTTGTGAGGGATATCTAATACTACTTCGTGAACTATTTGTTATCTAACAAATCGAAGTTTGGTTTAAACTATCAACTAACATGCAAAGCAAGCAAGTAAATGTTGAATCAAATTTTATTGAGAGAAGGTCACTCGGGTGTGCTTTCCTCTATCCACAAGTTAGCTCGATTTTGACTACCCTAGCATGCCCACTCAAAATTTATATCGCAGAGAGTACTAAACCCTCTAGAACTCCCTATTCGAGTTATCCAAACTCACTTACAAAGAACTATCGGGAGGGAGAGTTGTACATCCGTCAAAATAGAAGATCTATGGCATTTAATTTCGATTCCCACTATAGGATATTGATCCAATACGTTATTGGAGTCCAATATCACGCTCGATCAATTTACCAACAATGAAGAATAGAAGATATGCTCTAATCAACATAATTTTATATTCTCTATCTTAGTTTTAATAGCACAAATTGGAGAGTTTGATCAATACCCAACCAATTTCATGAGAATACCTCAATTCCTTATGTAATCAAGAGCAGGATTCAGAAAGGCACGCTTAACCTTACGCTTAGGCAGCTCTAGGTGCAAGGTAATGGCAAAACGCCTCGCCTAGGGGTTTTGCGCCAATTTAGATACTGAAACACGTCAGTGGAGTAACTGAGTAAGGTGACATATAAGTCCCTCTTAAACATTACTAGATGGAGCTAGGAAGTCAATATTAAAGGAAAAATTAACATAAACTACGAAATCAATTTTCTGTATCAATATTTACAATAGCTCAAGAACTTTGTGAGCTATGATTCTATGAATTCATGAGCTATGTTTTTGTGATTAAGAGTTGAGTAAGTTATTAATCATTTTAATTGAAGTGATGAAGTGTTGTAGATTATTATTTCATTCATCATGCAGTGTGAATAGCTATTTTCCAACGCCTAGGCACGCTTAATTTACACCTTGACGAGCTAGACGCTAGGTAAAGGCTCAACGCTCGGCTTACGCCTAGCGCCTTTTTGAACCTTGATCAAGAGTGTAATCAAGCATAGGAATCATTTTACATCAAATCCTAACATACATTGCTACATTGCTAGAGTTCTACACACCCAAGTGAATATGGGTCCACTCCATAGTGAGAGAAAGAGGAAGAATCACAAACACAAGAAGAGAAATCCACATCAAAGTGATGGGGACAGGTTACGGTGATTACTGTGAAATAGTAATCACCATGGTTACTAAGTGCAAATTGGGTATGACAAAAAAATTATTAATTACCTTTTTTAACAAATTACATTTTAGTAAGTTACAAAAATATATTAATTACAATTTTCTCTCTCTTTCTCTCACTTCCACAATCTCTAGCCAGGTCTCTCTTCCTTCTTTTCTCAATCTTTTCATTATTTTCGTTCAGCCAAACTAATACCGCTGCAACAATAAAACAATACCAATCCATTAAAAAAAACACTACCAATGTACAAAATACCAATACCATTCGAGAAATAAAAACACTACCATTTCACAAAACACCAATACCATTGCAGATTTAATCAATATCAATACATGCAAATCAATACCATTACATGATAATCAATACCAAATGCAAAAAAAAAAAAACAATACCAAT
The DNA here is from genome assembly GCA_946122785.1 of Linum tenue. NCBI lineage: Eukaryota > Viridiplantae > Streptophyta > Magnoliopsida > Malpighiales > Linaceae > Linum > Linum tenue. Next base: position 76,343,225 of record CAMGYJ010000008.1, on the reverse strand, counting down.
GCGGAAAACACTACCACTACAGAAAAAGAACACTACCATTTCACAAAAAAGGAATATGCGTACATGATAATCAATACCAATGCGGGAAAAACAATACCAATGCGAAAAAATACTACCACTACGAAAAAAATCACTACCAATGCGGAAAAAATAATACAAATGCGAAAAAACACTACCACTACGAAAAATTCACTACTAATGCAAAAAAAATCAGATCTATGGTTCTTATTCACCCCACTTTTTCCAGCCACAGCTATCCACCACAACCGTCTCCCACAGAGAGAGAGAGAGAGAGAGAGAGAGAGAGAGAGAGAGAGAGAGAGAGAGAGGGAGAGAGGGAGAGAGAGAGGACAGCGAAAGAGGGTAGTAAGAGAGAGAGAGAGGGCAGTGAGAGGGTGCCCGCGGTGGTGGGCGAGGGTAGCCGGAGTGGAGGGTGGCCGCCGATAGTGGGAGGTTGGCCGCTGGCGGCCGCCAGCGGAGGAAGGGAACCACCAACAGGAGAGGTGTTGTAATATATAGAAATTGAAGCAGGGTTTAGGTATATAATATATAGAAATTAATTATTTAAAGGATAAAAATCAGGTATGGTAATTTTTTTTATTCTCAAAATTACCCTTAATCTAATCTTCACCGTCAAATTAAAATTAGAATGAAATAAAGATAATGAAGGTTGTAGATTTTAGTAGCCACCGTGATTACTCAATTTTGAGTAATCACCCTAACGTGTTCCCAAAGTGATGGGTTCTTCTTATAGAGCTCCAATAATCTTCACTCCTTGGGTGGAAATCTTGCCTCCAATTGGGAATTGATGTCTTCAATCACTACCTAGGCTCCTTGTTCGTCACTCTCTCTCTAGGAGGTTGCAGCTTACTCTCTCTAAAACTCATAATCCTTCCAAAATGGCTTTAAATCCTATTTATACCAAAAGATGTGCAAGGCACGATCCCACATCACTGCCATGACATTGAACAATAAATAGTGACTTCGACCCAACGTTGAAACTAGCTTTAAATTCTATTTATTTACACAACTCACGATTTATGTGTAAATGTCACGGTTGAAACTGGGACTTTTGCAACTGTCCGGGAACTTTGATTTGGCTCTTAAAACTTTGCATATCACGTAGCCTCTTTTTCTCTAAACCGTGACTTTTGCACTTTCTTCACTTTGTCTCAGTTTTGACTAAAAATGGTCTGTCAATCGTTCCTTTCACCATATTCACCTACTAGGATCTTAAATATACTAAACCAAGCACAAGCTAATGTAAAACTGGTTAAAGAACAATAAATATCAAGCCAGATTATCAAGGAAAGGGGGTGTAAACAAGTATAATTAAGACCGAATCAAAATTCATCACACTTAACCGTTTGCTTGTCCCTTAGCAAACCTATCTCAAACTGGTGCAACTTGCTATAAACTCTCACAATAGCATGCAATCTACATCGTTGATAGAGAAATAATTAGCGACTTACGAGGTCAGCCGGGGACAAGACACCTCCCAACCACTCAATGTGGAGCACAACTCAAGTTGGGACCTTTTCGACTAGTGGATCTAGGATACGTGACATGTGTGTATAGAGGGATTTCCAAAAATGTTTAAAACGATGGACTCGTTGGTGGTGCTCCTACTTCAAAGGGTTCAAACTTTCTAGCCTCAACTTAACCGTTCGTTCATGTATCACACTTGCATGTTCAGAAAATAAGGACTCTATCTCGTGGCTAGAGCAGAAGTGATATCCACTTCCCTATCTAGCTCATGCGGGAAAAGAGATGTAAAATGAGGATGGAAGACAGTAGGAGAAGGTTTGGATGCAAGAAGATCGTAAACTCACTTTACACAAGCTTTTCTCGTGCGCTTTCCCATCCCTAGGCTCGATCTATGGTGATTGGACTAAGTTAGTGACTAGTTGCCACACATGTGAGATAAATAAGAGCCAAGGTCGTCTCTCAACCCGAGTAGAAGAAACAATCTATTATCTTTCAAGTCCCGTGAGGAAGAGAGGTGCAAGGGGGATGGAGAGTAGTAGGTGAAGGTCCGGTAGCAATATCCTAATCTCCTTTACACATCCTCAAAGCACAAACAAATTTTAGATAAACCTTTCGACAAATTCACTAAGCACTATGCTCGACTGCTACAACACGTGAGACACTCTTTCACATTCAAAGAACATTAAAAAAATGGACCACCTTTAGAAGAAGAAAATCGAGCCCAAAGAATGAACTTTCATAGGCATAGTGATGATATGAGATCTTACTAACAACTTGAATTGTGGAAATAGAGCCAAAAAAATATATCATATATCATTTCGTCGGAATAAGTTCATTATGTCTGAGTTTGGTGGTTAATTTAAACATAAAAAGTTCAGATTTGTTCAAATGACATGCATATGTACTAACACACAATATTAACACTTGATTTGTAAACATATATAAGACGTCTTATGAGAGATTGTGAAAACTTCAAATTTATATTTTGAAATTTGTTTAAAAAGATGTAAATAATATAAGATGAAAACCAAAGCTGCCTTTTTTCCCCCCCTACTTAGTTGTCGCCTTTACATTACAAATAGGATGCAACACTTATCATGTCTCCCTCCTTTCCCCGGGCTCCCTGGTGAGCAAGGTTTAGTGCGATTCGAAGCTTATTGGTCTTTATTCTGGTGAGCAAGTTTTAGTGGTGAATTGGTGATTGGGAAGCTTATTGGTCTGATTCTTCCCCCTTTGTGCAACATTGCTCCCCATTTTCTGGCCTGTTGGCCAACAAACAGCACTTGTATAATAGAATAGGATACACAACAAGCATCACGATTAAAAAAACTTTCTACTACAAACCGCCAGTGCAGAAAATGGAGCCTTTTTTTCTTTCTCGTGCATGTTGCCTTTTACGTGTCAACTTCCTCTACCGGTGAATAATAAGCCAACCATGCCTGCAGAGTGGATTTGGAATAGTCGCACTCTATAGATTGGCTCGATCTGTATATATATATATCTAGCTAACACAAGATTTTTGCTTTGGATCACAGTGGGCCAACACAGAATCTACAGCTTCTATGCACGACAGATACACTGCGGATATACATGATTCACATATCCATGGAATGGAGGAGATATGGATCGTGCGTGGAAACCTTTCTTGGGGCTCTAAATATTACGCCACGTCGTCGATCTCAAGTTTTTCCTTTTCTGATGTATTTCATGTCGCAGGAATTAACACATAGTTTGCCCTTCTCCGGTATAATCCATTATGATATTGATTGGTCAAAGAATGCAGCTGTAGAGTGTAGTAGTACTGGGACTCTTCCTGCCACCACTCACCAATATTGGTTGTTGTGTCGTAAAGATTTAGGGTTCGTTTGGATAGAGTATTTGTATGAGTTATTTGAACACAGATAACTCGTTTAGCTACGTTTTATTGAAATGAGTTATTTAGACAGTGAGTTATTTATAAATAACACAAAATGAGTTATTTGAAATAACTCATACCCATGTGATATTTCGAAATAACTCGTTTTACCACTCTGCTTTTACCAAATATCACATGTCAAATACCACATTTGCATGGTTTAACCAAACGAGATATTTTATTTCAATTACCACTGAAATAACACTGAAATACCACATGAACAATAAATGAGTTACTTGACCCTACAAATACCACATTGACAATTAACCCATCCAAACGATTTAGTAACTTCGGTCCTCACAGTATGGTTAAAAAATTGCAAACCATGGTAGAGGACTTACTAGAAATGTAACAACTTTACTCTATTGCACCGTAAATTTGAAATATATCTATACATTAATCAGGATTTTCTTAATATGAAATAACATGTATGGTAATATGCATGAGAATGTAACATCCATTAACCTTAAACTTTAATTGTTCAGAAAAAAATAATAACCAACTTTAACCGTATTTATATATTCCAATTCCTTGGTTCAAAATATTTGTGAATTATTCGTTTAGGCCTTAGGCCAATATTGACCCCTACAAGGCGGGTGTGTACTGTACTATTATACCATAGAGGGGAAGGCATGCGATTTTAGACCAAGGGTCTATTTTTGAGGGAGGGTACGGATGGTACCTAAAAGTTAAAACTAAGTACAACCCACATCCTTTTCAATAATTATATACACTTGCCCCTTTGTTTTTGTTGGCATCCTATATTATTATATTTTGCCAAGTCTCGACTGTTTGCCACCTCCTAGTCTAACCCACCAAGATTCCATTTGCCTGCCCCCATAACCCCACATCCTCTTCTAAGTTCTAATCCATTCAATAGTGAATCTCGGAGTTAATGGCATGGTTGGTCACTAAAATTACAAAAAATGTTTAAGTTTGGTCACCCGAAATATTTAAATTCATTGGTGGTACTTCAGTTTACTAAAATCGTTCACGTTTGGTCACTCTCCGTCCAACTCCGTTAACTTTGGCTAATGTGGTAGTCAACTCTCAAACTTGACCATTAACTTAGTGATGTGACACTAAGATATAATAAATAAAATAAAATTTAATCTATTTTAATGTCCAACTCATTTTTACCATAAAATAAATAAATAAAATATAAAAATAGATTAAATTTTTTACAGTCTAGTTCTGGAGCCCAAAGATTTGGCCATGTATTTCACTAGGGCAAATCGTCGAACACCTTATCGGTACTTCACATTCACCGGAGCGGGCCGCCTCTTCCTCCCGGACAACACCGCCACACTAAACACCACTCTCAATGCGAACCTAGATCTCGAGAACAAAGTCACTGATTCCACTGCCGGCGGCGGTAGCACTTTCTTTAAAATCTCGCGTTTCAACACCACGCTGTCATACCTCCGCTTGGAAATCGACGACAATTTGAGGACCCACACCTTCATAAGCATCGATACCAACGAGTTCCAGACTTAGATGTGGTAAATCGCGGGGAGCCGGTGACCGTGTTCTCCGAAGACGATCCGTGGGCGCTGGGGAGTTTGGCGTCTGCGAGAACAGCCAGTGCGTCGGGTGCCCGACGCCGAACGGGCAGCTGGCGGGGTGGGGCAGCGGTTGCGAGGCGGCACAGCTGAGGTGGAATCGGTGGCCGAAATTGGAATTGGAATTGGGAAGTAATAATTCCAGCGGGATGGTACACGTCCTCGACCCATCAAAGCGCCGGCGAATCTCTTTGCCGATTTCTTCGTTGCGAACTGGGGGTCGTCGAATTCCAGGATCGGGTAAGATCGCCAGAGATTGGTCCATCTTTGGGACAGGACGCTGGTTTTCACAGCTTCTTTTGAGGGTTCTACGCAAATGAGGATCTTATGGATGACGTCTTCAGGTAAATCCGATATCCGGTCGACCTCGCCGGTCAGGATTTGGTTAGTTTCTCCATAGCCATTGGTCTCCAGGTGACTACGCTTCTCCATAGTTTAGGGACCGGTGGGTGAAAGAACAGAGACAAAGAAACAAAGGATGATTTCTTAATTCAACCCTATTAGGTTTTGGGTTCTTAATTCAACAACTTAGGTCGGCCAAATTGATCATCATTGATTTCAAATATTTTAAGCTAAAAGGGGTGGATCACTTTGTGGTGAATTAGTATACGAGAGGCAACGCGCCGGTGAAGCACCAGTCGTGCGCCAACAAGTGTAGCAAGGATTTTTTTTTATGGTAAAAATGAGTAGGACATTAAAATATATTAAATTTTATTTTATTTATTATTTCTTAATTGTCATGTCACTAAGTTAACGGTCAACTTTGAGAGTTGACTGCCACATCAGCCAAAGTTAACGGAGTTGGACGGAGAGTGACCAAACGTGAACGGTTTCAGTAAACTGAAGCACCACCAATGGATTTAAATATTTTGAGTGACCAAACATGAACGTTTTTTGTAATCTCAGTGACCAACCATGCAATTAACTCGTGAATCTCGTGAGTGAATTTCCTTGTCTAACTACCCAGGAGCCAGGATTACTAGACCGGGGGCCGAAAATAATTAAACAAAATATATGTAGCCAAGGTGGATCGAACCCATGTGCTTTAAAACATAAGTCAAGCTTCACTACCATTAGACCACATGACTATTACACAAAAGAATTTACGGAACAAGTTCTACGTATAAAATTTATACCAAATATCCTTGCAATCCTAGGGGCCGGGACCAATCCCGAGGGCCTAGCTTGAGTGTAGCTCCGCCCCTATAACTACCTCTATACAATGAGGCATATGATGCCTCGGGTTAGGGTGGTCACATAGATGGTTAATACGCAGTTTGACATTGATTTACCCGTAAATAATTTTTAGTTGTATTGAGTGAACGATTGATATGGGTGGATCGTGGATCGTGGATCGCTAATCCTCCTACCCATACTTATTTGGGTGGGTTGTAAGTCAACCATGATCAACCCATGGTTGAAGATGTTGGGGTGGATGTTTTAATAAAAATACTTGTTTGATTAATTTTCTACAGGAATATATTTGATATAAAAAAATAGTATATGAACATACTTGATAAAACTGCATAATAAAAGGATCATATTATCACTATGGAGTTAACGAAAAGAACATTTATTGCTTTGCAAGTTAAAATAGCTTTTACTTCCAAGCAAAGTGCATTTTTTTTCTTGTAGAACATGTTAATTACAGTACAAGATACCTAGAGTGACTAGTGACCTAAAATGAAGATTAAACGCCTAGATCGAAGTAATATTCATATCTTTTAAACCGGGTCTAGGCTCGTTATTTTACTAGACAATATTCTTTGTGGTGAATCACTATTTTATACCAACGCTTCCTAATTTGATGATATTATAATAGACAATTAGTGCTGTTAGTTGTTACTACAAAGTGTTTGTTTTGACATGTCAAATTTCAAATATTTATTTATTAAGATCTAATTATACGTCATTAAATGACAAAATGGATATTCTACCAAAAAAAAAAGACAAAATGGATAAAATATAACAATTCTAGGACTACTCCTAAAGGTCTCCAATGAAATTCACTTGTGCATGCCTATCAATTTCGTTGAGTTTCATTCTTGCGAACGTCCTTCTCCGACGAAATAATTAACGTGTTAGCTATAGCACTGCTTAAGTTATTACCTGCAATATCAAGCATCCATTGTTTACAACCAAAACTACTAGGTATCTAATTTTGTTTGCTCTCCTAGCTTTCGTCTCTCTCAGTCACATTATTTGGAGAGCTTAAGGTGGTGGGTCTGGTCACTAGTGACGGCATGGGCCAATTATTTGTGGCCCAGCTGGGGGAGAAGAAAAGACGAAAATAATAACAATAAAGCGAAATTTCTTTTTGACTTTTTAATAGTGTAATTTTTCATTCCAATATGGCAATATCCCTTTGTTCTATTTTCTTTTTTTTTGTTTTTTATTTCTATTTTCTTCCCTCCATGATTCTGGATATCCCACAAACAACCCAAGTCGGCCAAGGCTCTTATCTCCTTTCCCTCTTTTAGTTCACGCCACAAGCTCATCATCTCACAAATGCCACAATCTCCAAACCTGCTCACCTCATCATAGACCAACCTGTAAGGATCATGAGATTCGCCATCGAAAACAGTTACTAATCCTGTTATTACCGCTAATTCCATGAATAGATAAACGACTGCCAACAAAATCAAACTCTCAAGTAAGATAAGAGGAAGGAAGTCTGGTGCATTTCACTCCAGGAGAAGAATACTGTTCAAATCACTAAGTAGAACTACTAACGGTCCACTATTAACTAAATAAGTGTTGGTGGTGGTGCACCATATCACTCACTTGTAACATCCCGTGCAGGGGTGGCCTCAAAGCGAACAATATCATGGTCAGGAGAGGTCGGGATATTATATCACTAATCACTCCAACATGACAAGTCAAAGCCTCAACCACAATCACCACCAAGTAAACTGATACAAACCAAACCACCAAAGAGGGGAGGGAGGCCAAAGTTATATGAATGAATGTCAATTGCTATTGCTAAGGATGTCATGATCTCTCCCATTAAGGATTTGCTTCTTTCTTTCTAGGTTTGGATTTAGTGCACGTAGGAAGAAAGATGATGAGCAAAAGGGGGAAAGGAGAAAGGCTGATTCATCCAAAAAAATATTCAATTTCCATCCTTCTTTGTGTAATAAGAGATGTTGTGGGGAAAAAGGGAGAAGATAGATAGGGAGAGACATGTACAATGACAGAGATTTTGATTTCACATATCAATCTCTATTCCAAGATGGAAGAGCCATCCCAGCTGTAATTCATGGCTGCAATACAAGCTGAGCATACATAGATAAAATATCAGTATCAAATCATTCCCCCCTTTGCTCCTTCCTGAGGGTCGACTTATAGCTACAAGGACCCTACCACACATTTCAATATCACATTCAGACACCAATTGTCCTTCCAGCTGGGAGTATCCCTAAAAGTGAAATTCAATTATTTCCTTGGAATCTCAGAAGCAAAATGATCAATGATCAACATCATCAACAAACACCATAGCATCATCATTGTATCTATATGTCGAAAGATTACGACCCCCCCTTTTTCTGCTTCCACTAATTCAATATGTGAGAAGCTCACTGATTGTGTCTTATTATGTCTCACATTGTACTGCTACTACCATATCATAGGTCATTTCTTGCATGCAAATCTATAGCACAACTCTTATCTTTCAAAGGATTAGAATAAAAGTTGAAACTGTTCCTAACCATAATTCGACATCAGTCATCCCAGCAAGTCAACACTGTCCTTAAACTTGTTTCCTCCTTTTCTTCCTTTTATCCCCCTAAAAATCTTGTGTATGGTCTGTCATCCATTACCAAACTCTTATCTCAAGCATTCTTTTACTTTTCCTTTCCATGTCGTTTATCACAAAGCACAAAAACAAAAGAAAGGAGAGAAGTGAAGAGTATCCTTACCTAATAAGAAGAATTGACTGAAAGCAACCTTATCAGCTTGATGACATTTTCTCGTTTGCTTCCTCTGCAGAAGGGCTCCCTCTATACCTGCTTCTTCATTAAGGTCTGCTTAGCAGCCAGACAAAGGGCATGAATATAGCTTACTGGTAAATAGGTGCGTGAATCAAGAACAGTCAAGTGAAAGTCCGCTGACTTTTTCATTTCATTCCGCGATAAATCATACATCTGAATTGAGTAAAAATTTGCCTACTTATAGCCTTGGGATTACAATCAATGAGATGGAAAGAGAGGCTGCGAATACAAGAAAACAAGAGCAACCACTTCATGTGCTCAGAATGTTCATTTTTTATCTACCTAAGACTTGATGGACAAGGGGTTCTTTTCAGTATATATCGGGTTCTGGTTAAAAGAGAGAAGCTTTTTTCATGCCTTGTGCTCATAGGAATTCTCAAGGACTCGGACTCCCGGTCCATATATCAAACGGCAGCGGTCACTGAACGAACCAACTAAACGGGATACCACCTCCTTGAAAAACATGGATGCAACCTGTCCAAACAAAGGAATTAACAGAAATCAACTATGCGAATTTTAAAACTCCCAGCTCCTTCAGAGTAAATTGGTGCAAATTCATCAGCAAAAATATTTATTCATTAGAAGAGGCAATCCAAAAAACATCAATATGCAACATAACATTAAGAGAATGCTAGCCCCTGGCAGACAGTCACTAAATTTGTATATTTCTCTGGAAGCACATGCCTACTCAACGGATTATCAAGAAGCATCACATATCCATGTTATGACCATCTTCCTAAGGTGTCACCAAGGTATGGAGACACGAATCTGAGATGCTGTGGAGATCATGAATCAGAAGAAAAGTTAGATCATCTTCCACATCAGTATGAGTAGTGAGATTACCCGAATGCAATTTCCAATCTTCTCCTACTTACCATTCTAACAAATCACATTTTCAGAGAAACAGAGTGCTACAAGGTACAGACTGGTGCAGTGGCGGATACATGCATGTTTAGGGGTGTCCCGGGACACCCCTAAAATTTGGAAACACGATTATTCAACCTCCGATAGTAGTTTGCGTATAAGTAAAAAAATGTTTTAAGTGATAGTGGGACACCCTTACATTTTGAAAAAATGATTATCCAATCTCCCGTAGTAGTTTGCGTATTGATACAAATAATATTTAAGTAGTAGTCTATGTGATTTAAACTAGGGACACTGCCTTTATTAGTAAACCTATTTCAATTACACTACAACTCATTTGGTATTTTGTTTTAGATCCAAATATAATAGTAAAATGTTATTCTTATTTGTCAAAACTTAACTATTGAACCCAATTACCAGATACCCTTGTCTAATAAGATATGTATAGAGATATTTGTTGAGCAATATAGACACCGGATGTATTTTACCATTTTAAGAAACATGTATAAACTTTTAATGTAACTTTTATATTTAATAATTATTTAGTTTAATTTTAATAATTATTTAATTTAATTTTTAAGAGAGGACACCCCTATGTAGAATTCCTGGATCCGCCACTGGACTGGTGGAGCTTGCACAGAAGCATATACATAAGAGAGAGAGAGGACTACTAATAGCAAAAAGAAGAGCTACCTGTTCTCCCTCTTATAAAGAATCAGAGGTTCATATTCTATCAAATGTATTAGAAATGTTGATATACTACAAGGAGGCCAGTTGAGGGGCCAGGCAAACAAATTAAATAGAGAAAATATTTGAATTGGCTACTAAATAACTGTTCTCAACAAGGTAGATTGGGAAAATCTGCTGAATCTCAGATACTTCACACCAACTCCTTCATAATTAACATAGCAGGGTAATGAGTGCTGAAGGGGAATAAAAGCCACATATTGCTGGATCATAGCATGGGTACTCACTTTCATAAGAAAATCACTTATCTGCTAATTATCTAAGTATGTGGCATGCATCCCAAGTACATTTTAACGTGCCAAATTTGAAGTACAAACTCACAATGACATACCCATTCCCAGTGCACTATCGAAGATACAGACATTATAGCAAAGAATCAAACACCTCTATAGTATATCCAACTAGGTAAGCCTGGAAACTAAATGAACTTAGAGGAAGTCATGTCACAACAAAATGCTAAGGTACTATTCACACAACTGAGACATTTGAAATCATTGTATACAGATCTATCAGAATGACAGTGACATCTTTCACCTAAACCACTAACATGTTTAACATGGAGATAAGCTGACAAGCACTAGGGCAAAGAGTAGCACCAAATTATGCCATAGATAAATGCCCAAAGTTCCATAGTATATTGTGACTGTTACGCATTTGTCCCTAGTTCACAGCATCCCAGTACACCTTCATAAATTAGATCCACAGAAACAAGTAAACATTAAGCACGATCTACAGCAAATAGCTTTTAAGGGAGGAGGGCGGACCTATCAATCTCCTATGGATATCATCTGAGCATAATCCTCAATCATGTAAGCATCGCATTTCACTGTTCCTACATAAAACCACATTCTGCTGGTGTTCAAAGTTTCACCTAACTAGTTCATGCTAACAGTTGGTATCCTGCCTTCGGATAAACTAGTTCGTCGATTGCCCTATAATTACTTGCATATTTCTATGGAATGACAGTGATTGCATGGACATGTTGGAAGCGCTTTATGGATTGAGTGAATATGCACGATGAGATGTGCCAAAATTTAAAATAGAAAAAGTTTGAGACTTTGAAAGCAAATTGTGCTTACCTGTCTGTAGAGTGGTGACTGAAACTTAAAATCTACTAAAAAGTAAAGATCACAGCTGCCTGGAACAGGTCCTGGATTAAACTCCCATATGTTTATCAAGTGATCAAAAAGGCCGCTCTGGGATGCAGTAGTCTGCAAGTAAGAACCCAACGTGAACATAGTACAGTTGTACAAGCAGAATGAATTTGGAAACTAATAGTTAAGCTTAGCAACCAAATCCTAGCATTCGACATTATAAGCTGGAAACTACAAAATCAATAGGACTATCATAAATAACAAGTACCGTGTGCTAGAATCTGTCGGTAACTTAAAAAAGAAACTGCTAGGAACACACCAACTCAACTCATGCGAGAACCTGGACTTCGGAATTTCATTTAAGCTTCTCAAAGTTTTAATGTGCTTCTGAAAGATGAACTAAATTCAGAATATAACTTCCTTAAACAAATCCCTACGAATTCGGAGGGTCCTAATGAATATCTAGGATTCACGACATGTGGATCCAACCCAGATGATTGTCGATCAACCAAAGCACAAAAAGGCACTCATTTCGAAGTTCCTCTTATCCCATAGTGAAATTGAAGCCATCAAAACCTCGTAAGAAAAGCCATAAAATGCATACCTTGAGCATCTTTGGTCTCTTCAATTCAACGTGAGAAACGTAGCTCTCAACCAGAAATTTGAACCCAATCTCCAGCTCGGCATCAAATGATCCATCTGGGTATCGTTTGATAACATCAGACCGCTGGCACCAGGGCACGAACCCATGATACAAGTCCACCGCGGCCACCACGTCAAACAATTGCTCCGGAGAATACCTGCAACAGGCGAAAGAAAAGTTGCTATCAACACAAATGACAAGCTAAAAGAACAGAAAACAGGACTAGAAACTGGTCAGATAAAAAAAACATAAAGAAAGTTCACCCTAAGACGCGTCTCTCTTCGTAAACCTTGGACAAAACACCACCTTCTTCCCCGTCTCCGCATCCGAGGAATCGCCTCCGCTGCACCGCAGAGCTACCGCTATACGAACTCCCCAATAACGTCGAGCTGAAATCACCCCGGCAATCGATTACACTGGATGGAGCCGAGACTCCGGCAACGCTTCTGGAGCGCCGAATTTGATTGTGCTTGGGTGGGGCGACCGCGAAATGTCCTGAGCGACCAGAACGGGCTAATAGAGACCGGAGCGCCGTGGACGTGGAGCTGAACGGCGGCATTCTAGATGAAGCGGGCCGGAGGATCGATGAGGGATATGGAACGGGTTGAATTGGGAATTCAAAGAGAAAATAGGAGAAACAAATTCGAAGGATTGAAATGTGAGAATCTGGGCGCAAAGATATTGGAACCCTAGGCGGAGCGAATCGAGGGGAGGAGATTGAAAAGAAGAAGCGCCGTCATGATAATTTTGCACGCCAAGGCGCGAATTGAGGGGCGGGATCGATCGATCGAAGGGGTGGGGCTGGTTGGCCTGGGAGGCGGAGTTTTTTTCCCTTTCCCCCTTTCACCTGCCGATTTTGCAATTACAAAAATGATAATAGTACCTTTTGGTCATTTAACTTCTATTCATGTCATATTCAAGCTTCTCCAATCTCCATTTCATACTTTATTCTTGCATGTGTGGGCTTGCAAGTTTTTACGGCGTGAATCCTCCTAACATTACTATATGGAGGTTGTTGGCAGGAACCTCCTTAATACTCTTTTTCGTGCTTTATGCGCAACTCACGGAGGGAGGTTTTGGTCAATCTCGGTGTGCATTGATAGAAAAGCGGCCCTCTGTGCATTGATAGAAAATGGCCAGCCACTTTTATGGGCCTTCAATATAATATACATGTATGTTTATTACTACCAGTTCCATTGTTTGATACCTCTATATATATATATATATATTTGCTGCCTCTTGGCCCATCATCATTATTAGATATATATGTTTGGGGTAAAATAATTCGGCTACCACTTAAGTTTGAGGATTGGGTAGACATATCAGTTAAGTTTGAACAGGGTGTCGGGAACCACTAAAATCGACAAAATATGCATCCGTCTACTTTTTCATCCAACCCAAACTTTTAATTACTTTTTGGTACCCAAAAATTTTAAAAATATTCAAAACTATATTTCAACAAGTTTTATCTAATATAAAAAGTAGAAAACCTTCTAAACATATTATTACTAAAATGGCTAATCAAAATTTTTCGTAAAATAGATAAATTAGTAAAAATATTAAACTCATATTAAGAAAAGTAATAAGTACACTAGAATATAATAATAAATATTTAAAATTAATATTATAATATCTATTTAAACATTCTAATTCAATTAGAAGCACCATTAGAAATAGTTAAAATAGAACCTAATCGACCAACAATACATCAAAACCAAAGAAAGATAAATGGAACACAATCATAAGGAATAAAACATATTTCAGTAATAAAAAAAACATTTATAGCGAAAAGAGACGAAAAGTAACCAAGTAATAAATAAACTACAACATTCAGTAAAAATGTAGAAAATAAAATATGATTATAGAAAAAGAATTAAAATTACTAAATTTAACTAATATGAAACATATACAACATAATATTAGAAAATTAACAGGAGATTTAACATGGAAAATTAGACAACATCACCATGATATAAGATAACTAAATATAACATTCTCAGATTATTTATATTGAGATAGAATTAATAATATATATTTCCTTCAGAATATTATTCAATTATCAGAACGCATAATGATAATTGAAAATACTTATAATGATAATTGATTCTAAATTTTCTATTAAAAAATTAATTTGCTATCAAGTATTTAAAAGAGGATTCCAATTAAACAATTAAAAATTATGTTTTTCATAAGTCCATATGGTTTATTTTAAAATAAGAAAAGTAGAAAGACCAATTATGAAATTTAGAAAACGGAATATTCCAAAAATCTCCTGTCAACTTTAACGCAATGAAGCAGTTAACTTAAGTGGTACCGGATGCACATATAATAGAGTTCAGTGGTACCCGACGCCCTATTCAAATTTAAGTGGTATATCTACCCCAATTCTCAAGGTTAAGCGGTACCCAAGATATTTTACCCTATATGTTTGCATTGGTAGAAAAGAAAAGTGTCGGAGCAATGCAGGAGCAACAAGACGAAAGCAAACTGCTTAAGAGCGATGATAGCTTCAAATTCACTGACCTCAGAATCAGTAGTCTATTTGTTGGATACTTTCTCCACTGATAGTGCCATCTTCTTAGGGGGACAGCGGCGCCAACCGGTCGAACTCTTCTCCGCAAAATTCCCTTCCTTCCAGGTCTCATATTTATTTTTCCGTCATCATATTATAAGCCTTCCACCGTCAACTATTGGCCTATATCATTTAGACTAAAATAATTTGCGGCCTCTTTTTTAAAGTTCTATGCCTCGAAGAAGAAGCATTCCCCGCTGAGAGTCATCAAGAGATTCAAATAAAGATTCAATTCGATCATTAAAAATTGAATGTTAGTACAAATATTTTTATTAGCATAATTATATATATTTGCAATTTAATATGTATCCATTTCACGTGTTATTCAGGGAAAAAGAGAGCTATTTTCGTACCACCGGAAGGTGTAGTGGATCTAATCAGTCTCTATCTGAAGTGCAAAAAAAATTCTGATGGTATGAATATCATTGAAATATTTTTTCCCATAATAAAATATCGATTAATTATCCGTTGTTATAATCTATTTAGCTACTTCACACTGGTTGAACTTACAAAATCATTACTCTCCAACTTACATTTCAGATATTGATACACATAAGTCAGAGTTGAAGAGAATTAATCAACTGTTGACCAAATTAGCAAGAAGGAAACGTGTTATTTATATAAGACAGAGTATATATGGAAAAATTGTGAACATTCTACTGGTAATCTATTTGTTTCATGTTTGTTTTCGATTTATATGTTTTATGAAATTATGTGTTAGTTGCTAGGAATTCAGTGGATATGAAATGAAGATTTATGTGTCCAGCTTGAACTAAATCCCTTATGAAATGGTACTTTATTTCTATATGTTTAGTCCTAGAGTGCTGAACTGGGTTTTTTGTCATACAGATTGCACTGGTATTGTCACAACAAACAGGAATATTGCTCATTTTAAATCCATAGTCAGACAATTGAGCCTTCATCCACATTAACTGAGTACAACAGCTTCCAGCTGCCATGTACGCAGCTTCTGCAGTAGAAAGAGCAACTGCTCCTTGCTTCTTGCTAAACCAAGACACAAGAGCTGGTCATAAGAACTGAATACCTCCTGAAGTGCTTTTTCTATCTATGAGACTTCCTCCAAAATCTGAATCACTATATCCCACTAATTCAAATGAGTCAGTTATTGGATACCAAAGTCCTACCTGAGCAGTTCCTTTAAGATATCTAAATATCCTTTTAGCTTTAAAGTGACTTTCTTTGGGGTTTGCTTGGAATCTTGCACATAATCCAACACTATACTGGATATCAGGTCTACTGGCAGTTAAGTAGAGGAGTGATCCAATCATTCCTCTGTATTTCTTTTCACAGTAGGAAATACCAGACTCATCTTTGTCTAACTTAAGGTTGGTAGCCATAGGATTTGAGCATGCATTTACAGAGCACATATCAAATTTTTTAAGCATGGATTCAATGTAATCCGTTTGACTAATGAACATACCTGACTTGGTTTGTTTGACTTATAGACCAGAAAGTGGGAAAGCTCACTCATCATGCTCATTTCAAATTTTGACTTCATAGATTCACAAAACTTAGAGCACATGGTAGGATTAGTAGACCAAAATACAGTATCATCAACATATACCTGAACTACTAATGTGTCTGCATTGTCTTTCTTAATGAACAAGGTTTTATCAACATTTCCTTGTGACAACCCTTCATCTATTAAGAAGGCAGACATCTTTTCAAACCAAGCTCTGGAAGCTTGTTTTAAACCATATAGAGCTTTTGACAGTTTATAAACATGGTTAGGAAATTTACTATCAACAAAGCCTGGTGGTTGACTCACATAAACTTCTTCTTTAATTTCTCCATTTAGAAATGCACTTTTTATATCCATTTGGAACAGAGGTATTTTCATGTAACATGCATATGCACATAGAAGTCTAATAGATTCAATTCTAGCGACAGGTGCAAAAGTTTCATCAAAATATATCCCTTCTTCTTGTGAATAACATTGAGCAACAAGTCTTGCTTTATTTTTAGTTATAAGTCCATCCTCATCTGTTTTGTTTCTGAAAACCCATTTGGTTCCTATGATTAATCTATCTATTGGCCTAGGTACAAGTTCTCAGACATGTAATCGAGCAAATTGCACTAATTCTTCTTGCATAGCACACACCCATTCATCATCAGTCAAGGCTTCTTTATAGTTCTTGGGTTCAAGTAATGAAACAAATGCATACTGACCTGGTTGGTATTTACCTCGTGTGTGTAATCCATCACTTAGATTCCCAATGATATGTGAGGGAGGATGTCTCTTTAGTATGTGTGGAGGAGCATTCTTCTCTTCATGTGAGATATCACAGTCTTCCTTTGGTTCAGCTGGTATTCCACTTTCCTGTTCTTTGCTATGATCTTCAATAGGAAACAAAAACTCCAGACTTTCGGCACTAACTTTCTCATCACAAGCAATTTCATCAAATTTAACAAACACAGACTCCTCTACCTTTTTGTTTTTCAGATTGTATACCCTGTATGCTTGACCTTTTAATGAATATCCAAGAAAGATAGCCTGTTCAGCCTTAGCATCAAACTTGTATAGATGATCTTTGGTATTTAACACATAACATTTGCAGCCAAAAGGGTGAAAATATCCAAGATTAGGAGTTTTCTCCTTAAGGATTTTATATGGTGTTTTGTTCAGGTTTTTCCTGATTAGAACACGATTTATGGTGTAGACTGCTGTCATGACAGCTTCTCCCCATAAAAAATTTGGTGTGCCATATTCTAGAAGCATAGTTCTAGCAGTCTCAATTATGGTTCTATTTTTTCTTTCAACCACTCCATTTTGTTGTGGTGTTCTAGGAGCAGAAAAAGTGTGGTTTATCCCTTTGTCATTACATAAGACACTAAACTGATCATATATAAACTCTCCTTCATTATCACTTCATATTGACTTGATACCTGATTTAGATTCATTTAGTACTTTGGACACAAATATTTTAAAATTTTCAAATGCTTTATCTTTGTTAGCAAGAAGGTAAACCCATGTAAAGCGAGAGAAGTCATCAACTAGCACAAACACATAGGACTTCCCTCCAAGACTTGTAACATTTGTTGGCCCAAACAAATCCATGTGAATCAACTCATAAACCTGAGTGGTAGTAATATCTCTTTTTGACTTAAAACTTTTCTTAGCAAGTTTCCCACAGACACATGCATCACAAAAGAACTTAGAATTTTCTCTTAACAAGGGAATACCACGAGCAGATTTCATTTTAGATAATTTAGAGAGTTTAGATAAACACAGATGCCCTAGCTTTCTATGCCATGAGAATTCTAGGTCATAGGAAGAGGCTTGAAAACAAGTTTCATGAAAGGTTTCTAGATTATGTAGATTTACTACATACATGTTGTTTTTCTTGAATCCGCTAAAGAGCAACTTCTCATCACTTATTCTGAAAATTTTGCATGATGATGCTTCGAATATAACTCTGTTCTCATAATTACAGAGTTGACTTATGGAAAGCAGATTATGTATCAAACCTTGAACAAACAACACATCTTTGATAACTGGAAATGGCCTTTTACCAATTGTACCATTTTCTAGGATAATTCCAACTCTATCATCACCAAATACTACCTTACCACCTTCCTTATAGTTTAGAGAAGAGAACAGCTCTCTTTTACCTGTCATGTGGTGGGAGAAGCCACTGTCAAGATACCAAGTATTCTCACTATCTCCCAGATTCTGCAATCAATCAATAGTTAGAACATTTTGGAACCCAAAATGTCTTTGTAGATGGTTCCTTTAAATTTTGCATATCATAGCAAAATTTTCTTAAATGACCTCGTCTACTACAATAGGAGCAAATATATACAACTGGATGTTTCTTAAACTTATCATTTGATTCTTGTTTTAAATGTTTTATTTTTGTAAAACTCTTCTGTTGAGTATTTTTTAAATGAAGACATTTAGTCGATTGATTGGTGACAATCTCTGTCCTTATTTGTTTATTATGATATAATCTTTTTAACTGTTGATTTTCATCAATCAGATCAGAAATTTCTTTGTGAAGCTTATCTTGACATTTATTTTGCATAGCAACAATTCTTTTTAGTTGACTTATCTCTTTTAACAATGCCTGATTGTCTGTCATAAGAAAACAATATCTACTTTTGAGTCTACTGCATTCTAATTGTAAATTTTTTAAGGCATACAAGAAATCTGATTTTGTTTCAAGAACATTATTAGTTTCAGAGTCTGAATCTGAAATTACCCGGTAGCATGATGGTGAAGCTTGTTCATTTCCATTCAGGGATAAAGTATCATTTTCTCCTTTTGAGTTGTAGTCACTCCAAGAAGCCACCATAGCCTTTTTTTGAGCTCTCATACTCAAAGGCATATTTGGATCTCATGTGTCCTGCTTTTCCGCACTTATAGCAAATTGTTAAATCTTTTTCAGAGGAAGACCTCTGGTCTTCCTTAGTTTCATGTTTAAACCTTTCTCGTCCTTCAGACAGTTTGTCAAACATCCTATGTGGACCCTTCTCAGAGTTAAATTTGTTTGATACATCTATCAGGTTGTCGAGTAGGAAATCTCTCAAATTCCTCTCGATTTCTCCGGTTAAACTATTTTGCATCATTAAATGTTATTCTATCTTGAAAATCTCTTTTCATCTTTAACATTTTGTGAAATCTTCTGCTAACGAGAGCAAATTCTCTTTCACATTCTTCACCCAAATCACATTCAGATTCACTGTCATATTCTTTTGCTTTGAAAGAAATGACCTTCTTTCGTCTGTTATCCTCTTTATTCATTTGAACAATTACTTCCTCATGACTCAATAGTGATCCAACCAGCCTTTCAATAAACAGAACATTCAATCCTTGGCTTCTTCTATGGCTGTTCTTTTAGGCAGCCATTCACGAGGTAAACTTCGTAGGATTTTTCTAACTAGATCTTTAGTAGCAAATATTTTGCCTAGTCCTTTTAGCCTATTGATCAAGCCATTAAACCTCTTGTACATACTAGAAATTGACTCTCCTGAATTCATTTCAAAAGATTCATATTCATTTAAGAGCACATCAATTCTACTTTCTTTTATTTCTGACGTACCTTCATCGGTAGTCTGAAGAGACTCCCAGATTTCCTTAGTTGTCTCACGCTGAGCAACCTGGCTTCTTTCTTCTGGACACAGTGCAGAGAAAAGGATATGCATCGCCCTTGAATCCAGTTGTGATGATAGCTTTTTCTCATCACCCCACTTTTCTTCTTCATCTGCATCCATTGGAATGGGTCCTTTGCACACAATTGCCCAAACATCCCCATCAATGCCTCAAAGGTAGATTCTCATCCTCTTCTTCCAAACACTATAGTCTGTTCCATTGAACCATGAAAGATTTGTGCTTGCAGAGTATGAGGCTGAAGCAGACGTAAACCCTGTCATTTTCGGAGCTTCTCTTTGGTGACTATTAGTCCTTCAAAGAGCCTGCTCTGATACCAATTGTGAATCAGACAAGGGAGTAAACTTTCTGGATTGTAAAGAAAAGGGAAGATTTATTTATATATATTGTAGAAGAAAGATTACAAACAAGAACCCTAGCCAAGCCAAACAGATTGGCTCTTTGATTTAGTCTAACTCAAACAACAATCTTCCCAATCCTTAATTCACCCAGTCATACACACTGTGAATTAAGGAACTGAAGCAAGATACACAAGGACCCACGATAAAAAGGAAATCACTCTGCTCTCTCTATCGACTGCCGAGTTTCAAACTAGGTTAAAGTACATAATTTATAGAAGTAAGAAGATGACCGTTTCTGGGAGATGAGCGTTTGCTAAGTATGATGATCATGGTAGTGATCATCATTATCATCTTGTAGAGTCGGTGAATTTCCTTGATCAAGTTGATGTTGGACGATTATGGAAATCAGAATCACGAATTCTAAAGCAAGGAAATCATATTTGTACTTCCATATCGTTGCCGAAATCAAGGAGAGAAAAAAAGGAAGCTCTACAAGTCAATAGTACCTTCCTTATCTTGTCAACAACGGCTACTTCGATAGCTATAAAAGGGAGTCGACTTCTCGCTTCATCGGTAACCTTGTAATCGTGAGTGGTAAAGGGCTTGGGATTACAAAGGGGCTCGGCGTCAGTAGAGGAATAGGTTCTACTGCGTTGAGGGTGTTACGGGTCTGGGTTCAGGGATCCGGGTTGCTTCTTATCATTGATACTTGCTTCTGTTCTCTGTTTCTATTATCGGTTGCTTGATAGGAAAAATCTTAATAAAAAAAAGAGTCTCTCGGAAAGTAGCAAGTGCTATTATCGAGACGAGGAGTGACCAGTAGTTTGGGAACCTCGTTAAATCATGTGTTCTTCTCCTTTCCGTTCTGTCTTATACTTCCGCTTTTGGCTTGTTTGTCTGTCTCTGTTTTCTGGGTTTCTGTTCTGCAACTTATCTCGTTGAAGGAAGAAGAAGAGAAGTTGTGGCTCTCTCTTGTGTTGTGACTTTGTTTGGGCTTAAGTAGAGAAAGCCCATTTATTATTCTTGATCATTGTTTTAGTCGAGCATCATAGCAAGGGCTCTCACTCATCGCTTTCCCTTTCCTCTATGCTCCTTCTGCTTTGTTCGAAATCCCTAATTTGAGTTCTAATTCGTTTCACAAGTGGTATCAGAGCAGGAGCTTGACGAAGCTAACTGCTACCAAGTAAAAGATCCATGGCGTCTTCGAATTTCAGTCGTGCAGCTCTCAACTCCCCTCCTATCTTCACTGGCTCAAATTACACGTCATGGAAGAAGAGGATGAAGACGTTCCTCTGGGCAATTGATGACGAGCTGTGGCTGGTTGTCCAAAATGGTCCTGTTCAAATGGATGTCGAAAATCAACCCGAGTGGACTGCAGTCCAAAAGAAAAATGCTCAGTTAAATCAATGGGTGATGCATGTCTTGCAAGCTGCGATGATTCCGGATGAAGCTGACAAGGTCGAGCATTGCGAGACAGCAAGGGAGATATGGACATCACTGGAATCCACCTATGAAGGTACTTCGAATATAAGAGAAACTCGAATTGACCTCTTAATGCATGACTATGAATGTTTCAATATGATTGCTAATGAGAGTATTCAGGAAATGTATTCATCACCATTGGAGCTCAACTCACACTTGGAGAAGTGCTGATTGACGACCAGGAGCAGATTCCCGTCCTTCACAACATGATTTCTGCATCTGAACTTGTTTTTGCTTCTCTCTCCATGGAGTAACTTCCTCATTCATCTGGGCATGGAGAACCCTAGATTTGTATGTTAGGTCTGATTGTATGAACCCAAGTACAGATTCTGTGATTTGATTATATTCAATTGAGGTTTGATTGATTGAATGGCATGAATCCTGATCAAATTCCTGTTGTTTCTGCTTTAACCTAGAAAGAGAATATCTGCCTAGGATTGATAGAGCACCCTTGATTGAAGGTAGGGAGTTGGTGACTTTAGTCGAGGAGCCAACTCACTATTCTGTACCGAATTCACTTCGGTAGTGGAGGTTTTGTTCATTAGGGCCTCAATCTGTTAACTTCAGTGGAGGTTAGTCGCCCGCTGGAGACTCAGATTGAGAGGGTCTGGAGACCTTTAGTCGATACTTCAGACTGTTTAAGAACCTCCTGCAGTATAACTATCATAGAAATTGAACTTGGTAAATTGCAATCCGGCTTAACTGCAGTCTAGGGGGAACCATATCCGGGTGACCTCTCTCGACTTGAAAACAACTGTTTAACTGCTTGCTTGTTGGTTAGTTTAGACCTGCACTAAAGTTTTACTGCTAGATAATAAGAATTCACTGAGTAGTCATCACATCTAGGACCCGGGTTGACATTAAAACCCAAACCCGCTATACTACGCTTTAGGAAGTGGTTACACTTGGCCATTTTCTAGAGTGACAGTAGGAGTGAGTCAAATACCAATAACTACAACTACACAAAATGGAAGGAGGAAGAATTAACAAGGAGGTTTGCGAAGACTCAAACCCGATAGTTAATAAACGTCATAGTTCAAAAAGGCACGTTTATTCTTACGCTTAGGCACGCCTAGGCGCAAGGCAATGGCAAAACGCCTCGCCTAGGGAGTTCGCGCCTAATTAGATACTAGAACACGTTAATGGAGTACGGTGACATATAAGTCTCTCCTAAACATTACTAGATGGAGCTAAGAAGTCAATATTAAATAGCAAAATTAACATCAACTATGAAATCAATTTCTATTGCAATATTTTCAATAGCTCAAGAACTTTGTGAACTATTGAGCTATGATTCTATGAACTCGTAAGCTATATTCTTGTCATTAAGTGTTGAGTAATTTATTAATCATTTTAACTGAAGTGAGGAAGTGTTGTAGATTATTATTTCATTCATCATGCACTGCGAATAGTTATTTTCTTCCAACGCCTAGGCACGCTTAGTCAACGCCTAGGCGAGCTAGGCGCAAGGCAAAGGCTCAACGCCTGCCTTACGCCTAGTGCCTTTTTGAACCTTGAAAACGTATTATACTTTCATTTTAACTTTGAATAGTAAAATACTAAGTAGAAATTCATTGGAAAATAAATTAATTACCTTCAATATTGTACCATAATATATTGTGGTATAAACTGAATGTGTACCCTAATATTAAAGATAGAAATTCATAAATATCTTCTTAAAAAAACACTCATACTTATAAGCATAGAGTAGCGAAAATCTTCACTAATATATTAACAAAGTGTTCTACCATTGATGCATGGAACAGAATGAATGACGCTTTTTAGCTTTTTTCATAGATATTTTGAAATGAAGCAAGATACGAATGTATGCAAGAGATGTATTGGTCAAATTTTTTTAAAAAATGTGCACTAATCAATAGGTACTGAACCAATGATGAGAGGGTATTTTCCGCCTTGATATGGCCAGCCCTTTAATATCTGAACATCATTGGCGAAATCATAATTTCTACCCAGAGCAAGGGAGCAACAAGCACGCATCTATAGTAAGCTTCCTCAAATTCAAAATGCCGTATAAGCAACTTTATCTACATAATGAAGCTTTTTAATTGCTATGAATGTACATAACACAAGCACATGTGAGAACATCTATCTAGAGCATGACTAGATTGAAAGGAGATTGGTGGTATATGTCAAACTCAGATCACACGTATTATATGGAAAATGAGAAATGACAAACTACAATTTGAATTTTTTATTACGCCTACAAAATATAAAATGGGGATTCATACATCCATTTTCTTACAATTTGATTTTTTTATTACGCCTACAATTTGAATTTGTTGCATGGCTAATAATTATTAGCCAAACATTTTGGAATACAAAATATTAGTCAAATCTTTTGTAACACATCCACATATTAGTCATTTATCTGTTACAGTAAGTAATTCCGTAATTCTTTTTTTAGTTAAAATACTAAAACTATGGAATATTGACTGTCACGTGTATCTTCCAAGTTAATATCATGTTATCAAGTCAATATTACTAACAAAACTGCTAACACAAAGTTAATTATAACTGTTGGGGGCATACAAGAATCCAAGTGGGGAGCATAGAAAGTCAAAGTGGGCCCGAACTGCAGGCCTGACAAGGGGAAAGCCCAGCCCAAAAGGGGCCTGAGGCTATAACCTAGGTGCTGGGACCGGGCATGACGTAAAGCGCATGGCGACAAAAGTGGCAACGGCTGGAAGCGTACGGAGGGAACAAGATGTGGGGCCATACGCCTCGGTGTCAAGAGCCGATGTCAGAATGTCGGGGCGCATGGCAGGGGTAAGGTACAGTGCATTTAATGAGATTATGAAGTGAGGCGGATTTGGGGGGCAGTGGTCGACCCTACCCTGGGTATAAATAGTGAAGTTGGTGGAGCTCATTAACTCAGGTTTGAACTTCTCTCTAAAGCTACACTTCACTTCTCTCTCTAGAAAGACTGTTCTAACTTGGGCGTCGGAGTGCTAACGAGCCCTAAGTAAGGGGCTCGGTGGGCACCTTCGTGTGCAGGAGCGGGGCGCGAGGTAGGAACAAGCCAGGAGAAGGAGGGGCGCGTTGGTCATCAAGAGCGCCGGGTTACGTGGCATAAACAATTGGCGCGCCAGGTAGGGGAATATAGCCTTGAGAGCAAAATGGGTCATGGAAGGAGCGGCGGAGACGGCAGGAGAGAGAACCCGCGCCCCGAACGAAGCGGGGTCGGAGGAGGCGCCCCGTTTGTCGGAAGAGGTGCAAGGAGGGGGAGACGAGGCGCAAGAGACAGCCCAATCGGAGGGCGTCACGCTCACCAAGGAGCACTTGATTCGCATAATCGAGGAGCAAGACCAAGCGCTCGAGGCGGTGAGGAAGGAAGTGGAGGCTTTGAAGAAGGGGGGGACGCAGCGCCTCCCCCCAGCGGAAGGAAGAGAGAGGGAGAGAGAGAGAGAGAGAGACAAGGACGGGGAGGGAATGTCCAGTGCTCTAAGGCGCACGGAGGAGCAAGGTCATCTGACCCGGCCCATGGCGCCGGACCTCGACGAGCATAACGGGTGGGCGCCAAGGCGCCTAGGGCGGCCCTGGGGAGTCAGGAAACCGCTGGCGCGAAGCGTCTTAGCGGAGCAGGCCAACTCGGTCATACCGGCGCTTCCTAGCTACGATGGCACGGCCGATCCGGAAGATCACCTGAACAACTACTTCACCAAAATGTAGTTGTACAATAGCTCGGACGCCACGTTGTGTCGCGCCTTCCTGTCGACCTTCTTCGACGTGGTACTAGACTGGTACCATCAGATTGAGGAGGGGAGGATCGGCAACTTTGAGCAATTCGTGGCCATGTTCCTCTCGAAGTTTATCAGCCGGAAGCGCAGGAGCCTAACGATTAGCACATTGTTTAAGGTCAGGCAGCGCAAGGGCGAGGCGCTCCGGGACTTCTACGAACGATGGATGTCGGTCGCGATGGCGGTCAAAGACATCAAGCCCCCGCTCCTGGGGTGCTGTTTGGACGAGTGCACCACCACTGAAGAGCTTTGTCGAGCGTTGTCGAAACCGGACGTTGTGTCCACGGAGGATTTGGACCACAGGGTGCAGAAAGTCATAATGCTGGAAGAGACAATGGCCGCAACGAGGGTGGCCCGAAGAGGCGGAGGGATCACGGGCGCCACGAATGTCCCATGTCCCACAAAATCCTCAAAGTTATCCTCAAAACGTTCACCGACCCGAGCCGCAGCGCTTCGCACCCCGGAGAACGGCAAACTTCACCGAACTCAACGACTCTCTGAAGAATGTCTTGCAGTATACAAGGGACAAGGGGTACCACCTCCGCTGGCCGGGCCCCATGCGGGGGCGCCCGAACGAGCAGAACTTGGATAGGTTCTGCGAGTTCCATCGTGAAAGGGAACATCACACGGCCGAGTGCTATCAACTCAAGTCAGAAATCCAGGGACTAGTAGATAGGGGAATGCTGAACGAATTCGTAAAGAAGGGAGAGGATAAAGAGCAGCGAACCTTCATGGCGCAGGAGGAGAAGGTGGAGGCGCCCCAAGGAAGCGTTCGCGAGGACGAAACCGCACACGGAGAAAAGGAAGCGCCAAGAGAAGGCGAACCCAGAGACTAACCCCCCTTTGAGGTTGAGCCAGAGACTAACCCCGCCCGGGTGAGGCTGACCATCGAGGCCATCTCCGGCACGATCGACCTGAGGCAGAGGTTGGAGGAGGGAAGGCGGCTGAAATCAGCCACCGCCAGCGCACGCGCTGCCGTGCGGATTCACTTCAACGAGGCGCTTGAGGAGGCATGTCGTGTCCCGTCAGTTGAAACTTTGGAGATCAGAGGAGTGGTATCAGGGTGTGAAGTGAAAAGGATGTTGGTGGACACGGGGAGCTTGATGGATGTGTTATTCCGGTCCACTTTTGAGAAGATGCAGCTGTCACCTAGTATCGTGAGGCCGACCGAAACGGTCCTGGTCGGATTTTCAGGGGTACCGGCGCGAGTCGTTGGGCGCGTGAGCCTACCCGTGACGGTAGGGGAGGAGGAGCACAGGGTTACGCATGCCTTTGACTTTTGCATCGTAGATTGTCCTTCCAACTACAATGCTATCCTGGGGCGCCCACTTCTAGCTCTCTTCAACGGGGTGGCGTCGTCGTGTCATCAGGTTCTGAAATTTGTCACTCCGAAAGGGGTAGGGGTGTCAAGGGGCGAAGCGTCGCAGGAAGCTCGCCTTGTCAAGAGGATGCGGATGTACAACATAGATGTGCGACCCGAAGATTTACCAAGGGAGGAAGCGTCGGATGCTGAGATCCAAGTGCCTCTGGATGACGGGCACGCCGAGCGATGTGTACGCATCTCAGCCCATGCGAGCGGGGAAGCGGTCGAGTTGTTAGTGGGATTATTGAAGGAGTTTGCGGATCTTTTTGCTTGGAGCTCTCGGGAGATGCCAGGAGTAAGTCCTGAAGTTGTGGTGCATCCCTTGTCGGTGGAAAAGGGCGTGCGCCCGGTGCAGCAGAAAAGAAGGCCTTTGTCGGAGGAGAAAGAGGAGGCGTTGCGCAAGGAGGTGGGGAAGTTACTCGAGGCCGGATTTGTGGAGGAGGCAAAATATACAACGTGGTTTTCCAACGTGGTGTTGGTTCCCAAGGCGTTGGGCGACTGGAGGATGTCCGTCGATTACACCAGCCTGAATCGGGCGTGCCCGTCGGATGCATATCCGATGCCCCGCATTGACCAGTTGGTGGATGCAACTGCCTACCACGAGGCGCTGAGCTTCTTGGATATGTTTTCCAGTTATCATCAGATTCTCATTTGCGAAGTGGACCGGGAGAAAACCGCGTTCATGACCCCCTTCGGCAACTTCCGCTACAAGGTCATGTCCTTCGGGTTAAAGAACGCGGGGGCCCAGCGTCTGCCTCGAACATCTGGTCAATGTTAGTGGGCATATACCCAGGCGGCCACATGTTGCCCCATTGGCTTATCCCGAACTCTCGAGGCGCGCCGGTGCCTAAGTCAGAAGAAGAGGAGGAGTTCAAGAAAGGCGCTCAAGGGGGAATGCTTTTGGAAAAGGGGCGCTCAAGTACGAAGCGGGGGCGCTCAGGAAAAGAGTAAGGTAAGAGTGATTTTTTCCCTCAATTCTTGCGGAGCGTGACATGCAAGCACAAGGCGTGTAAGTAAAAGAGTGTTTCACAATTTGCCAAGCAAAAAACGGGGAGTACCTGAGGTGGCGTCGGAAGGCGCAGCATTGGAGGACTCGGGCTGATTTGTGGAGGCCATGATGAGAGGCGTGTAGGTGGAGGGAGAGGAAGTCTCAAAGCAGCGAAAGGCGCCTAGTCGCGATGGCCGAGAGGGTGGCGAGGTAAGGCTGAGAAACCACACTACAACGGAAGGCGCGCGGGACACTTGAGAGCAGAGCAAGTTAGAGAGAGGAAGTAGAGAGATAGTGAGTTTTGGAAGAAT
Source organism: Linum tenue (assembly GCA_946122785.1). Lineage (NCBI taxonomy): Eukaryota > Viridiplantae > Streptophyta > Magnoliopsida > Malpighiales > Linaceae > Linum > Linum tenue. Next base: position 76,314,977 of record CAMGYJ010000008.1, on the reverse strand, counting down.
GAGGAAGGAGGAAGTAATGGGGGGCAATTTATAGGCGAATAAACTGGGTGAGAGAGAGAGCGAAGCGAGGGAGGCAAACAGACGCCTAATCTGAGGCGAATTCAAATTTCGCAATTTGAATTCGCTTCAGCCTAGGGAGAGGGGAGAATGGGCCGATGATCGAGGCGGAAGCCCAACGGTCCACCCGCAATAAGTAAAAGAAAAAAAATTAATAATAGAAAAATAGAAAAGAAAAGAAGAGGGAAATAAATAACGGGAGGAATATAGATGCTTAGGGGAGGCACGACGCGTAAGTCAGCGGGAAGGGAGAGAGCCAAAGCGCGGACGGAGGAAGTTGGGAAGAAAGCGCACGACGGGTGGGGAGATCCCTAGCGAAGCGCACGCTTCCGGAGAGAGAAATGGAAAAGAGGGCGCGCATTAGGGCATGAAGGCGCTTCTCGGGACACTTGGGGTAGTTAGGCCCCTACTAGATGCTAGGCGCCCAACTGGGGGCAATTATTGGGGTCATACAAGAGCCCAAGGGAGGAGCCCAAAAAGTCGAAGTGCGGGCCTGACAAGGGGAAAGCCCATCCCAAAAGGAGCCAGAGGCTATAACCTAGGCGGTGGGACCGGGCATGACGTAAAGCGCATGACGACAAAAGTGGCAACTTTCGGAAGCGTACGGAGGGAACAGGATGTGGAGCCATGCGCCTCGGTGTCAAGAGCCGATGTCAAATGTCGGGGAACATGGCAGGGGTAAGGTACAGTGCATTTAATGAGATGATGACGTGGGACGGATTTGGGGAGCATTGGTCGACCTTAGGTCACCCAATTCGCCACCCCACCCTCCACGTACCCGCTCCAAAATGCCAAAACGCGGATTTTTGGGAGTTTGTCAAAGATTCGCGAATTAGTTTTAGTGAGAGCGCGATTTTGGTATTTGGGAGCGCGATCTCTCATCGAATTCAGAAGGCTAACATTGATCATCTTCCTCTTCTTGTCGTTTGTCCACTTGAATCCCCTTCTGAGCCTATTTGTCACAAGCTAAACTCTGTTTACCTGTTGGGTCCAGTCCCCCTGGTTTCGGAAGATGAAATTAAGAACAAAGGGGATAAAAAAATCTGGAAATTCCATGGTTCCATGGCAATTGAGATGCATGCAACAAGACCAATATCGGCAGTGGGGTAGCGCTGCTTGGGATCTGTTGATTGTGGTCGAATCAAGAGGCGGTGGAGCTTCTTGTGGCTTCCGTTTCTGGATAGCAGATACAACACTTGGGTGAAGAGCTCCGATCGGCGACAATGAACGGAGGTGAGCGATGAGGGCTTCTCACCAGCATCTTTATACGGACTTTCTAAAATCTATTCTCTTCCCGTCTTTGACGGCAAGCTTGGATCAAAGAGATGTTTCATTGCGTATATTAAGTTGTTCCTGATTTTGGGTCTTTGGGTAGAAGAAAAGAGGAAGAAAGCGATAAGAACCACAAACAACATAGAAATGAGAAGAGGGTGGGTTGGTGGTACAGTGGGGAGACCCCTTGTCAACGCCACTAAAACTCTCTATCTAATGTAAGTGGGTTGATAATTTTTATTATTATAATGTTAATAATAATTGTATAAGTGTATGAGTTTTTAAATGTTTTATTCGTAATTTGAGTAGATATACATTAATTATATTGGTATATGTTCTCCAAAAAATGCAATTTTAATTGATAATGAAACAAGTAATATATATTTGTCAATAATTTCTAAGAGTAAGTTGTAATAATATTGCCTATATTTTAGTTAATAATTTGAAAATATAATAATTTTTATGAAAAATAATATAATATTAACGCTCTATTCACGCTTTCAATATTGAATTCTTCAATAACTCACGTTCCGACGCTCTCGCTCCCGCTCCCGCTCTACGCTATGGTTACCTAAGGTCTACCCTACCTGGGTATAAATAGTGAAGTTGGTGGAGCTCATTGACTCAGGTTGGAACTTCTCTCTAAAACTACACTTCACTTCTCTTTCTAGAAAGACTGTTCTAACTTGGGCGTCGGAGTGCTAACGAGCCCTAAGTAAGGGGCTCGATGGGCGCCTTCGTGTGCAGGAGCAGGGCGCGAGGTAGGAACAAGCCAGGAGAAGGAGGGGCGCGTTGGTCATCAGGAGCGTCGGGTTACGTGGCATAAACAATAACATTTGGATAATCTTTTGTATTTTGAAATGTTTGGCTAATAATATGAAAATTTTGAAAGCTTTGGATAATATATTGTAGGGTAAACACTCATTATTAGTCAAACCTTTCTCGAATTGCTGTTAATTAGCTAAACTTATTAAATTACTAATAATTAGTCAAATTTTTTGTAATGCATCAAAATATTATCCATTTTTAAGTTATCATTAATACTTTTGTAGCTTTTTTCTTAGGTAAAATACTAAAGTTTTGGAATGTTGAACTCTATGTGTCTCTTCCAAGTCAGTATCATGTTACCAAATCAATATTACTAACAAAATTTTTAATTAAAAGTTAACATCCGATTAATTATTATCAATTCAATAAGCTTGAATAACAAAAAAATGTGAAAAAGGTTTAGCTAATAATTAGTGTTAACCCTAAATTGTATTTACAGAAAAACTAAGCGCATACATTACATTGTCAAAGATATATCTCCATAAAAGCGCTCCAATTTTCTCGGAAAGGAATTTTTTTACGAAGCGAGCATTAGGGTTTGAGTTTTTTTCAATGGCGGAGCAACCATCGTCGGCCTCGCCGACGGTAACGGACAAGCAACCGGACAATACAAGTGGGGGTGAGGAGACCTGCAGAGGGATCGTCTACCCCGGATGGGAAAACGCTAAGGAGAATGTTCAACCGAAGAAAATGGTGCGAGCACTGAACCTGGATGATACTACAGCTGGCCATGAGGAAGATGTGGAGACGGAGATGGACACGGACAAACAGGAAAATACGAGACACTCAGCCTGGCAAGGATGGAGTGGAAAAAGCTTTAGGGATGCTGTGCAACAGGATTCGTGGTATGTAGCTGAATTTTATTCTAAAGATGTTGCTCAACAAGAAAAGGAGGCGGATGAGGAGATTGATTATGACAACGAGGATCCCACGTACCCTACGATACCTTTCACGACAGCTAAGAAGATACGCTGGCGGAGGGATGGATGTTGGAATTGGTGGTAAAAGGTTTAGGGAGGCGTGTCTCATACATCCCTTTAGCTCGCCGCCTCAATTTTCTATGGGCTAGGAATGGCGATATTCAGATCTCGGATATGAACAATGGTTTTTTTTTTTTGTCAAATTCAGGAGTCAGAAGGATTATGAAGGGGCGACTATGGTAGGTCCATGGCTGTTGGGTGATACATACCTCATGGTCCACCGTTGGTTTAAGGGTTTTAACCCATGGAAGACAGAGGTGAAATCGACGATCGTATGGGCTCAACTACCTAAATTACCAATAGAATTTATCAATAAGGAAGCGGCAATGAAGATCGGTGCATGGCTGGGGAAACCAGTACCGGTCGACCGTGCGACGGAATTGGGCGCTCGGGGAAAATTTGCAAGAGTCTGTGTCGAGGTAGATCTTACTCAGCCACTGATATCAAAGTTCAAAGTTGAAGGGGTAACGTACTTGGTTTAGTACGAGGGTCTTAATGATCTATGCACCGATTGTGGCACCTATGGGAAATCTGCTGGGAAGTGCCACTGCATCCCGAAGGGGCTAGAGATGGAGACAAAGGAAGTCATGGAAGAAAAGAATGATATGAGAGAGGACCCATCTCAAGGTAGAACATATGGGGAATGGATGAAGGTATCTCTCCGGCGCCGACCCATGGGCAGGAAAGACGGACAGGTAGGAAAGACTAATGGGAAGTATAACACAAATCGTTATCAGGGCCTAGCTGACCACGATAAGAAGGAGGAAAGCGGAGGTGTTAAGGAACCTAATGTGGGACAAGATGATGGGAAGCTGGATAAGGAAAAGATGACGGCAAATACTACACGTGAACAGCACCATGCAATGGGGGACGGCTCGCATGCAACTGCAAAAAAGCTGAGTGCTACTAAGACCTCAGGCCCTAATGAAGGACCAACGAATCAGCAAAAAGGAAAACCAAATAGCTCCTCGAAAAAGAAGGCAGTGGGAGAGCAGGTGAAGCCTAAAGGGGGTAATGGGGAAGAGGTGTCTATTTTGGGGAAAGATGATGGTGGAAACAAGAAGGATCAAAATAAGGGAGAGGGTGGCCAGAATAAAACAAATCAGAAAAACTCTGGAGGACCCCGAACCCAAAAACAAGTTGATGGTGCGGGGAACCGATCCCCTTCGGGTAATAAATGAGACTACTGTGCTATAGCTGCCGTGGACTGGGAAACTCACGAGCAGTTAGATCTTTAAAGTCGCTTCCGCGACAAGTTGCCCCCTAGGTTGTATTTCTAATGGAAACGAAACAACTTCGGGATGAGAATGAGCAGACTCGGTTGGAGCTGGGGTTTAAGAAGGGAACAAGTTGGTCCTGTGATGTATCGAGAGGAGGAAGGGCATGAGGTATTTCTATGTGGTGGTTGGAGGATATCAGTGCGACAGTGATGGGTGAAGACTCAAATTTCATTGACTTGAAGATTGAGGAGAGGATGGGGGAGATATGGCGGTTCACGGGGGTTTATGGTTGGTCGAAGGGTCAGGATAAACACTGAACGTTGGAACTTATCCAGGCTTTAGCGCAAGATTGGTCGGGTCCTTGGATTGGCGGTGGTGATTTTAATCACATAATGACTAATGCAGAGAAGAAAGGAGGGAACCCAGGACGGGAAGCGGAGATGGGAGCTTTTGCCGACTGTCTCGCGTTGGTGGGCCTTCAAGATATGGGCTTTAGAGGCTACCCTTTCACCTGGGAGAACCATAGAAAAGTGGGCAGGTACATTGAAGAACAGCTTGACCGTTTTGTTGCAAATGAGGGTTGGAGATTATTGAAATCAAAGGCGCGAGTCTTTCACCTGGACTTGTTGAAATTGGACCATCTCCCTATTATTTTTGATACATTGGGGGATGAGGATGAGGAGATAAAATGGGGATGGATGATAACAATGTAATTGCATGTTTTTATACCCCTATTTCTTATCCATTTGGGGGGCATAGTTGTGTGTTTTGGCCTATTTTACGTCGGGTTGTGCTACTTTGTCATATTTCAGGTCCCAGGCGTCGAAGGAAAGGCTAAGCACGAGTTTCGGGGCATTCGGAAGTCATTTGGTCGAGCTAGGACCAAAACACGGGCAGGAGGCTTGCAAAGCACGGCCGTGTTCCTGGCCCATGCTTTTACTGCCGAGGCTTCCCCCACAATTGTCCTACACAAGCTTAAAACACGGGCGGGACCAATTCAGAACACGGCCGTGTCCACATCAAAACACGCCCGTGTTTCTCCCAGACCGTGGCCGTGTATTTACCATGTGGCAAAGGGCACGGGCAGGCTGGAGCAGAACACGGCCGTGCCCTCGACCGTGTTTTGCCCAGTGATGCCCTTTTAGGCAGATTTCAGCCAAAAGGAAAGGGGAATCGGATTTGGAGAGCAAAAACAGAGCCCTAGAGAGAGAAAGTGCGAAGAACACATCCTAGAAGCTATCTTGGAGCTGGGTTTCGTCAAATCGAGCTTGGAGATCGTCATAGGAGTGGAAATCATCATCCCAGAGCAGATTTTCCTCATCTTTATGAGTATGACTACTCTGATTACTGTTTTCTTCTCTCTCTCTCTCTCTCTCTCTCTATATGGAATAGAACCCTTCTCTCACTTGGGTATGAAGAACCCTAGTTCCTTGTGTTAGGGATTTGATTGTAATGACTTGGGATGATTATACTGTTTGGTTTTAATCGAATGATGCATGTTTATTGAATTGATTGAAGTCTGATCAGCTTTTCTTGATTTCTGCTGCAACCTGAGATAGATAGAATCTGATTAGGTTGTTAGAGCCTCTTCATTCGATAGCAGGAGATTGGTTATACGAGAGTTAGCCAGTTTACTGCTTTGTACTGGAATTCAATTCCAGTAGTGGAGTTCTGTGCTTATTGCTTCAGCTTTCTATCCCCGTGAAGACTAGTCGTCTGCCGGGTAGTTAGACTGAGAGGGCTTGGTCAGCTTAAGAGATTCCAAGCTACTGTCGGATCTTCCGCAGTCTAATCAACAGTAAATCAACCCAGGGTAATTACAATTGAACCTAACTAAGGAGCTAGGGGGACTCATTCCCGAGTGACTCTTTCCTGCTTTAGAAAACCGAACCATTTCCTGCTTTCTTACTGCTTTTGCTTTAAACAACAATCAATCGAATTAGTTGGCTAGATAATAGATAATCACGGAGTAAGCAGTAGATCTAGACCCCGGGTTGATAATAGAACTTGCCTGTTACTGCGATTACACTTGGTCGTAGTTTGGTGTTGTGTTTTGGCGTGTCAATGGACGTTTCATTTTGAGCATCTGTGGGCTAAGCATGAGCAGTTTACGGAGCAGGTCAAGGAGGCTTGGGATTTGGCTGCTGGGAATGCCATTGAAAATATGAGTGTGGTACAACACATATTGGATAGCTGGAGTCACAACACTTTTCCTGATATTCGAGGCAAAAAGAGAAAGTTAGAAAGGCGTTGAAGGCTTTAGAATGACGGGACAAGACTGCGCAAGTGCTCCAACAACGGCAAACTTTACAGTTAGAACTCGAGGAGCTTGAGTGTGATGAGGAAAACTTTTGGCAGCAACTTTCTGGAACAAACTGGCTTCGAGAGGGCGACAAAAATACAAAAAATTTCCACCGAAAGGCTTCCTCAAGACATCTGCGCAATACAATTCGTAAAGTTCAGGAATCAGGATGAGACGGGCGCGTGGTGGCGAGGAACAGAGGAAGCACTACAGTCTTTTACTAATTATTACTCTATTCTTTTCTCTGCAGGGGAGCGACCGGAAATAACTCCTGTGTTGGATTCGGTGAAGTCCGAGTTAATGAGGGGATGAACGAAGGTCTCTTGAAGCCATTTACTAGGAGGGAGTTGTGTGATGCCCTTCGACAGATGGGGACAAGTAAAGCTCCGAGAGCGGATGGGATGTCAGTGATTTTTTTCCAAAAGTATTGGCACATTATTGGAGATGACGTGACACAAATGCTTCTAGGTGTGGTGGAGAATGAAGTCATGCCGCAAGACCTGAACTATACACTGTTGGCTTTAATTCCTAAGGAAAAAGAACCAAAGTTGGCCAAGGAGTACAGACCCATAAGCCTCTGTAATGTGATGTATAAGATGCTCTCGAAGGCCTTGGCAAACAGGTTGAAATCTCTCCTGGATAAGATCATATCCCCGGAACAGAGTGCATTTGTTCCAGTTCGGTTTATCGCTGATAATGTGATGACAGCTTTCGAGTGTTTTCACACTATGAAGAAGAAGTCGAAGAATAAGATTGGATATACGACGGCAAAAACAGATATGGCTAAAGCGTATGACATAGTGGAGTGGTGGTTCCTGGAAGGTGTGATGGAATGGTTGGGTTTTGCTGCGAGATGGATCAGACTCATCATGTTGTGTGTTAAGTCAGTGTCTTATTCAGTTGTGGATAACAAACACATATCACAGCGTTTTGTGCCGAGTAGGGGACTACGACAGGGCGATCCCCTATCACCGTACCTGTTCCTACTGGTAGTCGAAGGTTTGTCCTGTTATACGAACCTGTCGGTTAGATAAAAGAAACTGCATGGTCTATCGGTGGCCAGGGGTGCTCCGGTGATCTCTCATCTTTTCTTCGCCGATGATTCCATCTTTTTTGCAAGAGCAACGGAGAGGGAGAGTCGGGAATTGAGACGAGTGTTTGAAGACTACCAAAAGGAATCTGGTCAGCTGGTCAGCTTGGAGAAATCGGAAGTAACTTTCGGAGCAAATGTAAAGCCGCACCAAAAGCTGGTGGCTAGTTCTGCTCTTGGGATGAAGGTGGTGGACAAGCATGATAAGTACTTGGGTCTCGTGACTGAGGTAGAGCGCTCAAAGAAGGAACTTTTTGTTTACTTAAAAGATCGGATTCGGAAGAAGTTGGCAGGGTGGAAGGAGAGATCGATGTTAGCTGCTGTGCGTGAAGTACAGATTAAGTCGATGGCAAAAGCGCAGCTAACCTATACTATGTCCATTTTTTAAAGTCCTATATCTTATACTTAGGGGTGTACATGAGTCGGTTGGTTCGGGTTTAAGTATTTTAATCACCCGACCCATGCACTACGGTTTGGGAATTATCAAACCCAAACCCACCCAAAAAAATTTAAACCCTACGGTTTGTTTCTAATTGGGTTGGGTCGGGTTGGCGATATTTTTAAGTAAAAACCCAACCCAACATAAAATATATAATTATTATACACCATAAAAATATTTTATAACTAATTAAAATTTCAAACAAATAAACCGAGGTGAAAGGTATCAAAATTCACAAATGTTGTTTGAGTTTTAATAAAATGTGATTTACTTCAACATATGTCTAGTTTTTTTCACGATATTTGTTGAAATAGGCTAAAAAGGTTATAAACAAATGCATCCATAATATGTTATTCTATTAAAATTGTATACAAGAAAAATGATTACGTGAATCATAATTATATATTCAATTTATGTCTAAAATTTAAGTCGAAGAATGCATTAGATTTGGGAGAAAACATGGCGAAATATCTTAATTTTCACATAAAATATGGCTATATACGACATAAATATTTTTTAGATACGAACTCATACTAATAGTTGGAACACGGGTTGGGTCGGGTTCTACGGGTTGTGTAATCCAAAATCCAAACCCAACCCAAAAGAGGCGGGTTCCACAAAAGAAAACCGTCACCCAACCCAAAACCTTCGTTTTAGCGATAAATACGGGTGGATTGGGTCGGGTTGGACGGGTGGGTCGGTTTGCGGGTGTGTTTGTTCACCCCTACTTATACTTGATGAAATACACAGGCTGGTCACACGATTCTGGTGGGGACAACGAGGGGAGGAGAGGAAGACCCCATGGGTGGCGGGGGAGCCAAGGGACCATAATGGAGCTTTCATTTTGGCAGGGGTGAAGAGAGTAAGAGGGATTCATGACCCCACATTGGGTGAGGCTAATGGCAGTCAAGTTTGGTCTACAACTCGCTAGACGACACCAGCTAGCTTCGCCCTCTATGGAAACTTATTGCTTAAGTGTGTTAAACAATTTGAAGAAGGCAGACGAAGTTCACACAGAGTTTGGGACGGTGCTCATGAGTATTACGAGGCTGGTGACGATGACCGGAGCCAGGCGGGTGATGCATGTTAGTAGACAAGCAAATGAAACAGCACTTATTATGGCTCACACGAGAGCAAGATGGGATATAGCGAATGTTTGGTTTGATAGGCCACTGCTGAATCTGTTGGATCAGCTTGTAAGTGACAATGTAACATCGATTCCCACTTAATAAAGCTGAATAATAGGTTTCGATAAAAATAAAAATAAAAAGGCATACTTTCACTTTGTTCCCGTTCCAGGCTCAGCTCAGAACCAAATAGACAAAGATTCTAGGCCCGGTTGACAGTTGAGCCCTTACATTGCTGGGCCTGACCGCCAACGACCGACGGTGGCGCTGCCACTTCTATGTTCTCAAAACATTTTCACCCAGCTCACCACTAAACAGACTTTTACTTTACTGGTTGGCTACTCTCTCCATTCCACTGAACCTCCATATCTATCACTGATGAAGATAACTCAACGGCGTTGAAAGCTCCCCGCCATCTCTCTCCGAGTCGGTAACCGTCGGAGAAGAAGAAGAGCGAAAGGAAACCAGTCCATAGAACGGCGTGGCAGATTCTGGAAAATTGCGGAGTATACAGGCGGGCAGATTGAGCTACCAGGAGGAGTAATGACCACAGTCTCGCTATCTAAACCACCGCCGTGCCTCTACGGCCACTCGAACCCTATCCGCTCGTTTTCGACGCCGGTGATTCTATCACTCTCGTTTCACCGAACGGAAGCGCCGATTCCCATGGTTTGTTGCGCGCTGAAGACGGAATCGGAAGGGTCGAATTTGTTGAGGAAGCCGGTTTCGCCTACGGCGAGGGAATTGGGCGGAATTTCGGAGCAAGAGGATGACGACGCAGATGAGGCCAAGTACAGGAAGGAAAGCGATGAAGACATCGTGGGGGAGGAAGAGGAGGAGGACGACGAATGGGTGGATTGGGAGGATCAGATTTTGGAGGACACGGTTCCGCTTGTTGGATTCGTGCGAATGATCTTGCATTCTGGCAAGTAAGTGATTTCTGAGCTTCCGACTGTTTGATAGATAGTGTATCTAGAAGTTGGTTCTTTTAGTGAATGGAATTCTTTGAGTTTTGCAGATATGAAATTGGGGAAAGACTAAGTCCGGATCATGAGAGGACTATTGTGGATAGGTTGCTTCCATATCATCCTGAATGTGAGAAGAAGATTGGATGCGGGATCGATTATATCACGGTATGAATTTCACTTGCTGTGTATTCTATTCTATAATTGTGTATGTTGGTTTGGCATTTAAGGGACGATGGGCATATTCACCTGGCACTTGCTGGGTTGATTGTCTCTAAGTAAATAGGGATAGTTATGGAGTTTACGGCTGTGAAATGATGCTGGTTCACTGATCTTCTACTGATTCAGTTATGATGTCAAAACGGGATATCTGATATGTTGAACTTAATCTTGTGTCATTGAGCTTGACCCCTTGTTTGAATTGAGGCTATAAGATCCTAATATCATTGCTTTATCAATTCCAAGTTCAGCGAAAACATATATGTCAGTTGAAGAGTTCTGCATTTGGCTCACTGTGATTCACATTCCAGTCATAGGGTTGTTTCATGCTCTTTCAGCTGATAGCCAGTCCATGTAACTTACCCGGGATCTACATGGACTTTGGATCACTTATCATATGCTTCATCCCCTGATGTCTTACCACATTCTGCTCTTATATACGTTGTTATGTCAGTTCCTTGTGCCAAGCTGCTACTGATTTATCCTCGCAATGCTGGTGCATAACATTACTGTGTACTGCCTCATAATTGATTGAATGTACCAATCACGTACAATATCAACCTTTGCGCAAAAGCCAGAAGTAATTCTTTGCAAGAGGCACTTTCATAGGTTGCTTCCATGTACATTAGAAATATGTGCAGCACTCATATACAGTTGGCTAATGATATTTCTGAAGTGTGAAACTACTTGGTTAAGCATATGGCATCCATCCAAGATCATAGATTAGACCTGTGGTTTCTGATTTCAGCTGTAAATGATACAAGCAAAGTTATGTGTTTTTCCCTTTGTTTATTTTTTCTTTTTTACAGGTTGGGTATCATCCAGATTTCACAAGTTCGCGGTGTCTGTTCATAATCCGAAAAGATGGACAGTCTGTTGACTTCTCGTACTGGAAATGCATAAAGGGGCTGATCAGGAAAAACTATCCACTCTATGCTGACACTTTCATTTTGAGGCACTTCCGGCGACAGAGGCGGAATTGATTTGATTTCATCCCTGGAGCTAGTTTGACCAGAGACCACCCTGTATAATGATCAAATTCTGGGGGAAAGATGTTGGAGTTGTTCATTCTTCTCTGTCTCGTCATATATATGATGATGTTGTTGTATCAGCAAAGTGGTTAGGAACTCGAAAAGTGTTTATTATTGGAAAATGTTCATCAAGCTGTGGCTCGTAAGACGGCAAGAGGTGTTCCACTTCCAATTCCAAGTGTCTCTTTTCTCTTTGACGCGGATCAAGTCCATTTCGGGTTTGGAATCCCATCTTCTTGTATAGGTCCAGGTTGTTCCCAAAGCTTTAGATGACAAATTTACTATTGTTTAAGGCTTTGAGCCCATTTTGCCAGGGAAAAAGGCCCATGAACGTAGGGTCAAACTGCTGATTGATTTGTGAGTTGTTTCATATTTGGGCATGTGCGATTTGAGCCAAATCTATTATTTGGAAATGATCCTAGGTGTTGAAGAAAAGGGGAAAAGCCCTAATCCAAACTAACTACAACTATCATCTTCTTCCTAGAATGGTACCTCCAAAAATCTGCCGCAAATTGCTTTTGCGATCCTTTTAGCAGCAGCTTTCGAATCGTCAAGTCGTCTGGCAGTGGGGAGGTCGCATTACATTGGATAGAACTTTGAGAGGGAAGAAAGAGATATCGAAGATGGTTTTGGCGACAGAGTAATTCAATGTCATAAGTTCCATAAGAGCATCCATATCAATGCAATGTCAGTTGCATTATGTGGTTTCTATAGACACCTTATCAATTTTTGCAATCCAACTCAATTGAATTTCATTGTCATATATCAATTCAATTCATTTACAATTGCATATAAAAAAACTAGATTGTACCCGGCCCGTTGGCCGGTTGCAATATAATATTCCTAATTAACAAAACTGTAAAGGTTAAATTTCAGTAATCTCCTCTCCTTTTATATTCTTGTCATGATTATATGTCAACATCATGTGAATTAACAAACAATGATATCAGTTTACAAAATAGATAGCAAGTTGGTTTTCCCGGTTTTACTACTACGTAAGTCAAAATGCATTCAATTGCTGCAAATGAGCATCTATCATAAAGATTTGCCTTCTATGCTCATATTAAACTTAATGTCACGATATTATAGGTATTCCTATGCAACCGGTTTTAGCATCAAGAATCTTCATCATTAACTCCATTATCTTCATCATTAATAGACGCTTCTATCTTTTGTATTTTTTGCAAATCAAATTCAAACACAAAACATAATTATATATGAAATGTAATTTACTTCATTTTAATCACAAATGAAGTTGGAAGTTAATTGTTTCCCATCATTGATTATCTTTGAAACTGTAAATCGAGTTACGGGATTTGTGATGTTGTAATCAGTAATCACTAAACTTGGAACTTTTACCTCAATAATTTTTTTCGTAAATACTGCATTCTTTCAATTAATGAGACATTATGGAGAGGAGGTATCATTCTTCCACTATTTTTAGTAGCTTTTCATCACTAACTCTAAAATCCGAATTCTTGATGGCCAAAAACAACAAACTCATATATGGTAGTATCCAAAACTCAACGCATATATGGTAGTATCTACCATTCGAATTGGGTCTTAAATATGAAAAATGTTGACAATTGAGATTCATTATTTAGAAGAGCAATATAAGCTTTAGTGAGTATGATTCTTAAATTGACTAAATTTCGCATACGGAAAATGAAAGAGGATAGGTAAATTATCACATAACAACTATAGTGTGTTGTTGCTAGATCTTAATCAATCATTAGATTCAAACTGATATTACCGCAATTTTCCAATTCAATTCATTAAGTTCTTTTATTATCATAAAATCATTAAAATAAATTAATGCAAGATGTATTTTTAAATTTCAACATAATAAGAAAGATTTTTCAATGTATAAGAATGTTACTATAACTTATAAGTGACCCTTATAAAAAAAAGAATGTTACTATAAGTGAAATTCAATTACTTCGGGAATATCAAGATTAGGACGTAGCACGTAGCTTCAATTCAAGATAATAAATTTTCACCCACAAAATTGGTCAATCACCAGTAAAGAATATTAACATCTCAAGTAATAAACTAATAAAATAAAAAAATGTGTGCGTATATTTCGGAGACAGAGGAATGCAATGGCCAAAATGAACATGACATTAATAGCTTTGGCAAGAATTTTATTCAATTAGGTAATGGTTGTGGTTCATAAAGTTATTTTTACAATGCATTTTCTATACCTGAATTGAGACTTAGAACTTTAACAAAATCAGGTAATTTTAAAATAAAAATTATACCTATAAGTTGGTATTGTCACATATTTGGACATCAATAGATTATTTGAAATTAATAAATCTCAAACGTGTGATTCTATCAAAATTTAAACATAACCAAACACGAATCGCGATCATGTTGGATTTGAAGGCTTTCGATTGACAGTTATCTATTTCACACATCAGCAGTACGTGAGATTCTCTCGCCACAGAAGAGGGAGTCTAGAGAGGGGTTTTGGAGTTTAGTGGTATTGTTGTCGTCTTAATAAGAAAGTTGACAAAAGATAGAATTGGACGAATCCTTATCGATTATCGTCCAATTGGTGTGTTTGTTTTTGGGTTAGCCCAAAGGAGTACTGTTTTGTTGGGGCTTACTAAGTAGTCGTGGGCGGAGTGAGTGGCCGGAGAAACGGATGTCCGCAACGTTACAACTCCGCCACATGGGTGCTCGGGAAGAAGATGGAACCAGGTGTCTCCAAATGCTTTCATTGGACGGCCGACAAATGATAATTAATTGAATTGAATTGAATTGAATTGAACAAGCAGCTCATTATCAATGCAGGTTGCTTCTTTTTCGTATTTTCATGATGTTTTTTTTTTAAAGGATGTTTGTTTTTTTTGCCATTTAAGACAGGACATGTTCCTTTGTTGGACACGTGTATCAGCAACCCACTACTAATAAGCTGAAACAATAGTACTTGTGACTTATATTATTTACATTATGTCCCTCTTAAAGAGAATAGTCCTTATGATCACGACTAAGATCCCAAATTCAATAAAAAGTAATTTTTCAGCTTATTGGTAATACACTAATACGGTAATCAAAATTTGTGAGCTAATAATTTAGCTGGAAGAGCTTACAACCGTACAAGGAGGGAGGAGGAGGAGATTAGGGGAAGTTCGGGCGGGCTTAGCTTAGAAGCAAATTGGAGAGGGATACAGAATGGGCCCAACAAACAGTGCAGCCCAATCCAGTCCTCACCCGACCATTTGGATTGGATGAATGAAGATAAAAAGTAAAAACTATTATTATAATAAAACCTTCTCTCACAGTCTCACTTTTTCCACTTTATGTTCTTTTTTCCCCCGGGTACAAGGCATCGCTTTTTATCGTTTAGTCTCGCCGGTCGCCGCCTCTCTCCTTGCTGGGGCACTTTCGGTGAGCAATGAGTAGGAGTGATAAACTGTTAGTCGGTTAATCGATAACCAAATCGATAAAGTTGGTTAGTGGTTAACTGATAATTCTACTTTCTTATTGGTTTCGGTTTCGGTTAGTAGTATTTTGGTTTGTGGTTAACCGCTAATCGACTAATCGGTTAGCGGTTAACCGATAATAAAACCGACAACCGCCTACTAGTGTGACTACATGGTTTTTTACTTTGGCTAAGGGAAAAAGTTGTAAGATTCAAAACCAATCAAAGTCGCAATTCCAAACATCCCAATTCTCACCTATTGTAAACAATCATTCATCAAGAGTCTCAAATGTTTTTAAGATTTAGAACTCGAAAGTCACCCCTCTCTAACTCCCCTCTGCACTCGATAGAGTGAACCTTAGGTTGATGACTATGGGCTAGATGAAGATCTTGGAGTAAATGATGACTATGGGCTAGATGAATTGGAGCGAGATCCTCGGATCATTTAGGTTGATGATTTGGAGATAATGAACTTGTTATTTGTGTCTAGTTGTGATTTGTGACTTGTGGTTGAATTGTGGGCATGTAGACTTTATGTTGTGGAGTTGTGGTTGAATTGTGTGGTTGCTTTAGACTTTATGTTCAATTGATTTAGATGACTTTATGGTGTGTGATTATAGAGGTTGAAACAAAAGCAGGTCACTCAAAATTGAGGGTGAATCATTAAAAAAGGTGGCTGAAATTCGGTTTTGGGTGTCGGTTTCTGAACGAAAACCGAGAAAGTGAACCGGAACCGAGGTTCCGGTTAACCGCAATGGAAAACCGAAACCGATATTTGCGGTTTTCGGTTAACCGAAGTCTCTGTCGGTTTCGGTTTTGGTTAGCGATCTTAGGACAATTTTGATTGCGGTAAACCGATATTTCGGTGCGGTTAAACCGAAACCGCACCGACTAACACCCCTAGGCCCTAGCAATGAGAATGACCAAACCACACTTTTTGTGGTGTTTTGGTCGCTTCTGTAAGTGTAATTCCCTTCAATTCGTTAATTCATCGGCAGAAGACCTTCTCGATTTTTCTAAAACAACTTACTCACTTTTATAGTGATATGAAGCCAAATTACTTCACATGTTACCCTCTTTTCTAAAAGCCTTAGTCAACTTTAACAAGAGATGGTTAAAATAAAGATACAACGACCATAATCAATTGAAAATAAGAAAGTTTCACTTAATAGATTTCAATCCAAAAAATTGAAATTAATTATCTTTCCTATCCACTAACCAATACCCATTCTCCTAGAATGTAATCATTCCATAAACAAAACAAAATTACACAAATATTTTTACCGACTCTCAATATCTTCTTCTTCTTCTCCTTCTTCTTCTTCTTCTTCTTCTTCTTCATATCCCTTCGTTCCTCCCTCATCTGCCAACAATAACAACAACAAGAAGATGATTTTCCAACTTCAATACGGAGATTTATGAGTTTCTTCTCCCTAAGTTTTATGTACCTGCCCTGCTGCCCAACCCCATTTTTTCCACCTCTCGTATCCAAGTTGAACCCATGTATGCCTTTGCTAATGCTTCTAAACCTCCGAAACTTACTTTTGACCATGCCTCTTGCTTATTCATGCCTCAATTGCTAGTCCTATTACCCCCCGTCGAACCTGTTCCTGTATGTTCTCTACCTCACACTCTTTGTGCTTTTATTTACAACCTCAGACATAATTTTCTTTTATAAGGGGTCGTTTGGAGGTTGAGATTTGAAGTGAGGTATTTAGCAAATACATGTAATGATAAAATTAAGTCGTTTTTTTGGTTCACTTTGAGTTAGAATGCATGCATTACCTTTTTGTTGGGCCCACCTACAATCACTCAAAATGAATGATTATAAATCTCCACTAAAAGGTGAGATTGTTAATGAGGGATTGTCTACCCTACTTTTTGTTTCATCATTGCTCTTCCAAACAAAGTATTTTCCTAATACATGCATTGAATCAATACATCAAATGATAATACACTAATTGACCTAATACATCAATTTGAAGAATCACAATTTCCAAACGACCCCTAAGTTTTTTCTCAAGATCATGTCTTGCGTATTAATCTTGGGCTCTTTTTCATGCCACAAATCTTTTCAAAGATTGATTTAAGTTTTAGGGTAAATACAATTTAATATCCAAACCTTTCATTTTAAACAATATAATAGTCAAACCTTTTCGAAAACAATCTAATATCCAAATCGTCAACTTTCCGTTCGTTTGACCGTTAGTTGACACTTCAAAAAAGTTCGAAGTACGACGCTTCATCAATATCCATCGATATCTTCTCTGAAAAACCACCAACATATCGTGGTTCCAAACCCGAGAAGTCCATGACCCCACCATGATGGTATAGAATATCTAAATATTCAGTCATCTGCAATGCCAAAAAAAAAAAAAACAAAGTTGTATTGTGACAATTTCCCCTAAACAAAGCTTTTTTTGAAGTGTCAACCAACGGTCAAACGGACGAAAAGTTGACGATTTGGATATTAGATTGTTTTCGAAAAGATTTGGCTATTATATTGTTTAAAATGAAAGGTTTGGATGTTAAATTGTATTTACCCTAAGTTTTATCCAAATCACAAAAGTAAACCTATATCCATTTTATAAAAACAAAAAATTGATGTTGCCACTCTACTGCGGTTAAAATACAAATCAATATTCAATCAAACTCAAGGGACATAAAAAAAATATGTTAACCAATTCAACTCGTCCTAAAAACGCAATGCACTCTTACCTAAAATTTGTCTCTTAATAAACGTCAAGTCTCCTCAATCCTCATCAATCCATAGTAGTGGGATAGTGTAAATAATCAAATTATAGGTTCTCCCATTTCAACTAGTGTCCCCAAATATGTGCACTTGATCTTTTGGACTAATATGGGAAAAAAGTAAACTATCCACTACTATTATTAAAATCCTTATCCACTCTCTGAAGAATGGCTGGCTGGCTGGCAGGAGGGAATTGGTTGGAATATGCTCTGCTCTCTCAATCTATCAAAAATTCAAATTCAAATGTTCCCTCACTCGTCACTTTGAGGCGACCATTCCCTTCCCTTCCTTTCTTTTCCTTTCTTCTCCATTCCCAGCCATTCCTGTTACTCAGCTTATTACATTATTTATTATTATCATCATCATTATTTTGTGCCCCTATCTATCTAATTCCTACCTTCCCTCCCCATTTTATTTTATTTTCCTATATAAAATCCACAAACTCCAAGTACTCCCCGATTCCAGACCAAATTCCCCCGCCCGTCGCTCTCACCGGCAGATCCACCCCTCACATTTATAGTAAGCGCGTGAGATCTTGCAATTCCTTGATCCCCACCGTACCTTCCTTCTTGGGCTTGTTCTGCTCTAACTAATTAACTGAATCTCTGCACAAAATCCTGCACCATCTTCAACATTATCATTAATCATTATTTTATCGTTGGGCTTTGGCTATGGCCATTGGCGTATGTTTTGTTAAAAACGGGCTTCTAGCGTATTGTGTTTTTAGCCTGCTTAGCTCCCTCCGATAAAATTACTCGATACCTAGTTACCTATCCTTATTTCGATCGACAAATTTATCATAAAAATTTATAAAAGCTCAATTTTTTTGTTGTTGTAAAAGTTACACGTGTTTTCCTTAATGGCAAACTTGCGAATGAATATAGACATATTCGGTTAATTTTAACGTGGAAAGGCACAATTTTTTTTGGTTATATGTTTGTGATTCTAACATTTGGCAATTTTGTCTAAACATAAACCAATGGCATCCAAGAAACACCAATTGGAGAGGCAAGATGTGGCGGAACGAAACTAGCTGCAATCCAACGGTTCCAGCTTAAGCAACGTGGGCGTCTCTGGAGCCTTCCACTTTGCACTATGCCAGTGGCAGCAGGTCACGTCAAATTTTCCTACCTTCCTATTCATTGGGCCACGCTTCCTTCCCCAGCGGGCCCATTCATAGAGTATTATAAACTCCATAATTAAATTACCTTTTTAATCACTTCTCCCAAATAATAATAATAATAATAATAATGCGGAAAAAGCATGGCCCTTTCCCATTCGTTTTCCTTAAAAGCTAGCAAAAACCCAAACAAGCAGAGACAGCCGACACTTGGCGCATTCCCGCTTCCCCCATTAGACCAAAAAACAAAAACAAAATACAGACCACCAGAGAATTTCTGAGCTCCTAAAAAATATATTAGAGATAATTATTCCTGAAATTTCAAAGCTGTAGCCTTTATTTTCCATGTCCATCGCACTTATCTCTTCCACTAATGCCCACAACTTTCTTTTCTTTCTTTGTTTTGCTTTTTATTTGTCTACTTGCTTTTCCATTTCCATTCCTTTCCTAATGAGGACTCACATTATTGAGTTCAACTGATCTCCATCTCCCCTTTTATCATTCCTGCTCTCCTGGGTTTCTCTCCCCTTTCCCCGTTTGCCAATTGCCCAGTTATTTGACCCGTTTCTCTTTTCCACCCACCGAACAAATCAAGCTCCGCCGTTTCTCTCATCTGGGGTTTCTCCGGGGAATGCTCCTACTGAATCAAGCTGTTTATTTTTTGGAGATATATGTAAACAGTAGGAAGTCCTTTGTCTAAGAGGGGAGCGGGTTGTGATCAATTTCGAGTTTTGACTCGAGCCTTACTGGGTTTTCTGTAATTGGAGCTTTTCTGGGTCTGGGTCGTTCAATTTTCTGGTCCGTAGCTGAGCTGCACAGGGTTTCTGTACATTGGATTCAATTGACCGTGTTGGGTCCAAATGGGGACAAATTCGAATTTCAGGAACTTCACCAACGACTTCGTTTCCTCCTCCGACTCCGGCCGGCATCAGCAGCAGCAGCAACCGATGACGCCGCTAAACTTCCCCTTAGCAAGGCAGTCGTCAATCTACTCCCTGACATTCGACGAGTTTCAGAGCACGGTGGGGGTTCCGGGGAAGGACTTTGGGTCAATGAACATGGACGAGCTACTCAAGAACATATGGAGTGCTGAGGAGAATCAGAATCAGAACATGGCTGCGGCCGCCGCCGCCGCCGCCGGAGCGCTGCCGGTACACGACGGTCTGCAGCGGCAAGGGTCGTTAACCCTGCCTCGGACACTGAGCCAGAAGACGGTGGATGAAGTCTGGAAGGTCATATGGAAAGAATACGGCACTGGAACAGATGCCGGAGCTAGTGAGGTTGTCCCACAAAGGCAGCAGACTTTAGGGGAAATGACCTTGGAGGAGTTTCTGGTGAGAGCTGGTGTCGTAAGAGAAGACAATTATAGTACTACACAAGTAGCAGTAGGAGGGAAGGTTCAGCAAAGCAATGGAGGTGGTGCTGGTGGTTTCTTTGGTGATCTTTCCAGACAAGGGAACAACAACAACACTAATAATGGTTTTGGAATGGTGGGATTGATTAGTACTAATGGTAACACTAATCCAATTCCGATGCAATCGGCATCCAACTTGCATTTGAATGTGAATGTGAATGGTGGTGTTAGATCAAATCAAGTTCAATCTCAGGTACAGCAGCAGCAGCCGTCGCCACAGATCTTTCCAAAGCAGGCTAATAATGTAGGGGGCTATGGGCTGTCACTGCAGGGGATTGGTGGTGCTAATGGATTGATGCAAGGTGGGATGGTTTCACCGGCTAGCCAGATTTCGTCAGATGGGATAGGGAAGAGCAATGGGGATACTTCTTCTGTGTCACCTGTTCCTTATGTGTTTAATGGAAATATGAGGGGTAGGAGACCTAATACTGCAGTGGAGAAGGTGGTTGAGAGGAGGCAGAGAAGGATGATCAAGAATCGAGAGTCAGCTGCTAGGTCGCGTGCTCGCAAGCAGGTAAAGAAACATGTTACTTCCTGCCATAGGATTTTGTTTTCATGGAGGCTTAACAGGTGGGTTTTTGCAGGCTTACACTATGGAGTTGGAGGCAGAAATTGCAAAGTTGAAAGAGGAGAATGAAGAACTTAAGAGGAAACAGGTTAACTTTCATGTTGGTTTCTTTGTTTGTTAAAGATGATTTTATTTGTTAGCTCTGTTAATCTATTTAGTTTTGCTGATTATGGAAGTTTTGGTTTGTTTGCTGCAGGAAGAAATCATGGAGGTGCAGAAAAATCAGGTGTGCCTTTCTGGAAGTTCTGGACCTCCAATGTGGAGCTGCCCTTTTGGTTTTTTTCTAATCCATCGAGCATTTGTTTTGATGGCGTGTGCAAACAGGTGATGGAGAATATGAGCATGGAGAATGGAGCAGGGAAGAGGAGGTGCTTGCGACGAACTCAGACCGGTCCATGGTGAATAGTTTTTCCTTTACATAGAGTAGAGAAAGAGCGAGAGGGAAAAGGTTGTTTCTTATGTGAATGAGAGAAGCTGATCTTGTGATGATGGTAGTCTGTAGTTTCAAAGTTGTTTCCATATCAATGGGTTTATAGTTGATTTGTGCATAGGTTAGCCAGACCAATCGTAGATTTAATTCATGGCCTTTATCGTTATAGGTTCGACCATCTGGGTCGATTTTACAGCTGAAAACAGATGTTAGGGTTTTTGCTGGATATATAGGCTGTAGATTCATTCTTGTTCATCCCCTTTATCCTTGTCAATGTTATATTATCATCCCTATATATCAAATCTTCATAGTCGAATCAGTGAAATAGAAAGAAAAAAAATGTTCTTTGTTTCATCCAAGTTCTGCTTCTTCTATCCATATCACATGTTGAGTGATCAGATTTACTATCAGCCAACAATATATAATTGTGGAGCTTAATTACATTGATAACGAAAACACCATTTGCTGAATACAAATGGAAAGGAGAACATACATAAAACTGAAAGTGGGGAGCCTGGATTCCGTCTACAAGTTGCCAGATTTGGAATCCATGTCCTTCCAGGATATCATCTTCCTCCTGTCCCTTCCCCTATGTGACCTGGCCAGAATCGTACCGCTGGCCGGCTTAGACAGACTGAAATCAACCACATGGGTATTCTTTTGACTTGGTGATGATGCTTCATCATCCATCAGATAGTCGAACAACATAGCAAGACGGTGAACTTGATGGGCTAAGATGTTGTTTTCTTCATCACTTGGTACAAGCTTCAGTATATTGAGGTTGACCTAACAAATCACCAAATCCAGAAAGACAAAAATTAGCTTTCACCAGTCACCACATATTACTACATCCACTCAGGCACATTCAACTAGGCTTTTAAATTGGTCACCTCTGCTTCTATCCCACGAAGTTCGTTGTACCATCGAGAGCCATTGTCACCTCCATCTTGGCTTCCTTCTGAATTAAGTAGGTCCACAGAGAACAAAGGTGGCCTAAGAGGGTACTCCATGCTGATCTCAATCTGTCATGGCACAAACAGGCAAATGCGTCAAAAGGTTTCTTAACTTATTGAAGCACGTACTTGTAATCCATAGAACTTCACGGTACCTTTGCTTTTAACTTCACATTTCTGCCTTCACCCACTGCTCTTACCAAGATAAGGGAGTACTCTTTAGCACCAAAATAAACCCAAGAATCCAAGGACAAATCAAGGCGCTGAACGGGAACCAATCCTTCAGTATCGTGCTCATTAGAGGGTAGCTCGTCATGATCACTATCGAAATCCAAAAAAGTCGGATCTATATCCTCAGCGTATTTATTAAAGCTATGTGATTTCCCCTTGCTAAACGGGGAGACTACAGTCTTCGAGATCAAACTCAGCTGCCTAGAACGCTCTGCACTGGATGATACTTTGGGAGTAGAAGTAAGCTGCTTCACATTGTTTGCCATTATAGAACCAGCTTGAAGCAAAGATGGGAGCTCCCCATCTTCCCTCAGATCTTCCGACCCTTCCTTTGAAGTACCGGTTTGTCCATCCGTGTCAATATTCATGGATTCCTCAACGTGCTCTGTATGCAAAGAGAGATGATTAGGTGGGGGTCCTATTGATGACCAACCATCCAAACTGCATAAAGAAGTATGTAGAGCCCATGGAACGCTTTCACAACTCAGAGACGGCCACTTTAGCTTCATAAGTGAATCAAGCTGCTGCCTGTAAGCCACAATCAAGAGAGTGCCAAACTTTAAACAAAAACACATTAATCAATTGATTAGTGAATAAAACATACCAGAAAAGAGGGGGCAAGACAGAGACAAACTCAAACTGAAAAATTAATGTCATAAAATGTGAAAAACTTTATTTGAATGGAGTACATGAGAAACAGTCCTATCAAGGCAATGTATTCGTAAGAGCTACAATGCCAGTTGGCCATGCAGTAACATACAGTTGATTTTCAAGTTTATCCACTCTGCGCCCTTGATCACAAGACCCCTCTAACTATATAAAGCAATGACTCACGCAAGAGCCAGCTGAGCCCTTTTCCGAGAGCGGATTCTTTGGACAATCGTCTGCACCCGATTCTGTTGTCGATATAATGATAACCCAGATACAACATCAGTTTTAGACGTTTCGTCACTTGAAGTTTCATGACTACCAAGTAACGGTGCAATCTCTGGCAAGAAATCAATTCCTGCCAAATGTTGGGCCCACTTATATGGACGAGAAGGCTTCTTTTCATCGAAGGAAAGACTACTGCCGGTAGTGAGCTTAGCAGACTGTGCTAAAACCAAATGATGACATCAATATTGGAAAATAGACAAACAATCAACAAAAAGAGAAGCACATGTTTCTGATAGTGCAAGAATGGCACAAGATATTGAGGAGATTATCTCTACCTGGTGGGGAAGTTCACTCCCAGTATCATCAGGGAATAAGTTGCATAGAATGCTGTTTTCAGCTCCCTCATGTGAACCTTCTAATCCAACACATACAACATTTAGCTTTAACAAGTATTCAAACTTCAAAGAAATGAGCTTTGCGGACTTCGGATCAGAAGGCTCATCATCAAGTACATGAAGAATGAGCTTAAGCGGGTGAACTTGATGAATCCCTGCCTGGTCAGGATTCTCCTTACTCGGCGCCCTTTTTGGTCGTTTTCTCCTTCTTTGGGCATTATCTTCATCATCAGGTACGTCATTGTCAATCCTCAAAGTCTCCACATTGGCAGGTGCACCTGAACAAATATAGCAACACCATTCAGTTTCTTCAGCAACTGCAGGATTTTCAAGGACACTGAATGCACAGCACAGTACAGAAGGTTATGAATTGAACAGCTAGCTCAGAGAAGACTTGACAAAACAATCAAACTATGGACTTACTGTTTTCTCTATTTGCTTGTTGACGAGCAAATGTTTGAGCATCTTTTAAACTCCCAATAATCTCCAAGTCAATCTCTTCCCCAAAGGCCTCCTTCTGAGCCACCAACTGTGAGTAAATCACTTAGAGTGGAGGAGGAAGCAGTTCTGCTGAACTATGTTGCTTTAGCTTCTTTGTATGCAGAACTCCTAATTGATTCTGTACAGGCAGAGATGCTTTCTTAAGCGATTTAAGGTGCGATGGCAGACTTGACAAGAATTTCTTCCTATTAGCAATCATTTCCGCTAGACTTTTCTTCTGTAACTCCAATTTCTCCCGAAGCTTGCAGAGCTCCTTCCGCTGATCTCAATCAACAACATTTTGCAATCAGAATTCCACCATGTCCAGCACAGCACTCAAGCACTCACTACAAGCGTATTACAGTATCCCAAAACCGAAAATTTCTGCTGCAGGATTACCTGGTGCAGCTCGTAGTTGAGCCTTTTGAGCATCAAATTGTGGGATCCATCGCTGGACAAGACGGAACTCTTGATATCTTCAGGCGCATCACGGAAGAATTCTTCTTCAGGGACGAGGTCAATGTCAGGATACTTGGACTTGAAGTCCTTACAAGCCTTGATAGCCTTGACGTAATGGCTGTTAGTGTTGTGGTATATGATCCACCATTGAACCTCTCCCAACAACTCGAGTTATTGGGATCAACTGGTTCTTGACATGGTATCAGAGCCTTCTGTGACCGAGAGGTCTTGTGTTCGATTCCCGGTGACCCCCATTTGTTAAGCACATGGTATTCTTGTCTTCAGACCTGTGCAAACTTCAAGCTCTTGTGACTTGTGAGTGGCTTTCGTTTGAGGGGGCGTGTTAGTGTTGTGGTATATGATCCACCATTGAACCTCTCCCAACAACTCGAGTTATTGGGATCAACTGGTTCTTGACAATGGCCCTTCTCATACATCAAGTTATGCAGCTGGAGAGTCGTGAAATCCACCGGCGCCTTCGCTTTCTCCGTCTCCATCTTCACTCGATCCTCGTGCAGCAAAATTGACCTGTTCGCCTACAAATTCTTCCCGCAATGGCGGTCAAAAGTCAAAACCCTAGACGGATAGATAAAAGAACAAAGGCGAGGGAAAGCCAAGAGCGTTTTCGGCCGGCGGCAGACCTGTCGGAGGGTGACGAAATGGAGAAACGTCTGGGTAACGAGCCCTCGTAGCTGGGATTTAGAGTTGCCGTCCTTTTTGACGGAGAGAATCTGGGAGACGATCTCCTCAACTGAAGCTTTGCTTTCGCGGAGCCTATCGTAGGCTGACTTTCCGTTCTTGAGCAGCAGCAAGTCTTCCTCCATGGCGACCGCCTCCACTATCTCGCTATCCTCCATCATCATTCCGATATAGGGGAGGCGGCTACTGAGCTCTCCGCCTTTACTGCTTCACCGGTGATCAGGCTTCGTTTACAGTGCTCCGACCATGCGAGAAAGGGCTTTTCAGCCTTTTCATTTTTCTTCTCTCTTCTGGACTCACTGGATGACTGGAAGGATGAAAGCGGCGCCGTTTAAAGGGTTGATTGACTTATTTTATTTGTTAGCTACCAAATGCTTCACAGTCGTCGCGAGAGAGTCGTATTTTAAAAGCGGGGTCGAATTCGCCTTGGTCGCGGGCGCGGCACTAGGGCTTCCGACGGTCTGTTTTCCTCTTGACTTGAGCTGACCGTCGCCGCCGCCGATGGAGGAAGGTGGATTAGGGAGGCAAAGCTTCCCTTCTATTAGAGCTCTCGGATCCCTGTTCAAGCTTACTAAAGTCTACATATGGTTCCCCACTTCCTCCGTTTTCCCTTTTTGCGAATTCCTTCCCCAGAAAACTTACACTTTCATGCTTCGTTTTAATCGAATTCGATTTCTTTCTGCAGGGACGACGGCTCGACGGAGAAGATAGACGTGTCCTTATTCCCCCAATCCATTGTAAGTTACCTCGTATGCGGACTAGCAAATGCTGTGTCTAGAGCTCCCTTCTGCGTCTATTGAATATCTGGTTTCAGTTGCGGCGGCAATTTTAAATATTTTTGTGTGTTCTCTTATCAACGGTGATGAGTTCTTTATCAATTTTGTTTTCATGGGATGTAGGAATCACCTCCGAAGAATGACGATACCAGCTCCGAGAGTCCTGCCTTAACAACTACCGGTATGTAGTTGAAGTTGAAAGGAACTCACAGCGTGAGATTTCTATTATTGAAGTTCAACTTTTATAGTACAATAAGAGGTAACTGAGCAGCGGATATCAAGTAACAGCAAAGAGCAAATAAAGGAGGACAGCAACGGTCCACTACAACAGACTCAACAACAAGGGAGAAACTTGTGGAGCATTCTCCTCATCATCACGCCCCCGCAAGTTGAGGCTCGGTGAGTCGAAACTTGGAGCAAAACCGGGTGAAGGCTACACGAGGCAGAGGTTTGGTGAGCACATCAGCTAGTTGATCAGTCGCAGGAAGATAATGAACACGGAGTTGGCCCTTGCTTACTTGATCACGAACAAAGTGGAATTCAATCTCCATATGTTTAGAACGACTGTGAAACACCGGATTGTGGGCGAGGAATGTAGCGCCAAGGTTATCACACCATAGGACCGGAGGAGAAGGAATAGACTGGCCGAGTTCGTGAAGTAAGGTACGCAGCCAGAGAACTTCGGAGGCTAGAGTGGCCAGCGCGCGATACTCGCATTCTGTTGATGAGCGAGCGACCGCCTTTTGCTTCCGAGTGGACCAGGAGACAAGGTTTGACCCGCAGAAAACAGCAAACCCGGTAATTGACTTGCGATCCTTTGGACAACTCGCCCAAGAAGAGTCAGAGTAACCATGGATATGAAGAGATGAAGACCCAGAGAATTCCATACCGCGATCAATAGTGCCCCGGAGATATCGTAGAATCCGCTTGACAGCAGCCCAGTGAGTGTCAGTAGGGGCATGTTGATACTGAGAGACATGATTGACAGCAAAAGAGATGTCCGGCCGTGTGAAACTAAGGTATTGGAGACCACCAACCAGACTTCGATAGAGAGATGGATCAGCAAAAAGAGGGGAGTTGTCCTGGGCAGCCTGCTGAATGATGTCGAGGGTGCAGGGAGTTGAGATAGAATTGGCGGTAGACATATGTGCACGGTCGAGCAAGTCTAGTATAAACTTGCGTTGGCTGAGAACAATGCCGGAGGAAGTCCGTTGAACCTCAATGCCCAGAAAATAAGACAGAGGACCCATCTCACGGAGGGCAAAGTTGTCTCGAAGAAATACCATCAGCCGCTGAATAGTGGAGTCGTCATTCCCGGTGATGACAATGTCATCGACATAGACCAACATATAGAGGCGCACGGACGAGGATTTGTAGATGAATAGAGAGGGATCAGTACGCGAAGCTGAGAAGCCGAACCTGCCGAGTGCTGCTGCCAGACATTGAAACCAAGTCCGGGGCGCCTGGCGCAAACTGTAAATCGATTTGCGAAGTCGACAAACATAATCAGGCCTGTCGGGGTCAACAAATCCCGGTGGCTGCTGCATATACACAGTTTCCTGCAGCTGTCCATGAAGAACAGCATTAGCTACATCAATTTGGTGAAGAGGCCATCCCTGTGTCACCGCAAGGCCAAGAATGAGACGGAGTGTGGCCGGTTTGAGAACCGGGCTGTATGTCTGATCGAAATCCAATCCTGGGATTTGCTCGAACCCACGAGCAACAAGCCGAGCACGATGGCGATTGAGACTGCCATCAGGATGAACCTTCGTGCGGTACACCCATTTATTGGAGAGGATGTTACAATCTGGCGGCGCAGGAACCAAGTCCCAGGTATGATTTCGGATTTGAGCAGAGACTTCGTCGGCCATTGCGGCGCGCCAGTGGGGAAGACGGAGGGCTTGAGCCACGGTGCGAGGTGTATCATCAGTGGGAAGGTGGGAGAGGAGGGATTTGGGTTTGAGGTTGCCGGTTTTAATCCGGGTGACCATCGGATGGAGGGAGCTGGTGGGATTGGTAATGTGGAACTCACAGCGTGATATCAAGTAACAGCAAAGAGCAAATAAAGGAGGACAGCAACGGTCCACTACAACAGACTCAACAACAAGGGAGAAACTTGTGGAGCATTCTCCTCATCATCAGAAGTCAGCACGGTGAACATATTTCGAGTTTTTTCACGCGGAGTCTTCAGTGCATTATGTCAATAAAATGTTCGACGATCTGCCTCTGAAATGATGATATTTCATTGGTCTTTTTTTATTCAGATTTTGGTCCCTCCACAGAGGATGATGAATTGAGCAAACAGATGGATGCTCTAGGGCTTCCTCTTGCTTTCCAATCGAATAAAAAGGTTTGTTGTTCTGATTAACCTGTAGTGATTGTTAGTTTCCTGTGTGCGCGTAAAGAAGTAGCTCCATAAACATGCTAGGAAATTTTCATGCTTTGTAGGCTGATTACCCGTGGATTGATGTGGGAAATTTTGAACAAATCCTATGTTACTAATTTACCAACTGGGTAAATCGGAGAACTTAGATCAGGATTGCTGGAATGACATAGGTGCATCCTTGTGGGTGTCTGCTTTCAGTAATATTCTTTAGAAATGATGCAACTTTACTGGCATGCTATCAAAATTGGTGTTATTTCCGACCACTGAAGATTGCTTCCATTATATGACTGACTTTGGCAGACGATGAATCACACCAAGAAAGGCAAAAGAAAAGGGGCAGTCATGAAGCATTCTCGTGATCATGACACTACTGCTATTGCATCATTGGAAGTTTCCAAAGTGAGTGAAGCAGGGACTGAATCTCCTACTGTTTTGCGTGCTAATGAAAGCAATTCTATATGTTGCATATCAATGCTGGGTATGAGTGAGTCATGTTACTATGATGTTGCAGTGGACACCAGCAATTCTAAAGATCTATGTGTTGAAGATTATGAGTCCAACTAAGGTTCCTCCCGAGTCGATCTTTCTTGATCAGTGTGGTGAATGTGAGATGGGTCAGACTGTATCAGGAACTGATCATATGACTAATGATGAGTATGAGAAAGACAATACAATTTTGGACAATTCTGATGCCGCGAATCCAGACATTGCTGATGGTCTGAAAGAAGTTGTCAATTTGATGGAGATGGATTGCATACATGGCTACCCTGTTGTTAACGATCTTCAAGAATGCGAGAATCGAATGGAGTGGCCTGAAGCTTCTGAGGCTGCAATGCTCCAGCGTTCAGAAGTGCTTGGGGATAATGGGATAGAGAGTCATGACCAGAATGGTGCTTTTGGAGATTGGGTGGTATACTGGGATTCTTTCTACAAGAGGAATTACTTCTATAATGCAAAAACAAATAGTTCTACATGGTCCCCACCACCAGGAACGGAGCATCTTGCATTCAGTAGTCTTACTAATGAGGCATATGAAGTGATCACTGGAGACTATGAGATAGGTGATGACCCTTCTGTTTCCTGTGGCTTGCTGAAGTGTTCCGGATTATTTGAGGAACCTGCGAATGATAGTAGAATAGCAGATCAGCCATCTAATGAGGTCTGTGTTGGGGATGAGCTTGCTTCTGAAGGAACTTTGCCAAGCTTGACTTTCTCGACTGTCAATGGCTGTTTGGAGAATGATGGTGCACAGAAGGGGACTGATAAAGGTTGTCTTGGTGATATTTCTCAGCAAACAGCATTGGAGGAACTTGGGCATATTGACAGGTATTAATAATTCATGGTTTATCTCATTTTGGTGGCCTTGATTTCATATATGGGTTAGTCTATTGTTATCTAGTTACCACTGCTGTAGCAATTATCTCTAAGAAGCAATGATAAATGTTAATAGCTACAATTATCCTCATGCCTTGTACGCCAAAAATGCTGAAATATGTCTTGTTTCCATCTCGCTAGTGTGATCAGTGACTAAGTCACTGTGAATCTTGACCAGCATGAGGAACATGAAGACACTAAGACTGAGCTGGACACAGAACCTGATTTTCTGGTTATCAAAAGATATAGGAAAGGAAGAAGGAAGAGAGCACGTTGTTGATCTGCCAAGGATAGTGAAGGTCAATTGCCTCTCCCTCCCTCTCCTGGTTGTTTCAGCTTCTACCATTTCTTGTTCTTCTTGTGATTCATTGCATAAATAATTAGATTGCCTGTAAAATCAATGTTATTTGTAGTGCATTGGTTTTCATGCTGTAGAAATGGCCTCTGTAATTTCATTCAGGTTGATAATCATGTATTCAGCATGTGCTTACAATCCACAAATGCAGAATTCCCAGACTATCAGAAGTTACTGTTGCTAATCACAGTCAGTGCCTTGACAGACCACAAGCCTTCCATTACTTGCCAAGACAAAAGTTCTGAATTTCCATATATGTCATAATGAAACGTGAATCAAGTAAAACAATGTGGAGGTCTAAGCTTGTAATTAAGTTGAGGTTATTGTGTGACATATCAGTTCTATACTTTGTTTAGCGGTGCCATTTCTTGGTGATTCAGTTTTCTTATGATCACTGGTTTGCTTTGAACAGATCTCCGAAGTCAAGTTATTTCGGAGGAGCTTTCTGCCGCTCTACAGAAATACTGGTGTCAGCGATACCTTCTATTCTCTAGATTTGATGATGGTATAAAAATGGACGAGGAAGGGTGGTTTTCTGTAACACCTGAGCTGATAGCTGCGCATCATGCTCTCAGTTGTGTTGATGACATTGTCATTGACTGCTTCACCGGAGTTGGTGGAAATGCTATCCAATTTGCTCAATGGTTCGTGCTTTGTTCTCTCGTCTCTTTATCGCAAAGTTACTTTTAATGGATAGAGTTTCCTAATGATGTAAGATTATCCTCTTGTCTATTGTTTCACATAAGTTATGGCAATTATCTGGAGAACTATGCATTGATGCTTCTTGGATGTGAAGGATTTCTCAGAATATAAGATCTTCTTAAGATGGCAAAGGTTTATTAGATATGTATCTGACTTCTAGCGCTCTTGTTGCTCGTTTTTTCTTCTTCTTCTTCTTCTTGGTATATCTCAGGTGCCAACATGTTATTGCTATCGATATAGATCCGAAGAAGATAGACTATGCCCATCACAATGCTACCATCTATGAAGTTGATGACCATATAGATTTCATAAATGGAGACTTCTTCAATTTGGCACCAAAACTGAAGGTAGTAAAATCATAACTTTTGGGACATTGACGAGTTTGGCTTTCTGGCTTGTATGGTAGGATATAGGTGTTTAATGTGTTTTCTTTCTACACATTTTACCTATATAAACCTTGAATTTTCAGGGGAATTATGGCTTCTACATGAAAACTACCTATGGTACTTTTCTGTTCCCCCCCCCCCTTTTCCAGTTCTTGTGAGGTTTAGACTTTCATGATTTATCTAGAATTGGTACACTTGCTGCTTGAGGATTGGTACACTTGCTTTGGTGACTGTTCTAGAATTGTTGAATTCTTTCGTGAAGGGAGCAAGGGCTGTATCTCTGATCTTAAGAAAGAACTATCACATAGGTTGTTATAACAACGAATAATTAGTATGTTATATTAGTTATTTCAGTTGCATGTGTGCTTTCTCATTTGCATTAGTTATTTGCATACCCATGTGTGGTTTCTCACTGTGCTGTTCCCCTATGCGATACCTTTCTCTTTTGCAGGGGTTGGCTGACACTGTGTTTTTGTCACCACCATGGGGTGGACCGGATTATGTTAAAATGAAGACTTATGACATAAATATGCTTAAACCGCATGATGGGTATTATGTTGTTTTGAACTTTTTGTATCCCTAAACTCAAGTAGCTCTTTACCCACTCTGATCTTCTGTTTACTTGTCAGGTATTTGCTCTTCAACACTGCAAAGCAAATTGCGTCAAAATTTGTAATGTTCCTCCCAAGAAATGTTGATCTAGATCAGTTGGCTGAGTTGGCTCTATCTGCTAATCCTCCTTGGTCTTTAGAGGTACCTACATCATCACCTCCCCAATCCCCTTTTCTTTGCTTCACTTTGCAGTTCCCCTAACGCTTACATTGACTCTCAATTAACTGTCTCTAGTTTAGAAAACAATGCATTTTCTAACTATGCCTACTTTTTCTTGGACCTCAAACTTAACTTTCTTGCTCGGCTTAGTATTTGTTGAAGCTGGGAGAAACCATGTATAACACGACTTTCATTGCTTCCTCAACTATTTGCGCTCTTTGCTAAAGATACAGTTGCCATGGTTCCAGGTAGAGAAGAACTTCTTGAATGGCAGGTTGAAAGCAATAACAGCTTACTTCCGCGACACAGCAGTTCATGGACATTAAACCCCCCACTTGATTCAGCAGTGACCTTGGCAGAAAGTAGTCAATATGTGTTGAGATCTACGGATAACAATTAACAAGTAGCAGGTGAAGGTCAGTGATAGTAGGCTAGTAGCTTGGTTAACGTATACACTTATGTTAGAAGCTATTATGTTACTTGTTGTAAAGGAAACTAGGACTCCAACCAAATATCGCAAGAGTTGACACAAAGTAGTTAGCTGAAGCTCAGTTGCAGCACACAGCTGGGTCAAAGTTCTTGGAAAGCCGCCAACCTTACGGAATCATCATTGTTCAGCTTACAAGCAAACCAATCCATCGGAAAACCAAGGTAGGCCATTGGTGTAACTTACATGCTCTTCATGTGAGTTTCTGATAATCAAAATGTCAATGTCAGGCAGGGGAAGGAGGAGGTAGTCAGGCTGTCTTCATGGCAGGTACAACCAAGTGTTTAAATTCCCGCCGATTTCCCGCCGAATTTGCTATCTTCTGTTCTTCATAGGCAGTTTCCAAGTTTTGTATTTCCTAGTGCCTCCATCTAGTTTAGTTGAGATTTTCTACAAGCTCGAAGTTGTACAACTACCCTACTTCCTATGTGTGGCTAAGATATTTTTTTTTAAGGGTGATATAGGTTTATTTTTTTGTGATTAAAGTACTACTTAAGGGATTTGAACCTGGGACCTCCAGGTTCTAGACTAGTGGTATTACTACTAGACCAAGTTCTTGTTCGTATGTGTGGCTAAGATATTAATATGGATCGATATGGGTTGGAGCTTAGATGGTCAACTAACCTTCTTCTGTGATTCCAATTTCCATCAGTTGTTATTGTTAACTTTAACCTTCTAGGCCTTTTTTCATTGATAGATATAGTGATAAACAGAATAAAATAACAGGTTTCATTTTTGAAAGTAGCTAAGCTATTAGTGCAATTACATACGTAGGTAAACCAATGAATGGTTAAGGAGGCGTGAAGTAAACCGAAGCAGCTAAACTATCAAGATGAGTTTTTTTGGAGTCCTCTAAAGCCAAGCCCTTAAGGCATGCTAAGCTAGCTCACTGTTAGATTTCAGGTACTACCCATTGCAGCAAAACCCTGGTTTGCCAAGTTACCTACCTATTCCTGAAATTTCCAACATTTCCCCGTAACGGTTGCAGCACAAAATGATGGTGTACGCTTGTGGCTATGTTATGTATATCAACAATTCTTTAGTGGAGATGCATAGTTTACTTCGTTTGTCCACTGCGTGATCCTTTTTTTTTTTGTCAGAGTGTCAGTTTGTAAGAAGCAGGGTGTTAGAAATCTCAACTTCACGGAACACATAATTTCCAGAACCATTACCTCAATACCTCGCACGAGTATAGACATGCTTGGCTCGAAATTGTAAAGCTCACTCGGATCGAAATCATTTTTAATCATCAAGGCATGCATGAACCTCTACCGTGCTCGAGTCTAGAGCCCTAAACCCTGAGAATACATCATTTCGCGAGAAGAAAAATCAATAACTGCACAAGTTAGAAAGATCTGTGTTGACCACCTTATTATTCAGGTGCTCATACAAATAATCCTGTTATGAATTCAATCCTGCTATGTTCTAATATTCCATTGAGTTTAGGTACCCATGATTTCTTAATGTTATGTATCTAAAGGACGCAGAGAAGTAGTATTCATATCAATCCTAGCTAGCATAATCCAATCCAAGACGGTCTATCGTTAATGAGCATCTATTGGCATTATGACTGTTCTAAAACTCAGCCGTGATGGAACCCACAAATCCAGACCATGGCCCTCTGGACCTCAGGGGGGTATGGAGCCCGCAAATCATTTCCAAATTCCAACCATGAGAACCTCTGCCATGTTCGAGTCCAGAGTCCTAAATCCTGATCATAATACATAATTTTCACGAGAGGAGAATACAAAATAGTAATCAAAATAACTGCAACTGATCTTCTGCATTGGCATTACTATCGTGGTATCCAAGGTGATTAATCCTGATGGTGAATAAGCTTTTTCTCCCGGTTATGAGCATCTGGTGGGCGCAGAGACGAAGGCCAGGATCCCAATCTCGTACAGTTGTCATAATCCTGAGGGCAGTGATTGGCTAATCCTGGCATCATTAGCCCTAACACCCTAAACACTCTCATCAACCAAGTTTCTCTGAACTCCCTCCCTCTTATGTATGGAAACATGAAACTCCTCATCAACTCCCACACCGCATTCAAAACCTTGGGCACCACCCACAACGGTGAAAAGTAGTTCTTATTTGGCTCCTCCACCATAACCTTGACTTTGTAGCAGCTGTTGTAGAAGAGGGTAGGCCCAAAATGCTTGTAAAACAGAGTCCTGTCATCGTAAGGCAATCGGGGCACCACATCATTCCCGTAAACAAACCTCATGTACTTGATCTCATACTCCTTCAACTTCCCTTCCATGTACCCACCAAACTCCGCGTCCCCGACTCGCGGCTGCCCGAACGTGTACACACCTTCCAGCCTCTCCAGCAGCTCCGCCTCTCCGTGCAGCGCGAGTACCCCCACGAACAGAATCGCCAACGCGCCGCCCAGGCTGTGCCCCGTCAGCACGAACTTGGAGTCTGCATCCTTCTTCATTTCCTCCTTCAGCATTGCTCTCAGGGAGTAGTACGCGGACGGTGGGTGGGTTGAGGCGGGCCCGTTATCTTGTGGTGGGCTGACTAGTTCGATGGGCCAGCCGGTTTTTTGGAGGCCCAGGGCCTTCATGAAGCCCGCGTGGAGTTTGCCGACGCCTTGGATCTGGTACCAGGAGAGGTCCACGTCGGTGCACCAGGCGGCGGCGTCGAACGGGGAGGTGCCGCGGAAGGCGATGATTGTGAGGTTTGGGGCTGAGGTGGTGTCTTTTAGCATTATGGCTTGCGTTGACGCCTCTCCTTGGTACTCTGGTTATTAATTATTATTAGTGGAGGGTTAGCGTAATATATAATCACAAACAATTAATCAGGAATAAATCAATCGGATCAAATACTACAGTAAACACAGTCAGCACTCGTAATGAAGAAATAGAGTCAACAGACTGTTAAACAACTTATGCGTTAATTGCCAGAAGTCAACACCTTGGGTTCCATTTCCACTCTCCTTTTGGTAATTTCGAGATTATGGCATAGATTATTAGATCACCAAAGCATTATTTTAAATTTAATTGCGGATTACTCACATCGAGAGTTTCTGATTGATGACACAAAATTAGACATTAATTAGTCGTGTGGTGCAACACCCTATTTTAGCTGGCGACGCAAGCAAGATTAGACGTTGGTGGAAGCCTGGAAGGAATCCCATAGAGGGTGCCGACATATTAGTTTTTATTTTTGTATGTAATTGAATAATTGTTTTCTTTTTCTTAACAAAATCCAAACGTATCAAGAAGTTAATTGACAAAATCCAAACGTACCATATAAGTTGTATCACAAAAATGATTCTCTATAAGATTTTAATTTATAAGTAAATGAAAATGAAATAGATTAGAACATAATCATATATGTTATCCACCGTAAAAGAAAAGCGATAAAAGTATAGAAGTCTTACCATTCCAAAAGTTGTAGAAGCCGATGAATTCCATCTGGTTACGATCCAATTAAGACACACAATCAGTTGAGTTGATGATTAGTCTTTAATTAAAAATGATTACGAACTCAAAGGGTTAATTTTGTTCCATATGTATATATATGCATTGTTATTAATTACATCTACTTACCTTCCAACAGTCTTGGACGACGGACTTAACAAAGGCTTCATTCTCGTACGACAGCTTGGCAGCCATTAGGGACAAGACAGCCTTGTATCTCCGATGACCCGGCCTGACGTTCTTATCCATCTCTACTCTCCGGTCAAGGTTCCCGATCAACGACGTAAACTCCGACGACGACCTCTCCGGCCACACAACCTTCCCTGCAGCAAAATAATTATTTACCACATTAATTCCATGTACGTACATCTTTTTTTAACTGAATTACCAACTAGCTTTACTTCTCTATTGTAATTTTTTTTCATATATGTTTTAATTTTGTGATTAAGGTACTATTTAAAAATTCGAATTTAAAACCTCCAAGTTCTAAACTAGTGATATTACCATTAGACCAAACCCTTATTCGTTTCTGTTTCTCAATTGTAATTTAACTAATCATCTTCATATGAATCATATTAAACAAATATGGTTAGTTGATACTTGATAGGGTCCAAATTAAAGCAAAAATTCACTACAGCGGTACAACCGGCTCAAGATAGGGTGCATAACCATGGGTTATGCATCCATCAATAACCAAATCTGGACCCTTCATTTAGAAAATGCAGATCTAAGGATGGAGAATTAAAGACTATTTTTATTTTCACTAGCTTTCTTAATTGACTCATATCTTTTTCGTTTTAACTCAGATTTTTTTTTTGCACGGATGGAACGAGTTCACCGTGCTCTACAAAATGAGATCAATTTTCAATATTTTTATAGGAAAAAAAATTCTGGCCTCTCGGTACCAACTGCATACCATATGGTATCTTCTTCGTTTTTAATTCGTTTTTGAAAACGTTTGTACAGCACGGATGAGTTCATTATGATCTAGTGGATCTACAAATTTCTGGGTGAACAAATTACAGGACGAAAAAATACCACACAATACCATACAATACCACCCTAGTACGGGGTGGTATTGTATGGTATCTTCTTCGTTTTTAATTCGTTTTTGAAAACGTTTGCACAGAAGGGACGAGTTCATCATGATCTATTGGATCTACAAATTTCTGGGTGAACAAATTACAGGACCAAAAAATACCACACAATATCATACAATACCACCCTGGTACGGGGTGGTATTGTGTGGTATACAATGTTAAAAATCGTAAATTACAATTAATATACTTCTACTATCATGTATTCAACCATCCTATAGTATTGGTTTGTTCTTACCACCATGGTACGTTTTTCAAAACATTGTTATGCTTTTATTTCAATACCAGTCAATACCATATGGTATAGGCTGGTAAAAAATGGCTCAATTTTTTTTTGTTCGAAAAATATATTAAAGTGGATATCATTTTGAAGAGCACAATTAATCTGATCTAACTGTGCAAAAAAATTAAATTTTGACTTAAAATGAGGGAGAAATCATCCGTCAAAAATTAAAGAGGGAAAAATTAAAGACTTTCCATGAGAGAGAGGATGCTGATGTCATGCTGATGTGGACGGGTTACTCATGGTTACTCACCATAAGGTTACTCACCTGATCCATTCCCGGTACAACCCTACTATACGTAATTTATTGATAATCTCGATGAACTATAAGTAAAAATAACGTATAAGTATAATTATAAATAACTTACTAACATAATTATGTATTTATTAATTATTTACTAGTACTATTAGCTATTGAACTGATATGGTACGTTAGGGGTCTTTAATTAATAATATTGAATCACGCACACACATACCGTTTAGGAGTTTGAGCAAGAGCTTGAGAAGACCGCCATTGTTGGACAGCAAGTTGAGCCACAGCTCCAGTCCCCTGCCGATTCGCTCCATCGGCTGCCTCGATCGACGGAACAACTTTTGTGCGGCGACGGAGATGAAAATGAGCCATCTCGGATGGAAATCAGCTCCCTGCGGTCGTCGGCCGCCGGAGCAATCGATGAAATCCCTGCTTTCCACGTCGGAGGAAAATAAGAGGAGAATGAGATCCCACAATCGGGCTTCCTCTGGTTGCAGTAACAATCGACCCAGACAGCTTGGTTGCTCATTGTCAGGATCACTGTTAAGTACTACTTCTCCATCATCGTCGTTAATCATGTTCTGATCATGCTCGTCAGCCATTGTTTTATTTTGGCTTTGAAGCGAATCAACGAGGTGACTCAAATCGGGAGAAATGGGGGAAAATAAAAGGAAACGAGAAAGGGAGAGATATACTACAAGAGTTAGCTTTTATGGTAGATTATTGATGTCTATATATATATTATCTGTTTATTATTTAATCTTGGGAGTTCTAGCTTAGGACCAAACAACATTTGTAAAACAGTTTCTGGGTTATTAATGAGATTTATACAGGTCACACAATCTGATTTATGGGATAATATATTTTATTTGGAATGATGAAGTGGGCAATTAAATCAGGGCTGTGAAGCAGCATGTTCGTGGAGTTAATTTGGGAATTAGTTTAATTAATTATATGTTTGTCAACTATATATATGATGATGATGATGACAGGAGAAAAAGGAAAATCTTAAGCAATTAGTGGGACAATAATGTGGAATTGATTTGAATGGAGACAACGACAGAGTCACTATCCCTTGGATTGAAAGGAAAGCCATTGCCACCTGATAGAGAAGAGTTTCCTTTTCCAGTAAGCAAAGAAAATCCAGGGTAATCCACCAGATTTGTTATTTCCTTGGCGTGTTAATTTAGTTAATGGTTGGTATATATAGAGCTAAAATCCATCACTAATTCAACATTAGACGACTAGTTCACTGCTACAATATGGAAGGTAGTGACAGATTAGAGAGAGACACAAAGAAAAGAAAGGGTATTGGGGACTTAACTTCTACCCCATGCTCCACAACCAGTATTACTCATTTGTGTTAAATGTGTGTTTGTTTGTTCCTAAGATGATTAACTTTTTCGTGGAATACTAGCTAAACTATGACCTTCATAATCTGTAACACTTACAATAAGGTTTAGGTCACGTTCTAATCTAACAACTACAAGTGATAAACGAGGTACAAGGATTGAAATACCATACCGTACTGGTGGTTCGATCAGAAAAACCTCCTACCATAGGTTAAACCGGTAGGCGATATTTAACGATATGAAGCGGTTGAACCATGATTAAACTATAATTTTAGCATAAAATATCTTGTTGCTGACTATTCCGGTACAATTCCAATACGGTATTTCAATCCTTGCTTTCAACAATATAAAAAATTTTGGGCCCATGGAAGAAGGATTTGAAGCAAAATATGTAGTGAACAAATGGGCTGGAAGAACATGTAGAGTTGGGCACGTTGGTTCTTTCAATTTACGAGATGGAAGTAAGGAGCCCAGCCAACTCGGGCTGAAGTTTGCTTTATGGGCCGGGCTACGGCGAGCCGAAGAGAAATGAGAGCGGATAACTTTGGGAGAGATTTCTACAATCTTGGAAGCAGGAACGAGTTCCAATCCTTCATGGGGTGGCGTAGTGTTCTTTTTGGCCGGGATCTACTTGCTCGGGGTCTTCGTAGGCAGGTTGGAGACGGTTTTTCCATTCAGGCTCTCTCTGATCCTTGGCTTCCAACCTCTCCACCATCCATTCCTAAAAAACGGTTAGGTGCTCCAACTGCTTTTCCTTTTGTTGCTGCCTTCATTGATCCTGGTTCTAAATCTTGGAATGTCCACATGCTGAAATTATATTTTGAGGATGCTACGGTTCGTATGATTCAAGGGATCCCTCTCGCATGCCAAAGAATCACTGACAAACTGATATGGCATTATGAAGCTTCAGGGCAATTTTCTGTAAAATCAGCCTATTACTTGGCGAGTAATTTACAGGGCCGTTCTTATTCATCCAAGCATCAAGCTTCTTTTATGGATCATAGTTTGTGGAATTGGGTTTGGAATAGGAAAGTCCCTCCTAAATTGCTTTTCTTCTCATGGAAGGGTATTCATAGAATCCTTCCTACTAGGGAGGCTTTGGTTGGGAGAGGATTGGACTTAATCCCAATTTGTTCGGTGTGTGGCCGAAAAGAAGAAACAATTGAGCATCTTTTTTTTACTTGCTTGGTGGCCCGTAAGTTGTGGAGGTTACTGGGTTTTCAGGAGCTTTGGAGACGGGCGGAGAAACGTTCTTTTACAGGTTTTATCAGAAATACGCTGAGCAAAACTAATGGTTCGGATTCAGATTATGTCATTCTGCAGGTAATTTGTTTGTTCTGGAGGCTATGGAAGAATCGTTGTATGGTGGTTTTTCAATTCGAGCAGCTCTCTCTCGATGTTCTTGCTCATCAATGGTCTCATCAAGTTAAGGAAGTGGAGCAGGCTCTTTTATCTCCTACCCCAGAACCAAGGTTGTCAGCTTCGCTGCCTGTGCAGGTCTCGACTGCAACACCAGGAATTCAGGTTACTTTTGATGCTGCTACTTCCAATTGTGGGTTTGGGACGATTGGTTTTGTTCTCTTTGATTCTACAGGTGGAGTCATTGGGGCTGCAGCTCGGCGGTATGAAGCAATTAGTGATCCCTATGTGTTGGAAGCCCTAGGCTTGCGGGATTGTATACTTGATTGCTGCAGACGTGGGCTCCGAACCATATCATTTTGTGGAGATGCGAAATTAATCATTGACAAATGTGTGGCAAGAGATGCAGCGGACAACAAGATTGGTGCCCTGTTGCAGGAGATATTTTTACTCTTGGATGGGATGGATGTGGTTGATATTCAGTTCATTGGTAGAATTCGTAACAGAGCGGCTCATTGTGTAGCCCGTCATGCTCTGCTTTTGTCGCCTCAATTGTTTGCGAGGTTCGACTTCTGTTCTTGGCTTTGTTCTAGGGGAGCATAACCCCTTTTGTCCCCATGTATCTAAACGATTTTCTCTTCTGTGATCTAATGGAAAAAAAAACTTTGGGAGAGATAGAGAGCATGAGTTTGTGTAGGAGTGGGCATGTGGGTGGTTGATTTGCGGAGTGATATCGATTCATTCGCAAATAAGTTGACCTGTAAGCAGTGAGTGATTGATGCGGGTGGATTGCGAATTGATAAATCTCCCACCCGCATTTACGTGGGTGGGTGGTGGGTGTATTGCGAGTCACCCGAATGACCCGCATCCTATTTTCACATACAAAAAATGTAATTTTGACTACTATTATTGGTTATTATGTTGTAAAATATCCATTAGATATTGGATATTGGAATGCAAATTATTGTTAATATCCATTAAATATTGGATGAAAACTTTAAATGATTTATTTTATCAAAATAAAAAAATGCGTAAGTTTTCTCTACACTATTGGTTGATAGAAAGGTAAATTTTTTATGCAAATAATACATGGATTCACTTGAGAAAAAATTAGAAGTGTTTAAATTGATATAGTCTTACTAATTTACTATGAACTTATTATATATTTTAGTCAACTATCTAAATAGCTAGTTGGAGATTTGCTTTTGCGGGTTAACCTAGGGGTGGCTATTTGGTCCGGACTGTTTGGTTTTACCCAAAACCTGACTGTATAATCCGGACCGGGACCGGACCGGGACCGGACCGGGACTGGATAGCAAACAATCCAATCTCATATTCGGGCTTAGATTTGAGGTTAAAAAACCGGATAAAGACCGGATAAGAGACCCCAACACCCAAAATTTAACCAACTCCTCACCCTTTGAGACCTCGGGCCACTCAAATTCCCACAAGTTCAATCTAAAATCAAGATAAAATTGGGAACGGACCGGGTCAAGACCGGACTGTATCCAATCCAATTTTTGGTCCTTATATTTCCGAAAAGACCGGTCTGGGACCGAATCAATTCGATCCAATTTAACCGGACCGGACCGTATAACCACCCTAGGTTAACCCACGACCCAACCGCACTCATCCGCCACCCACCCACCCAACTCGAATCACAGAAGAATGTGGGTGGATTGCGTGTCACAATTATTCCAACTCGTTAGTAAGTGGGTGAGTCAATTTGAAACGAGAAACCCACCCAACCCGCCCATTGCCCACCCTTAGTTTGTGGAGTGAAATATGGGTATGCCTAGAGTCCTAAATGGGCTAAGTCGAGTTTATTTTGTCAAGTTTAAATTTGGCTTCTTTACTAAAATCTAGACCTATCTTTGTCTCGAGTTTGAGCTCAATCATAACAAATTCTATTCTAATTTGGCTCATCAATAAAATCATGAGTTCAACTCGAATTCAAATAATTTGTTCTAAATAATTGAACTCTGAAATAAACTCTAAAATAATTTAGAAACATAAAAAATATATAATTTAGAACCAATTTTTTTTATAATCAAATTTAGAAACATTAATGTTACAATGAAATAAGAATAATATTCAAATTTTCATCACCAAAGAGCTGGGCACACTGGTTGGTTCAATTTACTAACAAGTGTAAGGAGCACAACTACGTTGGGATGGAGTTTGCTTGATTGGGCGGGCAACGGTGGACTGTGGGGCAAAGCTAAATGCGAGATGGAGAATTTGGGAGAGTGTGAAATTGAGATGATAATGTTTAATTTCTCAGACATAAAAAGTTTTTAATTAATCATGTTGTTTATAGATGTTTATTTTTAATGTTCAACAATTTGTAGTTTTCTTGTATGTTTTATATTGATGTTTTTAGTATGAATAAATTGTATGGGTAGATTGAAGTTGGACTTTTATTTTGATAGGAACTTGTTATTGTGCATTTTTTACCACAGAACACATATGTATCCATGCACTCGTGGATATCCACTAGGTTGGGTTGGGTTTGAGAATTCCAAACCCATTGGGTTTTACCATGCGTCTTTTTTACGGATAAACCAATGTGTTTGAGTTTGGCAAAACCCAACCCAACTAAACCCATTCCCATCCTTAAGGGTATGTTGAGTGAAATATGAATATGTTAAGTCAAGTTTGAACTTTGTTTGTTTATTAAAATTTTGGTTCATATTCGTCTCGAGCTTAACTCATTAATGAGATCACTAGCTCTCGAGTTGATCTCATAAATAAGATCATGAGTTTGGTTCGAGTTCACCTTATTTATTCTAAATAGTTGTACCCTAAACCTAAACTCTAAAATAATTTATAAATATAATATTTGTATGTTGTGTAAGATATATGTAATTGATGTCGTGATGGAAAAAAGAATAATCGTCAAATTTTCATCATTAATTGATCCCATATTTATATACTGTGCAGACATCATATTATTTAGTTCATAAACTATACTATCTTTGGTAAGTAGTGAGTGCAAATTGAGGGGAAAATTGTTATTTGGATGAGAAGATAGGAGGAGCAATATGGTGAAAAGAGAGTAAATTATACTATA
Organism: Linum tenue; assembly: GCA_946122785.1. NCBI lineage: Eukaryota > Viridiplantae > Streptophyta > Magnoliopsida > Malpighiales > Linaceae > Linum > Linum tenue. Next base: position 76,271,558 of record CAMGYJ010000008.1, on the reverse strand, counting down.
ATAAAATAGATATATGAATTTTATAAAAATATAAAAACTATATTATAATCATAAATAATATCAAATATAATTTAATAAAAATAATTATTAAAACAATAATCCTTTTATAGTAATTAATCGTAATCATTAATCGAGCAACCCCGAAGCTCAAAGCCCAACCTATGGCCAAGACATATGACTAGCTCATATCTCCCACTCAAGCGTTGGTATGTTGACCTGGTGATCTCGATTTGACTAGATGAAGCTTGATAAACGTGCTCCTAGAGTCAAACGGTGAACCCAAACTAGGTAGGGTGTGCAATAGTTCAGTCTGGTCCGAACCGTGGTCCAATAGTGATAAACATTTTAGGACCAAAGGTCGGATCATTATTGCATTCGGTCCTATTTGGTCAGTTCCAAATGTCAAATCGGTCCATTTTTCTTTGGTATTTACACGACACTTCTTATGTATACTTTTCAACGCAAATATGAGTCAACCAAACATTCTCTCGTTCTACTTTTTCCATAACCCTTCTTCTCTTTATTTTTCAACGCAAATCTGAATCAAACTTCGTTAAACAAATTAAGAGATTGGAGCCAATTTGACAAAATTGTGATCCATGGAAAAATTTTATTTTAATTATAACTATAATATTAAAATATATTATAAATATTTTTTTTACGATTCAATAGTAATTATAGTATTTCTTACTATCTAAATAATAAAAATCAGGACTTTGCTATGGTGACATGGATGTCACCGTAACTTGCACTTTTTGGTTGACATCATATAGGATTAGGTCGACCTAATCTGCTGTTTCAGTCTTGTGTTAGAAGGTAGCTTACTTCGTAGCAACTTCGAGCATTTTGTTTGAGCCTTCTAGATATCCAATATTTCATCCAATGCCTTGACTTTGTAGAAAAACATACCTACTTTCATGTGGTAGAGGTCCCTGGACTCGAATCTCATCCATGCTTCTCGAATTGAGCTCCAAAGTAGACTTCACAAACAGTTTCCCAGACTTAGCCATTTTCAAGCAGTTTTTCAGTTTTGACATAGTCTTTTGATCAGGTTCAAAAATGGTCTTCTGGACTTCCTATCGAGCTCCAAAGCACTTCAATGTGTAGAGGGACACTCCAACTTCAAAACAAGCCATTAATCTCAAATTTCTATCGAGCCAATTATAAGATATGAATCTCAAAAGTAGGCACCATGAAACTGTTTTTACACTGAAACAACATATTAGGTCGACCTAATCCTAACTGAAGTCGACCGAAAAGTGCAAGTTACGGTGACATGCATGTCACCATATGCGCACCCTAAAAATCATCCTTTACATATTTGTTAATCAAAATATAATTATTTGAATATAAATTATGATAATTGTAACATTAATTTTAGAGCATCTCCATTGGAATTGCAATTAGAATTGTATTATGACATGACATTCATTTGCAATTGCATTGATGTAGATGACAATTGCATCTTTGCAAGCTTGCATATAATGCAATTATGGAATGCAAGCCACATCATCTTTTTTATTATTAAATTATTCATTAATTTTATTATTTGAGTGTTTATGTTTTAATAGATTAAATCAAAAAAATTAGTTGCAATTGCAAGTTAATTGCATTGATGTGGTGCAATGCAAGTAAGATGAGTTGGAGTGCAAAAAAATGAAGTAACAATAAAAAAAAACAAAAGCAATTGCAACAATGGAGATGCTCTTACACATTCACCCCTTCCTAATTATTTCTCTCTTATTGCACCAAAAATCTTAACTTATATAATAGTCGTTGTGGAGAAATTTTTTGTCATGTAGGATAAAGAAAGCTCCATAATTTTCCATGTCATTTCTATCCTTTAACATTTTTAAGTTATTAATTACATTAAAATAAAACTAAATAAACATGTACATCTACCATCATGACTAACATTTGAACCTGCGACCTATGAGCTCAAACCATCATCATTTCAAGTGTTCAACCAATGGGATAAATTAGATTTGATGTTATTAATCACAACAAAACATCTACATATATAATCATAATTAACATTTAATCATGCAATCTAAGAGCTCAAACTGTAAACATTCCAGTTGTTTAACTAATAGAATAAAATTTCATTGATACAATTAATAACAACAAATAATACTCATTTTATAGAAAAATGGTCAACAAATAACATTTTATTTTTATTTAATGGTTGACTTCTATACAACACACAACAAAAACTATCATGGATAAAATTTTGTATTATATTTTTTAGCCATGATAGAAAATCATTAAATATTACAAATAACCTATTTTAGATTTTTATTTTATATGTTTGATAATTTTATAATTTTTTAAAAATAATAAAAATATGTGAAAGTTTGAATTTAATTGGTACATTACACAATTCTAATTTTTACATAATTTGACATGTGATTTTCTTTTAAAATTGAAAAATGAAAAGGTAAATAATAAACTTCTTTCGTATTCTAGAACACGAAGAATTTAACATTTTGTTTGTATGAACGATAATAAATATGTGAAGCAATACAGTTATATTGCAATTTATTAGAAAAGAGATACTATAATTATCCGAACTAATACACTCTTATTGCGATGTAATAAACAAAAAATTTGTGCTTACTAGATAATAGCATGAAGTAAAAATGATGCTTTGCTAAGTTAACCATAATAACTTATTCACATGTTCCTATACTTTAGGATTAATGAAATATATCAACATAGTTCAGTTATATGCTACAATGATAATTGACAATTTCATGTATTTAAGAATATCATCAATAGTCACCAAAAACATTTTATATCTTTTTCAAAACTGAATTATGGTTGTATGGCTTAAATATGCCCATAACTAATTGATAAAAGAAGTTATAAGAAAAGTAATGTACATATACATATATGCATTTATCATCTTTAGGGACTAAATTTGTCATTAATCAATTGGTCATTGTAGCAACCACTAAAAAAATAATACTCATGTTATGAAACAGGTTTAACACCTGACTTATCTGACTATGATCTTCTTGATTTAACGATTGACATCCAAACACTTATTTCATTTTTATATCATGTTCATTTCAATTTGAAAATATAAGAAATCAAAGGACAACCATATTTGGTATTCTATACCACCAACAATGTAACATTTTCTTTAGTAAGTCTTTTTTCTCTAACTTCCATGAAAATTCATAAAAAACAGTGTCTTTACTTTTTTGTCTAATGGAATTCTAATCTCTTTTATATTCTTTTTAATTTTTAGATATAATTGCTTTCTTTGTATCGTGCATATATCGATAGAAAACCTTGGGTCAGATACATTTGCTTAAGCTAAAAATTACGTCATCTCAATAACTAAGTTTCAAGATTGGACAGATCTCATGGTTGATATTCAAATAAATTTGTAATAGCCTACTTTTATATTGTATCTTCTTAAATATAAGCACCATTTCAACAATTATTCACAAAAAAATGAATTAACTGTGATAAACAAAAGGATAACAATTTTTATATTTTTGGTTAACATTTTTCGATCGTGTATACCACCATGATATGTTTTTCTAATTTCATACCACCATGATATTGGACATATTCACATATGTTTTTTCTTCTTCCAAAATATATCACAGTAAATGTCAATTTGTAGAGTATTTTTTTATGCATAAGTATGAAAAATCGAAGGAAAACCTTTAGGGTGTGCCTACGGTGACATGCATGTCACGGTGACTTGCACTTTCCGGTCGACCTCAGTTAGGATTAGGTCGACCTCATTTAGAATTCGGTCGACCTCATATAGGATCTGGTCGACCTCATTTAGGATTCGGTCGACCTCATATAGGATCAGGTTGACCTAATATGTTGTTTCAGTGTAAAAACAGTTCATGGTGCCTACTTTGGATATTCATATCATACAATTGGCTAGATGGAAATTGAAGACTAATGACTTGTTTTGAAGCTGGAGTGTCCCTCTACATATTGAAGTGATTGAGAGCTCGATAAGAAGTCCAGAAGACCATTTTTGAACCTCATCAAAAGGCTATGCCAAAACTGGGAAACTGCCTGGAAATGGCTAAGTCTGGAAACGTGTTTGTGAAGCCTATTTTGGAGCTCAATTCGAGAAGCATGAATGCAAGTCGAGTCCAGGAGCCTCTACCACGTTAATTTAGGTATGTTTTTATACAAATTCAAGGCATTTGATGAAAGATTCGATATCTGTAAGGCATCAAACAAAAGGGTCGAAGTTGCTACAAAGGCTGTTTTTCTGGCAGACTTCGAGCACAAGCAAGCTGCCAGAAAAACAGCCTTCGTAGCAACTTCGAGCCTTTTGTTTGAAGCCTTAAAGATATTCAATCTTTCATCCAATGCCTTGCCTTAGTATAAAAAAATACGTAATTTAACGTGGTAGAGGCCCCTAAACTTGACTTGCATCCATGCTTCTCAAATTGAGCTCCAAAGTAGGCTTGACAAACACGTTGCCAGACTTAGCCATTTTCAGGCAGTTTCCCAGTTTTTGCATAACCTTTTGGTCAGGTTCAAAAATGGTCTTCTGGACTTTCTATTGAGCTCCCGAGTACTTTAATGTGTAGAGGGACACTTCAGCTTCAAAACAAGCCTTTAATCTCCAATTTCCATCTAGCCAATTGTAATATATGAATCTCCAAAGTAGGCACCATGAAACTGTTTTTACACTGAAACAACAGATTAGGTTGACCTAATCCTATATGAGGTCGACCGAAAAGTGCATGTCACCATAGCAAAGTCCAAACCTTTATTGGTATTACATCATACTAATAATGTAACATTTTGTCTTTACTAACTAATATACTCATATAGTTATTAGATACTAAAAAGTAACTTTTTTGTACATTTACTGCATTACTTTAGTCATGTGACACCATGATAAACGATAATTCCTACACCATTAGCAATTACTAAAACATACCTATGGTCTTTTTCCAAAATATATAACAGTAAATTTATTTTTTAGAGTACATTTATTTGATCTTTTTATGCAAAAAAAATATGAAATCCAGTTTGGGTAAGATATAGTCCGAGATGAAAATGGAAAAATTCTGCTGGCGGCGGTGCGACGTGAATGAACCCAGTGGGAGCCAGAACTGGCGGAGCTTCAAGCGATCGAATTCGGCCTCCGGGTGGTAGAAATGCACGGTTTCCAACCGACAATGGTGGAGAATGACTGTCTGACAACCATCCAAAAGCTTCAGGGGATGATAACGACGAGGACAAAAGCTGGACTGATGGCAAGTGGGATACAGAAGCGGGCTGAAGAATTGGGTCATGTGAAATGGGGCTTCACAAAACGGATGGGCAATGAACCAACCCATTTTTTTTTTGCTCATATAAACTGTAATTGTGAAGCCAGAGAAACATGGACTTTAAGGCCACCCATTTTTCTCCTATCTCTTTTAGAGAAGGATGGTCTTCTGATTGAATAAAATTTTAGGTTCTGATAAAAAAAAAGATATAGTCCGTTAATTTGAATGTGAGAGTGATTATGCATTTGTGTTTAATTTTTAAGATTATGCAGCTAAAGTGTTCTACACAAGTTTCACAACAATTACTTTTTGTCTTTCGAAAAAATTGAAGTGTGATTAAGTTACCTTTTTCCCATTTCGACTTTGCTCAAGTAAACACTCTTTGTAAAATTTTATTTTATTTTCCTTATTTTTTCTCTCACAAACTTTCCCTTTTTGCATACCTTTGTATATCGGCTCCGCTCAAGTCTCTATCATTCGTAAATATATTTAAATTACATTATTCTCCGCATTTTGCTTCTGCTTCATTGTTGGTCGGTAAATGATTAGAACCATCTAAGTCACCACCTTTTCACTGAAATATGCATTTTGACTTTACTCCATCCACCTTCGTTCCTAATTCCTTTATCATACCTATCTAGATTGGGTACACAATCTCACATCTCCAAAATGTTCTAAATCATAAATCTTCCTTTTACAATAAAAATACACCAATTACTTTATGCTAGCCATCAAATAATTCATATAAGTTGTTTGTTAGATTGTACTAAATTGCATGATGCAAACATAAAACTTGATTCTTTGTAGTTCTATGATGATGAACAATAAACTATAAGAAAGAACATTATAGTTGTCGCCACTGCTATTTTAGTTTGATATTTGGTTATTAAATTAATATTGACGAAGTATCTCTATAGCTAACATTGTACATAAATATTAAAAGATTAAAGCTAATACACGATTATAGATGTATAGATTCGTAGTATAGTATTACAACTACATCTTAAGTACATGATCTTGATATGCAATTCTCTTTTCTTTTGATTAATCTAAACTATGTTTATTTTGTAAGTGCTTATTTTCCAAGTATGTAAAAACAAAATTACTCTTGAACGTCATTCAAATACATTTTAGTGTTGTGTTGATGTTATGTGAAAAAAATAAAGCACATCCTGAAAAAAGAACTGTGCATAACAATGGTATCTTTTGACTTTAGTTATAAAAGTTCAAGATGGATGGTTATTTGAATGATGGGCATGAGTTACACATATCTATCTGCGGGCGACCCATCAACTGAGCAATGTACTATCACCAAAATGTTCAACTACAAAGGTCATTGAGTTATACATTAATCAAATGGAGAAATGAATAGAAATGGCTATGATTCCATCATTACATATGATAATTTGAATCATCTGCATGAATTTTCATCGCGACACTAAAAGAAATGTTAGACGGTCTCAATATTTGGCCCAAGCATATAGATCCATGAAAGGCGGAAAAAAAAAATATGTACACCCCCATCTCTTATCTCGTGAACTCGTCAGAGCACCCCCATTCTCACTCATGTATAGAAGATGGAAATAAAAATTTCTATACTTCTCTCATAATACCTACATCTCCATGTGTAGTCCCCTGTCTTTTGTATATGTCCAGTACGAGCTAGCATACAAGTCAATAATTTTCACAAACACAAGAGGAACTCACCAACCACGCCACTATCAATTCCATCCTCCCATTCTCGGTTCCCATATCACCTCCTTTTCCCCATGTGCCCGGACTGTAAACAAACAAGCACCAACCTTCCGTCCGGATCCTTTTCCCCTCGCACAAAGACCCGTCCGGTGGAGAAAAGAAGCTCTCCGTAAGCTTTCCTCGACCAAAGGCAGTAGCGTCGGCCCCTCGACCGGGAACGCCACCAGGGATCTCCTGGTCGCGTCAATTCCGCCAAAACCCACGACCAGGCGCTCGTCTTTGCACTACAGTGGGTAAGGGTCTCGATCCCAATTGAACTTCGAGCTTAGTTTAAACAGCAAATAACCCAACTCATGTATGTATGCTCATAGTTTGACGACAACATCGCGAGGGACTTGAACGGCGTTCAACGAAGGGAAACGACGTTCCAAGCCAGAAAATCTAGTTTTAGGCTCGTTCTGGAGGTAAGGAGTTCGACCTCATCGATTAAAGCCGAGTTATGGTTTGAACTATTTTTCTTTTTTTTTAGCGACAAATATTGCATTCTTTTAGTAACGAAATAGATTTAGTCGCTAAAGACTGTTGATCAATTTTCCAGATCAGTCCCACAAAGTGTTCAGTATATACAGTTTAGTCGCTCAGAGTTTTAATCTTTGACAAGTTGGCCCGAAAATCGTATTTGTCATGGTTATGTTAATTTTTTATACTTTCCAGTAGGTATTCTCATGATATGATAATTTTAGAATTTCTAGGAAATTAGTATGCATCTCGTGTATAAAATTTAGAAATTTTGGATCTGTACTTGCATTTGTAAAAATTGAACGAATGTTGGTTTTATTTAACTAAAATAATGTACGAAGTCGGTTTGGTTATTTGATAATTTTCCATGAAATTAGTATTATTTATTGATGTTATAAATTATGGATGAGAATTATTAGTTTTCGTGACTCAGTTTAAAAATAATATATGTTTCATTTTAATAGGAAAAATAGGTTATTTAAAAGGGGGCTTATGTTTATTAATTATGATTAATGATTTGAGTTAACCAAGGTCAGAATTTGGAGTCTTAAGTGGAAAATATATTTTGAGAAATTTATGAGAACTATTTTAAGTGTTATTGAATTGCTTGAGATGATTTAATTCTTGATTAAAGGGTTGAAAAGTTTAGTATTGAGGAAATGATTTAAAGAGATTGAGGGTCATTTTTAAAGGATTTTGGGTCAGAAAGCTATCACCATTACTAACAAACCCTCCATTCAAAAGTCTCGAAGAAAATTATGGAAAGAGTATCATTATTGATCAAGCACAAGGCTATAGAAATACTGCCCATGCATTGGCTAATGATGAACTTAATATAGATTCTATTGTGCATGAGATCCACACAGTTGAGCTTGATTTTTACGCCATTGGAAATGCAGCAATGTTGGGGGCATTTGGTTCAATGTATATGTAGATATAAGATTATACAATTGCGTGTTGTTTAAATTGCATGTTAATATGTGAGATGTATTTGGCAAAACAATAATTCTTTAGTGCATTTGCATTACAAGTTGTATTAGAAAAGTAGATACAGGCAAAATTACATATTTGGTCACTTAGTTTAATAATTTTTTCATATTGGTCATTCATTATACCGTTTAAGCATCGGTCACTGACCATCTATTTCATGAAAAAATTCTCCTTGGCAGCCAACTACAAGCTTTAACCGTTAGATTGATAACATGACAATTAAAAAATTTAAATTAATAAAAATCGTTGTTGAATTTTCTTAAATGGAAAAATAAATTGGAGAATGGTCATCAATCAAGGTCTATCTAATCCCTCTCCGACTTTGACCTCACTCCTCTCCTCAACGAGTCCCAGCAATGACAATTCCTCTTTGTGTCATGTTTGCTTTGGAGTAGCATCAGATAATGAATGAAATCTTGTCTTGATTCGTCAAAAGAATAAAAAGAAGAGTCTTTGACCAAGCAATCATAATTCATAAGCAGTAAATAAGCTCAACAGTGTTAAGCTTATGTAATGTACTATGCATGTACAATATGGAGGAGCAAAGAAAATTCCTCACAATTCCTCTTCGTCATTGCTTCAATCAGTATCCCCATTGCATACAGCTCTGCCTCCGATGCCTTTGTGGATTGACCGCGCACACGAGGTCTACGAGAATAGTGGCTTTGCTCGAGGGGACACAGATGTAATTTAGTCGTAGAATAGAAGACATGTGTGATCCACTTTTGTAAGAATACGTTTACAAACACTCAATTGCTTTCAAATGTAAAATGCACTCAAGTATATAAAAAGGGTTAATAGCATTTTATACCCCTATACTATTGCAAATTAGCAAACATACCCCTCCACTATTTTTTTTGCACAAACGTACCCTCCTATAATCAACTCACCGTTTGAAGATAGGAAGAAAGACCAAATTGTCAATTCACTGTTTGCACAAATATAACCTTCCTTAAAATTTTTGTCAACTTACCATTTAAAGAGAGGGAAAAAGAACAGGTCGAGAATGAGGTGGATCAGGGCAGGTCAGGTTGACGAGAGGTACACATGCCCGTATCAAAACCGCCCGAAAACAGGCCAAACAGGTCGTGTAAAACGAGTTAGATCGAAATTGACATCCCCAGTAATTAGAATGATGAAATATACGATTACATGTTATTCAATAATATTTTTTTTTTTATGTATTTGACTGCATTGAACATTTGAAAGAAATAGAGTGTTTGTTCTTTATAAAAGTGGATCACACATGTCTTCTATTCTACTTTCCTAAAACAATTTCCAATGCAAATGCACGAAAGTAATTAATGCTTTGCTAGATACATCACATATATTAACATGCAATTTAAATATAATGTCCTTCTACCAAATTTACATATACATTTAACCAAAGGTCCCCAACATTGCCGCATTTCCAATGGCGTAAAAATCATGTTCCCAAGTGTGGACCTCATGCACAACAGAATCAATATTGAGGTCATTATCAGGCAATGCCTGTTCAGTATTTCTATAGGCTTGTGCTTGATCAATAATGCTACTCTTCCCGTAAGTTTCTTCGAGTATTTTAACTAGAGGGTTTCTTAGTAATGGCGACAGCTTTCTGGCTTGTACTTCATATGAAAGACTCATGATGATAAGAATTGACAAGAGTATACAATACACCATAAATGATGATGAATACGGAGAACCCATTTATCTAATTTTTTTCCTTGTTTCCTTGATCAATAGAGATTCAAAGGTCTTTGAGGAAATATATGACTCTCTGATTGATTTGTTTTTTGTTGAACGATTTGGGAGATGTGAATCAATCATTACCGTGACTATAAATTTATAGGAAAAAAGAGATGATTCGTTACTCTAGCTTACAAGGTGGGTATTACTTCTAATGGTTAACCTAACTACGATCAATTGTTTAACATGGGGATAAGCTCCAACCTACATGCAATAAACACATCAAAAATATTTTGTCCAAGAGAGAACTGGAAAACTAATTATTGTGCATGAATTTGTATTTTGTTAAACTTGACATACAATAATGAGAATTTCCTATATCTTTGCAACCATGTTAGAGAAACATAAGAACGACCTCACTAGATTAAAAAACTAAGCTGATTGTTGAGTGATATACGAATAAACAGTTATCATTTATAAACGGTTACAGAATGACATGTCTTTACAATATAATGGAAAAAAACAACAAAGTTTGGGGAATAACTTTTTTCCCTCATATGTTCTGGCTATTTGTTTGGAAGTAGAATTCGATGTTCATGTTATTGTCAAACATACAATTATCAACTAGTGGGCACAATCAATGTTGGTGGGTCATTGTTTTGGGGCTTGGAGATGATTTGGATTGGATGCTAGTATTATGGATTACGAATCTCAATGAGCCTAGGTTTTGGCCAACTTAGGGCCGAAATTAATAATTTTTTCTTTTAATCTCATTTTCTATCGAGTCACGAGTTTCATTTTCTTTTTTTCACGTGGCTCCACAAATTATAAATGACTTGATTTCACTTTCCTTTTTATGGTGTATATGCTACATGTTAATAAAAAGAATCTAATATATAATGTTGTAAAAACTGGACCATAGTCAAACAGAAGAACCGAATGGTTCACTACCCATTGGTTAACCAGCTTTGAACTATTAATAGGTTATTGAACCTACTATCTTTTTTAGAGTTCTTTGTCTCTGTATTGATGCTAAGATAAGTATTTTCTGCTTCTTAATTACATTTCCTTAGAAAAAGCCTAGGCGATTCTCAAAGTTTGGAATGTGTTTTTATATTAGAGTTTTGCTTATATAAGTATGCTTGCCAATAGTCTTTAAAACATGAGTGCTTGGAACCCGACATTTTAATTGTCATAGAGGATAGGGAAAGACCTACCAATTTGTTGTATGGATTGAAGTCACTATTTGTAAAAGTAGTTGCTACAGTTTTAATGCACAACCCTCCTTGTACTCGATTTACATTCCACCATTTTCTTCTTTCCTAGGTTTACAAGGATATTATAGTTGATGTTGATGTTGCCTTGGATTGACTTATGGCCCGTATCAGTGAATTGAGCTAAATTTGTGTTGTCTTGGATAATTATAGTTAATTTGTTTGATAATATAGTTTCTTTTTTAATTTTGTATTCCAATGCAGCAGTAGCAACTGAATATGACTTGCAATTGCTGTTGATGATAACTACTCCAAATATGAGTATTGGACTGTTCCATTTTTTTTACCAGATGCTAAGAGAACAAAACGGAATATGTACACAATTATCATTTTCCATTTCAATCATTTAGTTAAATGCTTTGTAAGAAACTTATCATTTTTTTCCTCACGTGTTCTATAAAATACCCCTATGAACACAATCGATCTTGATTGCTAGCCTTGGTAAGTAGATTAACTATAATATTTCATATCTATGTTGGCCATACAATGTAAAACAAGCTGGTTATTATAAATTTAAATTCAAACAAAGTAATACTTGTTATTCTCATCTTGGGGTGATTTTTAGGTTTACTCAATGATCAGTCTTTCACGACTTTACGTAAGCATGAAGCACTATAGACCATGTGATCCAGAAAAGTGAACGAATAATTGTTCTCCATTAATTTGAATTTTGTGTTAGAATCCCATTTTCATTTTCGCATTTGGTACTACAATGCCTCTATTTATTTTGTTGTTTAGTAGCTGAAAGATGTATAATTCGAAAAGGCAAGCAATATACGTTCGGGTTGATATGAGGCAAGCTTTACGTCATATCTTAGCTGCTAAGAAAAGTAGCGTTTGCCATAGCAGAATTAAGAACTTGGGTTTCAGATATAGATTCAAGCTTATAGTCGCAATGACATTTAATTTCCTATTCAAACTGTAACTATGTTAGCTGTATTATCTCTTTTCACTCGCCGCAAAGCGCAAGCGAGAGGCTCTTTGCTAGTACAGAAATAAGAGCAAGAGACTTCTTTCCAGATCCGCTTGAGCTCTCGGTCGAACAATGCATAGTGTGTATATATCTGAAGCAGAGATGCTTTAGTAAATAATAAGGTAAATATAATTTAGGTAAATAAAAAGCTTATAGTCCCACCACTATACGAGAACTATGATCAAGATGCCATTTGTGTCATGTTTTCCAAATATTCCATTATTCATAAACTATTATTTTATTAGTGTTCACCTTTAGTTTTTAAAAGAACATCCAATCTGCGTCAACGTGGAATTTTACATGCAATTTTTAATTACAATTTTTAACTATTTTTAGATCACTTAAAAAAAAATAATTCTTATTGAAATACTGATAAAACATCCTCCCCGAGGGTCTTCGGAAATTCATATCTCTTTTATTTCATCACCATCGCCGCTTCCCCTATCAACCCGCCACCCAGCTCCCTCGCCATCACCTGCCGCATATCCTCCATCTACTGTCTCGGTCCAATCAGATTCACAATCGTTCTCTCGCCGCCTCCCTCGCTCATTGCAGGAGCTTCCTTTCCTCGTTCTCGCTCAACGGCCGAACATATCTGTTCCAGTGGTGAAAAGGAAAAAGCTCTAGAGAAATTCACATCCACTCTCATATCTAACCCCTAATCTTCAAAGCCGCCACAACCAAGGAGCTCATCTCCAACTCAGTTCCTAGCTACAATATCCTTTTTTACCAGATTCCAGATTTGAAACAACTAGCAGGGGTACAAGAAATTGGGCGCTTGAAAAAGAGAAACTAGATATGAGTGGTTGTTTCCCCTCCTAACGAGCGCATGACCCCTACTCTTTTGATGGGCTAATGTAATTCGTAGAAACAAAGAAGAAGGGAGTGGAAATCTCGCTTACATTTTATGACATTAATGCTAGATAAAGGATAAATACATTGGCTTGTCTTTCATTGTGGTGAGATGGAAGAGTGAAACGTTCAGATTTCGGGAGGAGAAGCGGCAATCACTTTTGAAAGCGGGGAAAATTAGTTTCTTTGGGCAACTTTTGTCACTCATTAAGTCAATATATAGCTCGATTTCAATGGGGAATTAAAAAAGGAGAGCCGAGACTACATTGGGTGGCTTGAATATTATTATGTGGAATCAAAACTGAGGGAGGAATGGTGTTAGGGATTTGAAGGTTGTTCCCCAAACCTTCTTTGTTTTAGTATTTATATTTTAAAGACATGTCATTAATTATGTAACGGATATAAATGGTAACAGTTTAAACTTTAATCACTTGAAAATCATGCTTTGTTTTTAATCTGGTTAAGATGCTCTTGTGTTTATCTTATATGGTTGCAAAGATAAGATGAAAATTCTCATTATTGTATTTCAAGTTTAACAAAATAAATAAATTCCAATAATTAGTTTTCCCCGTTCTCTGTTGGACAAAATTTCTCTGATTTGTTCATTGCATGTAGTTTGCAATTTATTCCCATGTTGAACAATCGATCGTAATTAAGTTAACCATCAGAAATAATGCCAACCTTGTAAGGTAGAATAACGAATCCTTGGTACTTGAAAAACTAACATGGTCCTTATAAATTTATAATCACATTAATCATTGATTCACTACAAAATCACACTAAAAGAAAAATCAATCAAATACCCGTATTTTTCCTTACCTTTGAATATCTTTTGATCAGAAAATAAAAGAAAAAAGATTAGATAAATGGGTTCTCCAAGTTCATAATCTTTTATGGTGTGTTGTATACTCTTATCAATTTGTATCGTCCTGAATCTTCCATATGAAATACAGGCCAGAAAGCTATCACCATTACTAACAAACCCTTCAGTCAAAATTCTCGAAGAAAATTATGGAAAGAGTATCACTATAGATCAAGCACAAGCATATAGAAACACTGGCCATGCATTGGCTAATGATGAACTCAATATAGGTTCTATTGAGCATGAGATCCACACCGTTGAGCATGATTTTTACGCAATTGGAAATGCAACAATGTTGGGGGCATTTGGTTCAATGTACATGTAGATATAAGATTATACAAGTGCGTGCCGTTGAAATTGCATGTTAATCTGTGAGATGTATTTGGCAAAGCAATAATTCTTTAGTGCATTTGCATTACAAATTGTATTAGAAAAGTAGATACAGGCAAAATTACATATTGGACATTCATTATACCATTTAAGCATCGGTCACTGACCATCTATTTCATGAAAAAAATTCTCCTTGATATCCAACTGTAAGCTTTAACCATTAGATCGATGACGTGACAATTAAAAAATATAAATTAATAAAAATCGATATTGAATTTTCTTAAATGGCAAATTTTTTTGGAAAATGATACTTTTCAAGCTCTATCTAATCCCTCTCCAACTTTGACCTCACTCCTCTCCTCAACGAGTCCCAGCAATGACAATTCCAATCTGTGTCATGTTTGCTTTGGAGTAGCATTAGAGAATGAATTAAATCTTGTCTTGATTCGTCAAAAGAATAAAAAGAAGAGTCTTTGACCAAGAAATCATAATTCATAAGCATTAAATCAGCTCAACAGTGTTAAGCTTATGTAATGTACTATGCATGTACAATATGGAGGAGCAAAGAAAATTCCTCACCATTCCTCTTCTTCATTGCTTCAATCAGTATCCCCATTGCAATATCCTTAATGGTGTCAAGTTGGCAAAAGAATGTATTTTTGGCCAATTCGAATTTGTATAAAAAATCTCCCTTGGATGCAGTCACGACAAGCAAAGGTCGTTCATCGCGACCATCGGCCTTTTGGGGTCGCCAGAGGCACACTCTCTCTCACCTACCTGCTCAAGGAATTCTCGTCCTCCTACTGCCTATCGCGATTAACCGATTCCCCTGCTATGTTGTTTCAACCTCGCCTGCCGTGATGACAAATTTGATGAAGAGTCACAATATCAACATGTTTTACTATGTGGTATTGAACGTGATGAGCTTCGTTGAGTAGATGTTGTCAATTTTTACCTGAATTTCAGAACTACATGATTCCGATGGTGGAGGTATCTTAGTTGATTGTGGCACCAGCATAACTCGGTTACAGACTCTTGCATACAGCTCTGCCTCCGACGCCTTTGTGGATTAACCGCGCATGAGGTCTACGAGAAGAGTGGTTTTGCTCGACACATGCTACAATAAGTCCGGAATGTCGAGCATGAAGGTGTTGCTGGGAGGTTTTTTGATCTGGGTATCTCTTTCAGTCTCGAGGGGCCGCACATGTAATTTAGTCGTAGAATAGAAGACATGTGTGATCCACTTTTTTTAAGAATAAGTTTACAAACACTCAATTGCTTTCAAATGTAAAATGCACTCAAATATATAAAAAGGGTTAATAGCATTTTATACCCCTATACTATTAGCAAACATACCCCTCCACTATTTTTTTGCACAAACGTACCCTCCTATAATCAATTCACCATTTAATGATAGGGGGAAGTCCAAATTGTTAATTCACCGTTTGCACAAATATAACCTTCCTTAAAAGTTTTGTCAACTTACCATTTAAAGAGTGGGAAAAAGACCAAATCGTGCCCTCTAGTAAAATTATTTGTTCTTTTCATTGAATAAATTTTCTATATTGCCCCAAATTTATTGAATATGTGAATTAATCGGGCAATACAAACTACATTTGATCACTTGGAAATCGAATAGAATCTGTGAATTCTTATTTGGAAAGTAATAATAAATAATTAGTAGGGAGCCCGACTCATCGCTCTCATTTCAGCGTAAACCATAGCAGTAGTGTCGTTGACCAACTTGCTTCTCCCTCCACTATCGCCCCCCCCCCCCCCGCTCCCCCAGATTCGACTTCGTTGCCAAATCATTGAAACGGTGTAGATTACAAGAGGTGGAATGGTTGAAGCGATTGGCAACGACAGTTCTAGTTTAGGCATCGAGAATCAGAAGTTTTAGATCATTTTATTCTCAATCTACCTTCAATGTTTTGGGGTTTTGTCTGGGTGATGGGGCTAACATGATGGTGACTCGGCGATGTGGATGTTGATATATGAATTTTTTTTTGAAAACCATAGATTAACAATTCTGGTGGGTTTTTTTGGCTCTTCTTCGACCTGGATTCGAATCAAGGACGTTGTTGCCGGAGGTTGTGGTGGTGGCATTTTCAGAATCAACATCTCTTTCATGATTGGAGAAAGGTTCAAGCTTGAGAAATCTTGAAAAGAGTGGAAGAGAGGGCTACGAGATAGTCACTTTCGCTCTTATGTTGCGGTGGGTGAATGATGTTCATAGCTTATGGGTTTTTTATTACTTGAAACTCGCAAAATTGTTGCAGATACCATGGCTAATTGATTACATGTAATTTAGACAAGAACATGTCAAGAATGGGGTGGGTCAGGGCAGGTCAGGTTGACGAGAGGTACCCATGCCCGTGTCAAAATCCCCCCAAAACAGGACAAACAGGTCGGGAAAATGGGTCAGGTCGAAATTGGCATCCCCAGTAATTAGAATGATAAAATATAGGATTACATGTTATTAAATAATTTTTTTATGTATTTGACTGCATTAAACATTTGAAAGAAATAGAGTGCTTGTAAACTTGTTCTTTATAAAAGTCGATCACACATGTCTTCTATTCTACTTTCCTAATACAATTTCCGAATGCAAATGCACGAAAGTAATTAACGCTTTGCTAGATACATCTCATATATTAACATGCAATTTAAATATCATGTCCTTTTACCAAATTTACATATACATTGAACCAAAGGTCCCCAAAATTGCTGCATTTCGAATGGCGTAAAAATCATGTTCCCAAGTGTGGATCTCATGCACAACAGTATCAATACTGAGGTCATTATCAGACAATGCATGGTCAGTATTTCCATAGGCTTGTGCTTGATCAATAATGCTACTCTTCCCGTAAGTTTCTTCGAGTATTTTAACTGGAGGGTTTCTTAGTAACGGCGACAGCTTTCTGGCTTGTACTTCATATGAAAGATTCATGATGATAAGAATTGATAAGAGTATACAATACACCATAAATGATGAGGAATACGGAGAACCCATTTATCTAATTTTTTCCTTGTTTCCTTGATCAAAAGAGATTCAAAGGTCTATGAGGAAATATATGGCTTTCTGATTGATTTGTCGTTTGTTGAATGATTTGTGAGATGTGAATCAATCATTACCCTGACTATAAATTTATAGGAAAAAAATGATGATTCGTTACTCTAGCTTACAAGGTGGGTATTACTTCTAATGGTTAACCTAACTACGATAAATTGTTTAACATGGGGATAAGCTACAAACTACAAGCAATAAACACATCAAAAATATTTTGTCCAAGAGAGAACTGGAAAACTAATTATTGGGCATGAATTTGTATTTTGTTAAACTTGATATTAAATAACTAGAATTTCCCATATCTTTGCAACCATGTTAGAGAAACATAAGAACGACCTCACTAGATTAAAAAACTAAGCTGATTGTTGAGTGATTATCGTATAAACAATTATCTTTTATAAACGGTTACACAATGACATGTCTTTACAATATAATGGAAAAAAACTAAAAAGTTTTGGGAATAACCTTTTTCCCTCAACAGATCTGGCTATTTGTTTGGAGGTAAAATTCGATGTTCATGCTATTGTCAAACATACAATTACCAATTAGTGGGCCCAATCAATGTTGGTGGGTCATTGTTTTGGGGCTTGGAGATGATTTGGATTGGATGCTAGTATTATCGATTACGAATCTCAATGAGACTAGGTTTTGGCCAACTTAGGGCTGAAATTAATAATTTTGTCTTTTAATCTCATTTTCTATCGAGTCACGAGTTTCATTTTCTTTTTTTCACGTGACTACACAAATTATCAATGACTTGATTTCACTTTCCTTTTTATGGTGTATAGGCTACATGTTAACAAAAAGAATCTAATATATAATGTTATGAAAACTGGACCATAGTCAAATAGAAGAACCGAATGGTTCAATACCCATTGGTTAGCCGGCTTTGAACTATTAATAGGTTATTGAACTGACTATCTTTTTTAGAGTTCTTTGTCTATGTATTGATGCTAAGATAAATATTTTCTGCTTCTTAATTACATTTCCTTAGAAAAAGCCTAGGGGATTCTCAAAGTTTGGAATGTGCTTTTAGATTAGAGTTTTGCTTATATAAGTAAGCTTGCCAATAGTCTTTTAAATATGAGTGCTTGGAACCCGACATTTTAATTGTCATAGAGGATAGGGAAAGATCTACCAATTTGTGTTATGGATTGAAGTCACAATTTGTGAAAGTAGTTGCTGCAGTTTTAATGCACATCCCTCCTTGTGCTCGATTTACATTCCTCCATTTTCTTCTTTCTTAGGTTTACAAGGATATTACAGTTGATGTTGATGTTGCCTTCGATTGACTTATGGCACGTGTTAGTGGATTGAGCTTAATTTGTGTTGTCTTGGATAATTATAGTTAATTTGATGACAATATGTTTTCCATTTTAATTTTGTAGTCCAATGTAGCAGTAGCAATAGACAATGACTTGCACTTGCTGTTGATGATAACTGCTCCAAATATGAGGATTGGATTGTTCCATTTTTTACCTGATGCTAAAAGAACAAACGGAATATGTACACAATTCTCATTTTACATTTCAATCATTTAGTTAAGTGGTTTCTAAGAAACTTATCATTTTTTTCCTCACGTGTTTTATAAAATACCCCTATGAACACCATCGATCTTGATTGCTTTCTATGCGCTCTTCCGTAGCCAGTCTAGCTCGCTGTTGTCTCCTAAGTTGGCGGTAGGTGCGTTCAAGCTCTGGATCCAACGGCAGTAAACCTCCTGATTGGCTACGGGTCATGCACTATCTGCACACACTCAAGTAATGCAAACCCGTGAAGGCACAAGTGGGAAAGAACAAGCAACCAATGCGAAAATGAAAATGCTAAAGTAACAGAAATCACTTTTCTTCAACAACCTAGCCGTCCCCGGCAACGGCGCCAAAAACTTGACTCACTCCTACTGTCACTCTAGAAAATGGCCAAGTGTAACCACTTCCTAAAGCGTAGTATAGCGGGTTTGGGTTTTAATGTCAACCCGGATCCTAGATTTGATGACTACTCGGTGAATTCTTGTTATCTAGCAGTGAAACTTTAGTGCAGATTCAAGCAAACAAAAACACAAAGCAAGTTAAACGGTTGTTTCAAGTCGAGAAAGGTCACCGGATATGGTTCCCCCTAGACTGCAGTTAAGCCGTATTGCAATTTACCAAGTTCAGTTTTCATGAAAGTTATACTGCGGAAGGTTCTTAAACAGTCTGAAGTCTCGACTAAAGGTCTTCAGACCCTCTCAATCTGAGTCTCTAGCGGGCGACTAACCTCCACCGGAGTAAACAGATTGAGGCCCTAACGAACCAAACCTCCACTACCGAATTGAATTCGGTACAGAATAGCGAATTGGCTCCTCGACTAAAGTCGCCAATTCACTACTTCAATTAAGGATACTCTATCAACCTAGGCAGATATTCTCATTCTAGGTCAAAGCAGAAACAACAGGAATTTGATCAGGATTCAAGTCATTCAATCATTCAAGCCTCAATCGAATATAACCAATTCATAAACTCTGTACTTGGGTTCATACAATCAACCTAGCATACAGATCTAGGGTTTCCCATACCCAGATGAATGGGAGAACTACTCCATGGAGAAAGAAGCAAAAGCAGATTCAGACGCGGAAATCATACTGTGAAGGATGGATTTCTGCTCCTGGACGTTGATCGGCACTCCCCCAAGCTCAAGCCAAGCTCCAATGGTGATGATGATCAAGCTATGGCACTTGGGAACTCTGTTCGTTGCTTTCTCTCTCTAGGAATCGCTCTGTCTCTCTAAAACTCGAATCCCCCTCTCTTTTGGCTGAAATCTGCCTAAAAGGGCACCACTGGGCAAAACACGGTCGAGGGCGCCGTGTTTTGCTCCAGCCCGCCCGTGCCCTTGCCACGTGTTAAAAACACGGTCGCTACCCTGGGAAAACACGGGCGTGCTTGATGATGGACACGTCCGTGTTTTGGGTAAGTCCCGCCCGTGTTTTGAGCTGGTGTAGGAAAAATATGGGTGAAGCCTCGGTAGTAAAAGCACGGTCCAGGAACACGGCCGTGCTTTGAGCTAGGCGCTCCTGTGCTTTGACTCCAGCTCGACCGAATGACTTCCGAATGCCCCGAAGCTCGTGCTTAGCCTTTCCTTCGACGTCCGGGACCTGAAATGTGAGAAAGTAGCACAACCCGGCGTTAAATAGGCAAAAAATACACGACTATGCTCCACAAACGGATAAGAACCAAGGGTGCAAACATGTGCAATTTCATCGTTATTAGGAGGCTTGGGAGCGAGTTTGGGGTCGATTGGACGAAGATCGGACGAGTGGCGAGGAGCTGAGGAAGCCACACGGGCATTTCTGGACACCACACGGCCGTGCAACTCACCCTTGTGGCCGTGTGGTTTGTGCCGAGAGCAAACACGGGTGGATGGAAATTCCACACGGCCGTGTGACCCTGGCCGTGTGGGAAGCCTGAAATTCAACTAATCGATATGCCGTGTTTTGAGCCACACGGGCAACTGGGTGAGCCACACGGCCGTGTGGCCAGCCCGTGTGAGTCGGGAAATCTTGGTTTTTACCCAATTCCGAGCCACATGTGAGAGAATCAGATTTTCAGAGCAAAAACAGAGCCCTAGAGAGAGAAAGTGCGAAGAACACATCCTTGAAGCTATCTTGGAGCTGGGTTTCATCAAATCGAGCTTGGAGATCGTCATAGGAGTGGAAATCATCATCCCAGAGCAGATTTTCCTCATCTTTATGAGTATGACTACTCTGATATATGTTTTCCTCTCTCTCTATGGAGTAGAACCCTTCTCTCACTTGGGTATGAAGAACCCTAGTTCCATGTGTTAGGGATTTGATTGCAATGACTTGGGATGATTATACTGTTTGGTTTTAATCGAATGATGCATGTTTATTGAATTGATTGAAGTCTGATCAGCTTTTCTTGATTTCTGCTGCAACCTGAGATAGATAGAATCTGATTAGGTTGTTAGAGCCTCTTCATTCGATAGCAGGAGATTGGTTATACGAGAGTTAGCCAGTTTACTGCTTTGTACTGGAATTCAATTCCAGTAGTGGAGTTCTGTGCTTATTGCTTCAGCTTTCTATCCCGGTGAAGACTAGTCGTCTGCCGGGTAGTTAGACTGAGAGGGCTTGGTCAGCTTAAGAGATTCCAAGCTACTGTCGGATCTTCCGCAGTCTAATCAACAGTAAATCAACCCAGGGTAATTACAATTGAACCTAACTAAGGAGCTAGGGGGACTCATTTCCCGAGTGACTCTTCTTTGCTTGATAAAACCGAACCATTTCCTGCTTTTTACTGCTTTTACTTTAAACAACAATCACTCGACTTAGTTGGCTAGATAATAGATAATCACGGAGTAGGCAGTAGATCTAGACCCCAGGTTGATAATAGAACTTGCCTGTTGCTGTATTCCCGGACTGCGATTACACTTGGTCGCAGTTTGGTGTTGTGTTTTGGCGTGTCAAGTTTTTGGCGCCGTTGCCGGGGACACCTCTAGGTTATTGGGGAAACGTGAGAATTTGTTACTCTAGCTTTTTCTTTACTGCATTGTTTTCTCTTCCACCTGTGTGCCTTCACGTGTTTCTTTTGCTGGTTGTGTGCAGGTAGTGCATGACCCGTACCCAGTCAGGAGAACTACTACCATTAGACCAGGAGCTTGAACGGACCTGCAGGAACTTCAAGCGGGCTCTAAAGGCGCGACTGGCTGCGGAGGAGGCGCTAGCACAGCTGCAGATCACTGACGAAGAGGAGATGGCTGATCCAGAGAACCAGGATGTGATCAATCCAGAGGAGCAGACCATGGGATCCTACTGGACCGCCAGAGCCGCGGACATGAGATCGCATCTGAGGAGATTCCACGAGCTGATTGATGGAATCAAGATAAATGGGGTCCCAGCAGATGCCATCCAGCTGAGGTACTTCCCGTTTACTCTGGAGGGGTAGGCAAAGGAGTGGCTAGACACTCGACCTCCGGGCTCTATCACCACGTTCGCCAACCTGGCGGACAAGTTCCTCACCCGCTACCATCCTCCATCCAAGACGGCTGACATGCATAAGCAAATTACCCATTTTGCTCAGGATGAGGATGAGACCATCAGGGATGTTTGGGAGAGATACACCAGTCTCTTCCTCAGGTGTCTCAATCATGGCTTCAATGATGCTTTCAAGGTGGGCACCTTCTATCACGCCCTCTTCCTGGAGGACAAGCAGCTGATTGACTTGGTTTGTGGCGGGAACATGCTGACCAAAACACCGCCACAGCTGAATCAACTCTTTGAGGAGATGGCAGAGAACGGGTATGATTGGGGAACTGCCAGGAGATCGAGATGAGCACCAGGACGGGGTGTGCATGCTGTGCCCACCCAGTCATCTGATTTGGTGCAGGTGGTATCGAAGCTGGTTTCAGCTATCGATCGCTCGGGATTGATTGCAGGTACAGGATAGCCGCAGGCAATGCACTGCCAGTGGTGTGAGAGCTCCCATCACACCGTAGAGGACTGTCAGGCGATGAGGGAATCGTCTACTCCCCAGGAGCAGGTGGACTTCATCAGTAATGCCAGGCGCTTCGACCCCTACAGCAACACTTATAACGAGGGGTGGCGCCAGCATCCTAACTTTTCTTGGGCTGGGGCAAATCCCAGACCACCAGCTCCCTAGGGACCACCCGGCTTCCAGAGGCCTCCTCACCAGCCCAGACAAGGGCAATTTCAGCAGCCGCAGCAGCCTCTCTACCCGCCCAGACAGGGGCCAGTTCCACCTTAGTCACATGTGCGACCATTTCATCAGATAGAGGCAGCACCTGCAGCCCCAGTACAGGTTGACCCGATGGCGGAATTGAGAGATTTTGTGGGTTCTCTGGCCACCTCCAGTGCAAACAAGTTCAATAACATCGAGCAGTTCATGGAGAAAGCTTCAGGTAAATTCTTGGAGCTAGAAGCTGGTCAGAGAAACACACAGGCTGTGCTACGGGATATACAGACTCAGCTTGGGAGTGTTGCCCATGCTGTAGCGCAGAGTGTTACCTCCATTTGAGCTGTATAATGCACCAGCGACCTTCCAGAGATGCATGCTGGCGATCTTCGACCAACTGGTTGGAGAGATCATGGAAGTCTTCATGGATGATTTCTCGGTATATGTAGACTCCTTCACTCACTATCTCCATAACCTGGAACTCGTTCTGAAGAGGTGCGAGGAGACTAATCTGGCACTCAGCTAGGAGAAGTGCCATTTTATGGTTCGTGAGGGTATTGTGCTCGGGCACAAGATCTCCAAGCAGGGGATTGAGGTGGATCGCGCGAAGATTGAGACGATCAGTCAGCTACCTCCTCCTGTTTCCGTGAAGGGGATTCGCAGCTTTCTAGGTCATGCAGGCTTCTACCGGCGCTTCATCAAAGATTTCTCGAAGATTTCCCTGCCCCTGACCAAGCTGCTAGAGAAGGATGCACCATTTCTGTTCACTCCCGAGTGCACAGCTACATTTGAGACTCTGAAGGAGAAGCTTACCCATGCACCTATCATGGTGACTCCTGACTGGTCTCTTCCTTTTGAGCTGATGTGCGATGCGAGTGACTATGCAGTCGGAGCAGATCTGGGTCAGAGACGCGAGTGATAGCATCGTATTCACAGGAAGAATTACGGGCAGCCCCTGCCAAATTACGACCGTAATTGGTCAAGGCATGCCCGTAAAACAATTGCCGAGCCTTTTTCCTAGAATTTCCTCTCGGTGCTAAAATTATGGGCAAGACCTCCAAGAATTACGACCGTAATTCCCAAATTACTGGCGGTAATTGGGAAATTACGGGCGTATCTCCTCCTCCTTCAGCTTAATTGAAACGTGCGTTTTAGGGCGAATTACGGGTAGGACGTGATTACGGCCGTAATTCAGCCCGTAATTCGCCCAGAGTCGGGTTTTCGGAGGCAGATTCGAGCCAAGGAAGAGGTATTCGATTTTCTGGAGCAAAAACAGAGTTTTAGAGAGAGAAAGAGCGAAGAACAAACCCTAGGAGCTATTTTGGAGTGGATTTCTCATCATTGAAGCCCATATTGCGTCCCCAGGAGTGAAGATTGACATCCCAGAGCAGATTTTCCTCATCTTTATGAGTATGACTACTCTGATTTCTGTTTTCCTTTCTCTCTCTATGGAGTAGAACCTTTCTCTCACTTGGGTATGAAGAACCCTAGTTCCTTGTGTTAGTGAATCAACCCAGGGGAATTACAATTGAACCTAA